>JAKVDI010000032.1:0-578028 GCA_022836835.1 Pythium insidiosum | reverse complement strand
GCGCGCGCGACCATCAATTCACTTCAACTCCCGCTTTCAACGTGATTTTTATCTTTAGACTTTAGACAGACCGGAGTGTTTTTGGTTGACGACAAGCACCCGTTTCCCAAACTTTCGTTTGTTTCATAAATCCATGTGCTCTCACGTCACATGGCTACACTGTGTCGTTTGGCTAACTTTGGAACAGAACTGATGGTGAGTCACGTCTCCATCCCCTTGTGCCACGCATTTTGTGCGTGACCGAAAGCGTTTGCGCAGTGATCGCCATGCGAGCGAGTGGAGAGGTCACGCTGTCTTTCGAGTTGCGAGAGAGCACCGATGCCGAACAACTGTCTCGTCAGAAGCGGCAAGCTTTGTGGGTGGCGTGAGCTGGCGTCATCATCGGCGAGTCTCGCTCTCTTCGACATCACAGCTGCGCGGCCATTCGCTTCGACCAGCGTCGGCGAGAGACGAGAGCTGCTCGTGGAGCAAAGCGCAGCATGTTGTTCCGTGTCTAGTGGAGTCCAGAGTCCCTCGTCTTACGACATCCAGCATCCGGGAGCTCGCGTCCAGTGTCCAGTGCCTGGTTGAATCCAGCATCCGGCGTCCAGACATTTTTTTTTTCTTTCTTCCAACGTTGGAAATCTGACGACGCGTTCCAACGAATCATCAATACTTCCGAATTTGCCGGGTGGCACGCAGACCACGTCTTTGCACCAAGCCACCTCCCGGAAGTAAGCGTTCCAGCTACCAACGCCCGACCTGCATGGCGCCGACGGCTCCCGCCGCCGACACCGGGCAACCGCCCGGGGTTGGGAATCCCTCTCCTACCACTGACCAGCATGCGGCGTCCTCCCGTCAGAGTGACCCTGCGCTGTCAGCGGCCCAAGACGCGGCTCAACAGCCATCCGCCGCGAACGCCACTTTCGCGACCCCAACAACGAACGACGTGTTCGCCGACACCGCGCCAAGCCTCTCCGTCACCTCCCCTCGCTCGCGTGTCTATGATGACAGCGGCGATGCGGTGATGAGCGGGGAGACATCGACAGCCCTGGATCGAGAGATCGACAGCTCTCTCCAGCGCCATCTGACCACCCAGTCGACCGGTCCGGCACCAACGGGACCGCCCGCCAAGGCTCAGAAACCCTTGGAAGTGCACACGGAGGCTGCAAGTGAGTCCACCCGCGACGCGGTCACCGCGGCCAGCAAGCAGCGCAGCGGGGGTCGCCGCCCGAGCGGAAGACCGCCGGGCGCGCCAGCCATGCGTCATCCACCACTCATCCGGTGTGGTCGCATGAAGGCGCAGCGCACATTCGTGCAACCTTGGCCCGCCAGGGAGCAGCTCCGACAAATGAGCCAGCTGTTCCCAAAAAGGACGACCCCTACCGCCCCAACTACCAGTGTGCCCTGGCAAGAGCTTCCCTCCGACGAGATGGCGACCAACGAGCCATGACGGCAGTGGAAACGGAGACGCTCCATCTTTGGATTGAGCGCAAAATTCACCTCGCCTCGCCTCCTCTTTTTCTCCAAGACCCACACGGGGAAGGAGCGAGACGCGCTGGCAGATTATCACCGAGACCACCTCGGATTTCGGCTCTACGCCGTCCTCCCAATCGGCGTGGCCTTGTCCGAGGCCAATGCGAAGTACAACTTCTGCTTCACTGCGCTCCTCAGTGCGAAAGCACAAGCGGATCGTGATCGCCTCCTTCAGCTCTTTCGTGATGCTCAAACGACCCTGTGTGAGCCGAAGTCTAGAATCGCGACTCTTCGTTTCGTGTCCCCAGCCATTCGAGATTCCTGGAATGGGTTCTCGTTCAAGTTTGGAACCGAGTCGGTTACACTGACAGCAACGGACTCCCTCACGACTGACGCCCCACGCGCTGGTTTTGATGAAGGGGCAAGGCAGTTGCTCTACCATGTTTTTCTTCGTGGGAACCATCGCTTGAGTCATCTTGACATCCGAGCTATCGGCTCCGCTGCGGCCAACACTCCCGTGCTCGATGTAGCACTGGTTGAGTCCATTGCGGCCTCTGACTATTCTCCGCCGAAATGGAAACTGACTTTTGATCAGATTACATGTCCACCGGCTATTGAGAAAATGCGGAGATTGGCCGTTAACTACGGAGGCACGCAGCTGTCCTTCCTGGTCATCCACCCAAGAGCAACGAGACGACCTCCGTGCACACAGTGCCTGAGTGTCCGTCACGCCCCTAAAGACTGCAAGACGACGGATCCGTCGGCGAGTCTAGCACGACACTCGCTCTCCATCAAGATGGATCGAGCGAAGTCGCTACCAAAATCACGGCGTCACCACCCAGTGGCACCCTGACCGATTTGCTCCGCGCCCTCCGTCAACAGGCAGCGCCGACGGTTGCGAAGCGTCTGGCAGAAGAAGAGCGCGCAGCGAAGGACCAGGCCGAGCGCGAGGCTAAACGGGCGGTGCATAAACTCCGACAGCAGCTTCAACTCGAACTGGTAAGACGCAAAACGGCGCGGCAAGAGCGCGCTGCAGTGGCAAAACAACTTCAGTCGCTCCGTCGCGAATACTCCCACGCGTCATCTCACCAACACCACGAGATCGTCGAACAACCTGCCGCCTGCGCGGAGACCGCGGAGGAGATCGCTTCAACGGAAGAGACAGAACAGCAGCAAGCGTCTGTCGAACAACCGACCGCACGTGGTGAGACCGCGGAGGGGACCGGTCCAGTGACAGAGAGCAGCACGGCCTCCGACCCAACGAACGCAGTCGCAACGGCCGATGAGTCCTCATCTGCCAGCGCTGGTCCGATGGAGGTTGATGATAAGCCCGCTGCAGGTGCTGCGGATGGTCGAGAGCCTCAGGATGCGCCCGCTTCAGAGGCCATGGAGGCTGCTAGTTCGCATACGGCTGACACGGAACGTCGCGCAGCTGAGGCAGCAAGCGCAACAACGACGGACGGCGAGGTATCGGTAAAAACCCGGGAAGCTCAGGCTAGCCCGAGCTCACTGAGCTCGCTGAGCCTATCGACCTCGCTCAACGCCTTTGCAACCCACAGGGACTCTCAAGAGCTCACCACCCAAAAGCAACAGCCGCACCAAACATCCAACGCCATCATCGCCACGCCACAGGTTACCCGACCGGCAGAACAAGATGGCGCCATCGTCCCTGCCATCCCCGGCAAACGCTCGCCGGGTCCAGTCTACACGACCAGTGACGACGAAGCCTCACTGGGGCATGTCCCCAAATGGTCGCGCTCGATGACAAAAGCTGACATCGCCAACGATACGGTCAGAGCCATGTTTCCGATGTATCCAGCGCCATTCCTCCCGCCCCGTTGCAGCCCCATCTCGGCTACCAGCTGCAAGGAGCTTGACGGCTTGACCTTCGAGAACACTGCGGACGAAGACACCGACGCACAAGACCGGACCTCGCGTCCTCTTAAACAGCTCTCTCTCTCGACTTTCTATGCCCCGCGCACGCTCGCGGAGGCCCAAGCGGCGTTGGAGTCAGCTCTGCTCACTGAGCAATCGCACATTGCGACCAACTGGACATTGACGTTCCCGAGTCCCGAACTCGATGATCTGTTGACAGTACTCCGTTCACCGTCGAACATGGCCGGATGGGAGCAGGCACTCAACGCGCGCGTGGTAGCGACGCCAGGCACCGGTGGATGCTTGTACTTTGCGATTCACGGAGCCAGGACCCGACGCCTCGCTGGTCAAACCATGACTGTATGCAATCTCCATGTTCGAGAGGGCAACTACTACAAAAACGCCATCTGCGCGATGCTGCTGAAGCACTTGCAGTCCATGCTCGATGCAGGCACGATTGCTGTTCAAGACTTCCAGCGGCGGTTCAAAGCTCCCCTTCCGGAGGACCGTCCTACAGCCCTCACCTGGATTTCACAATACTACGATGAAATCAGATCTGCGTCAGTGGCGAAGTTGACCCAGCTACAGTGGGGTGGAGATGAAGAGCTATATGCAACAGTTTTCTTTGTCCGCGAGCCGCTCTTTGTCATCGCAGAGGACTCGAAGGGTGCCACGTCGGTGCGCGTCATCTGGCTTGATCGCACCGTGCCCGACGGACCGGAGACGATCCACCATTACCTGCCCTCCGCAGGCGAAGCGTACGAGATCTTCCGAATCTTCTTACGCCATCGAGTGACGCCACTGGTCCTCGTCCATTCGGCGTCGCATTTCAACTGCTTCCGATTCAATGAGAAGCTTTACAAGCACTGGACCGAGGATGACACGACCGGCGTGCTCATGAGGCAGCGTCTTGATGACGCGCTTGCTCACCTCGGCTGGTATGTAGCTCCGTTGGATGCCGACTCGATCACACACCGGCAGCTACTACAGGATCCCGCACCAAGTGGCTCGCTCTACTCTCCGTCAGAGTCATGCAGCGCGCCAGCAGTTATTGACTCGGATGAGCCCCTGACTCCAACTTCCCATTACGCACTCCTGCGGGCTCTCAACCCTCGTCGCCGCAGACGCGGGCCCCTCGCCATGCTCTGGGCGCAGGCAGAACGCCTCAACTTGGCTGCATACGTTGCTTGGAACGCGGAGCAAGACGCCACAGCGGTGGCAACCGGACCTCCGATCCTCGAAGCTGCCTGTCGCGAGTGGAGCAGACAACCGGACATGCTCCTCGCGCTTCTCCGCGCGCTTCCGTATCCTGAAGTCGCAGTCAGTATTCTCCCGCCCGACGTTGTCGTGCGCCTCGGCAATGAACTCTTGCGGCTGATCCCTGATCGCACACTCCCCGTGTTCGTTCGGGCCGATGATCCTGCGGACGCCTTTAACCTCTGGCTCCAATTGATCGTGCTCGTAGTTATCGCCTCGGACCGAGACGTCGACATTGCAGCTTGTGTTCTCTGGCTTCGAAACAACCCCGACGATGCGAGCAATGCGTTGCACGCACTCCGGCTACACGACTGGACGGTCGTTGAAGACCTTGCGCGTGCCTACGCCTGTGCATCTCTATCACACCCGAATCGCCCCGCGGCCTCGGCCCTGGGTGCAGATCGGTTATGATAGCCCCCTGTGATGGTCCGTCCGGGAACGTGCGACCCCGCGACGGCAGCGCCGTGTACACGGCCGATGTGCCGTGTCACACTAGCACACCCAACGTCTGCGCTCCGCAAGGCTCGCGCAGACGACCAGCACACCTGCAGCGACCCCAGCGCAGACGCCACTCGCGTCGCACTAACCCTCTGCAGGAGTGCACCTTCCTCACGCAAAATGTACAAGGGCTCGCGAAGAAACCCGTGAAGTATCGAGACTGGTTCGCTGGCTTCCGAAGCAGGCTCCGCGGACGGCAGGCTGATTTGATGCTTCTTCAAGAGACACGTGCGAGCCACCGTTGGGCGCCGATTCTCGAGGCGGAGTACGCTAACATTTGGGGCGACAAGCCCTCCTCCGGGCCACTTTCCTTCTGGCATCCGACTCGGGGGGCGAAGGGAGGTGTGGCTGTCCTCCTCCACCCAGAATCCCGGCTCCAGAACGTGCGACCGTGGCTACCGGAGCATTGGTCTGACAATTTCATCGCCATTCAGGGCACATTCGACTCCTCGCCGCTCCACATAGCGTGCGTCTACGCACCGTCTATCGCAGACGAAAGGGAGCGCTTCTTCGCGACTCTGCTTAGTGTGCCGCGGCCAACAGGTCGCGTGATGCTCGCCGGGGACTTCAATTGTGTCCTCGAACCTGAACTGGATCGATCTCGAGCGACAACCGCAAGACAAACCTCGGCGACTCTCTCTGCACTGCTGATGGCTTGGGATCTCGTGGATGCAGTTGCGGATGACATGTTGGCTGTACAATCACGCTCGGATGTCATTTCGTTCCAAGAACAGTACCACACATACTATTATGCCACGAGCGACGGCTCCCTTGCGTCCGCACGACTCGATCGGTGGTACCTCAGTCGAGATCTGTACGCGCACATCGGTAGTGTCGAGGTAGCAACGCCGATAGCACGGTCGGACCACGACTCTGTTCGTATACAACTGCTCACTACCAGGGCATCCACTGGGATGACAACAGTACGACGTCGCCCACCGCAACTGCGCTACCCGCTCCCGTCCGTCGCGGCGGAGGCCATGCTTCAGAAAGGGCGGGACCTCCTGATTGCAGAAGGTCAGAAGCTACCCTCTAAACCGGCTGGCTTGAGTGGTAAGTTGTGGGATGAACTGAAGACCAAGATCCGTCGCGAAAGTCTCATCGTGCGCCGTGAAGCGCTCTCTGCAGCGTCAGCTCGCGCCAGGTCCAAGGCGAGACGTCTCCAGCGCGCGCTACTCGCAGCGAAGTCGGCGACTTCGACCGTCTCCGCGACTGATGGCAGTATCCCGGGGATCACACGCCGCCTCGCGGCGCTCTCGCTCGACCCGATAGCGCGCTACCGGTCGATTCGGGCGTGCCTCATCGCCCATCAGACAACGGCGGCGACCCGGGCAACACTTCGCTGCTTTGCTCGACACGCCGGGCCTGCGCACGAATCAGCTAAGGCCTTCTTTCGTCGTTTGTCCAAGAAGTACAGCCGCAAGGCTGCACGTCTTCTCGCCACCGACCCATGCTCCAGTCGGGGTCCGGCGGACCAAGTCGCGACAGATTGGCGCCAGATCACCCAACGTCCCCCACGGGATGCTCTGCTCCAGGCCGCCTTTTTTGATCGTCTACCGCCGAAGCGAGCGACCCCCGACCTCTCGGCTGCGTGCGCTCCGGTAACGCCAGACGAGATCATCTCGGCGATCCGGCGGTGCCCGAGGGGCAAAGCCTGCGGCCCCGATGGCATCGGCAACGACTGGTACCACGACATGGAAGACTTGCTCGCACCGATCCTCGCGCAACTCTTCACTCAGTGGCTGACAAGCACAACTTTGCCACGCAGCTTCACGACGGCTACGGTCTTCTGTCTGCCGAAGACGGGGTGCCCACGCTCCGGTCTCGACTATCGCCCGATTTCACTTCTCAACACGGATTACAAGCTCTTCTCAAGCGTCCTCCTCTGCAGGATCAAAGGCCACATGGCCCGGATGGTGAGTCCTACCCAGTTTGGTTTTGTACCTGGCCGACAAGTACACGATGCGCTCGACGTCTGGTCAGCTTTACAGACCTGCGCACGATCTGCAGATTTCCCCCAGACGGCGATGGCGGTCCTTCTTGATTTCTCGAAAGCGTACGACTCGTTGGACCGCCAATTTCTCTCGCACGCGCTTTTCCGTCATGGATTCCCGGCTCAGCTCGTCCACACCATCGCTCGCCTTCACCTGGGCACAACCGCGCGGTACGCTGTCGACGGTGATATCTCCCGGACGGAGAAGGTAGACGTGGTATCAGGCAAGGGTGTCCCCTGGCGCCAACCCTCTTCATCCTCGCTGCGGATGTGCTCTACGATCTACTGGAGGCTGATGAGCGACTTTCAGGCGTGCCACTCGACGACACCCATCAGGTTACCCTGGTAGGTTACGCCGATGACACGACTGTGTACCTCCGCTCGCCGTCGGAGGCGGCGGCATTGAACGACAACCTGTCAACCTTTGCAGCAGTTTCAGGACTCACGGTCAATCCCGCAAAGAGCACAGCCGTCTTCCTCCGCCACCAAGCCCCAGATCAGCCTGTCTGGCATATGCCGTTCCCGATCGCCGCGGAGACGCAGCAAGTGCGACCTCGGAAGACAGATCTCAACGGCGCCTGTCTCCGACGAGATCTGGCTGGCGACGATTGAACACATCCGGGCACGGTTGCATCTCGCTTCTACTAAGACGACCAACATCCTCCAGCGGATCCAAGTTGCCTCGGCGATTATCCTTCCCAAGCTGAACTACACAGCACGCCATGATTGGCCTTCGGCTGGTCAACTCCGGCGGCTGCAACGGTTCGTGCACCAGTACGTCTGGTTTGACTCGCTCGCGGTACAACGCTCCGACCGGCGGGCCTGGCTCGATGCGGACCTAGCGTCCGCGCCTCACGGTGCAGGGGGACTGCAGATCCCGAACGTTCGTGACGAGTTTCTGCTCCTTAGTGCCCGCACTGTTCGGCACTGGACATCGGTATGCGACCCGCTCCTAGCTGCGGCTAGAGCAGTGCTGCTGGCATCTCCGGGGCGCACACAGCCACCTGGACCCGCCGCGGGTCGCAGCCTCAACCCCCGGTTATCCCTCCGTTCAAGCATCGGCAGCTCGGGGTTGGCTGTTCTGTCGACTGCGGCTGTCGTGCCTCGTACAGACGCCGAGCGGACAGCCCTCCTCGCGACACTCCACAGTGCCGGTCGAGCGCCTCTGAGCGCTGGTCACTGGGACGATGGCTGGTACGTCAGAGATTTTTCGCGACTCAGACCGAACCTCGACGAGATTCGACGCATTCAGCATGTCCGCCACGGACGTGTGAATGTTCCAGCACTGCTTGCCTCGCCGGCACTAGCCCCTGGCCTCCTATTGCACGAGACCGGCCGATCACTCAAGTCAGCAGACCTGGGGCACATCGCCGACGACACGACCCCGCTCAAGGACATCGTCCAACTAGAACGACTGGCCCCGTCGGTCCTCCGATTTCGCCTCCGTGATGCCGACTATCCATACCTCGCCGTGAACGGATTCCGTCTTCTCTGTGACACGCTCATCATCTGCTATCCGGACATCCTTCGCGCTGACCTCGACGAACACCGCGTCGTCGAACTCGGCAAATCGACTGACACATGGTCCGTCGACCAGTCACCGCACGGCCCCCGCCTCACTCGAGTCACGCACGATGGGAACAGGACTGATCTCGGTGTGGTCGTATCCCACCGCCACGCAGAACGGCTCGCTCGGGCAAGCTCCGGCCGTCCTCGGCTCAGGCTTGCACCTCACCCATTCGTCTCACCGGTCGTCCCCCTCTGGGGCACACTCGCATGCTTCTCGACCCGGCGGCTCCGGAGTCGAATCTCGGCGCCCCGACTTCAGCGTGCCATCGCGAATTTGGAGCTGCGCCGCGTTGGGAGTGCTGCCGACTCACCGGCTCTGGAGGCGGCGCTGGCCACCGTCCAATGGAGTGAGATCCACTCTCTTCCGCACAGCTCCAGCCGACAACGCCTCGCCTTCTACCGCACTAAACTCGGCGCTCTTTCGGGTTGGTGTCGCAAGGAATCACGGCGTGGGTGCCCCAGCTGCCCATCCGTTGGGTCTGCCGGGGGCTGCACCTCCCACATCATCTGGGAGTGCCCACATGCACAAGCGCTCTGGACCCAGGTCTTTCTGGCTTGGCAGACGCTCGGCCTGTGGACCACCGAAGGCTCCCGCCCGTCGACTTCGTTTCTGGAGGCAGTGTTTAGCCTCCAATTGCCGCGCACGCCGCCTCGTGTCTGGGCGATGAATCCTCTCTCTCGGCTACCGACCGGCAAGGCAGCCCTGGAGGACCCGTACCCAGTCATGCAGGTAATGTGGCAGCAACACGTACTCGAAACCATCGTAGCAATTATCGCATGGCGTCGAGCGTCAGATGATCCCGACTACCCGTGGAGCAAGAAACGAGCTCATGCCCACCATGCAGCTCTGTGCCGTCAGGTCTTCCAGACGCTGTCGTATCGGCTTGCTGACGACTCTCAGCCCACGCCCGCCTCCCTTCTCGTGGACTCCGTCAAGGTGTACCTTGAAGCCACCGTCATCCCATCCCAGTGTTCCACCCCCCCGCCGCACAAACGGGCGGATGCACCCGACGACTGCGCCCCCCACATCCTCTTCTTCGACGGAGGCTCTCGTGGCAACCCTGGTGCAGGCGGATCTGGGGCGTGCATTATCCGCTACGACCAGTCTGACGACATCGGTGCCGTGCTCTGGAGCGCTTCCATGAGCCTCGCGGCCGCCACCACGACGAACAACCAAGCCGAGTATCACGGGCTCCTCACCGGCCTCCGTGCCGCTCAAGACATGGGCACCAATAACATCGAGGTCGTCGGCGACAGTGCTCTCATCATTCGCCAGATGAGGGCGCATCGCCCGCCCAAGAAACCGCACCTTTTGGTGCTCTACGCTGAAGCCCGCCGATTAGCTGACCTCCTCAACGTCTCTCGGTGGCACCACCACGTTCGAGCCCACAACAGGATGGCGGATGTGCTGGCGAATCTGGCGATGAACACGGCGTCCAGCTCCCAGGTTCGCCACCCGACCTCCCGCCCCGGTCACTCTGCCATTTCGTCGCACCTTCGCGACGACCTTGCTCCTTGGTTGGCACAAGCCGTTGCCGACCAAGTAGAGAATCTCTCCTAGGCGAATCCTCCAGCTATTAAGTACACTAGATGCGCTAATAGACTTCACCTTCAACAACAACAACGAATCATCAATGCGTCGTTCGGCTGCATCGAGCGCCCGATGAGCTCCATCGGCATGTCGAGTTGTGCGCTGCGCAGGCATCGCTGTACGTAGCAGCGGCGCGTGCGCGCGGCGACGGCGACGGCGTTCGACGTGCCTAGCTACAAGCTTCGCCAGCAGCTCGCGGAGCTAGTAAAGATGCTGTCCCCCGTGCGCGGTCTCGTGGCGCTCGCGCTCGCTGCCTGCGCCAGCGCGGTGCTCGCGGCGCCGCCGACGCTGCACGACTCCAAGGGCACGTTCCCGCTGGATCCGAGCTCGCAGCACGTGCCGCTGGCCGCGGAGCAAGCCGACCTGCGCCCGCCGCCGCCGCGCGTGCCGCCGTCGTTCGAGCTCTTTGTCGGTCTCTCGGTCTTCCGCGACGGCGAGCGCTGCGCCAAGACGGTCTTCACGGGGCTCTCGCGCGCCAAGCACCCGTCGCGCATCCATTTTGGCATCGTGGACCAGGTGAACCCGGGCGACGCCAAGTGCATCGACGAGTACTGCAAGCTCGCGCAGGCCGCGTGGCCCGACGCGCAGTACGGCGGGTGCCGCTACCGCGAGCAGCTGCGCGTGGACGAGCGACTGGCGGACGACTCGCGCGGCCCGACGCTCGCACGCCATCACCAGCAGAAGCTGCTGCGCGACGAGGAGTTTTGCCTGCAGCTCGACGGCCACAGCATCTTCACGAACGGCTGGGACGAGCACCTCGTGGCCGACTGGCGGCAGGCCAACAACGAGATGGCCGTGCTCTCGACGTACCTGCACGACCTGCACTCGTACGTGCAGCCGAACGGCGACAACGCGCCGCCGTCGCTGCTGCCGCACCTCTGCACGACGATCCGCGGCGGTCACGGCAACGTGCGCAACGAAGGCGCCAGCATGATCAGCGACTCGACGACGCCGCAGCTCACGGCGCTGTGGGGCGCGGGACTCTCGTTCAGCAAGTGCCACGCCGAGCGCCGCGTGCGCGTCGACCCGCACACGCTTTGGATGTTTGACGGCGAGGAGTTTCTGCGCGCGTCGCACCTGTGGACGCACGGCTACGATCTGTACTCGCCGAGTCCGCTGGGCACCGTCGTGTACCACAACTACTCGCGGGTGCCCGCGCGCTTCGAGAACGTGCGCGTCGACGAGGCCAAGAAAGCGATCGAGACCGAGATGGGCGCCAACCGCTTCAAGCTCATCGTCGGCGTGCCGTTCAAGGGCGCCGTCGACGCGCTCGAGATGGAGGAGTACGCGTTCGGACGAGTGCGCTCGTTCCAGCAGTACCTCGAGTTCTCGGGCGTCACCTTCGAGGACGGCAAGCAGGACAAGCACTCGTGCCGACAGCTCCACTGGGTGCCGTACAGCGACCCGCGCGACGTCGAGCAGCTCGTCGGCGGCGGCTGGCGCATGCGCTCGAGCAGCGTCGCCCCAACGCCCACGCTCAAGCCGCTGCTCAAGCCAGTGCCAACGGTGGACGCAGGCAACGCCCACGTCGAGGCGCAGGCCCACGGCGCCGACACGGGCGCGGGCGCCGACCACGGAGCAGAGAAACAGCACGCAGCCCGCGGCGCGCGACTGGCGCAGGGGCTGCCGCGGCCGCGGCTCCCAACCAACGCTGGCTGGGGCGTCGTGCTGTACGTCTCGTTGTTTGCGGCCGTCGCGTGGATCGCCTTCGCCAAGAGCGATCGTCAGCCACCGCGTGTCGTCACGGGCCACGACCTCAGTGCCTGAGGGACATAACACATCACCGTTCAACAATGGATCCGTCTTTTATCGTGTCGTCCCATCAACCAACTCTCTCTCTCTCTCTCTCTTCTTTACGCACGGAGCCGTGCGAGCAGCGTCTGCAGCGCGTGCTTGGCGCTGTGGTTGAGGTCGTCGGCGGCGTCGCGCTGCAGCGTCGCGAGCAGCTCGACGGCGTCCTCGTTGCGGCGGCAGATCTCCGTGTTCTCGTCGTTCCCGACCGTGAGGCTCTCGAGCGCCAGCAGCGCGTTCGTCTGCAGTGACTCGTCGTCCGAGAACGCGTGCTGGAACAGCAGCGGCAGGCCGCCGGCGTCGACGACCATCGTCTGGCTCTCGTGGTTCAGGTGCACGCCGTGGTGGATCGCCCACGCCGCCGCGCTGCAGACCTCGTCCGCGTACACGGGCGACGCGAGCAGCACGAGCTCTGCGAGCGCGCCCGACTCGCGGAGCGCGTCCTGCGCCGCGGCGTCGTGGTCCAAGAGGATGTTGCCGAGCGCCGACGCCGCGGCGGTGCGCAGAGGCTCCGCTGCCCAAAGGATACACCACAACACGGTGAGCGAGTTCCCTTCCTCCTTTCTTCGCCCCTCCACACTCGGATAGCGACACAGACGTACAATAGTCGGACGAGAGCTTGGCGCTGATGGCCATCAGACTCTCCATCTCCGAGAGCGGCTGGCGGCCGCGAGGCGAGCCCGCGAGGCTCGCGAGCGTCGTCAGCGCCGATCGCTGGATCGCTTCGTGCGGACTCTCGAGCGCGGAGCGCAGCAGCGCCTCGACGACGGCGCTGGTCGCGAGCGGCGCCGCGGCCACGGGGTCCAGCGCGAGGTTGCCGAGCGTCACGCACGCGGCGGCCTGCAGTCGCGGGTCGGCGTGCGTCACGTGGCGCGCGAGAACCGCTGGGACAAAGCAACAGAACCGTGAGCAAGAGGGAACGCGCTGCCGGGCATCCGTCCGACCGGCAGTCAGTCCATGGAGGCGGCCGACGTACTGGCGGCGTTGAGGCGCAGCAGCTCGTGCGCGACGAGCGGCTCGGTCGAGAGCCGGATGAGGCAGAGGTGCGTGGGCACGTGGAAGTCCACGAGGCGGGCGTCGCGCAGCAGCGCGAGCAGCGGCTCCAGGGCGTCCGCCTGGACGAGGCGCAGCGCCTGCTGCTCGCGGAGCTGCGCCGTCGGACCCACGAGCTCGAGCGACTGAATCGCAGCGACGACGCGCTCGCGGTCGCCACGAACGACCTCGGGGTCGCGCAGCAGCGCGACGGTCTGCGCGATCGCGTGGTCGCTCATGCTGCTGCTACTGCTTGTGCTGCTGCTGTTGTTGTTGTTGTTGTCCTCGTGGTCGCTGGCGCTGGTGGTCGAGAGCAGGCGGACGGAGGGCGCCGTGGCCCAGGGACCAGCACGACGCCCAGCACACAGCGGCGCGAGCTGTGACGGGATACGGCGCGTCGTGGTGGTCGCGTAGCGCGACGACGACGACGACGACGACGCCAGCGCCGCGGGTCTCGTCCTGCGCTGCAGCGCGACGAGCAGTCGCTGATGGTGACGCATGGTGGCGGAGCTCCTCCTTCCTTTTGACACGGGTAGCTAGTTAGCTAGAGCTCTCAACTGTGAGACGCTCGTTGTACCATGAAATGGGTACGTTGTACCACCACCATCGTAACCTCATCGTAACCTTGTTTTTTCCCAATGGCTGAGGCGGCAACATCCGCATTTTCGTCGTCATGGGCAAGAACCGGCACAGCAAGGACCGTCTCTTCGTGACGGCGACAGAGCACAAGTACCTCTACGGCGGCAAGAAGCCCGAGGTCAAGCGCGCGTACCGTCGTACGTCTCTCTATTGCTGCGACTCGCGTGTTCTAGAACGCTCTAGATGCTGAGATATGTATATGCCTCTGTCTGTCTGTAGGTCTCCCGTTCAACTGCTGCGCCATCACGCTCACACCATTCAGCGTACGTCTGCCATGGCACCACAGCTCTCTATCTATCTCTCTCTTTCTCTCTCTAATGTCTATTCAGCATCCCGTAGCGACGCGAGAAGGACACGTCTTTGACCTCGAGGCCATCGTGCCGTTCGTCAAGGCGCATGGCATCGTACGTACCCGTTGAATGCATGGGCGCCAAAACCCTCAGCGACTTGACGTTTGTATGCCACGACAGAACCCCGTGACGGGCGCCGCGCTGGCGCTCAAGGAGCTCGTGACGCTGCAGTTCCACAAGAACTCGCAGGGCGAGTTCTTCTGCCCCGTGACCTACAAGGTCTTCACGGACAACACCAAGATCGCCGCCATCGCGACCACCGGCAACGTGTTTGCGTACGACGCCATCGAGGAGCTCAACATCAAGCCCAAGAACTGGACCGTACGTCATATCTGCCTCGATGCATGGAAAGGCTGGGAGTTTTCCAACCAAATTCTCCTGTCTAGGACCTCCTCACGGGCGACGCGTTCAAGCGCAAGGACATCGTCGTGCTGCAGGACCCTCAGGACCTCTCGAGCCGAGAGATCACCAACTTTGCGCACCTGCGTCGCGCGGCCGCGACCGACGACGCGTCCTCTGCCTCGACGACGTCCTCCAGCGCCGCAGTGACGCAGCACATTCGCACGAACGCGGCGACCGACCGCATCCTCCAAGAGCTCGAGGCGAAACGCGCCGAGCAGCGCGCGCTCGCAGACAAGATCCGACGCGGGGACAGCGACGGCGTCAGCGAGCGCGACAAGATCCTCGCGACGCTCACGCACGGACGCAGCTCCGCGACGTCCAAGACCGACGCAGCGAGCAGCAGCAGCGCTGGCGGCAGCAACGGCGTGCTCTCGGCTGCCAAGCGCACGGACGGCAGCTGCGCGCAGTCGTTCACGTCGAGCGCGCTGGCGCCGGTCACGCAGAACGCGATCGCGCTCGCGAACGACGAAGAGCTCCGAGAGACGCGCTGGCGGGCGGTGCGACGGCTCAAGAAGAAGGGACTCGTGGCTCTCGAGACGACGCTCGGACCGCTGACCCTCGAGATCCACTGCGACATGGTGCCGCAGACGGCCGACAACTTTATGGGGCTTTGCCGCAAGGGATACTATGACGGCGTGCTGTTCCACCGCGTGATCAAGGGGTTCATGCTGCAGGGCGGCGACCCGACAGGCACGGGCCGCGGCGGCGAGTCGCTCTGGAAGACGCCGTTCCGCGACGAGTTTGACAGTCGTCTGGTGCGTCATTTGTGGTGTGTTGCTGGTTGATGTTTGGCTCTCAACTGAACGCATCTCTCTCTCTTTGTATTGCTGCAGAGCCATGATGCGCGTGGTGTGCTGAGCATGGCGAACGCGGGACCAGGGACGAACCGATCGCAGTTCTTCATCACGTTCAAGGCGACGCCGCATCTCGACAAGAAGCACTCGGTCTTTGGCCGCGTCGTCGGCGGCTTCGAGACGCTCGACGCGTTCGAGTCGCAGATCGAGACGGACGCGCAGGATCGACCGCGCGTCGACGTCAAGATCACGGGCATCTCGATCCTGGAGGACCCGTTCAAGGAGTACGAGGACGCGCTGGCTCGAGGTGAGGACGCCGTCGCGCTCGCGAAGGAGGCGGCGCTGCGCAAGCGACAGAATCGCGGCGACAGCGACGTCAAGGGCACCGTGCTCAAGGTCGGCGACCAGTGGATCGCGTACGACAATGTGGATGACGCTGCTGTCGTCGCTGCGCTCGAACGGCGGCAACAGACGGCCAAAGAAAATGAGAGTGGAGCCTCCGTCGGCCGGTACCTGCAACAGTCGAAGACAGCGAAGGAGCCCGTCGAGACCAAGAAGCGCCGTGCGACTGACGCGGAGAGCGAGGTCTCGTCGACCGCGTCGACGCTGCCAGCGCCGATTGCCAGCAAGAAGAAGAGCAAGACGTCTGGTTCACGCGGCGGCTTTGGCGATTTCTCTGGGTGGTGACCTCCTGTTGTAAGTCTGCAATATACAGTAGAGCGATGATCACGCCATACATGCTAGTTATTAATACTGTCAGCTCTCGAGAGAATAAAGCAGCCAGCGAAAAGCTGAGCAGTGCAAGAGCACGGCCGCTACCGCCATGGAGCGCTATGCGATTGAGAAGGTGATTGGCGAAGGCACCTACGGCGTCGTCTTCAAGGCCGTGGAGAAGAGCACGCAAGACGTCGTGGCCATCAAAAAGTTCAAGACTGTGAGCGGTACGTGCGACCGAGCGAGCGACCGACGAAGGCAGCGATGGGAGCGACGTTGTGGCTGGCGGACTGAGTGTTTCGATAGATGAGCAGCTCTCCAAGCGCGAGATTCAGGCGTGTTCTATGCTCAGTCACCCGTTCATCGTGTCCTACCGCAACAGCTTCCGGCACGAAGGGCTGCTCCACCTCGTCTTTGACTTTGTACCGGATAGCCTCCACAAGGTACAGCAGCTCTTCCTCACATCTCTATCAAGAAACATGGTGGTTCACGGTCGTTCATTACTGTAGCTGCTCGGGAGGCATCGTCGTGGGCTTCCGCCTCGACTCGCGCAACGCCTGATCTACCAGCTCTGTCAGGCACTGCAGTACTGCCATGCGAACCGCATCATCCATCGAGGTACAATTAATCATACCGACATCTACGAATGGACAGCCCCTCAAACCATGGATTGTGTGTGGATTGCAGACGTCAAGCCCGATAACATTCTGATCGACGAGCGCGGCGACATTCGGCTCTGCGACTTTGGCGTCGCGCGGACGATTCAGTTTGACGGTGATCCACTGAGCGACTACGTCGCAACACGATGGTATCGACCGCCAGAACAGGAGCTTCGGTGCGTTCTTCTCTTGGTGGCAAACAGTCCAAGAGAACTGGAGAGACTGACGCGACGGAGTCGACAGAATGGACCGCTACTCGTTTGACGCCGACATCTGGAGCGTCGGCTGCATTCTCGTGGAGCTTCTCACGGGACGTCCTCTCTTTCCAGGCAACTCGCAGATCGATCAGCTGTACGTTTATCTCTCTGTGTGGCGCATTTTGCCTGTGATACAAGACTCAAACGATGAGTGACTAGGAACTTAATTCAAGAGATGCTTGGGCCGCTGCCACCGACTCTGACGGCGCGGCTACCACGTGGCGTGACTCCGATCACAGCGGCGACGCGAAGCCTGCGTGCGCTTCTGGGAGACAAGGAGCTTCCACCAGGAACACTTGATTTTCTCGAGAATACGATGCATCTCGAGCCGCGCTGTCGACTGTCCGCGACAGCATGTCTCGCGCACGAGTTTCTCAAGCCGCTTCGAGACGCAGAGCAACGCGAACGAAACGCGCGGCTTCATCGCCAGTCGCACACAGCAGACGACGGCATCGAGGAGGACATTCCAGGGTCCCGCGCGATTGCTACTCCAGTGGCTCCTCTCGAGTCTGTGTCACCAGGCTCGCCGCCTCCGGCACGCGCAGACCCAAAGAACATGTCGCCGACGCACCACCGATCTTCCTCCGAGCGGCAACGCTCGCCAGAATCCACGACAGCAAAGCGGCGTGAGCGGAAAGCAGATCACCAAGGAGCCACAAGGCGACATGTCGTCGAGAAAGCCAGCGACAACAACTCGAGCGAGGGAGACATCGAGGAGATCATCGAGTCGGATGGCGAGCGACCGTATTCAGGTGCCAAGACCCCGCATGCAAAGGCCGCGAGAGGTGAGAAGCAAAGAGGATGCGACGCCAGGTCCGGCCTCAGAGGCGGAGTGCGCAAGGCAGAATGTAGCGACGCGAAGCGCAGTCGCGACTCGGATCCGTTGGATCACGAGTGCTACGAAGACGACTTCGAAGAGTGTGAATGAGGAGCTCATTGTCCACAGAAGGGGGACAAGAGGCGCTGGACAGTACACGACAACGATTCGATTGGCTAGAAATGGAGAATTGAGAGCATTGATTGGCGAAAACCTGGGTGGCTCCAGGTCATTGGTTGATTGGGGGTTGCCACGTATCTGTTCGACTCGCATCGCGAAAAAGCGCGGGAGATTCCCAGGCATGGACGCGATCCTCGGGCGCCTTGATCCGCGGCAACTGCGGCAGTTCTGCGTCGATGCAGTTGAACAGGAGCTCCGCAAGGCGCATGAGCTGCTGAACAAGGCGCTGGTCGCGACGAAGCGCCTCGAGGAAGTGCAGGACGCCGCGCGGCGACTGCGCTTCGAGGTCTTCGACGACGAGGACGCGCTGCGACGTGGGCTGCACGAGCTGCACAACGTGCACCACAGTGTCGGGCTGTCGCTTGCGCGGATCCAGTGCGCGAAAGCGAGCGACGACGCACTGCATATCGTCGGTGGCGCTGCTGCTGCCGCCTCCGAGCATCAGCGTTGTGACTCTCCGACTACCACCATCAAGTCAGAGCCGTTCACCAGCGCTCCACCGGTGACAGGTGAACGAGAGTTCGCGCAAGCCATCGATCTCTGCGACGACAGTGAAGACAGTGAAACGGACAGCGCGAGCGACGCGAGTGAGAGTGAGGCGTCGGTGGTGTCCCTAAATCTGGTGGATGAAGAACCTATTGCGCCGCCCAGCGAGTTCAATGCATCGGACGCTGAGGGCGATGACGAGCCCACAGAGCCAGCGGCACGGCCGAAAAGGCCACGCAAGCGCCGACTCTCTGAAGTCTCCGATGTCCACGACGCATGCACTGATCCGCAGTCGTCTGCGGTCGTTTCTGGCCGAAAGAAGGAGCTGCTGACCGAGTTTGTGGCCCAGCTCGAGAGCAATTCCCTCAGATCAGCGTACCAAATGGAGTTGCTGACGACAGCCAAGTCTGTGCTTCCTCTCATGCGCAAGTTGATGAAGGACCGTGGCGCTGCGTGGGAGGAGCTGTCTGGAAAGCTGAAGGCCGTGCTTGCCTGCGCCAAGTCACGCGGCCACGAGCACACTGATATCGAGAAAGGCGTGCTGGTGATCGTTGTAGATTTCAGTATGCAGGTGCTGACCAAGTGCCAACCAGAGGTGCGACGCAAGAGCCTGCGTCAGCTGCTGAAATCCATGGCCGCTGCGGACGCAACGACAGGTCTGCTCACCAAGTACGTCCATGCTTTCTCCATTGGAACCGGATCCCAAGGTCCTCTTTTCTCACTGTCTTGTTGTATTGACACAGGAGCGTGGCCGTTCTCCAAGAGTACATCTACGAGCAGTTCCTGATCCCGAGCAAAGAGACGAAGGCGTTCCGAGCCAAGTTCAACGAGGCGTGCGAGGCCGTTGAGAATTGGGAGAAGGGCAATTTCAATGTCGCCGACTTTGCTGACAAGATGGATCTGTTGCGGGATCTCATGAACAAGCAGTTTGAGAAATGGAAGCCGATGACGGAGAGACGTGTCCCCACGCTGATCAAGAAGCTGCTAGACAAGATGAACGCGTTTCGACCGGGGAAACTTCAAGATCATCGACGACAGACGCTGCTGGAGTGGCTGCATCAGTGCAACACCGCCAGACAACTGCCTGTCACCAGCGTTTCTGACGCAGAAGCGACTGTAGAACTCGCGACTGCAGATCCTGTCAGCAAACAAAGTAAAACTCAGCGAAAGAAGCAAAGGAAACGATCGAGACAGCAGGATCCTTGACTAAATTGTTGAGAATGAACAAGTTGTAGTTGGTAGTCGGAATACTACGTGAGCTTTCACGCCTGCATGCGCCTCACAATCCATTAATCCACTGTTGACATGAAAAATTTACTGCCATCAACAACACAGACACGAGTATCATGATCAAGGACTAAAATTTAAGTGTCACTTCCTGTATAACTACTACTACCACGAATACTACTACTGCCGCTGACTACTGCTTCTGCTGCTGCTTGAGGAAGCGCGGGCGCACCATGATCGGTCCCTCGATGCCGAGCGTCAGTGACGGGTCGTACTCGAAGCTCTCGGGCGCCTTGGTCGTCTGGATCTCAAACTTGCTCAGCAGACCCGCGAGCGCGATCTTCATCTCCATGATCGAGAACTGGCGGCCGAGACAGATGCGCGGCCCAGCGCTGAACGTGAGGAACTTGAACGGCGACACGGGGATGAGCTTGCCGGTCGTCGCGTCGATCCAGCGCTCGGGCTTGAACTCGGTCGCGTCGGGGCCCCACACGTTCGTCAGCCGCGAGATCGTGTACGACGGCAGCAGCACCATCGTGCCGGCGCGCAGGAACGTGCCGTCGCAGAGCGTCACGTCCTCCAGTGTCGTGCGCGTGTTGAGCGGCAGCACGGCGTTCAGCCGGAGGTTCTCCTTGATCGCGGCCTCGAGGTACGTGAGGTCGGCGGTCTGCTCCTTGTTGGGCGCCTTGATCTTGCCTTCCATGAGGTCCGGGATCTTCTCCCAGAGCTCCTGGCGAATGCGCTCCTGCACCTCTGGGTACTGCGACACCATGATGACGAACCAGGCCATGGCGTACGCGGTGGTGTCGCGGCCCGCGGAGATAAACGCCATCGCCATGTCGCGGATCTCGCGCACGTCGTAGTCGTCGCCGCTGCCGCCCTCGAGCTTGCTGCCGGGGTTCTCGAGGAACAGCGTGATCACGTCCTTCTTGGCGTCGGTCGTCGGCTGCGTGTGCTTGCGCTGGATCGAGTCCTCGATGATCTGGTAGATAAACTTGTCGAGGTACGCAATGTCCTCCTTCTGCTGCTTCTCGATGCCAATGTTGAGCAGCTGCTTGAGCTTCCAGAACCACGTCGGCAGCTCGTTGCGGTAAAGCAGATTCGAGTTGACGCGGCCAAAGCGCTCAAAGAACTCGTGGTTGTCCTTGCGCATAAAGTCGAGGTCGACGCCAAAGCC
Organism: Pythium insidiosum; assembly: GCA_022836835.1. NCBI lineage: Eukaryota > Oomycota > Peronosporomycetes > Pythiales > Pythiaceae > Pythium > Pythium insidiosum. The sequence continues at coordinate 557,265 of JAKVDI010000032.1, read as the reverse complement.
GATCTTGCAGAACACGTCCGTCGTGTAGAGCTCCAGCAGGTGCTTCATGTCGAGCTCGCGCGCCTGCGTCGCCGCGTCCGAGACAATGTCGCAGAGCCGCTCCGTGTGCTCGACCATCACGTGGTCCATGATGTCGCGCATCATCTGCATCGAGAACAAGTGGCTCGCGGTCTTGCGCTGGTGGTGCCACTTGGCGCCGTCCGTGACGAAGATACCAAAGCCAAAGAGGTCGCGCAGCGCCTCCGCAAAGTCGTAGCCCTTGCCAAAGCGGTCAAACTGCGTCTTGAGCACGTCCTCGACCGTCTCGACCGTCGAGAGCACGACCATCGGCGGCTTGCTCAGGATGCTCAGCACGAACGGCTTGGCGTTGTGCCGCAGCGCCTCCTCGTAGATGTACGTGTGCAGCTTCTTGCGGTACGTGATCGCCGCCTGGAACGTGTTGCCCAGCAGCGGCAGCGTGCCGCGCGGACGACCGAGATGCGCCACGGCGCGGTACTGCGCGTTCGGGAACGCGAGCACCAGCAGCACGAGCGCCAGTGCCGCCCACGCGAGCGTCGAGGCGGTCGCGTACGGCAGCACGAGCGAGCGGAGCTGCTGCTGGACGTCCAGGAAGAGCGCGGCGTCGGCGTTGGCCATGGTGGACACAGGCAGGCTGGAGCGCAAGAAGCAAAGTGAGCGAGGCAGAGGCAGAGGCGGAGGCGGAGGCGGAGGCTGAAGCGACGGCGAATGAAAGGGACCACGCGTTGCGCCACACCGCCACACTGCCACACCGCCGGATCGATCGAATCGATGCTTACGCGCGGCTGGGAACCGTCGCCTCACGCGTGAAGAAGAAGACGACGATCAGGTGTGGCTGAGCTGTGCTGTACAGCCTGTACAGGTGTGGACTCTGTCCACACTCTGTGGAGTGAGTCCTGTGGACGCAGTTGAAGAAGAAGAAGAACAACCGACGGCATCAGTTGCTGCCAATCAAATCATCCATCCATGGCGCGCGACGAAAGAAAGATCGACGGAACAGCTCCATGTCCCGATGGTAAGGAGCGCTGTGAACGGTCACTGTGCGATGGTTAGGACAAACGGCCGTTGCTTGCTAACCAGAAACGATGGTGATTGCTAACTAAACTGGCGCAAACAACCCCAGCCAAACCAGTAAAACCTAAGCTACGAAAGGGCCAAGCTAATGTAGTGCTTACCGAAGCGGACAGAATAATTTGTGAAGGTCGTCTGAAGGTGGAGCGACTGGGGGTTGGTGCCAAATCCATTGCCCCACCCAAGAGCAAGCACACGACCAAGCCAAGCAACGCGACCGACGGCATCGACGAGCGCGTGCAGAAGAGAGCAGATCGCTGTGGACACCAGACGCAGCGCCTCTCTATCTCTCTGTATCTCTGGGTCTTTGGCTCCTCACGTCGACGTGCTTCGCGCGACCGTGATCGCTCTTTTCTCCGTCAACCAGCACACATTCCACCGTCCGTCCGACGCCTCTCGTGTTCAGCCTTGAACACCACCAGACCGTCAAGATGGTGCGTCTTCTGCTGATGACGATTCCCTGCCATACACCTCTGTACGAATTACGAATGGCCTGTGTATGAACCGTCATCGTGTTGTGTCTTTAGGTGATGAACAAGAGCAGCAAGATGCTCAACTACATCAACTACCGCATGAAGATCACACTGCAGGACTCGCGCGTGCTGGTCGGATACTTCATGGCGTTCGACAAGCACATGAACATTGTGCTGGGCGACTGCGAAGAGTTCCGCACGCTCAAGAACAAGCTCAAGGGCAGCACGACCGCTGAGGAGCGCGTTGAGAAGCGGTATCTCGGCCTTGTGCTGCTGCGTGGCGAGAACGTCGTGTCGCTCACGGTCGAGGGTGGCCCGCTCAAGCAGGAGAACGAGACCATGGGCCCTGGTGGTCCTGGTGTCGCTCGGGCAGCGGGCCGTGGCATCTCGGCCGCGCCGCTCGGCGCTCCGCCGATGGGTCTCGTGGCGCCTATGCGTGGCATTGGTGGTCCCGCCCCGATGATGATGCAGCCTGGTCAAGGTGAGTGTTTCAGCACAACAGCAAGGACAGCAACAGCAACAGCAACAGCAGCAAGCGGTGGGGCTTTGAGTGGAGTGTGCGTGAGGGAGAGGCTTCCAGATGATCAGACTGAACAGATAAGCGATACTGGGCGCCCGGCTCTTCCTCCCGAACCCAGGCTGAGCACATTGTACCAACCGACGAACTACCGTTGATCTTAGGATGATGGAAGCCCTCTCCCTCTTCCTCCGCCTTCACTGCGCTGTGTTTTGCTGTGCTTTGCTTCTTGCATCCATGCGTTGCACTCAACAGTCACCGACTAACATCTTGTCTCTTCTCTTCTTTACAGTCGCCGCGCAAGCCTCTGCACAAGCGTACGGCCGTGGCCGTGGTATGGTTCCCCCTGGTCCGCCGGGCATGCTGCCTCCGCGCCCCATGCCTGGCATGCCGGGTATGATGCCGCCTCCGGGCATGGGCCCGCCGCCAGGCATGATGCCTCCGCCAGGTATGATGCCCATGCGCGGTCCACCGGGTCCGCCCGGTCCCCCGGGTCAGCCGCCGATGATGCGACCCCCAGGACAGTAGACGACAGAGAGATTGCGAGAGAGAGAGCGCGTGCCGCCCACCAGGTGTAGCGTTTGGTTTGATTTTAACATAAACACAAGACAGGTCACGACCACGCCCAACGAACGATCGCCCCCTTGAGTCTCACTACTGCCGCTGCCACGTTTCCTCCTCTTTGTCATCGTGGACGATCGCGCGCTCCATGATGAACTTGCCTTCCTTGTACTTTTGCGAGAGCTCCATCGCTCGGATCTGTTCCGTGTCGCATGTGTGAGCCAAACGTCCCCGACTGTTGACGAGGAGCAAGACAGACAGACAGACAGACGCGGACGTACGTACGTATTGCCAGCCCAGCACCACGTCGCACGTGGAGCACATGACGTCGCAGATCGTATGCATGCCGGTCATCAGGTAGCGGTTCCGCGGCGTGCCCATGCGCACGTTGAACATGGCGTTCATGAGGTACGCTTTGCCCGTGCGACCGAAGAACGACTTGGCGATCACGTCGGCGCGACTCGCGACGACCGTGCCACAGTCGGCGCAGCGAAACGCCTGCAGCTCCGGGAGATCGTGGAGCTCACTGGAGAACCCGTACGCCGAACGCTTAGACGCCGACGACCGCTTGCGCTCGCCACCATCGTCATCATCATTATCATCATCATCTTCTTCTTCTTCGTCGTCGTCGTCGTCGACGTCCTCGCTGGATCCCTCGTCATTGTTTGTAGCTTCTCCATGGAGACGACGAAATCGCTCGTGCTCACACGGCAGCAGTCCGTCGGTCTCCTCGTCCTCACCCGCATCCTCGCAGCAGCCGCAACGCTGCGCTTCGTAGTACGACCGCCGCCTCCATGCTCCACTCGCATCGCGATACTCGACGGTCTGAGAGCCACTGCGCAGCACAACGAGCGGCGCCATTTATGTCTGATGTCTGTCTGTATTCTGCTCTTCGCTCTTTGCTCTTTGCTCTTTGTTCTTTGTTCTTTGCTCCTCGATTATCAAGCGTCGCGCGCGACCTTGAAGTTGGCGTTGGTTGTTCTCCACAAAACGCAATTTCGCAATTTTGCAATTTCGCGAGATAATTAGTGTTTTGGCAGCGGGAGAGCAATATATTGGTTTTTGGTGGAGAGACCAAAGTGCAAAAAAGGCAATACAATTGTTGTTTCGGGCGGGGTCAAGCCCGACCAGACAGAGATGGCTACACTCTAGATCGCGCGGCGCTTCTTGGCGTCGTGCTTGAGCACCTTCTTCACGACCTGGTTCTTCTTGCGCTGCACCTCGCGCGCCGACTTGAGCACCTTGGACTGCACGTTGCGGCTCTTCTTGACCATCATAAAGTGCTTCAGACGCTTCTTCTCCGTGTTGGTCGTGCCGCCGCCCTTCTTCTTCTTCTGCCAGTCCTCGCGGCCCGCGAGCACGCTGCGCAGACGCTCCTCCTGCGTCAGGCGCTTCTTCTTGGCGTAGCCCTCCAGGTCCTCGGGGTTCACCTTGGTCAGCGCCACCTCGTTGGCCGTCTTGGCGGCCGCCGCCAGCTCGTCCACCTTGCGTTTCCGGCGCATCTTGGGGTCCTTCATCGCGGCCTCGCGCTCCTTCTTGAGCAGCTCAATGCGCTCAAAGTCCTTGGGCGTGAGGATGCGGCGCGCGTCGATGCGCTCGCTCTGCGGCTTGGCCGCTGGCTTGTCGCCCTCTTCGCCGTCGGCGCCCTCTTCTTCTTCTCCTTCTCCGTCTCCTTCCTCCTCCTCATCGTCGTCAGACTGGGCCTGCTCACCGTCGTCCTCGGCATCCGAGACGTCGATCCACTCGCCGTCCGACGCGTCCGACTCGGACGACGCGACCTCCCAGCCATCCTGGTTCTCCTCGCCGTCAAAGCGACCCGCAGCCTCGGCTTCCTCGAGCAGCTCCGCGCCGTCGACGCCCTCGGCCGCGACGAGCTCACCAAACTGCTTGGGGCGCGCGGCCTCGTCGTGGAACTTGCCACGGTCCTTGCGCTTGAGCAGCGCAGGGTGCGTCTCGCGGATGAGGTTGAGGATGCCGCGCGCCGCCATGACGATCGTCTTGTCGCGCGAGCGGTTGTACATCACGAGGTCCTGCACGAGCGCGTCCATGTCCTCGCAGTCGAGCACGAGCGGCACACGGCGGAAGATCTCGCGCATCGCGTTGATGCCGACAGCGATGACCTCGGACGAGCAGCGCTCCGTCACAAAGTTGTTGGCGATGCTCTTGACGATCGGCAGCAGCTCCTCCGGCGGGATGTCCTCGTGGCACGACTGCACGAGGTACGCGAGGATCTGCGTCACGTTCTGCTGGTGCGACTGCAGGTACCGCTGCAGCAGCGGGTACAGCGGCAGCAGCACGAGCTTGTGGAAACCCGCGACGCGACCGATAAAGTTCATCATGAGCAGCTTGACCTCGAAGCGCTCAGTGCAGCTCTTGAGCAGCTTGAGCTGCTTCTCGGCGACGCCCTGCGGGTCGTTCAGCAGCTCGATGGCCGGGAATGTCGCCTGGAACTGCAGGTCGCGCAGACGCGCGCGCTTGTTCTTCTTGAGCGCCTTGATCGTGTCGCGCTGGCGCTTCTTGGTCTTCTTCGAGTGGTTGTGGTAGTCGACTTCGACGGTCTGCGTCTTCTCCTTCTTCTCCTTCTCTTCCTCCTCGAGAATGTCGTCGTCGATGCCCAAGAAGAAGTTGAGCGAGAGCACGAGCAGCTTGGTGTTCTTGCTCGTGCACGCCGTCGCGATCACGTTCGCCGTGCGCACATCGTGCCAGATCTTGCGCTTGAACAGGTCGATCATGACCTGCAGCGACTTGATCGCCGCGTGCTCGTCGTCATCCTGCAGCATGTCGAACAGAAAGTTCTGCAGCGCCTTGTTCACGCGCTCGTTGCGGCTCACACTGTTGAGCTGGCGAATGTCCGACACAATGTGCTGGTAGAGCAGCTCTCGCAGGCGCTTGTCGGGACAGCGGAAGAGCTCAAAGAAGAGCTTGAGCAGCGTGATCGCGTCGATGAGGTTGCGGTTGCGCATGAGCATGAGCGCCTGCACCAGCGTCTTGCGGAGACCCGCCTCGAGCACGAGGTAGTTGTCCTTGAGCAGCTTCATGATCTGCAGCGGGAACTCGGCCATCTCGACCGGGTAGCACTTGGCGACGTGGCTCAAGAACGACACGAGCGCGCCAAAGTGCGCCGACTCCTTGGTCGGCTGCAGCTCGAAGAGCTGGTACTCGCTCTCGTAGTGGCGCAGCTGCATGAGGAACTCGGACTTGTACGCCTCGGGGTCGCGCTTGACCATGTTCTGCAGCTGCGGCAGCTTGCCGATCACATCGGGACGCGACGCATTGACCACCGACATTGTAGCGCCTGCGTGTCTACGCGTCTGTGTGTCTTGTGTGTCTGTCTGTCTGTCTGTCCTCGCGACGGTCCACGAAAGAAGAAGGAGACGCAAGAGCACGAGCGCCTTTGTGTCTCTTGGGGGCGACCACGCAAGTCGTCAATCAAAGGCTTGGCCAACCATTTCCCAACGGCTCACCCGTTTACAAGGTCGAACCAGTCTACTGATTTAGAAACTATACTAAACACACAAACTAGCCCAGTTGAGAGGCTACTTTATACACTGCACTGTACCGCTGCCAACACAGAAGAGCTCTCTCAGATGCGTGTCTGACGTGAAGGACGACGTCCCATCCCAGCATCGTAGTAGCATCATGACGACGACGTATCCATCCGCGGGATCGTGTGCAGAGCTGTTGCTGGCCGAGAAGAAGGACGCCGTGTACGAGAGCGAGGTCAAGAACCTCCTGCGCGACCTGCTTGAGCGCTGCGTCGGGCCGCACGTGCTGTCGCAGCTGCTGCCCGAGCTCTCGGCGGCGTCCACACTGCTCTATCTGCTTGTCACGCTGGGCCGCAAGCAACCGCAGCAGACGCTCGGCGAGGAGTTCTGCGACGTGCTGCGGGTCACGCATGATGGAGGAAACGCACGCGCCGTTGGGCGGTCGCGGCACCTGCTCTGGGTCGCACTCGCTGTGCTGCCAACGTACCTCAGCGCTCGCTCACGCATGGGGTGGCACCGCCTCTCGCAGCTCACGACGTCGCCCCGTGAACGCATGGCGCAGCAGCTTCGCGAGCGCCAACAAGCGAGTGCGAACGCTCCGAACGCAGCTACAACGGCACGACCAGCGACTCGTTCGCCTCTGCAGTTGCTGGATCGACTCGTCGCCGTCGTTCGCGAGGCGCTTGAGACGCTGCAGCAGCGCATCGTGCCGTCGTCATACGAGTTTGCGCTGAGTCCGTTGCTCTCATGGATCGCACAGCTGCATCTCGCTCGCTTCTACGTGTCCACTCGATTCCTCGATATCACCAAGCGACTCGCGAGCATCGAGTACGTCTTTGTGCGCAGCGACGTGCAGCCAGCGCTCAATCTGTCGTTGCTGGTACGGTGCTCCCTTCGTCCGAATCATGGTGGCAAGACTGTTGACGTGCCGTATTCGCACAGGGCTACCTCATGTCGGTGCGGCTTCTATCGACGGCGGCGATGGAGCTCAAGCGATTCGCCAAGCTCCGGCGTCAAGAAGCCAAGCAGCGACTCGGCGAGTCGCTTCCCGAGGGATCCTACTGCCAGCCCACGCGAGTCCCGACCGCTGCGTCGGCGCCTGCGCTCGTGCCGACCGCCGCCGGCGCCAAGAAGCGCAAGTGCGCGCTGTGTCTCGGCGAGCGCGTGTCGCCCGCGACGACGCCGTGCGGCCACGTCTTCTGCTGGGAATGCATCGTCGGCTGGTGCCAAAAGAACAAGACCGAGTGCCCGCTATGTCGACAAGAGACGCACCCGCAGCAGATCAAGTGCATCTACAATTACAGCTAAAGAGGAGTTGATCCGATCTACTGCTTTCGCCGGCGCTTGCTCTTCTTGTCCGACGCCGTCTTGGGCGTCGACTCGGTGCTGCGCGACTGCTTCTTGCTCGGCGTCGAGCTCGCTTCCTGCTTCACTGCGTCGTCCTTGGTCTTCGTCTTCGCCTCGGCGTCGCGGGCGTTCTTGGCGTCGACATAGACCTGGTCGCCACTCAGCGCGTTGTTGATGAAGCGTTGGGACGCCTCCTTATCGAGCTTGAGCGTCGGGCCCTTCGCCAGCTCCTCTGTGTCCTTGATCTTCTTGATGAAGCCCTTCACACGGTCCTACAGCATGATTCCCATGGTCAGTCACTCCAGGCCTTCTCAGTTCATCAGTCAGTCGCGATGGTCCGCACCAGCTCCTGCTTGACGTGGGTCTGGCGAATGTCTTTGGACGACACACCCTGCGTCTTGAGATACACATACAGCAGCGCATTGATCGAGTACGCTGCCACATCGTCACACCACATCGTCAGCGGTCGTCTGTCTGCATGCGACTAGCAGCAGCATTTCCGTAGCTCCTCGTTTACCTAGCGAGACTTGCACCTTGGCCTTCTCGATCGGACTGAGCTCCGCCAGAAACTCCTCGAGCGACTTGTTCTTGAGCACCTGCAGGTGCTCCTCCACTGCAGCGAGCGTCTGATCCACGCTCGTCAGCGCCTCCACTGCGTGCCCACTCATGCTCTCGTCGATGCCTTGGGAGTCTTTGTGTGCTTGACGCTTGATGGCTGGCCAGTGGGGCACGCATGTAACCCCGCGTAACGTAACCGTATCTCTCGCTAACGCAAAATATACGTTTTCATTTTCTCCATTTTTGGTTGATACATACGATTACGAGGGAAAGCTACACGCTCGTGATGACAGTGGAGGAAGAGGAGGAGGAGGAGGCGGAAGAAGAAGCAGAGGCAGAGGCAGAGACAGAGGAGGACGGCGCGGCAGCAGTGGTGGTGTTCGCGGGGATGCTGGCGGCGATGGCGGCAGCGGTGGTCGTGGGAGTGGTCGCGGCCGTGGCAGGCGGCGGCGGAGTCTCCTTGCGCTTCTTCGCCGGAGGCTCCGACGGAGAAGAGGAGGACGCCGCCGACACTGGAGCCGCTGGGTCCGTGCCCAGCACCGTGGACAGCAGGCGGCGCTGCATCTCCAGCATATCGTCCAGTTTAGACGTGATCTCGTTGAAGCGGCGGTCCATGAGCATCAGGATCTTCACGATCGTGGCGTCGTCGACGCCTCCACTGCCATTAAGAGAGGGCACCACCGAGACGCCGATGTCGCTCGTCATGGCGACGGCCGGGCGCTTGAGGCGAGACGGGGACGTCACTGCTGGTGCAGCCGCAGGCAGAAGTGGGATGGCGACGCTGGGCATCACGTTGGCCGGATGATGGACTGGTGTAGTGCTGGGCACTGGGCTCGCCGACTCGGACGCCGTGTCCGAGTCTTCGTGCGTCGGCGGAGCGTCGACCACCGCGCCAATGGCGGCGGCAGTCGCGGCGGCAGCAGCCACTGCACTCGCGACTTCGGCCGTCTTCTTGGCGAGCTCGATCGCGCCGCGCTTGGCGAGCGTCAGCGTCTCCTCCTTCATGCGGTCCACCATCGCCGTGTCGATCGCCACAGAGGCGGACGAGGCCGACTCGGCGTCGCTCAGCGGATCCGCCTGCGCGACCTCGAACTGGCGGCGGTGCTCGACGCTGTACTCCTCGCCTTCCTTGAGATGCATCTTGATGAAGTGGCCCTTGAACTTCTGCGTGCGCATCTTCTTCTCACAGCCAGGGTACATGCAGACGATGCCGTTCTTGTGCTTGTTGCCGGCCATTTCGAATGCACGGCAGCCGACAGGGGTACACGGTCAAATGGTTACTGTCTGTGTCGGTGGGTGATCGATCCTCCGGGTGACACCCGAGTGTGCGAGTGTGTGGCAGAACACCGCACGGGAGGTGGTTGGTTACACTTGCATCTTCCTCTATAAGAACAACGTGATTTTTCCATGGTTACAAAGAAATAAGGAACAATACAGGAACTATCGGATTGCACAAACGCGAAAATCATGAATCCACATCTCCTCGACTAGCTCACTTTACATCGCGCTCTCCGACGACTTCATGCGAAGCTGACGGCGAATGTTGCGGGACACACTGTCGTTGGACAGAGCCACAAAGACGATACCGGCAAAGACGACAAGGATGACCAGCGAGCTGCCGGACGGCGCCGAAAAAGGAACCGTGGCGTCGTCGCGGAAGCGCAGGTTCTCACCAGGGCGGAAAATGACCTCGGGCTTCTTGGCCTCAATCACTTCGCCACCGGCAGCAAGCGGCTTGCGCTCATCGAGAACCACAGGACGCTTGTCTGCCTTCATTGGGTTCAACTTCCACGAACCCAACAGTTTCTCCACGTCGGTTGGGTCCGAGTACGGCACCCAATGGAGCTGCTTGCATGAGTCCGTGTCGTTCTTGCCCTCCACGAACGTCACACCGGAGAAGTTGAGATACTCTTGGAAGGTACGTGCCGTACCAAACGCAAACTTGTCCATCTCATACGTGTCCACTTGACCCTTGAATGGCTGCCCCACAATCAGTCTGAATCGGTTGGCACCCATCTCGGTCTCGAGCTCTTTCTTCTTTTGATCGACCTTGACATGCTCAAACCTTTGCATGCAACACCAAGTTAGTTGAGGTACACACCATCTGATCACAAGAAGTGGAGACTCACCGCGCAGGCACCTTCGAGTAGTTGTGGTACACAACCGATCCGAGTGGGCTTGGCGAATACAAATCGTAGCCATGCGTCCACAGGTGCGATGCTCGAAGGAACTCTTCGCCGTCAAACATCCACAATGTATGGGAATCGATGAGAACGCGTCGCTCAGCATGACACTTGCTGAACGAGAGACCAGCGCCCCACAATGCGCTCATCTGAGGGAACTTGGAGCCAGCAATCATACTCGCTCCGACATTACGAACCAGACCATTGCCGCCGCGAGTGGTCGTGCAAAGATGTGGAAGCCAGCCAGCGGGTGCGTTGTTGTCTCCGTTCTCCTTGACGAAATCGTTGATATGATGCAGATACGTCGTGAGGACGGCCATCTCGTTGTTGATTCGCTTCCATTCGGCGACCAAATTCTCATCCCACAGATTCGTGAAGATGCTGTGTCCATCCAGCTGCAGACAGAACTCCTCGTTGCGCACCAGCTTTTGCTGATAGTGACGTGCCAGCGTTGGGCCGCGGGAGTCGTCCGCGAGGCGCTCGTCGATCCGGATGTGATCTCGGTAGTGGCAAGGCCCCTTGTCTGGCCACTGCGCGGCAGCCATTTTGCAGTACTCATCGATGCACTTGTCGTCACCAGGGTTCACCTGATCCACGACGCCAAAGTAAAGCCGATCGGGGTTCTTGGCGCGCGTGAACCCCGTGAGCATCGTCTTTGCGCATCGGTAGCCATCGCGGAACACCGAGAGCCCGACGAAGATATCGAACTCGGACGGCACACGCGCCGGTGGCGGACGCAGGTTGGCTTGATTCGCGTCCAGCGGGATGTGCTGCACGCTGGGGTCGAGCTTGACCTTGCGCTCGGACTCGAGCACGTGCACCGTCGACTCGAGGTCGCTGGCCGCCGGCGCCGCAGAGACCGTCGCCGCCGCGAGAGCGAGCAGCACCGTCGCGTACAGTCGCATGGTTGTGCTATGGAGTGCGCGCGTGTGATGTGTGTCAGTCCGTGATCGGGCGTCGAAGAGCCGAGAGCAAGAGAGCGAGAGAGCGAGAGAGCGAGAGAGAGAGAGAGAGCGAGAGCGGAGACGGTCGTGGCGTGGCGTCCGTGCGTCCCCCTTTTCTTTCCCTCGGCGTGTTGCTTTGACTGACGCGGCACGAGCACAAGACAGCAGCGGCCGTGGATTCAGAGTCGACGGCGGCGGTCTGACTCTGAGTCAGTTGCAAAAAGCGTCTTTTTTACAGCTCGTAATTACGAAACGGAATGATGGTCACTTCAACCTCTCCTGGGGTGCGTCGAACGCCTTGGGGTTCATGGTATTCGAGCGATGCATGTGATGGCGGTGTCACATTGGCGCGAGCCACACATCCGATCTCTCTCTCTCTCTCTCTCTCCACCATGGAGACAAAGACTGCTGATCTTCGGTCGTTGTTGAGGGGCGTGCCGCGTGTGCGCAAGCGTGACGGACGATCGCCGATGGTTCTCCGATCGATTGTCAAGTCGCACAGACTGGATATCGTCCTCTGACTCTGCGTCGCGAGCAGCTGTGGCGATCTGAAACACGTGTGCGCATCCGAGTCAACACGTCTCCCCAAGAAGGACGTCTTGCAGCTCAGTGTGTGCGTGCGCCAAAAGCACAATTCTGCGGTTCGCTTCGCCCATGTTCGCTGTGAAGCCCGCTCACTCACTGTCACTCTCTCACGCTGGCGTCGGTCTACATTCACGATCGAAGTGACAACACCAACACTAATGTGCTCTGGGTGTCATCGATGGACGAATGCATCGAGGAGTCTGCACAAGAGTTATCAATTGAAGCAAATTGATTCAAGTCTCGCGCGTTCCGCTTGAGAAGCACACCTACACACCAACAAATCACGGCTTGTCCTCCAGGTACGCTTCAAGGAGTGACTGGGGAAGCTCGTTCGCGCCGCCGTCGGTCATCGTTCCGTTATTGAAGTCTGATGGAACCGGAAGAAAGGCGGTCGGGTGAAACCCTTCAAAGTCAGCCTTGGTGGGGAACGCAACATGCATGTGGTTGCTGTAGACGTTGACCAAGGCAGCAGTGCGAGCATCCTTGAAGAACATGATGTTGCACGTCACGCAACATTTCATACCGCCGCAGTATTGGATCGCCTGAGGCCATCCGTCCACCACCCCAATTGCTCCGATGCCCTGTGCGTAGTTTTGCGAGACCGGATTGTGCCGATTCAAGATCATCTCGATCGAAGCCGATGTCAACACCTTCGAACTGCGACCGCGATCGCTAAACAGATCCCGGTACCACATCTGCATGTCCTGTGCCGTCGAGCGAATGCCGCCCGTGCCACTCACAGCACCGCTGTTCATGTACGGTGTACAGGTGCCCGTGGTCAAGCGAACGGGCTTCTTCTCCGCCGATGGCTGCTCGTAGAAGTGCGCATACTGCTCCACGTATCGCGGACGGATACCGCGACCGCCCGAGTACGGATCAAAGTAGCTGTTGGTCATGCCGATCTTGTCGAAGATGTGCTCCTGCAGGTACGTGCTGAAGGACTGTCCGCTGATCTTCTCGATCATGTAGGTGAGGAGCACAAAGTTGGGGTTGGCGTACGAGTAGTTGGTGTCTGGCTTGAACACGAGCGGGTCGTTGATGAACATGCCGACGTACTTGGCGGTGGAGCCCTTGTAGTACGCGACATCATTGGCCGAGTTGTGGCAGTACTCGGGGTCCACGTTGTCACAATTCAACGAGTCACCGATGCCAGAGCCCATGTACAAGAGCTGCACGAACGTGATGGTCTCGCAAGGCGAGTCAGCCGGCGCATGCTTGAGTCGCGGACACCACTTCGTCTGGTTGGGAAAGCCAAAGGCCGCAAAGTCGGCCTGCGTCAGGTGGTCGTTGACGGGGTCCGTGAGGTTGACGAGTCCGCGCTCTTGCAGCTGGTACAGCGACACGGACGTGAAGAGCTTGGCGTTGCTGCCGATCGGGAAGATGTCGTCGGTGCGCATGGCGACGTCGAATTCTTCGTTCGCGCGGCCGCCGGCGTGCTCGTAGAGCGTCTTGTCGTTCTCGGACACGAGCACGACGCCATCAAAGTCGACGTTGGTCTCGAGGAACTTGGTCATGACGGCTTCATAGCGGTTGTGTCGACGCGCGTACGAGACACCAGAGACTCCGAGCACGATGACAAGGGCGGCGAGAGCAGCAGCGCCGAGACGGAGGAGCTGGCGTCGACGGTGGAGACGCTTTTGTTGGTCTGCGGCGGCCTGCAGATCCAGGGGATCGCGTTGCGAGAGAATCGGGAGTCGCTCGGCTTTGGTCATTGCGGAGGTGGCTCAAATTCGACAATGAAAGAGGCTGTGCGGCGGCATTTTGATCACGAGAATCCGTGGAACCCGAGCAACAGCGAAAGCGCGCAGCGCTCGACGCGATGGAGTCGCGGAATGTTGGCGGATACGGGGCATCCACGCCATCATTCCGTTTGAAGGCGATTGCTGTCGTTTCCGATGTGAAATCGGTCGTTTAAACACGCCCGCCATCCCATTGAGGCCGTTTAAACGCAACGAAGCAACATCTCAAACTCAGGTTGTCGTGGCTCTACAAGATCGCGTCGTCTCAGATCTGAGGCCATCTTCAAGTTGCCCATCGAGTCGAGCTTCGCGCCCCCCCCACCACCACAAGCGCACAGTGAGTTCAAGTCGGTCATGGCGATGTGGGCTCTCGATGTGCCGTCATCTCTGCTGCTGCAGGCGCTCGCGACGGGCGGCGTCCTCGCATTCGCGGCGTGGCTGCTGCTTCCGGACGCGCGCCGCCGTGCGATCGCAGCGCTGCCGTGTCCTCCGTCCACGCTGCCGTTGCTCGGCAACACGCTCGACCTCATGGTCTTCCAGCTCCCGCGACTGCACGACTGGATCGCCGAGCAGTGTCTCCGCGTGAATGGCCGCACGTGGCGACTGGATGTGCTCGGCGCTCCACCGCTGGTGGTCGTGAGCTCTGTCGCTGCGTTTGAAGACGTCCTCAAGACGCAGTTTGAGGTGTTTGACAAGGGACCTCGCATGAACCGTATCTTCCGTTCCGTCATGGGCGACGGCATCTTTGCTGTCGATGGCGACAAGTGGCGGCAGCAGCGCAAGGCGCTCAGCCATTTGTTCACGCGGCGGCAGTTTCGAGACGCCATCAGCGACGCGATTCACCGCAACGTGCAGCAGCTCGGGCAAGTGCTGCAGGCGTCGGCGGCCAGTGGATCGACGATTGATCTCGGCGACGCGTTCCAAGCATTTGCATTTGACACATTCACGGAAATTGCGTTCGGTCTCGAGCCGCACGCTCTCGAGAAGGTCGCGAAGGGGCAGGAGGACCCGTTCCTTTCGGCGATGAACGAGATCTCCAAGTGCATGGAGCTGCGCTTCCACCAGCCAGACTGGCTGTGGCAGCTCAAAAGCGCGTTGGACATTGGAACGGAGCGAAAGCTCAGGCAGATGGTTGAGCTGATGGATGAGCGTGTGTACCCGATCATCATCGAGACACTGGCAAGAAGTGGCGTCAAAGGAAGCGAGAGTCGACACATCGATGCCGTTTCGCTGGCAATGGAACATATTGACGAGCTGAGAGGGACGATCACGAACAAGGAAGACGAAGCCACGAGGACCAAGTATCTTCGTGATGTGAGCATGACTGTCATTGCTGCCGGCAAGGAGACAACGGCAGTGACGCTGCAGTGGTTTATGGTCATGATCGCTCGCTACCCGCGTGTGCTCGGCAGACTTCGTGAAGAGCTCCACCGCGAGTTGCCACAGCTATACACGGAACCGTCGTTCATACCCTCAATGGCTGAAGTCGAGTCACTGATCTACCTGGATGCCGTGATTCACGAAACGTTGCGTCTGAATCCGTTGATCCCCTTGAACGCCAAGGAAGCGAACCGCGATGTCACACTTTGCGATGGAACATTCATCAAGAAAGGTACACGCGTGTACATCCCATCGTATGCCCTCGGGCGAATGCCGAGCGTGTGGGGGGCAGATGCCGCCGAGTTTAAACCAGAGCGCTGGCTTGAGCCGCCCCAGCCGAATGACCCACGTGGACATCAAGGTCAGCGCCTGCGATCTGTCTCCCCGTACCAGTTTGTGTCGTTTCATGCGGGGCCACGGATTTGCCTCGGTATGAACTTTGCGCTGCTTGAACTCAAGATCACACTCGCGTACTTGCTCGCCAAGTTCGACATCGTGACAGAGCGATCACCAGAATCGTTCACATATGACGTCGCGTCATCATTGGCAGTCAAGGGATCTATGAAGGCTCGAGTCAGACGCCTCAATGTGTGAATGGCTATTGTCCGATTCCAAGAAGGCGACGATGACGGGTGAGTCACACAGACTTGAGTGACTGGATACGCGAGTTCTTGTTGCCTCCCGTTGTTTCCCTGCCAACACAGACTTGAGGAGATGGAATTCAAGGCCAACGATCAGGTCTGGCAACCTAGAAGTATTGAGGCATTGACGTACGGTGCTGCTTCCTTTGATTGCTACAGTAACGAGTCGTCAACACGACAAGTTGCCACCGATGCTTTGTGGAGGGAAATAACCAGTGACCGTCGCACGTGGGTACATGTATTGCCCCCATCATTCCAGAGTTTGTCAGCCATGCAGAGCATGCCGTTCTGCCTGGCAACAAGTGACGACCGTCGCTCGAGACTGTGATGTTCAACGCTGTCTGTTCCAGTGCGTGTAACTCCTCTGGCCAAGCTATTTGGCCCAAGCACGAAGCAACGTTGAGCCATCTACACACAGTATTGTGTCGATGGATTCCACGTGAGCAGACGTCTGGCGGAATGATTGTTCGTGAACCCAAGTGCGTGCTCCATCGAAGGTGAGTTGGAGCCTCCAACTTGGAGGATGCAACGTTCCAAGACGATGGATTCAGGCAGCACTTTATGTTCGCCAGCATCCCTAGTACAGTACAGTAGGAGGGATTAAAAGAATCCTTGACTTTATGTAGGAATTTCCTACAGAACACCACGGATCCTCTTTATCCCTCAACGTCCTCCAGTTACCAGCCTGAAGTCTCACCTGGATCCTTCTCACTTTCCAATTCGAGCCGCCATGAGCAGCGCAGCGGAACGACTCCCGATTCTCTCGCAACGCGATCCCCTGGATCTGCAGGCCGCCGCAGACCAACAAAAGCGTCTCCACCGTCGACGCCAGCTCCTCCGTCTCGGCGCTGCTGCTCTCGCCGCCCTTGTCATCGTGCTCGGAGTCTCTGGTGTCTCGTACGCGCGTCGACACAACCGCTATGAAGCCGTCATGACCAAGTTCCTCGAGACCAACGTCGACTTTGATGGCGTCGTGCTCGTGTCCGAGAACGACAAGACGCTCTACGAGCACGCCGGCGGCCGCGCGAACGAAGAATTCGACGTCGCCATGCGCACCGACGACATCTTCCCGATCGGCAGCAACGCCAAGCTCTTCACGTCCGTGTCGCTGTACCAGCTGCAAGAGCGCGGACTCGTCAACCTCACGGACCCCGTCAACGACCACCTGACGCAGGCCGACTTTGCGGCCTTTGGCTTTCCCAACCAGACGAAGTGGTGTCCGCGACTCAAGCATGCGCCGGCTGACTCGCCTTGCGAGACCATCACGTTCGTGCAGCTCTTGTACATGGGCTCTGGCATCGGTGACTCCGCGAACTGTGATAATGTGGACCCCGAGTACTGCTACAACTCGGCCAACGATCTCGCGTACTACAAGGGCTCCACCGCCAAGTACGTCGGCATGTTCATCAACGACCCGCTCGTGTTCAAGCCAGACACCAACTACTCGTACGCCAACCCCAACTTTGTGCTCCTCACCTACATGATCGAGAAGATCAGCGGACAGTCGTTCAGCACGTACCTGCAGGAGCACATCTTCGACAAGATCGGCATGACCAACAGCTACTATGATCCGTACTCGGGCGGTCGCGGTATCCGTCCGCGATACGTGGAGCAGTACGCGCACTTCTACGAGCAGCCATCGGCGGAGAAGAAGCCCGTTCGCTTGGCCACGGGCACCTGTACTCCGTACATGAACAGCGGTGCTGTGAGTGGCTCGGGCGGCATCCGGTCAACGGCACAGGATATGCAGATGTTTTATCGTGATCTGTTCAGTGATCGCGGTCGCAGTTCGAAGGTGTTGACATCGGCTTCGATCGAAATGATCTTGAATCGGCACAATCCCGTTATGCAAGACTACGCGCAAGGCATCGGAGCTGTTGACGTAGTGGATGGGTGGCCGCAGATGATCCAGTACTGCGGTGGTATGAAATGCTCTGTGACTTGCAACGCCATGTTCTTCAAGGACACTCGCACTGCTGCCTTGGTGAACGTCTACAGTAATCACATGCACTGGGGGTTTCCGACGAGAGCCGACTTCGACGCGTTCCTGCCGACGACGTATTGGTACGAGGCGACTGAAGTCAGCCAAAATCTGACGATCAATACTGACGGCGGGTCGGGGGAATTGGCACAAGCCATGCTGCTGGCGTATCTGCGAGCCGACTAACGCCGGTGGACTGAGTATATTGATGACAAAGATCGGTATATGTGCGTCCTCTAGACCCAAATAGATGGACCTTTGTTATACCCACAGCATCGTCCGTCCCCTCGGGTGCTGTTGGTGGCTAAACGAGACCGCTGCCTGCCATGTTTCAACAAGGCGTATGAACGCATCAGTCCCCGCGGACGACAAGGAGGTACAGTCTCCCTGCACCAGTTTATGCCGTTTCGTGCTGGCCTGCCTCGAATTCGCCTCAGTATGAGCTTTGCACAGCTTGAGCTCAAGAGCACACTCGCGTACTTGCTCGCCAAGCTCGGCATCGTGGCAGAGCGATCACCAGAATCGTTGATATATGACGTTGCGCAAGGGATCTATGAAGGCTCGAGTCAGACGCCTCAATATACAAAGTGCTTGAATCATGGCACATGTAGTTCGATTCCAGGACGATGGCAATGGGTGGTGGGTCCTGTTCTTTTCGCTCGGCTTCACGGCCGAATTTCGTTTGACTCGCAACCTTCAGTAGGTATCTCCGACTGTTTTAAAGCAGGATGTCGAAACCACAGAAGCATTGATGCATACTGTACCATGATAGACGCGCTGGCCACCGATAGTCGTTGTATCCCCAACGACTCATCTAAAGCGATGGCACTGCCCTCTCCTTGAACGAGCCTACACTCCATGTGGGTACAGAGTGTTCATCTACAATCATTCAGATAGACCAGCCAAGAATGATGGCACGTGTACCCAAGTGCGTGCGCCGTTCAAAGCGAGTTGGATGGCCCAACGTCACCATGGTGGTGATGCTATCGCGCGTGAAGGGAGCTACAAGAATGGAAACGGGAGTTCTTGTTGCCTCCCGTTGTTTCCTTGCCAACACAGACTTGAGGAGATGGAATTCAAGGCCAATGATCAGGTCTGGCAACCTAAAAGGATTGAGGCATTGACGTACGGTGCTGCTTGTTTTCATTGCTACAGTAACGGGTCAACACGACAAGTTGCCACCGATGCTTTGTGGAGGGAAACGACCAGTTGTCGGGGGGTGACCGTCGCACGTGGGTACATGTATTGCCACCATCATTCCAGAGTTTGCCAGCCATGCAGAGCATGCCGTTCTGCCTGGCAACAAGTGACGACCGTCGCTCGAGACTGTGATGTTCAACGCAGTCTGTTCCGGTGCGTGTAACTCCTCTGGCCAAGCGCGAAGCATCGTTGAGCCATCTACATACAGTACAGTACTGTGTCGATGGATTCCACGTGAGCAGACGTCTTGCGGAATGATTGTTCGTGAACCCAAGTGCGTGCTCCATCGAAGGTGAGTTGGAGCCTCCAACTTGGAGGGTGCAACGTTCCAAGACGATGGATTCAGGCAGCACTTTATGTTCGCCAGCATCCCTAGTACAGTACAGTAGGAGGGATTAAAAGAATCCTTGGCTTTATGTAGGAATTTCCTACAGAGCACCACGGATCCTCATTATCCCTCAACGACCTCCAGTTACCAGCCTCAAGTCTCACCTGGATCCTTCTCACTTTCCAATTCGAGCCGCCATGAGCAGCGCAGCGGAACGACTCCCGATTCTCTCGCAACGCGATCCCCTGGATCTGCAGGCCGCCGCAAACCAACAAAAGCGTCTCCACCGTCGACGCCAGCTCCTCCGTCTCGGCGCTGCTGCTCTCGCCGCCCTTGTCATCGTGCTCGGAGTCTCTGGTGTCTCGTACGCGCGTCGACACAACCGCTATGAAGCCGTCATGACCAAGTTCCTCGAGACCAACGTCGACTTTGATGGCGTCGTGCTCGTGTCCGAGAACGACAAGACGCTCTACGAGCACGCCGGCGGCCGCGCGAACGAAGAATTCGACGTCGCCATGCGCACCGACGACATCTTCCCGATCGGCAGCAACGCCAAGCTCTTCACGTCCGTGTCGCTGTACCAGCTGCAAGAGCGCGGACTCGTCAACCTCACGGACCCCGTCAACGACCACCTGACGCAGGCCGACTTTGCGGCCTTTGGCTTTCCCGACCAGACGAAGTGGTGTCCGCGACTCAAGCATGCGCCAGCTGACTCGCCTTGCGAGACCATCACGTTCGTGCAGCTCCTGTACATGGGGTCTGGCATCGGTGACTCCGCGAACTGTGATAATGTGGACCCCGAGTACTGCTACCACTCGGCCAACGATCTCGCGTACTACAAGGGCTCCACCGCCAAGTACGTCGGCATGTTCATCAACGACCCGCTCGTGTTCAAGCCAGACACCAACTACTCGTACGCCAACCCCAACTTTGTGCTCCTCACCTACATGATCGAGAAGATCAGCGGACAGTCGTTCAGCACGTACCTGCAGGAGCACATCTTCGACAAGATCGGCATGACCAACAGCTACTATGATCCGTACTCGGGTGGTCGCGGTATCCGTCCGCGATACGTGGAGCAGTACGCGCACTTCTACGAGCAGCCATCGGCGGAGAAGAAGCCCGTTCGCTTGGCCACGGGCACCTGTACTCCGTACATGAACAGCGGTGGTGCGAGTGGCTCGGGCGGCATTCGCTCGACGGCACAGGACATGCAGATGTTTTATCGTGATCTGTTCAGTGATCGCGGTCGCGGCTCGAAGGTGTTGACATCGGCTTCGATCGAGATGATCTTGAATCGACGCAATCCGGTCTCGCCAGACTACGCGCAAGGCGTCAGCGCTGTTGATGTAGTGGATGGGTGGCCGCAGATGATCCAGTACTGCGGCGGTATGAAATGCTCTGTGACTTGCAACATCATGTTCTTCAAGGACACTCGCACTGCGGCCTTGGTGAACGTCTACAGTAATCACAGGCACTGGGGGTTCCCGACGAGAGCCGACTTTGACGCGTTCCTGCCGACCAAGTTTATCTATGACGCATCCGAAGTCAGCCAAAATCTGACGATCAATACTGACGGTGGCGCTGAAGAGTTGACGCTCGGCCTGCTGGCGGAGTATCAGCGTGTCGAATGAAGCCGTTGGAGTGAGCACAAGTATTGAGAGCACGTTTGTCTTGGGTGCTGCTCGTGTGGAGAGGAGGACGCTGTCACGTTAAATCACATTGAATACGTGACCTGCAGTCTAAATTTTAACCTGTAATGCATGACTGCATAAGGCATGGCTGCACGTTCTGTATGTGCGGTGTTTCGAACTGCATGAACCTCGGACGCACAGAATACACTCACTCCCCATTCAATTTTGGCTCCATCATTTTAAATTCAATTCTCTCTCTCTCTCTCTCTTGCGATCTCTATATGAGAGCACCGTCACACGACGACAGCCAGCGTGGATCCCATGCTGATGACTGCGGTCGTGACGATCACGACGATCGCCGCCTTGTCGAGGCAGCCCGCTTCCTCCGTGCAGAGCTTCCAGTAGAACACGCACGGCAGCACCATCGAGAGCATCATCCTACTGGTAGCATTGAGGCATACCACGAACAGGTGAGCAACGACTCATCATATCGTTGTTAAACTACGTGTCCTTCCGATCCTCGACGAGTCGCAATGGAAGCGGGTATGTTGTGTCGCCGACTCGCCCTCGTAGTCATTTAGTCTGCGTGCGCATGGTTTCGCTTTCTTTCTGGAGACATTGCGGGCACCACAACATCAAAGGCTTTCATACACAATCGCTATGTGTGCGGTCTGATCAGCACCACGCTTCCGGCGCTGTGTCGTGGAGCTCTGAAGAGATGCCACTGCCCTCTCGTTGCCGTGTGCTTGGTTTGAACGAGCAGCCAATGGTCCATGTGGCTGCAGACTACAACAACAATCATTCAGATAGACCGACCAAGAATGATGGCACGTGTACCCAAGTGCGTGCGCCATTCAAGGTGAGTTGGATGGCGCAACGTCACCATGGTGGTGATGCCATCGCGCGTAAAGACAGACAACTGCACTTGCCATTGTCTGCTGTGGCGCCATACAATGTACGAGCCTCCCGGGACGTCACGTCCGCCGCCCAACAAACAGCAGCGAGTCTCACCTGGATCCCTCTCACTTTCCAGTTCGAGCCGCCATGAGCAGCGCAGCGGAACGACTCCCGATTCTCTCGCAACGCGATCCCCTGGATCTGCAGGCCACCGCAGACCAACAAAAGCGTCTCCAC
The DNA here is from genome assembly GCA_022836835.1 of Pythium insidiosum. NCBI lineage: Eukaryota > Oomycota > Peronosporomycetes > Pythiales > Pythiaceae > Pythium > Pythium insidiosum. Next base: position 535,486 of record JAKVDI010000032.1, on the reverse strand, counting down.
CGTCGACGCCAGCTCCTCCGTCTCGGCGCTGCTGCACTCGCCGCCCTTGTCATCGTGCTCGGAGTCTCTGGTGTCTCGTACGCGCGTCGACACAACCGCTATGAAGCCGTCATGACCAAGTTCCTCGAGACCAACGTCGACTTTGATGGCGTCGTGCTCGTGTCCGAGAACGACAAGACGCTCTACGAGCACGCCGGCGGCCGCGCGAACGAAGAATTCGACGTCGCCATGCGCACCGACGACATCTTCCCGATCGGCAGCAACGCCAAGCTCTTCACGTCCGTGTCGCTGTACCAGCTGCAAGAGCGCGGACTCGTCAACCTCACGGACCCCGTCAACGACCACCTGACGCAGGCCGACTTTGCGGCCTTTGGCTTTCCCAACCAGACGAAGTGGTGTCCGCGACTCAAGCATGCGCCAGCTGACTCGCCTTGCGAGACCATCACGTTCGTGCAGCTCCTGTACATGGGCTCTGGCATTGGTGACTCTGCGAACTGTGATAATGTGGACCCCGAGTACTGCTACCACTCGGCCAACGATCTCGCGTACTACAAGGGCTCCACCGCCAAGTACGTCGGCATGTTCATCAACGACCCGCTCGTGTTCAAGCCAGACACCAACTACTCGTACGCCAACCCCAACTTTGTGCTCCTCACCTACATGATCGAGAAGATCAGCGGACAGTCGTTCAGCACGTACCTGCAGGAGCACATCTTCGACAAGATCGGCATGACCAACAGCTACTTTGATCCGTACTCGGGTGGTCGCGGTATCCGTCCGCGATACGTGGAGCAGTACGCGCACTTCTACGAGCAGCCATCGGCGGAGAAGAAGCCCGTTCGCTTGGCCACGGGCACCTGTACACCGTACATGAACAGCGGTGCTGTGAGTGGCTCGGGCGGCATCCGCTCGACGGCACAGGACATGCAGATGTTTTATCGTGATCTGTTCAGTGATCGCGGTCGCAGTTCGAAGGTGTTGGCATCGGCCTCGATCGAGATGATCTTGAATCGACACAATCCCGTTATGCCAGACTACGCGCAAGGCATCGGAGCTGTTGATGTAGTGGATGGGTGGCCGCAGATGATCCAGTACTGTGGCGGCATGAAATGCTCTGTGACTTGCAACGCGATGTTCTTCAAGGACACTCGCACTGCGGCCTTGGTGAACGTCTACAGTAATCACATGCACTGGGGGTTCCCGACGAGAGCCGACTTTGACGCGTTCCTGCCGACGACGTATTGGTACGAAGCGACTGACGTCAGCCAAAATCTGACGATCAATACTGACGGCGGGTCGGGGGAATTGGCGCAAGCCATGCTGCTGGCGTATCTGCGAGCCGACTAACGCCGGTGGACTGAGTATATTGATGACAAAGATGGGTATATGTGCGTCTTCTAGACCCAAATAGATGGACCTTTGTTATACCCACAGCTTCGTCCGTCCTCTCGGGTGCTGTTGGTGGCTAATCGACACCGCTGCCTGCCATGTTTCAACAAGGCGTATGAACGCATCAGTCCCCGCGGACGACAAGGAGGTACAGTCTCCCTGTACCAGTTTGTGTCGTTTCGTGCTGGGCCTCGAATTCGCCTCAGTATGAGCTTTGCGCTGCTTGAACTCAAGATCACACTCGCGTACTTGCTCGCCAAGTTCCGACATCGTGACAGAGCGATCACCAGAATCGTTCACATATGACGTTGCGTCATCATTGGCAGTCAAGGGATCTATGAAGGCTCGAGTCAGACGCCACAATATACATACTGTAGTGCTTGAATCATGGCACATGCAGTGCGATTCCAGGACGATGGCAATGGGTGGTGGGTCCTGTTCTTTTCGCTCGGCTTCACGGCCGAATTTCGTTTGACTCGCAACCTTCAGTAGGTATCTCCGACTGTTTTGAAGCAGGATGTCGAGACCACAGAAGCATTGATGCATACTGTACCATGATAGACGCGCTGGCCACCGATAGTCGTTGTATCCCCAACGACTCATCTAAAGAGATGGCACTGCCCTCTCTTTGAACGAGCCTACACTCCATGTGGGTACAGAGTGTACATCTACAATCATTCAGATAGACCAGCCAAGAAGGATGGCACGTGTACCCAAGTGCGTGCGCCGTTCAAAGCGAGTTGGATGGCCCAACGTCACCATGGTGGTGATGCTATCGCGCGTGAAGGGAGCTACAAGAATGGAAACGGGAGTTCTTGTTGCCTCCCGTTGTTTCCTTGCCAACACAGACTTGAGGAGATGGAATTCAAGGCCAATGATCAGGTCTGGCAACCTAAAAGGATTGAGGCATTGACGTACGGTGCTGCTTGTTTTCATTGCTACAGTAACGGGTCAACACGACAAGTTGCCACCGATGCTTTGTGGAGGGAAACGACCAGTTGTCGGGGGGTGACCGTCGCACGTGGGTACATGTATTGCCACCATCATTCCAGAGTTTGCCAGCCATGCAGAGCATGCCGTTCTGCCTGGCAACAAGTGACGACCGTCGCTCGAGACTGTGATGTTCAACGCAGTCTGTTCCGGTGCGTGTAACTCCTCTGGCCAAGCGCGAAGCATCGTTGAGCCATCTACATACAGTACAGTACTGTGTCGATGGATTCCACGTGAGCAGACGTCTTGCGGAATGATTGTTCGTGAACCCAAGTGCGTGCTCCATCGAAGGTGAGTTGGAGCCTCCAACTTGGAGGGTGCAACGTTCCAAGACGATGGATTCAGGCAGCACTTTATGTTCGCCAGCATCCCTAGTACAGTACAGTAGGAGGGATTAAAAGAATCCTTGGCTTTATGTAGGAATTTCCTACAGAGCACCACGGATCCTCATTATCCCTCAACGACCTCCGGTTACCAGCCTCAAGTCTCACCTGGATCCTTCTCACTTTCCAATTCGAGCCGCCATGAGCAGCGCAGCGGAACGACTCCCGATTCTCTCGCAACGCGATCCCCTGGATCTGCAGGCCGCCGCAACCAACAAAAGCGTCTCCACCGTCGACGCCAGCTCCTCCGTCTCGGCGCTGCTGCTCTCGCCGCCCTTGTCATCGTGCTCGGAGTCTCTGGTGTCTCGTACGCGCGTCGACACAACCGCTATGAAGCCGTCATGACCAAGTTCCTCGAGACCAACGTCGACTTTGATGGCGTCGTGCTCGTGTCCGAGAACGACAAGACGCTCTACGAGCACGCCGGCGGCCGCGCGAACGAAGAATTCGACGTCGCCATGCGCACCGACGACATCTTCCCGATCGGCAGCAACGCCAAGCTCTTCACGTCCGTGTCGCTGTACCAGCTGCAAGAGCGCGGACTCGTCAACCTCACGGACCCCGTCAACGACCACCTGACGCAGGCCGACTTTGCGGCCTTTGGCTTTCCCAACCAGACGAAGTGGTGTCCGCGACTCAAGCACGCGCCAGCTGACTCGCCTTGCGAGACCATCACGTTCGTGCAGCTCTTGTACATGGGCTCTGGCATTGGTGACTCCGCGAACTGTGATAATGTGGACCCTGAGTACTGCTACAACTCGGCCAACGATCTCGCGTACTACAAGGGCTCCACCGCCAAGTACGTCGGCACGTTCATCAACGACCCGCTCGTGTTCAAGCCAGACACCAACTACTCGTACGCCAACCCCAACTTTGTGCTCCTCACCTACATGATCGAGAAGATCAGCGGACAGTCGTTCAGCACGTACCTGCAGGAGCACATCTTCGACAAGATCGGCATGACCAACAGCTACTATGATCCGTACTCGGGTGGCCGCGGTATCCGTCCGCGATACGTGGAGCAGTACGCGCACTTCTACGAGCAGCCATCGGCGGAGAAGAAGCCCGTTCGCTTGGCCACGGGCACCTGTACTCCGTACATGAACAGCGGTGGTGCGAGTGGCTCGGGCGGCATTCGCTCGACGGCACAGGACATGCAGATGTTTTATCGTGATCTGTTTAGCGATCGCGGTCGCAGTTCGAAGGTGTTGACATCGGCTTCGATCGAGATGATCTTGAATCGACGCAATCCGGTCTCACCAGACTACGCACAAGGCGTCAGCGCTGTTGATGTAGTGGATGGATGGCCGCAGATGATCCAGTACTGCGGCGGTATGAAATGCTCTGTGACTTGCAACGTCATGTTCTTCAAGGACACTCGCACTGCTGCCTTGGTGAACGTCTACAGTAATCACAGGCACTGGGGGTTCCCGACAAGAGCCGACTTTGACGCGTTCCTGCCGACCAAGTTTATCTATGACGCATCCGAAGTCAGCCAAAACCTGACGATCAATACTGACGGTGGCGCTGAGGAGTTGACGCTCGGCCTGCTGGCGGAGTATCAGCGTGTCGAATGAAGCCGTAGGACTGAGCACAAGCATTGAGAGCACGTTTGTCTTGGGTGCTCCTCGTGTGGAGAGGAGGACGCTGTCACGTTAAATCACATTAAATACGTGACCTGCAGTCTAAATTTTAATCTGTAATGCATGACTGCATGTTCTGTATGTGCAGCGCTTCGAACTCTGGTGTTCGCGTCCTGTATGAACCTCGGACGCACAGAATACACTCACTCCCCATTCAAGTTTGGCTCCATCATTTGAAATTCAATTCTCTCTCTCTCTCTTGCGATCTCTACATGAGAGCACCGTCACACGACGACAGCCAGCGTCGATCCCATGCTGATGACTGCGGTCGTGACGATCACGACGATCGCCGCCTTGTCGAGGCAGCCCGCTTCCTCCGTGCAGAGCTTCCAGTAGAACACGCACGGCAGTACCATCGAGAGCATCATCCTACTGGTAGCATTGAGGCATACCACGAACAGGTGAGCAACGACTCATCATATCGTTGTTAAACTACGTGTCCTTCCGATCCTCGACGAGTCGCAATGGAAGCGGGTATGTTGTGTCGCCGACTCGCCCTCGTAGTCATTTAGTCTGCGTGCTCAAGGTTTCGCTTTCTTTCTGGAGACATTGCGGGCACCACAACATCAAAGGCTTTCATACACAATCGCTATGTGTGCGGTCTGATCAGCACCACGCTTCCAGCGCTGTGTCGTGGAGCTCTGAAGAGATGCCACTGCCCTCTCGTTGCCGTGTGCTTGGTTTGAACGAGCAGCCAATGGTCCATGTGGCTACAGACTCCAACAACAATCATTCAGATAGACCGACCAAGAATGATGGCACGTGTACCCAAGTGCGTGCGCCATCCAAGGTGAGTTGGATGGCGCAACGTCACCATGGTGGTGATGCCATCGCGCGTAAAGACAGACGACTGCACTTGCCATTGTCTGCTGTGGCAGCAGAAAATGCACGAGTCTCCCGAGACGTCACGTCCGTCGCCCAACAAACACCAGCGAGTCTCACCTGGATCCCTCTCACTTTCCAATTCGAGCCGCCATGAGCAGCGCAGCGGAACGACTCCCGATTCTCTCGCAACGCGATCCCCTGGATCTGCAGGCCGCCGCAGACCAACAAAAGCGTCTCCACCGTCGACGCCAGCTCCTCCGTCTCGGCGCTGCTGCACTCGCCGCCCTTGTCATCGTGCTCGGAGTCTCTGGTGTCTCGTACGCGCGTCAACACAACCGCTATGAAGCCGTCATGACCAAGTTCCTCGAGACCAACGTCGACTTTGATGGCGTCGTGCTCGTGTCCGAGAACGACAAGACGCTCTACGAGCACGCCGGCGGCCGCGCGAACGAAGAATTCGACGTCGCCATGCGCACCGACGACATCTTCCCGATCGGCAGCAACGCCAAGCTCTTCACGTCCGTGTCGCTGTACCAGCTGCAAGAGCGCGGACTCGTCAACCTCACGGACCCCGTCAACGACCACCTGACGCAGGCCGACTTTGCGGCCTTTGGCTTTCCCAACCAGACGAAGTGGTGTCCGCGACTCAAGCATGCGCCGGCTGACTCGCCTTGCGAGACCATCACGTTCGTGCAGCTCTTGTACATGGGCTCTGGCATCGGTGACTCGCGAACTGTGATAATGTGGACCCTGAGTACTGCTACAACTCGGCCAATGATGTCGCGTACTACAAGGGCTCCACCGCCAAGTACGTCGGCATGTTCATCAACGACCCGCTCGTGTTCAAGCCAGACACCAACTACTCGTACGCCAACCCCAACTTTGTGCTCCTCACCTACATGATCGAGAAGATCAGCGGACAGTCGTTCAGCACGTACCTGCAGGAGCACATCTTCGACAAGATCGGCATGACCAACAGCTACTATGATCCGTACTCGGGTGGTCGCGGTATCCGTCCGCGATACGTGGAGCAGTATGCGCACTTCTACGAGCAGCCATCGGCGGAGAAGAAGCCCGTTCGCTTGACCACAGGCACCTGTACTCCGTACATGAACAGCGGTGCTGTGAGTGGCACGGGAGGCATCCGCTCGACGGCACAGGACATGCAGATGTGGTACCGGGATCTGTTTAGCGATCGCGGTCGCAGTTCGAAGGTGTTGACATCGGCTTCGATCGAGATGATCTTAAATCGACACAATCCCGTCTCGCCAGACTACGCGCAAGGCATCAGCGTTGTTGACGTAGTGGATGGATGGCCTCAGATGATCCAGTACTGTGGCGGCACGAAATGCTGCACCACTTGCAACATTATGTTCTTCAAGGACACTCGCACTGCTGCCTTGGTGAACGTCTACAGTAATCACAGGCACTGGGGGTTCCCGACGAGAGCCGACTTTGATGCGTTCCTGCCGACCAAGTTTATCTATGAGGCATCCGAAATCAGCCAAAATCTGACGATCAATACTGACGGCGGCGCAGAGGACCTGACCCACGGCCTGCTAGTGGAGTTTCTGCGTGTCGAATGAAGCCGTTGGACTGAGCACAAGCATTGAGAGCACGTTTGTCTTGGGTGCTCCTCGTGTGGAGAGGAGGACGCTGTCACGTTAAATCACATTAAATACGTGACCTGCAGTCTAAATTTTAATCTGTAATGCATGACTGCATGTTCTGTATGTGCAGTGTTTCGAACTCTTGTGTTCGCGTCCTGTATGAACCTCGGACGCACAGAATACAATCCCCCTTCAATTTTGGCTCCATCATTTTAAATTCATTTCTCTCTCTCTCTCTCTCTCTCTTGCGATCTCTATATGAGAGCACCGTCACACGACGACAGCCAGCGTGGATGCCATGCTGATGACTGCGGTCGTGACGATCGCGACGATCGCCGCCTTGTCGAGGCAGCCCGCTTCCGCCGTGCAGAGCTTCCAGTAGAACACGCACGGCAGCACCATCGAGAGCATCATCACGGGCACGACCATCGCGCCAAACGTCGCGAGCGTCGTCGGCTGCAGCAAGAACGCGAGCGCCACCGTTGTCGCGACAAACAGCGAGCGACTGATGATCTGCACGACTCGCTCGCGCCGCCGTCGCTGCCGTTGTCGCTGCGCTCGTTCGCTCTTCGCTTCCACGTCAAAGCCGTCGCCACTGCCGCTGCCGCTGCTGCTGCTCGCGGTGCGTCGCGACGGCAGCGGCAGTGGTGGCGTCTGTGTCTGCGTCTGCAGCAAGGCAGTCGGCAGGCGTCCGTCGACGGCGCTGGCCGCGGTCTTGCGCGCGAGCCAGCGCTCGAGCGCGTGGTAGAGCGGGAAGATGGCGATCGTGTACGAGAGCAGCAGGTGCACGCAGTAGAGCACGATCGCGAGGTTGCGCACGACGGCGTTGCGCATGTTGAAGAACACGGGCGCCTGCAGCGTCGCGCCGTAGACCGCGTACGTGATGCCGCAGATCGGCAGGTAAAGCATCGAGAGCACGGCGGTCTGGCTGCGCGTGACAACCGTGCTGCACTGGCGGTGGTCCTCCATCGCGTGGTACAGCGTCGGGATGACCGAGTGGCAGAAGAAGCCGCTCGACAGCAGCGTGAAACTGTACGCGAGCTTGAGCGACAGCGACGCGCCCGAGAGGTCCGGTGTGATGAACAGAAACGCCGGTTCCTCGAGCGCGATCTGCTTGAGCGGGTACATGGCGTCGCCAAAGATCACGGCCTCGATCCAGAACGACAGCGCCACGTTCACGGCCGAGAACACGGCGAGCGCCTTGAGCGACCGCAGCAGCACGTGGCCCCAGAGGCACGAGCCGAGCACGAGCACGACGCGGCCGTAGGCGACGCCCGTGACGCCCGAGAGGCACGAGCACGCGAGCGCGAGGTACCCCGTGGCGCTCCAGAGGAAGCTGCCGTGCACGACGACGCTCGTGGCGCTGGCGCCGACGCGGCCAAAGCACTCGCGACTGAGGTCGCTGAACGAGACGCTGCGGCCCGTGGACCAGCGCACAATGTCCATGGCCTCGATGAGCAGCCGCGACGTGTAGATGCACACGGCGGCCGCCACGACGAGCAGCAGCAGCCCGTACCAGTTGATCTCGACGAGCGCCAGCGGGAGACACACGAGCCCCGAGCCCGCCATGAACGAGATGAGGTGGAAGCTCGTCTGCCACGGCGAGAGCCGCTCGTCCGCCGCCGTCTGCGACGACAAGCGCCGGCGCCGGCGCGACCCGCCGCCGTGCAGCAGCGCACTGCTGCTGTTGCTGTTGTTGCTCCCGCTGCTGTTGATGCTGATGCCATGGTGATTGCCTTGGTGGTGGTGGTGGCTACCGATGGCGCCGTAGCTGCCCTGGCGGATCGAGATGGCGTGGATGTTCTCGGCGTACGAGTCGTACGCGCTCTGCAGCTGCGCCTTGCTGTCGCGTGCCGACGTGGCGTCCTGCTGCAGTGAGGACGGGCCATGAGACTGTGATGGAGGCGACGGGTACTGGCGTTGCCGCGGCATCTTTTCCTGCCGCTCTCTCTCTCTCTCTCTCTCTCTCTCGTTCTCCTTCGTTCTCAGGCAGCGGTGGATTCGTCTGTGACAGTCAGTCCGTCAACCGTCGGTCGGTAGGGAAAAATGGAAGCCAATGGCATGGAACGCGCGTCGGTCGTCGCTCGCGTCGCCTGTCCGTGGGGCGAGCCCGCGTCGTGGACCAGCAGACGGCGAAGGAGAGTGACGCGACAGTGGCCTAGATCCCTCTCCCTGTCGTCGCCGGCGGAGAAAGAAATGGAACGTGCGCGAGCGAGCGGCGCATCCCATGACGACGAAAGGGTGGGAACACAAGGAACAGCTCCGCCCTACACAGTGGGAATAAGTTCACCAAGCGACAAACCGGCTCGAGGAACCTTCGCGTAACCTTTACCCACCTCCCCCCAAAAAAACCACTTTTTCTTCAAGAACGAAAAGGACAATGGACCCGATAAAGTAAAGTTAACCCCGCATGTTGAAGTTGCCTCACGCGTCATGGCGGTCGAGGCGGAAATGACGCAGCAGCGCGAGCAGGATGTACGCCGCGAAGCCGATGAGAAAGCCGGCGCCAGTGTTGAGTCCGAGGCAGCCACCGGCCGTGACGAGCATGAGCAGCGTCTCGCGCGTGTCCGTGTTGTCGATCTTGAGCCCGACGGTCGCGAGGTTGAGGCCGCTGAAGATGAGCATGACGCCGAGCACCGACTGCGGGAACATGCCTTTCTGCAGCAGCACGACGCACGACGAGCCGAACAACAACGCGAAGAAGAGCTTGAAGCTGCCGAGAAACACCATCGAGAGGCTGCTGCGCGCGCCGAACGCGTACTGCGACGCGAGGCCGCCGGCGCCGTGGCACACGGGCAGCATCCCGAGCCAGCAGAACGCGAGGTTGCCGAGCCCGAGGCTGAAGCAAAGCCGACGCACGCCCGCCGGCTCGTGGTGCTTCGGGAAGAGATCGGCTGCGAGTTTCTCGACGGCAATGACGCTGTTGAGCAGCGTGAGTGGCAGCTGCGGGAGCCACAGATACACGAACGCCTGCTTGAAGTCGTGCAGCGACGGGATCACGGGCGCCACGAAGTCCGGGCCGAGCTGAAGCGACGGCAGGTGGTAGTCGTCGCGGAGCGTCATGTACTGGTACACGGCGACGGCCATGCCGTACGCAAAGAGCAGCAGCGCGATCGGCACCTTGCGGCTGTTGATGAAGACGATGCAGAGGACGCCGAGCAAGAGCGAGACGAAGATGCTGTCGATGCCCCACCACACGAGCGTCGGCTCGGCCTTGGCCTTGAAGGGCGCCTTGGCTGTCGCCGCGGTCAGCGTGAGCTTGGAGACGTACGCCGACTTGAAGCCGCTCATCATGATGCTGAGCCCGACGCCAAGCTGGATGCCGCGCACGACTGCGAGAGGGATCCACTTGGTCACGGGGGTGATGATGTTGGTCGCCGCCAAGAGAAACGTCGCGGTGCCGGACAAGATGCCGGCCGCGATGATCTGCTCGTTCGGGTACTTCTCCGAGATGGCGACCGCGGCGATCGTCTTCATCGGCTGTACCGGCAGCGGCACCGCAAAGCTGAACGCGAGTCCCGCGGTGAAGATGCCAGCGTAAAACAACGCCGGACCGAACTCGATCTGCGGTTTGCCGTGCACGCGACCAACCGCGAGCGCGGTGAGCAGCGGCAAGAAGAGGCCGATGTCGCCGAACGCGCCAGAGACCTCCTGCAGCGTCGCAAACTGCTTCATGTACGACAGCCAGCCCGGGCGAAGACACAGGAAGTAGCGCTGCGGCCATGGCTTGCCGTCCATTGGTCCGACGACCGCATCGAGCTTGGCATCCGAGTGAAGAAGCTGCTCGCGGAACGACTCCTTTGATGCCGTGGATGAGCGCATGTCCATCATCTCATTCTGCGCCGGGAACGACATGATCACTTCGTCTGTTGGTGCGTGTGTGGCAAAGATGGAAGTGAGTCACTTGACAACAGTCTCATGTGTGAGTGTGTGCAGCAGCAGGACCAACCAGTCAGCAGTCAACGAAAGCGCGTGGAACAGTGGAACGTCAAGTGCACTGAAATCAAGTACGCTACATGAATGCATCCACAAGATTTGAAGATCTAACGTCCAAGATCCTCTGAAAAACAGTCGCCAACAGTCATCCATTATCCTTGTGGGCCATGAACTCTAGAAGAGATGATGCTGCTGCCCGAGCGCAAGCGTCATCAACAAAGATGAAGATACGATGAAGGTAACGATAGGTATCCAGTGTATTCAAGTGAGCGTCTCTTCACGTCCAACGATGTCTGCCTTCACGCGCCGTCCGCTCTTACTGCGGCGGCTCCCACTCGAACGGCTCTGGAGGATCAGCTTCAAGCTCGGCGCCGGCCGCCGCGGGCGCCTTCACGGCTTCCACGTCCTCTGCTTCCTCGGGCGTCGTGTCACGCAGCACGACAACGCCGCTTGCTCGCTGGTTCGGGTACATCACGGGGATGTAGCGCTGCTTCGGGTCGAACGCCATGTGCTGCTCCTGTGCCAGCGTCACGCGCGCGGGCGACTTGAGCGTGTGCGTCGGCGGCTCCTTCACGGCAGCCGCCGGCTTCTTGGCAGCCTTGTCGTCACTGCTGGCGGCAGGCGTCGCGTTGGCGGCACCGACGGCATCCACCTCCATGGCGTCGCCGTCCTGCTTCTCCTCCTTGGCGGCCGCGTCGTCCTTCTTGGCGGCGTCGGGCTCGAGCTTGGCGTCCGCCTTCTTCTCCTTGGCGTCCTGTTTGGCCTGGCGCGCGCGCGCCTTCGCGGTCGTGGACAGCACGACGGTCGCGACGAGCTCCTTCTTCTCCTCCTTCTTCTCCTCCATGCGCTTGGGCGTCGCAAAGAGCGACTTCTTGGCGTTGCACTGCAGCACATAGTTCTGCGGCAGCTTGAGGTCCTTGTTCAGGCCGATGCAGAACGTCGGCTGGAACGACAGCTCCAAAAAGTGGAACAGCGGGTACCAGAACCAATGCTGCGCCCACACCGCGAGACCGACGACCGACGCCATCTTGGTAAAGCTGCACCATCCACAACAACAACAACAATAACACACAGAGAGACAAACCCACGCGTGAGAGATGAGATCGAAACACACAACGAGAGACAGAGCGACGAACCCGTTGTGCGACTGCAGCGAGATGACGACGTTGCGTCCGCCGGCGTCGAGAATGCCCTGCGCCAGAATGGCTCCCATCTGAATACAACATCCCCACAACGCATCATCAGCCTCTCTCCACGGCATCTCTCCCCCCGTAAGTCCACCGCGCGTACCTTGGTCATCGTGGTCACGTGCTTGTCCGTAATGTGCTTGAGGATTTTCTCGCGCACGTCCGTGACCTTGCTGTTGCGTCCCTCCGACTCCTGCATGAGCACCATCGCGAGCGCCATGAGCGCGCCCTGGCGCACATAGTCCACGGGGTCGTCCAGCAGCGGCTCGAGCAACTGGATCGCCTCGTTCTTGGCCGTGCCGGCGCACGCGATGCCGACCGCGAGGCACGCGCCGTAGCGCACGTGCGGGTTGAAGCTTTCCGACAGCAGCGACACGAGCTTCGGGACCTGCACCGGCGTGCGGAACAGCACAAAGCCCAGGCACGTGACGGCCGCGCGCCGCACGTCGTCCGACACGTCGCTCACGGCGACGTGCAGCAGCCGGCGGATCGCCGTGTTGTTGGACGTGCCGACGTACGCCATCGCGGTCGCGTAGATGCCGCCGTAGCGCACGAGCGGGTCCTTGTCGCGCAGCAGCTGCTCAATGAGCGCGTCCGCCTGCTCCTCCGTCTCGTACATCATGAGCGCGATGCCCATCATGGCGCCGCGGATGATCTTCTCGTGCTTGGTGTCGTGCGCGTACGCCAGCAGGTCCTTCACGATCTCGCCCTGGCGCGCGCCGCTGCCGGCGCCCAGCAGCACCAGTCCGATCGCGAGGCCCGCGCCCTCGCCGGCGACCGCCGAGTCCGTAAACATGACGTTCTTGAGCTCCTCGTAGAGCTCATAGTCGTGCGACGCGAGTCCGCAGAGCCCGATCCCGAGGCACGCGCCGTGCTGCACTGTCTCGTCCGAGCCGGCGTTGCGCAGCGCGTTGCGCAGGTACTCCATGGTGATCTTGCTGGAGGCGCCGGCGAGTCCCTTGTTGGCGTGGATGAGTCCCATGGCGTACAGCGCGCCGCCCTCCGAGTACGGCGACGCCGAGACGCCGCCCTGCGACAGATACGGCGCCAGCAGGTTCATGGTCTCGCGCACGTGGCCCTTGTGCACGACGCCGAGGCTCGCGGTGGCCGTGAACTTGGCCCAGTTGGTCGCCTTGCCGAGCCACTCGAGGTTCTCGCGCAGGAACGAGTCGTTCGTCGTGCCCGCGTTGAGGTACGCGTGCGCGATCACGGCCGAGTGGTGCAGCACCGAGTTGCGGTTCTCGACCGCCGTCTTGATCGTCTTCATCAGCAGCGGATCCGAGTCGCTGCTGCGGTGCAGAAAGTCGAGCGACAGATCCACGAGAAACTCGCCCGACAGAATGAGCTTGAGCCGATCGAGACGCGCCCAGTAGTCGCTCGGCGCGCCCGCGGGAACCGGCGCCGCAACCGCAGCCGGCGTCGCAGCAGGAGCAGCAGCGACCGGCGCTGTCGATGCCTCGGCCACCGTCTCAGTCGTCGTCGCCGGAGTAGCCGTCGGTTCTTCTGGCTTGGGCGGCGACGGCAGCGAGTGGTAAATGTTGAGCAGAAACTTTTGGTTCTCGTTGGCGCTGAGGTCGAACGCGACCTGGTACGCGACGAGCGCGTCGTTGGGCTCCGCCGAGCGCACGAGCTGCTCCAGCAGCTTGGTCACGTCGGCGTGATTGTCCAGCATCTGCAGGCACTGGCACACGCCCGAGTACTCGGTCGCGGCGTGCGCGCGGTAGAGCCGCACCATCACGGCGTACACCTGCAGCCGAAAGTCGCGGCTCGCGACGATCGTGCGGCAGACCTCAAAGCAGTACGCGAGCATCTGCGACGCGTCCGGCGCGCGCGTGATGCACGCCTCCACTTGGTCGAGGCGCCGCGCCTCGAGCGCGATGCCCAGCGCCTGCTTGAACTCGCCCGTGGCGTAGCAGCGCTCAAACATGCGCTCCACGACGGCCGCCAGACGCGGATCCACCGCGTCCGAGGGCTCCTCGCGCTTGGTGCGCAGCGCAATGTACTCGTCAATGCACGTGGCTGAAGACAGAGAGAGAGAGAGAGATGTTTCATGAGACCATGAGCGCTTTCTTGTGGAGGGGGGGGGACACCAAGAGCTACGGGGAAGTGGAACGTACCGATGATCGTGTCCGTGTATTGGGACTTGGCGTTCACGTCAAAGAACTTGCCAGCGCCGAGCGCGAGGCGCAGCGCGTCGCCATACTCCTCCAAGTGGAAGAAACACTACAGAACAAACAGACAGACACACAAACACGCGTGGGCATCGCATCGTCTCCAACGCTAAGGGGTCCAGCTCTACCTTGGACGCGACAAACGCCGCGAGCTCCTTGTGCGGAAACTGGTCGTCGTCCGAGAGGCTCTCGATCAGCGGGATGGCGTCCGCGATCTCGGCCCAGTACGCGTCCACGACCTCGTTCAGCTTGTGCAGCGCGTGCGCCTTGAGCGCGTGGTCGTCCTCCTCCAGCAGCGCGAGCAGACCTGCGGCTGTTCAGGACACCAGGCCGTCAGTCCGTCCGTCCGTCCGTCGCAGCGATCCATAGAAAGAGCCAGAGCGAGAGAGACAGCGACGTACCAGAGCTTCCCACCATGACTGTCATGCGCTCTCTTCTCTCTCTGTGTGTGTCTCTCTCTGTGTACGTGCGTGCAGCCGATGGAATCAAGGAGACGTCTTCTCCTTCTCCGTCGAGCGAGCGAGAGAACGTATCCTTCAGAGAGAGAGAGAGAGAGAGCTTTCGCTTCTCCCCCCTTGTATCCGAAAGCGAACTTACCACCGCAACCGCACTTAACCACCCGATCGATGGCTCCCCTCTCATCTCTCATCACCCGATAACACAGGATCCACGGTACCCTCTACCTCACCCGCCTACCTACCTGAGTCGTCTCCCAAAAAACGGGGAAAGAAACTCAACGGAAGCAAGGAAGAGCTCTTCGCCATGGACGCGATCGTGGCCGTGCGCCACTACGTGGAGAAGATCATCAATGACCCGCAGCTCGAGGGCATGAAGGCGCTGCTGCTGGACCCCGAGACCACGTCCATCGTGAGCATGGTGCTCTCGCAGTCGCAGATCCTGCAGCGCGAGGTCTTCCTCGTGGAGCCGCTCGACGCCGCGCACGAGCCCATGCTGCACCTCAAGGCCGCGGCGTTTCTGCGGCCGACGGCCGCCAACATTGAGCTGCTCAAGAAGGAGCTCAAGAACCCCAAGTTTGGCCAGTACCACATCTTCTTCTCCAACATTCTGCCCGTGGAGCTGCTCGAGCGTCTCGCCGAGGCCGACGAAAAGGAGGTCGTGCACCAGATCCAGGAGTACTACGCCGACTTTCTCGCGGTCAACGACACGCTGTTCCACTTCAACCTGCGCGGCAGCGTCGCCATGAGCATCAAGGGGCTCGGCTGGAACGCGCCGTCGCCGACCACCGCGGGCGTCGTCACGAACGGCGGACTGCCCGCGCGCACCGCGCAGGTCTTCAACCGCAGCGTCGACGGCCTGCTCTCGCTGCTGCTCTCGCTCAAGAAGCGGCCGACGATCCGCTACCAGAAGGGCTCCGAGATCGCCGAGAAGCTCGCGCGCGAGGTCTCGGCGCGCATGCAGCTCGAGCAGGACGGGCTCTTTGACTTTCGCCGGCCCGAGGTACTGCCGCTGCTGTACGTGCTCGACCGGCGCGACGACCCGGTGACGCCGCTGCTCTCGCAGTGGACGTACCAGGCGATGGTGCACGAGCTGCTCGCGCTGCACGAGAACCGCGTGGACCTCAAGAACGCGCCGGGCGTGCGCAAGGACATGACGGAGCTCGTGCTCTCGGTGTCGTCCGACAGCTTCTTCGAGAAGCAGATGTACGCCAACTTTGGCGACCTCGGCATGGCCGTCAAGAAGCTCGTGGACGAGTACCAGGCCAAGACGCAGACGCACGAGAACATTGTCTCGATCGAGGACATGCAGCGCTTCGTGGAGAACTACCCGGCGTTCCGCTCGCAGTCGGTCGCGGTCTCCAAGCACGTGACGCTCATGGGCGAACTCGCGCGGCTCGTTGAGGTCGACTGCCTCATGGACGTGAGCCAGCTCGAGCAGGAGCTCGCGTGCAGCGACGAGCACAACGCGCACTTCAAGGACCTCGTCGCCAAGCTCAAGAACGCGCAGATCAAGCCGCTCAACAAGCTGCGCCTCGCGATCCTCTACGTGCTGCGCTACGAGACCAACAGCTCGGTGCAGATCAAGGTCGTCAAGGACCTGCTGCTCGCCGCGGGGCTCCCGAGCGACCGCGTCGCGCTCGTCGACTGCTTCCTCAAGTACGGGGGCTCGAGCGTGCGCGCCGGCGACCTCTACGGCGACCGCGGGCTCAAGAAGTTTATGCGCGCCGTCACGCAGGGCGTGCAGGGCGTCCCGAACGTCTACGCGCAGCACGTGCCGCCGCTCATCCGCCATCTTGAGACCATCATGAAGGGAAACCTGCTCGACAACGAGTTTGGCATCGTCAACGGCACGACGACGCCCGGCATCAAGAAGGTGCGCGACGTCATCGTGTTTGTCTGCGGAGGCGTCACGTTCGAGGAGGCCGCCAAGGTCGCGGAGCTCAACCAGAAGCTCGCGTCGCAGGGACAGCGCATCCTCTTGGGCGGCACGTTCATCCACAACTCGTCGACGTTCCTCGCTGAAGTCGCCGACGCCTACGGACTCACGGACCGCAGCAGCAGCAGCGCGAGCGCGAGCTACAAGTTTGATAAATCGGTTTAATTTTCCACGCTTTGCATTTTCTGCGCTCTTGAGTTGTGGTTATCCAGTGGGGACATCCCATCCGCCGTCGCGTCCTTATACGACCTGCCATTATGAGGTGCACGGTGACTATCAGTTGCTCACAGCCTCAGTCATCACGAACTTACGCACTGAAAGAGATAATGAATATTCATCTCCCATAAACCAAAGCAACGTTGCGATTGGGCTTGGGGGTTGTCGACCGTGGCGAGGAGACGGAAGGTCGGGCTCTTGTCAGATTAATTACAAGAACGCCATGCCTTCGACTACAAAGCCAGCACGCGTTTATCACGTCTCGTGATCGCAAGGACGCACAGTACTGGCGTGACTGGGAGAAATTTCAATCCCTCCCGTCATGCTTAATCGGAATTCTCTGACGCATGCGGCCCCGCGTTTGTGTCGAGATCCACTGGAGCGGAGTGGGCATCAGACGCACCGTTCGGTGACGATTGAGCTGGTGGTGGTGCTGCTACGCCCGCAGATGGCCCAGCATTCTCGGTCGATGTTGCCCCTTGATTACGAGCTCCGTTTTGTGTTCCCAAGGCAAGTGCAGCGACGATATCGAGAACACTTGGAGTATTGGGCTGTTCAGGATGAATCGATGGCGGCGGATTGCTCTGGGCATCTGGTGGTGATGGCTGTTGTCTCTGGTGATCTGCACCAGGCATGAAGCGTAGAAAGTTCCTGAGCAGCAGTTCGTGCGGTGGCAACATTGGTAACGGCATGGGGTGGGAAGGAGCCGAGGCTGAGGCTGGTGGAGTTGAACTGGAAGTCGAGTGGCTCGCTGGATGATCCGTTTGCCGAGCGCCAGACGTTACTCGATTGCTGGCGGATGCGTCAAAGTTGTGACTGAGCTGACTTGCGATGGATCGCGACATTTGCGCGACGTCTTCAAGAACCGGAACGAGCATGTTGGATCGCGTTCGCAGCCGTGCTCGCTCGGATCTATCCAGGTTTGGCTCGTTCAAGATGCGAGACGACAGGAACTGGAGTTGTCGATGAATCGCGAGATACGTGTCTGACGCTTCACGAAGCGCGTTACCGAGTTCGTAGAGATCGGGCGAGAGGTTGGGTGGTCGAGCCATCGACGTGAGCTCCAATGCCGGAATGCGGCGTCGAATTGAAGCCGCTTCATTATGAAGTGCCGCCGCCGATGTCGGTTGAGTTTGCTGCGGACTTGGAGCGGTAGCAGTCTGCTGAGGAGATGGCTGACGTGGCGAGGGCGTCGGTTGTGGATTACTCCTCACGTCTTGCTGACTGGATGGAATGGGTTGGGAGGTTGATGCACGCTGGGATGTTGACGCGGGTCGGTCGACGGGCTCGGAGTTCGATACATGCACCGTCGTCGAGATCGGACCATCACCTCCAAAACTGCTCATGGCACTTGAGATCACAGTGTTGATGAGTCGACCAATGTCGGGTAACGCAGCGTCCGAGTCGGTGTCAATGTCGATGCGGCTAACAAACACTCCGTTCCCGAGATCTTGCGAGGTCATGCTGGCGACTCCATGCGGCGGGGGCGTCATCGTTGTTGGTGGTGGTGTCGTTGTCGGTGACGACGGGCTCGTCGCGTTGTTCGCCGCGGTTGTATCGCTGCTTTCGGTCGATGACGGCGGCGGGACCACAGTAGTCGACGGACGGCTGAAGACTGCGTGGATAGTGTCTTCCGAGACGAACGCGTACGACGCGAGAGACGTGTCGTCCTTCAGCACCTTGCCCTTGTAGATCAATCGAAGCGACCTCGACGCCTCAGCCGACGCAGCAGAGCCGCTGGACTGTGGCTGGGACTGGCGTTCGGACTGTGCTGCTGGGGCATCCACCGGAGCTCCGCTGTGCTGCTCCAGCGACTCATACACAGCTCGAACGCGCTGCTTGAGGTCGGCGATCGCGATTGATGGCGCGCACTGCAACGCGATCGGATCCTCTCGATGCAGAAACTTGACACGCACACAGACGTTCTCCTGTGCACTCGCTCCTTCTTCTTCTTCTTCTTCTTCTTCTTCTTGCTGTTGTTGGTCTCTCGTTTGTCCTTCTGGTGCGGCTTCGGCCTTGGTCTCTTCACTGTCGTCGCGTTGCGGGGGCTCCGCTGCTTCATCACTCGGCGACAGAGCGACCGACGCCGCGTCAGTGTTAGCGTCAGTGTTAGCGTCAGTATCAGTGTCGTGACGTGGAGACGTCGGCGCTGCGAGTGCCATGGCGCTGGACTCGTTGCCGTTGATGGCCATCGTGAGGAAGGAAAATGGGTGTCATTATTGCAGAGAGAGACCGAGAGGAACGCATCACGCTGACATCGGGGAAAACTTCAAGCATGTCTTTCTGAGAGGTATATATTATGACGTTTTATCAACAAACATTAACAGGAAAATCATTTTTTTGACATGATAGATACAATTGTATTGATGTACAAAGGTTTTGGGTGCCTCACTGCACCATCATTTCTCGAACGTTCTTGCTTTTCGCACCTTGTTTTGTTGTTGAAGTGACTCGTTCGACCTCAAAATGCGCTTTCTCGGGTGTCCATGACGCCGTCGACGTGGCTGGCGGGTTGACCGATCCCATTGACCCACCGCCTTATGTTCGGGCCACACTGCCCCCGCAACGCGCAACCATCGCGAACCAGCTGGCCCACGCTGGTCGTTGCTTGCCGTGCCGCCCGCGTTTCCGTGGCACACGCGTGACGCCAGCGCGTATCTTCACCCAGCAGCGGTCATGGCAAGTCCATTCCTCCCCCCCCCTTCTCGTCCGTCACGCCCGTCGCACCGAAGCGCGACACATCGGAGCACGCGCGAGATCGGCCTCTCGTACGAACAGGTCCCCCATTTTTGACAGAGTCAAACCAAGTTGCCGTTGTCGATTCGCAAAGACACGAACAGTGCTGTGCTGTGTAGGTTGTGCCTGGTTGCGCTCAAGGAGAGGAGGCAAAGCCACGGGAGGTTGCCGAATGAGGGACGCGCGCACTGATTGGCTCGCGCCGGTGTCGACACCCTCTTGACGCCCGCGGTCCACATGGAGCTGCTGAGCTTGGGAGCTCGGGAGCTCCGGCGCCCGTGGACCAAGATGGCGCACTTCGCGTTTGGTCCCCAGTCTCCATCTCGATTCGTCTCTTTCCCCCGCGAACCCCCAGCAACATGAAGGTCGTCGTCGTGGGCTCCGGCATCGGCGGCATCTCGGCCGCGTACCACCTCGTCAAGGACGGCCACGAGGTCGTGCTGCTCGAGAAGAACGACCGCCTCGGCGGCCACACGTACGAGATGGAGATCGACGGCGAGATGGTCGACCTCGGCTTCATGATGTTCGGCGACTCGAACCCGAACATCAAGGACTGGTTCAAGTCCTTCGGCATCACGGAGGCCGACGGCACGACCAAGAAGCGCATCCCCATGAGCCTCACGGTCACGTCCGAGATCGAGGGCGACGTGCAGTTCTCGTCGCGCCGCCCGTTCAACGGCATCAAGGGCCTCTTTGACCGCCGCATCTGGCGCATCCTCGTCGACATCTACCACTTCACGTGGGAGCTCATGCACATGCCGGTCAAGTCGGGCGTGACCACGCGCGAGTGGGCCAAGCTCGGCAAGTACTCGCCCGAGTTCTTCCGCCACTACTTCCTCGCGTTCTGCGCCATCCTCTGGACGATCCCCAAGCGCGACGTGCTCGACCTCCCGGCCACGCAGTTCCTGCGCTGCCTCAAGACGCACTCCAACTCGCTCTACATCCCGCTCTGGCAGGTCATTCTCGGCGCGCTCGGCCGCCGCACGGACCGCCCGAAGCACCTCTGGTGGTACATTGGCTCGGCGTACATCGCGCCGTTCCTCAAGTTCTTCACGGAGGAGCACAACGGCACGGTGCGCTACAACGCCGACGTCAAGCTCGTCGAGAAGGGCGGCAAGGCCGTCGTGCTCGCCTCGGGCGAGCGCATCGAGTGCGACCACGTCGTGCTCGCGACGCACGCCGACGAGTCGGCCGCCATGATCCCGTGGAGCGAGGCCGGCGTCGCGTCGCTCATGAAGTACGAGTACCACAAGTGCATGATGTACGTGCACCGCGACCCGGCGTTCCTGCCGCCGAACAACAAGGTCTGGAGCAGCTGGAACGTGCTCATCACCAAGACGGACGAGTACATCCTCACGTACTGGATGAACCGCATCCAGCGCCTCAAGAGCAAGAAGGACGTGTTCGTGACG
The DNA here is from genome assembly GCA_022836835.1 of Pythium insidiosum. Taxonomy (NCBI): domain Eukaryota; phylum Oomycota; class Peronosporomycetes; order Pythiales; family Pythiaceae; genus Pythium; species Pythium insidiosum. The sequence continues at coordinate 514,594 of JAKVDI010000032.1, read as the reverse complement.
ATCACGGAGGCCGAGTGGCCCGGCCAGAAGCCCGTCGAGGACCTCACGATCTCGGCCTTCCGCTGGGACCACCCGCGACTGCTCGCCGACTGCATCCCGCAGGACGAGATCCTCCAGGAGGAGGGTATCACGCTTTCGGGCGCCTGGCTCGGCCGCGGCTTCCACGAGGACGGCTTCGTCGCGGGCCGCCGTGCCGCCGCGATCGTGCGCGACCCCAAGCACACCAAGACGCCGCTGTACGAGGACCCGGGCAACATCGCCGTGCCGCCGGTCCCGGCGTTCGGCGTGCCGCTCAGCATCAAGTTTATGGGCGCCGTCGTGGTCGGCGCCATCGGCTTTGGCGTCGCCAAGGCCATCGAGAAGGCGCTGTAAGTCGTGGCCAGCAGCACCAACTAGACACTAGTAGAGTCCACATTTTTGTGTTTGTGTGTCATCCTTCGCGTTGCGTTGCGTTCGTTTTTCTTGGTACATGACCCGCAAGTGAGACCGTCGACCTGCGCAGACGTCGTTTCGCGCTCGGGTTAACTTAATCGGTTCGCTCATCAGCACACACAACAAAACTAAGCTAAGAGAAGCGATGGATGGATACACATCACGCCTCGATCGTCAAAGCAGCGAGACATCGGCGACGAGCGCGAGGTGGTCGCTCGCGTGGTGCGCGGTCGGCAGCGTCGCCGCATTGAACAGCAGTCCTGCTGGCACCATCTCGACGACGCCGTGGCAGTGCACCGAGTCGCGCGTGAGCCAAACGTAGTCGACTGTGCCCTTGGTGCCCTCGTGGAACGTCGTGAACTTGGGCTCTCCCGTGCACTTGTCGTCTGGCGCCTGAGCGTACGCACTCACGAGATCCAGCTACGTCGTGATACTCCATCGCTCAGTCCATCGTTCACATATACACAGAGCAAGGATGACGCTGTACCTCGTGCGAGACGATCGTGTCCCTGGGAAAGTGGTGCAAGTACGTGCGTCGCGCACGCGAGCTGTTGAAGCGACCGACGGCGGTGCCGTGTCCTCGATGCCGCGTCGTGTCGTTCTCTCGCTGGAAGACGGCGTTCTATGGGAAAGTGAAACCATTAGAAGGTGCCCAACAGAGCGTAGATCGAGCAGTGCTTACCGCTTGGCGGTGGTCCATGTTTTGACCCGAGAGGAAATGCTTGGAGAGCCCTGAGACGTCCAGCGACCGGCGGCTGAGAAACTCGTACAACGCGCTGTGTGGCATCAGGTTAAAGTCGCCACAGAGAATGACAGGCAGCGGAGCAGCGTCCTCGCGATCGCTTGAGGCTGACGACTTGGATTCGGATCTGCGCAGCTCCGCGAGTGACGAGAGTAGGCGCTGCAACTGCGCGAGCTTGACGTCGCCTCGCTACGCAGCCACCACGAGTCATGATTCATACAGATTCATTCATACACCCACATCCACCATCAATACGTACGCCAGGATTAAAGAGCAGGTGCGTGTTGGCAACGATGAACCGGCGCGGGCGCTCGCTGGTCTCGTCGCGTCGCCACTCGACGACGACTTGCAGTGCGACGTTGTGGCGGTTGAGCAACGCGTCGTCCGACTCAAAGTACTCGAGTGGATGCGTCGACACGATCGAGAGCATCTTGGACTGCACGAAGATGGCGCATCCGTCCTGCGTTTCGTCGCCCGTACTGAAGAAAGCATTCACAACACATACACACATCAACATGTTGAGATACAGGTCGATGTAGAGAGAAAGAGAGAGAGAGAGAGACGAACCGCTTCTTGAAGACGCCGACAAAGCCGCGCTTGCGGAGTTCCGGCGCAAAGAAGTCCTCGTAGTGGTCGACCTCTTGCAGGCACACGATGTGCGCGTGCCACGAGAGGATCTCGCGCAGCAGGCGGCGGCGGCGATAGTCCCACTCGTACTTCCACGCCGCATCGCCATTGAGCGCGCCATCCCGCGCCACGATGTAATCTAATGCCACACACAGCAGGCGCATGAGAACAACCAGCGTATCTATCACGACACCTCGATAGCAGCACGCACCAGCGAGCACGTTGAACGATACGATGCGCAGCGTCGGAGGCACCGTTGGAGGCGGCGCGTACAGCGTCCATTTGCGCGTGAACGGCCGTTCTTTCGGGGTCTGCGACGGCTCAGACACGCGGCGGCGCTTGTCTGTTGTCTGCGAGTGTCGGCGCGCAGGCGCACTCGCTGTCTTTCGCGCTGGGCGCGCTGGTGGCCGCGGTCCTTCGTCGGTGCTGCTCATGATGCCAGTCAACTCGAGGTCGAATGGTGAGACCGTTGAGGTGACAGCCTCAGAGACCATCACTCACACGGACCTAAGTCATCAACATATAACAATATTGCACACATGCACTAAAATTTTACACAATAAGTTTATATTATATGTATGTATTTACCGATGTAGCCATGGCTACACTGCATGTTGGCTAGCGATCTTCGAGCTCCGTTTTCCTGATCGTGACGCCAGCGACATGCAACACATCGTGCAAGTGTTTGCGGGAGCACCAATGAGGAGCGCCACCTTCAATGAGTCTTACTGAGAGACATGCTCGATATCGTTTACACAGTCGCTCATGGATGACCACAAATCGAGGAAGCAATCTGTGACAGCATCCGATACAAAAAATAGCTCCTCGCCTGAAGAGCCACTCAGGAACTGAGTTTCTTCGCGACTGACAGAGTCACCGACTGACTGGTCGCCGCGCCTATCATCCATTTCCCCCTTGTAATCGCCATCTCCCCCCCCTCCCCCACTACGATGAGCAAGCTCAGCAGCGTGCACGTGTTCACGGAGGAGTTCCCCGACAAGGACTATCGCCCGACGACCGCGTCGACGCACCCGCAGACCAAGTTCTGGCCCGCGTACCTGCCAGTCGACGACGACCGCGTGTTCCTCTTTGAGCGCAGTAAGAACGCGCAGCTCGTGGTCTACACAGCCAAGTACGCAGACCGCAGCCAGCGCGTGCTGGACCCCAAGTGCCCGCTCGACATCAACTGGCAGAGCTTTGGATGGACGGCGCAGCCGACGAGCAATCCGACGGGCGTCGTCGAGCGCAAGATGGCGTGGGGCTACAGCCACAAAGCCGTCGATGCGCTGCCGCTCGCGTCCTACGGCTCGCAGTTCAACGTGACGCTGAACGCGCTGCCGAGTCGCGCGGCGCAGCTCTACTTCGACGCCAAGGGCCGCTTGGTGCTGCAGACGACGGTCAACGGCGTCGCATCTCGGCTCTGGAAGGTCTTTGTGTGCACCAACAACACGATGGCGTTCATCCCCAAGGTACTGTACGTCGATCTCTACGGCACGAGCGTCGAGAGCGGCGAGGACACGTACGAGCGCATCAACGTCGCTGGCTGATTGATAGAGAGCATAGAGTGCCACACTGTAGGACCCTACGTCCCATCAAGTACATTTTCTTGCGAAGCTATTCTCGTGTCAGCGCAGCGACTCTCCCCCTCCGACCTCAATACCACCCGAACATGACGGACAGAGCCGCCACGGCGGCGTGGCAAGCAGCGTCCGATCCGCTCTCACTGCCTGCAGGCACATACTACCGTCCGACCGGCGACGAAGTCTCGGGGGTGCCAGGGGCGTCCACGACGTTCGCGCGCGGGCCGTGTCCAGCGCTCAACACGCTGGCGAACCTGGGGTTCATCAACCGCAACGGCAAGAACGTGGACGTCACGGCGCTGCGTCGTGCGGTGCACAGCGTGTTCCCGCTGTCCAAGGCGTTTGTGTGGCTGCTCACGGCGTCCAAGCCACCGCAGTTTGATCTCTCGGCGCTTTGTCAGCGCCACCTCGGCGAGCACGACGTCTCGCTGCTGCGCGAGGACGCTGCGCTGCAGCACGACCAGTCACAGCAGCACGCAGGTCTCGTGCAGCAGTTGGACGCGTTGTGTGACGGCAAGACCGAGCTCTCGCGGACGGACCTCGTGGCGTTCCACGTCAGACGTCTGCGCGACTGCAAAGCGCAGAACAAGGCGTTCGAGTTCACGGCAGGCCAGCAGTTCGCTGCCCACGGCGAGATCGCGCTGATCCTGAGCGTCTTTGGCAACGGAACGACCGCGAAGACCGCGGATCTGCGCACGTTCCTCGTGGACGAGCGGCTCCCGACGGCGTACGAGCGCCCCACGCGGTCGCTGTCGACGCTGGCGGTGCTGCGCCGCGTCTGGCGCGTTGGGCGGGACGCCAAGCGCCAGAGCGACAGCCGCAGATGAAGGCAGAGAGGTACAGAAAGAGAGAGAGGAACGAGGTGCATGAGTGAATGAATGAATGGAGGACTGCACCCATCGTGTCAGACAGCCCGACCAGCGGATGCACACAGACCCAAATCGGATCTCCTGGATCACGTGAGCACGGTGTGGATGGGTGACTCATTCTTTCGCATGGACCAATCAGACGCGCCGATCTCAGCCGCACGCCACGCCGATTGGGCCACTTTGCGGTCACTGACCATCACTCTCCCTTTGGGAAGATCTCGAGTCATCCAGCCACCTGTGAGCGAGCGAACACGGCGGCCGCGTCTGTCTGTCTGTCTGTCTGAGGGTCTCCACAACCGACTGACTGTCCCGTTGGTCCCTCTCTCCGTCTTCTTCTTCTTCTCTCTCTCGTTCTCTCGTTCGCTCGCAGTCATTCTCGCATTCTCCGTCTTCTCTCGATGACTCGCTTTTCGATCTCGCTGCTGCTCTCGCTGCTGGCGCTGGCGCTGGTGCCGCTGGCGTCCGCGTTCCCTCTCGGTTGGTTCGACGCCCACACGCACACGCACGTGCACACGCATGGAGACACCGACGGCGACAGCGCTGGCGACCGTGCGCTGCGCAAGAAGACGCACGACTGGGATGCGCTGCGCCTGAACGCCAAGTTCCAGCAAGACTCGCACGCGTACTTTCGACCGACGGGCGACGAGGTCTCGGGACGCCCCAAGAACGACCGCAAGTACCACCGCGCGCCGTGCCCGTGCATGAACTCGCTGGCGAACCACGGGTACCTCCCGCGCGACGGCAAGAACCTGACGCCCGAGATGATCAAGCGCGCCGTCGTCGAGGTCTTCAACATTGACGAGGGGCTCGCGGCGACGCTCGTGAGCCCGCTGCCGCCGACGCTCACGCTCGCGGACCTCGGCGTCCACAACTTTATCGAGCACGACGCCTCCATGGTGCACGACGACCTCTTCTTTGGGAACGACCCCGCGCAGATCAATATGACGCTCGCCAACGAACTGCTGCACCGCGCGGGGCCGTCGGGACGCCTCACGAAGCGCGAGATCGCGCATTTCCGCCACGACCGCGAGAAGGAGTGCGCCCGAACGGACCCCCAGTACGAGTTTGGCCCGAAGAAGCAGGCGGCGACGTACGCCGAGGCCGCTGCGCTGCTGCTGGCCATGGGCGACTACGCCAGCGAGTCCATCTCGGTCGCCGACGCGCGTTCGTTCCTCGTGGAAGAGCGCATCCCCGACGGCTTTGAGCGCCCCAAGCAGACGATCACGGCCTCCAAGGCGCTGTACGTCGCCGCCAAGATCAAGGCCATGTCGCTGTGGCCATGGACGATGCTCGCGAGCGTCGAGCGCGCGCTCGAGTCGTTTGCGTCCGGCGTCTGGGTCCCAGGCTTTCCACTGAACATCGCGACGTAAATGCTCGCACTCTTTACTAATTGAACTTGTACTTGTTGTTTCCTTTCAAGACTCAGTCTCTCTCTCTCTCTCTCGCTCGCTCGCTCTTCAAAGTCGTCGCTCGCCGATGGAGCGCAGCAGGCGACTGCCATTCGCGATCGATGTCGTCGCGATCGTAAAGTGGAACGTGCGCTGCTGCCGGTTGAGCAGTCGGAACGCCGCGAGCTCGGCAACTGTCACACCACCAACAAAGTACACCAGCACGCGGCTCGAGTGGTGGCTGCTGCCAGTGCTCTCACCAATGGCTGTGGACACAGAGCTCGTGCTGCTACTGCTGCTGCTGTTACCAGTATTCTTCCGCTGGAACGGGAGCCCGAGCGCGCGCTGCACAAGGCGCACGCTCATGGGCGCGTACCCCGTGGACGAGAACATGAAGTGGATGTCCTCATCCTGCGGGTCCTCCGCCCGCGGACGTTCGGGTCGAGTGTCCTCCTCTCGATCCGCATCCTGGTTGTTGTCGTCCGCACCATCGTCCTCGTCCACGCGGACGCCCCGCAGCAGCGCGAGCTCGCGCCGTCGCTTGGCGTATTCGAACGCGGCGCTGCGACTCGCGAGCAGCTCGAGCCGCTCGAGCTGCAGCAACAGCGGCAGCACGTCGCTCCCGAACGTGTGCGTGAGCTGCTGCCGGTACCACTGCAGTCGGTCCTCGCGCACGCCGCCGGACGTGAGCGACACGAGGCAAAGCAGCCGCAGCGTGCCAAACACGTCCAGCAGCGGCGGCTCGCGCAGCAGCACTTCCTCGAGGAACCGCTCGACGTCAGCGGCGGTGCGCGCGCGCCGCCGCTTGAGCCCCGTCGCGAGGATCGCGGTCTCGGCTTCGACGCAGCGCTGCAGCGCCTGGTCCTGGCTGCGGCGCTGGATCGCCGCGACCAGCGCCAGGTGATGCGCCAGCGAGCGCTTCTGGCTCACGAGCTGCGGCACCTTTCGCAGCAGCGCGGTGAGCTGCGCCAGCGTCGCGCTCGTGGTGGACGCCGCGTCGACGTCGCTGGGCCTCGATGCCGCAGAGGAGGACTCGCGGCCGCCGCGCACCTCGCGCACGAGACGCTGCGCGATGGCTGCGAGTCGACGGGAGAGCAACTGGTTGATGTTGACGTCGCGGATCTCGTCAAAGAGCTCGTCGCGGTGGTTGAGAATGAGCTTGACACGCGACGACGACGGGACCGCGTTGGCCGCGTCGTCTTCCGCGTCGTCCTCGTTCTTGTCGGGCTCATTGGTCTCTGGCTCGCGCTCGTAGCTGACGACGCCGTGCGTCATGCCGACGAGCGCGTCGAGCAGTCCTTCGTACGTCATGGGCGTCAGCAGCATCGTCAGCGGATCCTCCATGCGGTCGATGATCACCACGCGATCGAATGGAGGCAGGTGCCGCCGCGCAGCGGACAAAGATGACGAGGCCGCAGCCGTCGAAGCCATCGTGAGCATGTGCTGCACGCGCTGTGCGAACGGCCCGAGCGTGATGACGTTGGGGAATCGCGCAGCGACGTCGTGCGAGTTCCCGCTGCCGTCGAACGCCGCGAGCGCCAATAGACTGCGTACGACCTGCGTGAGCGCGTGCTGCTGCCCGTGGACGTAGAGCTCCGCGAAGACGTGCTCCTGTGCGAGCGACAGCACGTCGCGATCGACGGGCAGCAGTCCGAGTGAGAGATCGACCTCACGCAGCAGCCCCGCGAGACCCTGGCGCTCCATCTCGAGCGAGCACTCGGGCGGCGCACGCGGCATCCAGAGCACGCTGCAGGGCAGCGCGTCCGCTGTATTGAGTGAAGGCGCGACCGTCGACGCGAGCAGGCGAACGACAGACAGCGTCGGCGGCAGCAGCAGCACGGTCATGACGCCCGCTGGCCACGTCGGCGCCGCAGAGCCCGAGACGACGAGCCCAAGCTGCGAGCGGATCTGCTCTGGCGTCATGCGAGCGCTGTCGATGGCGACGATCCGCGAGACACGGAGCGCGTCGAAGACCTGTTTGCCGCCGGCGCCGTGCGCGAGCACCTCGAGCACGACCTGAAGCGAGGCGTCGACAACGAGGCGGATCGACTGCGCGCCATCGCAGGCTGTCTGGATCGCGCGCTGGAACGCAGCGATCGCGTCGCGCTGCAGCACGTCCTGAAGCTGCGTTGCCATGAGCTCGATACGCTGGTTGTGTTTCCTTGGAAAATGAATTGACTGTGTGAAATGAGCAACTCAGCCCCGCTCAGCCCAGCTCATACAGGCACCACACATGTCACAGACATCTTTGTGTATCTTTATTACAGCACTGTGAGTCACACCGTCCAGATGGGTGTCACACCCGACCTAGGCGCTATAATAAGGTCGGACAAGGTACTGTCTTGCCGATTTATCGCTCAGGGGGTACTACGCCGTGGTTGGGTTGGTTTGGTTTCCAGAGAACACCAGCGCCGACCATCGCCAACATGAACGCGCCAAACCGAAGCGACTCGTATCTGCTGCCGGAGGGTGCGCAGAAGGTCACGTACGAGAAGGACACCAAGATCCCCAACGCGGGGCGCTTCAAGATCCTCCGTGAGGACCACACCATGGGCAACCTCATCCGCATGTGCGTCTCTCTCTCTCTTTACAAAACGACACCACTGAAGAGATAGACTGAGCATGAGACTGACTGGCCATTGGTGCTTCTCATATGTACAGGCAACTGCTGCGCGACTCGAACGTGACGTTCAGCGGCTACCAGCATCCGCATCCGCTGGTCCACGACATCATCGTGCGCGTGCAGACCAACGACGCGTCGTCGCCCGTGGAGGCGCTGGGCGGTTGCCTTGACGACCTCTCCACCGAGTTCGACGAGCTCGCTCAGAAGTTCCGTCGGATGACGGGCAACTCCAAGGACCCCAGCGCGTTTAGCTAAACGACTGCATTCAGTACACTCGGAATTTCCATACAATCACCGTTTGATTTTTGGAGTGGCATTCGAAGCTGCTACAGGTATCGAGGCACGTACACAGAGCGCTTTGGTGCTGCTGGCGGAGGTGCGACTGGCGACGGAGTCTTCGCCTGGTTTCTTGCTTTCTTTGGCGTTGGTGGTGGAGTGGTGGTTCGTGTATGGGTAGAGGTAGAGGTAGATAGAGTTTGCTGAACGAGCGTGACACGTTTCCGTCGTTGGGGCATGGACTTGTTAAGCGTTTGTCCACGTTGATCGCCCCTGCTTGTCCTGATTGCGATCGAACGATCCTTCATCTTCTCATCATCTTCATTTTCGTCGTCGTCGTCAATATCATCATCCATTTCCAGGAATGAATCCCCTTCCACACGGGAGTCGTCGTCCCCGACGATAGCTTCATGGCGTAGGGTTCGAGCCCCTTTGAGAAGGCATGCGTGGGTATCCTCAATATCATCCTCACCTCCATCACACTCTCCTTCATTTGCATCGGATACGCGTTGTTTTTTCTCCGTAGATTTTGCATTGTCAGGCGAAATGATATCCGATGTCATTTCATCAGCAACCTCGACCATTTCCTCTTCGACGGGGTCCAGTTGACCGTGCTTACTTCGTCGACTCGAGACACTACGTCGGTCTTTCTCGCTGTACTGGACTTGATTTTGCTGAACAATGACTCCGTCCTTATCTCTTTGATAAGCGTCCTGGATATCTTTCAGCACACCTCCTTCTTTCCAGCATAACAAATTCTTGATACCGAATAACTCGCCCTGTTGACGCCGATCTCCTTGCACACCTTCAAAGTATCGTGGGGCTTGAACACCCTTTAACGTCGTATCACTTAGTTGCTGTTTGTAGATCTGTCGCACGTAAATCATCTCCTCGATGGTTCCGAGAGTGATTAATCGATACACTTGCACATCTTTGGTTTGCCCGATTCGGTATGCGCGATCTTGAGCCTGGCAGTCGTGAGCTGGATTCCAGCTTGGATCAAAAATGACGACATTTGTCGCAGTTGGTAAATTCAAACCCAATCCTCCAGCTCTTGTGCTGATCAAGAATACACTGACTTGACTTTCGGGACTATTGAACTGGTTCACAAGCTGCAAACGCTCATCAACCTTCGTCTGACCATCAAGTCGGAGGTACGTCACTGCCTTGCTAATCAGGAAAAGCTGTAGAATATCTAGCATTCGTGTGCTCCTGCTGAAAAGGAGAGTTTTCTGTCGTCTTCTCTTCCAAACTGCAAGAAGTTTTTCAAGGACTAGCATCTTTCCACAAGTAGCTGTTCCAATATCCCGCATTTGCTGAAAAGTCGAAACTTGTTCAACGCCACCCACCGCATCCAAATTGTCACCGAAAGCTGTTGCAGCAAATGCGGCTTGATATTCTTGAAGCTCCGGCGGATCACGAGGATTGACTTTGAGAAGCTCCATGTGATTCGATAGTTTCAGCAATTGCGCGACGCAAACAAGTCCCATACAGTTGGGGCATTGGCTGCACGCTTCGCCATCTGGATGGAAACGCTCCCAGAGTAATGCTCGATTCTCCGATGATCGATCTGGTGTTTGATAGCAGCATTCCTTTCGCTTCCTCTTACTGTCGCGGCCGCAGTCACACTGTTCCTCCCCTCGCCGTAACAGCTCGAACTCGGGCATCGCTAGAATGCGCTTGTACGCGGCCAACTGAAGTGGCGTCAAATCACAGAAGACGACTTGATCGCACTTTTTTACTTCCTGAAAGCAGGGATTGATCTCTTTCTCCCGACGCAGATAGTATGGAACCAAGACCTGACGCAACTCCTTTTCCTTCTTTCGACTTCTCTCGACAGCATCGGCAGCTGCTGATTTCTTTCGGCCATACTTGATGTCATCTCCGTAGTACTTGCGAAACTCCTTCCACGTTCCGAGAACACCAGGGGCGATTGTATCAATCAGACAATGGAGTTCCTTCTCATTGTTTTGCATCAGTGTTCCCGTCAAACCCAACTTTCGGCGGCATGGTAACGATTTAACCGACTGAGTGAGCTTGGACTCGGGGTTCTTCAGACAATGCATTTCATCGAGAATCATGGCTTCCCAATCGATCTGCTTGAGACGATCCACCATGAGCTTGACGATGTCGTAACTGCATATAACAATCTCGTACTCCCCACGCGAAACCTGATCAATGATTCCGTCACGATCTACAGGGCGTCCGTGGAGGATAACGGTGTGACAGCACATCCATACATGAAGCTCTGCCTCCCAGTTGTGCAAGAGCGAGGCTGGAACGATGATCAGGACAGGCTTGAATCCTCCGGCAACCTCAACGCAGCCTGATTCACGACGCCTTCTTCGCACATCTCGCCACATTTCCTTGTCGCGTGAATCACCTACCTTCCCCAGCATGGCTGACAAGAAGGCAATAACCTGGATCGTTTTTCCCAATCCCATCTCATCACCAAGTATCGCTCCAGTATTTCGAGCATATGCGTCAAAGAGAAATCGGACTCCGTCTCGCTGATAGTCAAAGAGGAAACTATTCACGTTTGAGCAAACTGTTGCACGGAGAATGCCACCAGGTGACTTTGCCTGCAGTTCAAGAGCATCTTGTGCGGACTATGGATACAAATTTTTAGTGTGAATGACACCACCACTGAGCAAAATGGAGCCACGAACCTCTGGAGGCGAAAGCTGAGGCCACCTGTCACTGGTATCATAATCGTCTGTTGTGCTTGAGCTTGATAGCGGTCTTTTTCGAGAGTATTTGGACCCTGTCAACGCATGTCGCGTTCTATTCGTTGTGCTGGAGTGAATATTCGTTGTACCACTTGCTCCTCGAACAACATCCTCAACGTCCACTTCCTCGGCACCAGAGAGCCAACCATCGCCATCGTCAGTTGCTGCTGCCAGACGCGATGCAATGACATGGCGCGGACGCCTAAGAGGCTCCATGTTGCCTCCAGCGTCATCAGTGTAGAAACTGTCTTTGTCTACAGCTGATGAAGCTGAGGCTCGCTTGCGCACGCCGCGGAAGTTCGCGTGTCCATCAGACTTCAAGAAAGGAGAGACATAGTCTACGACAATGGCTGACGTCGGCTTTTCTGGCGTGATGGATCTTCGTGCAGTCGTATTGGCCACCCTCGTTAATGGTTGCTGCTCTTGTGGTAGAGGCGGCGGTACCTCGTCATTAGTGCTTTCGCCACTCGGGCGAAGTCCATACTTGCGGGCGATGCGTTCACTTGCTGTGAGCTCATGTTGCTCTGTTCGCCGCCGCTTACTCTGCTGCCAGTCGTCATCGTCTGGTGTCATGGACTTCTTCTTCGGCGTGACTTGCGATGGCGAGGTCCGCACATTCAATACATCACTTGGCTTAAAGGTGCTAGACAGTAGCTTGGTCAGCATGGCTTGCGCAGAGATCACGGGCTTCCTCTGTTGCGACATTGGTTCGGCTGGTGCCTTGGGCTTCTCTGGCGGACTCGGAGTGAACAGTTGTGCCTTCATGTCCTCTTCGTCTCGTTGCCGCTTTATTTCAGCTGTCGAGCGCTGCTTTCTCGGAGAAAAGAGTGACTCGAACAGTTCCTCCTCTTCGTTCTCTTGCCCACTGCTGTCGCCAGCAAGGTGCTCACTCTCTGGCTCGGGAATAGCGGCGCGACTCGTGCGCGTGTCGTGTGCCGCACGACGGTCTGTGCGGTGCCGCTGTGACGCTAGCATTGTCGAGCGTCTCTCGTTGCTCCATGTTGCTCGCTTGTCTTCGTTAATTCCATGGAGCGGCAACGCTTCGTCGTCGCTGCTTGATAGCAGTTCCGCCATGTTGCCGTTGCTGGTGCCATGGCGCGGAAACCGCGCCAACACCTGAATACAGGGCGGTCTGTCCTGTCAACCCAAGTGAATACGTGAATGGCTTCCTGGTAGTCATAATGCCGAGCAATTCCCGTGTGATTGATGGATCCGCACGACAGCAGCATACACGAACGAATGCTCGTGATGCAACGGTATACCTGTCGGTAAATTTGAGTGATGATGGATGTGGAGCGTTGATTGACGAGACGAGCGGGCGGACGGACCTGCAGACGAGCGCATGCGGAAAGCTAGATCTACATTACGTTAAGCGAGTCTTCCCCGCCGCTCGCAGTGCATGCGACGGGTGTCGGTGGTGGAGATATGCGAATACTATGTGTTGCGCGAATGCTAGCAAGCAACGACGCTATACGGCTGTGTCGACTGCTGAATTCCAACATGAGATCGGAGATGTGTGTCGACACCAGGCATTACAGAGTCGACGGCGCCTGTCTCCCTCCCACGTGCGTCGACGTTCAGGAGAAGATCGGGTCAGGCGTCTGCGTGGGCAGCAGGCCGAAGCGCTTCTTGGTCGTGATACGCTCCTTCGAGAACTTGTCGTCCGGCGAGAAGCGCGCCGGGTGCGCCGAGTGCGTCGGCTTGCCGGTCGGGTCCTCCTTCTGCTCAGAGTTTCACATACAAGACGTGAGCAATCGCTGTCGCCACCACATCACATCTCACAAGGCGCCACAATCACGCACCTTCAGCGTGTAGACACGCTTGCCATCGGCGCCGGTGTAGTACATCAAGTGCATGGTGATGAGGAGGAGCAGAGGTGGTGCTGGTGCGGCTGATGCTGGAAGACTTGCTTCTTCTTGCTGCTGCGAGCCATCAAGCGAGGCACAGGGCACATGGCGGCGAAACATTACCGTAATTTACGGCTCCCCCCGGCGTTCACTGGTCGAGATGGCTTCGCTATTTCGGCCAATCACGACGTCGGCTCTCGTCCTCCAGCGTCCAAAAAACCTCACGCGGCTCCGCCGTGACTTGAAGTGAGTATACTAAGTGGTTGGTGGAGGCGCAAGTGCCGGCCGCTCCATAACAACAGCTCTCCCCGCGCCGGCGCACACATCCGACGGGCACGCACCCACCCACCCACCGCCCGCCCGCGTTTCGCCCCCTCTGCGTGCACATTGCGAGTCGTGTAGTTGGTAAAGTGCGCAACGGCAACGAACCGAGTCAACCTATAGAGACACCATGGTACGTGACCTGCCTGCATGGGCGACAGTCCGACGGACACGCCGAGCGCTCTCTCGCCCGCCATGCCTCGCCTGCGACTGCCGTCGATCTCGATCTCTCTCTCTCTCCTCTCTCTCCCTCGCATGGTCCTGCCCACTCGACAAACACGCGATTGGTTGGGCTCTGCCTCGATGAACAAACGAAAGAGTGCGGGGTATTCTCAGCTAGTACGCGTCCCATCTTCGCCACCCACGGCAGGTCTCAGCTTAATCGCGATCGCTTGTGGTTCATCACTACCCTCTGCTAGGATGAACTGGCTCCTGAATCGACGACTACTTGTTCCTGGAGATCTCCTCATGGGTTGATGGGACCCCCAGATCCCTTCGAGCCAGGATGAGCATCTCGACGGATCGATGACGGACGCAGTGGCAAGGACTATGGCATGGGCGACGGCGAGGCCCCTCGATTCAAGTACCAGATTCACTGACCCTGTTGATGACCCCGTTCTCTAGGCCCAGAACATGCCTGAATTCAAGCTCATTCTTGTCGGCGACGGCGGCGTCGGCAAGACCACCTTCGTCAAGCGCCACTTGACGGGTGAGTTCGAGAAGAAGTACGTCGCCACGCTCGGTGTCGAGGTGCACCCGCTCGTCTTCCACACCAACTTCGGCCCCATCCGCTTCAACTGCTGGGACACGGCCGGCCAGGAGAAGTTCGGCGGTCTCCGCGACGGCTACTACATCCAGGGCCAGTGCGCCATCATCATGTTCGACGTCACGTCGCGCATTACGTACAAGAACGTCCCGAACTGGCACCGTGATCTGTTCCGCGTCTGCGAGAACATCCCGATTGTGCTCTGCGGTAACAAGGTCGAGGTCAAGGATCGCAAGGTCAAGGCCAAGCAGATCACGTTCCACCGCAAGAAGAACCTCCAGTACTTCGATATCTCGGCCAAGTCGAACTACCAGTTCGAGAAGCCGTTCCTGTGGCTCGCGCGCAAGCTCGTCGGGTACGTAGCTCTCCGAATGAGGGATCGAATCTCTATGAACAACCCATGCTGACGTGCTTCATGTCTCTGCAGCGACAACAACCTGACGTTCGTCGAGGCCCCTGCCCTTCTGCCGCCTGAGGTGCAGATGACGGCTGACCAGATCGCTCAGCTCGAGCAGGAGAACGCCGCCGCTGCCGCTGCGGTGCCGCTTCCGGATGAAGATGAAGACCTCTAAATTACTTACCGCTTGCCGTCGTCCGCGGGTCCGTCGCCTCTCTCTCTCGAAGAGACCACAGCCCACCGTCTTGCCTGTCAACCAACGCTTCGCACAGATTTTTCGGTGCGACCGACCTCTTCTTCACACTGATGAAGCGGCGCCCGCGCGATGATCGAGAGTGAGAAAGAGAAAGTTCTGTGGGAATGTTAGATTTGATTGCTTGCAGATGGGTGTGCCCCCAAAACGGTCTGCTCGCTCGAGAGTGATGACGGCCATGACGAATGCACGGTCGCAGCAGCTCTTGATTTGTGTACTGCTTTGATTCTGCACTGCTATCTCTCTCCTTGCTTCCATTCTCGCTTGCATGCCATTTTCAAAAGAGGTAGCCACTTGGTGCTGCATCGTCATTTTCGTTTTCGCTGCAGCATTGCACTCCTTTCGACTGTCTTAATACATATCCTTTTGAATTCAATCTCCTTTTCCTGGATGTTACAGCTGGTTTGAACCTCTTAGAACGAATAATGTAGAGACAGCGTATGAAGGTGACTCGATCTCCATTGAGATCAATCACAGGAACATGACGAAGGCGCCCGCAGCGACGACGACGACGACAGAGCTCGTGGAGGGCGAGTCTCCAGTGGCCAGCGACCGCTTCGAGGAGCACAAGACGCCAAGAAGCGTCCGCTATGGCGGAGAGGCCGTGCTCGAGGCCTCTGGCGTGGAGCTGCTGACGCCCAACAACCAGCGCCCCGGCGGTCTGCGCGCGCGGGCAGGCAGCAACCGCCGGCGCTCGCTGGCGCTGACCAAGCCCATTCAGACGTGCTTCATTCTCGGACTGCCCTGGGCTGCCTACTCGGTCGTCAGTACGTGGCATTGACCTGTACCATATAGGAAGGCTGTAATAACTTGGGCCTGGTGACAACAGACACGGTGATCGAGGACGTGCGGTTGCCGTACATGTCGTCGATGGGTATCGGAGACTTTGTGCCGCGCTTCCTTCCGCCGCTGACCGCGCTGTTCCTGAGCCCGATGCTCGGCGCCATGTCCGACCGGTCGCTGTCCAAGTGGGGGCGACGCAACGTGTTCCTCGTGACTGCCGCCATCATGCTCGTGATCTCGGGGCTGCTCTTTGGCGCCGCACAGGTGCTTTTTCCACACTACGAGGGCTTTATCAACCTCGTCTTCTTCTTTCTAAACGTCGGTCTTCTGCTGCTCAGCGTACGTGGACGAGGGAAGGAAGAGGTCCCGAGTCTGTTGCTGACTTTTTATTGATACAGATCTCCCTTCGCGCTCGCCTGATGGACGAGGTTCCTCTCCAGTACCAAGTGCACGCACAGGCAGCGCTCGCATTCTGGGCGGGCGTCGGAGCGCTGGTCGGCAACAAGCTTTTCCGCGACGTCACGTTTGCCAAGGAGATCAGCGGCAAACAGGTGCTCATCTCGTTCAGTGAAGCCATGGGCGGCGTCATCGCAGCGACAGCGCTGTGTATCAAGCTGAGGAAGGAGCATCCGCAAGATCGACCTGCGTTTCAGCCTCCACTTGATCGTCTCGTGCGAGAGGTGCGAGAGCAGATTGTGTACGCACCGCGCATCTTCCGCATCCTCTGTCTGGTCTACTTCGTGCAGTAGTACGTCAATGGTGGCTTCGAGATGGATCTTCATCGGAAACTAATGAGGGGACATGTGCGTGTAGCTTCGCGTGGATGTCGTTTCGCGCTGAAGTGTTCACGTGGTGGACGCGCAACGTCTACAATGGCTGCGTGGGTGGCGGTGAGTCAACCAGTTAAAGGGTCGTTCGTTGAGGTTACGCTTGCTGATAGCTTGGATGCTCTGTTTTTCAGGCTGCACACCTGACACAGAGAAGGACTTCGAAGACGGAATGGACACTGCCACGCTCGCGCTCATGTGTCAGGTACGTTTGCCATTGACTGATAGACATAGAGACGCCATGCTCACTCTCGATTTCCACAGAACGCGCTTCAGATTCTCGTGAGTCTCCTCATCTTGTGGGCGATCCCAAAGGACATTTGCTATCGACTGAATCGCGCCTCTGTTGTCGGCCTCAGCATTGGCTGTAAGTATCGATCGTCTGAGCTCTCTCTTGCCTTTCTTTGGTAGCTGCTTCTCATGTTTGATTTTTTCTCTCTTCAGCGATCGCGCTCATCGGTGCCGTGAGCGTCGGCGGAGCGTGGAAGCTCGTGACGTTTGCGTCATTTGTCGCCGTCGTCTTCTACCAGATTGTGGTCTCCATCTTTCCCTACTCGGTCGTCGGCATGATGGGCAAGCAGATCCAGGAGACGGCGCACGGCTTCAACAACAACGGGCTTTACATCGGCGTGCTCGGGTCCTTCTCCGCCGTCTCGCAGCTCTTTGTGCAGCTCTACGGCACAGAGAAGATGGCCCCGCTTGGCACTGGCAACGTCATGGCGCTGCCTTGCGCTCTCTTCCTCGCTGGCATCATCGCCACGTACAAGTTCACGTTTGCACGGCGCAAGCAGTAGCACCAACACATGCATGTTAAATTTAGTGAAGCGATCTGAGTCCTGGTCAGACGGGAGATTGTGTAGAGGACGCTGAGGGACCAAGAGGTCTTGATGGCGGCGGCATGACTGATTCACAGACAGCGCAGTCCGCTGGCGGCATGAGCCATGGGAACGCGTGGGCTTTTGCTGCCGCACCAGCTCGTCGCCCGAGACCACCGGAGCAGCTACATCAAGCGGGTTGACACGCTCGCCGGACCCGGCGCCTACAGCATCCCGTCGACATTCGCCAAGCCGCCGGTCAACGCGGCCATTCGAGACATCCACCACCGTCGCTATGGACGCGAGTTTGCCAGGTGCATGGGAGCTCTGGAAACGCTGCCTGTGAGGCGGATAACTGACGTCTGGTGCAGGTTGCAGCGCCCTCCCGCTCCAACTGACGAGGTGGCAGGCGAAGCTGATGAGCCACCAGCGTCTTCGTCGCCTTGCGAGTCTGATGGCGAGTATGATTAGGATGACGACCACCTTGATGCATGCAGCGCAGAAAGAAAGTGGCGTTGACTCTCGTCTTCTGTTGCCCAGAGAGGAGGATGAGGACGACGAGCAAGACGCCGCCACGTTCAAAGACAAATATCGTGCTCGTCGAGAGCGCCTTCGCCAGCTTCTGCAGATGACGGTGCGTTGAGCGAGCTCACGTGCGCTATTAATCGCCATCCTTCCTGACTCGTGTGAGCAGCCGACACAAGAGATGCATGCGACATCTCCAGTATCCCCACCACCGCCGAGCGACCTGCTCCCTGTGTCTCCGAGTCCGAGCGCGACCAGCAACTACGAGATCTTTGTCGATGGATATCGCGAGCGTCGCGGCTCACACGCTTCCCGTCGAAGCAGGCGATCGTCCATGGACTCGTATGACGGGGCGTCGCTTCAATCCCCGCTGCTCTCAGCTCTGCAGGTCGGAAGGAGGGAGCACGTCAGCAGCAGTGTGCGACATGTGCACCTGCTCCATGGAACAATGATGTGCTGACGTGCATGTGGATCACTGTGTACAGCAACCACCTCCGTCGGTGATGACGCCACTGTCGTTCCACGAATACCTCTCGACGACAAGCTACGCCCAGCGACTGCGGAGGCATCGCTCACGTGTCGAACGGCCGAGACCCCAGCATCACCACCACCACCACCACCACCCCCAGCAGCAGCAACAGCAGCAGCCGCCGCCACGCGCCTGTCACTCTTCAGGATCTCTATCGCAGTGAGCGTGCTGCTATCGAAAGATCCAGGCGGAGCCTTGTTCAGTTGCATTTGACAGCATGACGCCGGCGATGACGCCCTCGCCAGCAAAGGTGAGGACAACGCCTTGGCCGTCGAGGGCTCTGACGTCATTCTCTTGTGGGGAGCTCCACCAAGACATCCAGTTTCTGCTTGGAGCACGCCAGTTGGACTACAAAACTTGTTATACCAGTATGTTGTCTTGCGTTCTCCCGAGAATCACACCATAAATGCACTCAGACAAGATGTCGAATATGTCGTGACGCGGCTGCATCATCTGTGATGTCATGGACATGCACCGAGATGACGCGCCCCCTCGAATACAAGCCCCCCCTCGCACTTCAATTTCACCGAGCGTGCTGCCAGGACCCACGTGTCGGAACGGGTTGCCGCCGCCCAAAACCTCGTCGCAATGACGTCGATCGCGAGGTTTTTCGGAAGAGTGACCACGATGCACCATCACTCTGCGCGCGGCAACAACCGATCCCACAATTGTGCCCCCTCCCTCTCACTCACTCTCCAGCGCGATTCCTCCCTCCAAGAGCTCCACTCTCTCTGACCGTCTCCCAAGCACCGCCGGCATCGAGTCGCATCGGCTCATCATTCAATCGTCCGCGTCGACGCCACCACTGCTCTGCTCCACACGCCACACTCCACACACACATAGACAGCCACCATGTCGGCCAAGGCGATCCGCGAGTTCGACGGCAAGCGCATCCTGTCGTCGGCCATGCCGGCGTTCCACCTCAACACCAAGTTTGCGCAGATCCGCGCGCCGGCCGCGCCGGTCGACCGCGACGTCTTCTTTGGCGCCATCGAGGCGCAGCACCCGTGGCTGCTGGCGGACGACGTGCGCCTCGTCGTCAAGCCCGACCAGCTCATCAAGCGCCGCGGCAAGGCCAACCTGCTGCTGCTGAACGCGACCTGGAGCGAGGTCAAGGACTGGGCGTGGGAGCGCCTCAACCAGAAGATCCGCGTCGAGGCCGTCGAGGGCGTGCTCACGCACTTCATCGTGGAGCCGTTCGTCAAGCACGCTGGCTCGGATGAGCACTATGTGTGCATCGTGTCGAACCGCCACGGCGACGAGATCCTCTTCCACCACGCGGGCGGCGTCGACGTCGGCGACGTGGACCAGAAGGCCACGCGCCTGCAGGTTCCGCTGGAGACGGACGTCTCGGAGGACGAGGTCAAGGCCGCGCTGCTCACGTCGGTCGAGGAGTCGCGCAAGGACATCCTGTCGCGGTTCCTGGTGACCATGCTGCGCGCGTTCCGCGATCTGCACTTCGTCTACATGGAGATCAACCCGATCGTGCTCGTTGGCGACCAGATCTCCGTGCTGGACATGGCTGCCAAGGTCGATGAGACGGCGTCGTTCCTCGTCGGGGAGCGCTGGGGAGAGCTCGAGTTCCCGCCGGCGTTTGGTCGCGCCAAGTTCCCGGAGGAGGAGCTCATCGCGGACCTCGACTCGAAGACGGGCGCGTCGCTCAAGCTGACGATCCTCAACCACTCGGGCCGCATCTGGACCATGGTCGCGGGCGGTGGTGCCTCGGTCGTGTACGCGGACACGATTGCCGACCTCGGTTTCGGCCACGAACTCGCCAACTACGGCGAGTACTCGGGTGCTCCCAGCGAGGCGCACACCTACCAGTACGCGAAGACGATTCTCGATCTCATGACGCGCGAGTTTGACGAGCGTGGCAAGATCCTCATCATCGGCGGTGGTATCGCCAACTTCACGGACGTCGCGATGACCTTCAAGGGCATCATCCGTGCCATCAAGGAGTACAAGCAGAAGCTCAAGGCGAACCGCGTGCATATCTGGGTGCGTCGTGCCGGCCCCAACTACCAGGAAGGTCTCGCGCAGATGCGCGACGTCGGTGAGAGCACGGGTGTCCCGATCGAGGTCTTTGGCCCGGAGACGCACATCACGGCGATTGTGCCCATGGCGCTCGGCCTGATCGAGCCGCCCAAGGCTGGCGACGTGGCCTCGAACGGCACCACCACTCCGTCTCTCAACGCTCCTCGCCAGCGCGACAGCCTCACTGGCATGAGCGATTCGGAGTCGGGCGACGGCGAAGGAAGCGACGGCGAAAGCTCCAAGAAGGATGAGCAGGCCGAGTCCAAGCCGACGGTCACGGATGAGGTCAAGGCCACGCCGGTGATCCAGGACGAGGGCATCGTCCGCATGCACACGGGCACGCGTTGCATCGTGTACGGTCTTCAGCAGCGTGCTGTCCAGGGTATGCTCGACTTCGACTACCTTTGCAAGCGCGAGACCCCGAGTGTCGCGGCCATGATCTTCCCGTTCGCGCCGAACCACTACCTCAAGTTCTACTGGGGCACGTCGGAGCGCCTCATCCCAGTGTACCAGGACCTGAAGGACGCGGTCAAGAAGTTCCCGGATGTGAGCGTGCTCATCAACTTCTCGTCGTTCCGCTCGGTGTTCTCCTCCACCATGGAGGGCCTTGAGTGCAGCGAGACGATCAAGACGCATGCGATCATTGCCGAGGGCGTCCCCGAGGCTCAGACGCGCCTCATCATCAAGAAGGCAGCGGAGAAGGGCGTCGGCATTATCGGCCCTGCGACGGTCGGCGGCATCAAGCCCGGCTGCCTCCGCATCGGTAACACGGGTGGCATGTTGGACAACATTGTGCACTCCAAGCTGTACCGCCCGGGCAGCGTCGCTTACGTGTCCAAGTCGGGTGGTATGTCCAACGAGCTGAACAACATCATCTCGCAGACGACCGACGGTGTCTATGAGGGCGTTGCCATCGGTGGCGACAAGTATCCTGGCTCGACGTTCATCCAGCACCTGCTGCGCTATGAGGCCAACCCGGAGATCAAGATGATGGTGCTGCTCGGTGAGGTGGGAGGAACCGACGAGTTTGAGGTGTGCCGTGCCATTCTGTCGGGCAAGATCAAGAAGCCCGTCGTCGCCTGGTGCATTGGTACCTGCGCCAAGATCTTCCCGTTCGAGGTGCAGTTTGGCCACGCTGGCGCGTGTGCGACGGGCGAGTCTGAGACGGCGTCGGCCAAGAACGCGGCGCTCGCCAAGGCTGGCGCTGTCGTGCCTGCCAACTTTGACGAGTTTGGCAAGGCCATCCGCGGTGTGTACCAGAAGCTCGTGAGCGAGGGCGTCATCGTGCCGCGTCCGGAGGTGCCGGTGCCGAAGGTGCCGATGGACTACGCTTGGGCCAAGAACCTCGGTCTCATTCGTAAGCCTGCCAACTTCATCTCCTCGATCACGGATGACCGAGGTGAAGAGCTCACGTACGCTGGTATGCCGATCTCGCGTGTCTTCGAAGAAGACATTGGCATTGGCGGCGTGCTTGGTCTGCTTTGGTTCCGCCGCAAGCTTCCAGCGTACGCGACCAAGTTCATCGAGATGGTGCTCATGGTCACTGCTGACCACGGTCCGGCGGTGTCTGGCGCGCACAACACGATCGTTACGGCGCGTGCCGGCAAGGACCTGATCTCGTCGCTCGTGTCGGGTCTCCTCACGATTGGCCCACGCTTCGGTGGTGCGCTGGATCAGGCTGCGGAGATGTTCACCAAGGCGTATGACTCGGGTATGTCGGCGCCCGACTTTGTCGACTCGATGAAGAAGAAGGGCGAGCTCATCATGGGTATTGGCCACCGCATCAAGTCGTTGACCAACCCGGACAAGCGCGTGACGATCATCAAGGAGTACGCCATGGAACACTTCCCCAGCACGGACGTGCTGCACTTTGCGCTGGAGGTCGAGAAGGTGACGACCAAGAAGCGCAGCAACCTCATTCTCAACGTCGACGGCTGTATCGCGGTCTGCTTTGTCGACCTGCTGCGCAACTGCGGCGCGTTCACGACCGAGGAAGCCGACGAGCACATCAGCAACGGCTGCCTCAACGGCCTCTTCGTGCTTGGCCGAAGCATCGGCTTCATCGGTCACTTCCTCGACCAGAAGCGTCTCAAGCAGCCGCTCTACCGCCACCCGTGGGACGACATCTCGTACCTGAACGACGAGATGTAAGTCTGAGCTTGCTTCCTGTCCTCCTCCTCTGTCCATGCATTCGTCTGCGTGTGCGTGTCTGCGATCCAGTGTGGGTCGACTCTCCATCGATTGATACATACATTCATTGTCTGAAGAAATACACCATGTAGATGCAAACAATCGCTCCACCAAAACTGTTCCAATCGCTTAGGTCCTTCAATGCGCCGCGGCTGCGACGACACTCACCGCTGCAGTCGCCGTCCCAGCAGCAGCACCAGCAGTCATCGTCGTCATCACTGGCTCCGAGCACTCAACGACGTCCAGTTTGGACGCTGCGACGTCTTGACGCAGGCGCAAGATCGCTTTGCGAATGCGCGCGCGATGCGCAAACTTGGTGATGCCGACCTCGCTCATGGCCTGCTCCACGTCCGACTCGTCCAGCTGCGCCAGGTCGTCGAGGCTGTGGAAGCCCTGCTGCTCGAACATGCGCGCGTAGCTCGCGTAGTCGGCGGCGCGGGCAGAGTCGACCGCCTCAAGCCACCGCCGCAGCGCTTGCGCCTCCGCTGTGAGCTCTTCAGGTGCGTCGACAGTCGGATTGTTGGTTGCATTCGCTCCATTTTGAGCGACAGGCGACGGCATGCGGAGCGCGAGCAGCTCATCGACGCTCAGGCGCCCAATGTCGTCGATGGAGTCGAGCTCGCCCATGCCTCCAGCGTCTGTGCAGAGCAGTCAGTTAGTCCGTGATTGTGACGGCAAACCATAGAAAACAATTGGGGATCTACCTCGCGTCGCGGCGTCATACTCTCGCAACGGAAGCGGATCGCTTGGAGATTTGTCGCGACGTCGGGTCGACGCAGCCATGGCGTCGCCTGGTGAAGACGTGCTGCGTTGCACCATGGCTTTCTGTCCACATCCATCCATCGCACAGTCAGTCGTTTAGTCCCAGAAAATGTAGTGCTCTCTCTCTCTCTCTCTCTCTCGCAAACGTACATGTCGATTGTACGTCGCCTCGAGCTCTTGAGCGAACGTCGGGCGTCGAGGCAGCTTGAGATCCACTTGCTGCACGCGCCGTCGCAGCTCTCGCATGGCTTCGTCGTCATGCGCTGGCAAGTCGTCTTCTGCGGAGTGACAGGACAGCAGCGATCGCTGGTGCTCCTCATCAAAATGTGGACGTCTGGAGATGCGACTAAAGCACTGAGTAAATGCGGCTGTCGTCCACGTCGAGACGGTCTGGACGGCGTCCAGCGCCATGTCTTTAGACGGCAAGTACGCCAGGAAACCGGATGCGGCCGCATCCGATGGACCGCCAGCCGAGTGATGTAGCGAGGTAAAGCGAGTCGCGTCCATGACTGGCGACGTTTACTTCTGGATTCTGGACTGCTGGACGCCCAAACGCCGGACTCGGAGCCTTCACGCCCCAGCAACCCAGCCTGAAGCGGCGCCATGGCCACCTTGACGTTCCGTGGAAGGGTATCTTTTCCAGAGGCGAAGTAAAATATCCAGCGCCCTTTCTTTTCTTTCGTGACACAATTGGGGGTACACAGGCGATGTAACCTTGTTGCACCACCTTCGCGCGACACTCGCATCTCAAACGGCACCATTGTCGTCCGTCACCACCATCACGCTCTGATGTCGACATCGAATGCGTCGCTCGATGAGCGCGCGCCCGAGACAGTCAAGACGCTCGTGACCGTCTTCTCGGCGCTGGAGTTTGGGCTGAGCTCGCTCGCGCTCTACCAGCACACGCCCGATTTCGAGACTGTGAAGCGCGCCGTCGAGAGCTCCTCGCAATGGTCCGTTCGCGATGCACTCCTCCCTCAGACACCCCAGCTTTCCGTCCTCATACTCATTTACATGTGTCTTTTGTATGCCTACGCAGTCAATTCACGCTCGATCATCTTCGACAGATCTTGGGGCTGCTGCCGACCGCCTACCGCCTCTCATGGTCGCGCCCGACGGCGCAGACGCGTCGAGGAAAGAGCTCATCCGCTGACGCTGCGGCTGACGCCAACAATGCAGCAACCGATGCCGAGCCCGTGCTCATCATTCGACGCCAGCCACTCAGCGAGAGTGCGGATCGCGTAGAGTCGCTGGGCGATCGTATCCAGGCGTTCGTTGCTCGCATCAACATGTTCATCGCTGAACAGATCGAGGAGCTCAGGAGCGATATGCCAGGGCTAGAGAGCGACGAGGACGTGCGCGCCGCGCTCGAGATCTCCGAGATTCCCCGCGCAGAGCTGCCTGAAAACGACGTCTCGTTGGCGGATCAGCAGCGCCGCCGCTTGGAAGAGCTTGCGGACCGTGGTCGCGCCGAGGATGAGCAGGCCATGAAGGACGACGAGGATGCCGTGATGAACGCGCCGATCCCGGCGGAGCTCGAGGGACTGCCTCGCTGGCTGATTGAGAAGGTGCGCCGCAACGAACGACAAGCGCAGCGCGTGACCAAGCGCTCCGACGATGCGCAGCGACAGCGAGTGTATGCGACGCTGCCGCAGCTAAGCGATCAGCTACAGAGCTACGCGCTCGTGACCCGCAAACACATCTTTCCAGTCTCGGAGCTTCGCGCTAATCTTCGTCGCGCGCCGATGAAGGACCGCTTGGATGAGCAGCTGCAGCTTCTCGAATCCTTGGTGCCGTTCTGGGTCACGATCCGCTGCAGCGACGGCCAGGAATACGTCAAGCTTAGCAAGGCCCACAAGTATAACGTGGTCAAGGCGGAGCTCAAGCGCGCGCTCGCGACTTCAGTACTGTAGGAAGATTCGATCGCTGGCTGGGTGGCTCGCTGACGATCCAAAACGAGGAGCGCATCCTTGTGCATCAAGTGCGTTCTGACCCGATCTCTCTCTTGAACAAAGTAAGGCATAGCTCAATCCCTGATATTCTTGGCGGAGAAAACCTAAAAACGAGAGGATCGGACATGTCGCCATGCTGTCAGTCATTTAAGTAGCGCGTACCCGTCTGCCGGTCTGTCACAACACGCGCGGCCACGCGATGGGGCAACGAAAAAAAGGATCACGGCTCGTGGTCTCAGTCACACACTTGCGAGCATTCCTCACGATTGTCGACGAAGCGCCACGCCACGCGTCCACGAGCAGCCATGAAGACAAGCTGGAGCGTCCGCGCGACGACGGTCGGCGCGGTAGCGCTGGCGCTCACGCTCGCGCTTGGCGTCGACTTGAGCACTGCGATCACGGTGCGTCGCGCGATGGCCGCGTCCACATCCACACCCAGGTCCACAGCCGCATCCACATCCACATCCAGCCACGTGGATGACGCGATTCCTGTGATGGTCGTCCGGAAACCACCGACTGCGGATGGTGCGGACGATATTCCGATTTTCTCCCCTGGCACCTACAACTCGGACGACCTGGATCCGATCGTCTGGGCTCCAGACGATGGGTCTTTCTATCAATCCCAGAAAACCGAAAAACCCGACGAGCAGCAGCAGCAGCAGCAGCAGCAGCAGTGGCTCTTCCTCTCAGTATGGCGGATCCAGTACCAACCCAAGTCATCCCTCTGGATCCGGATCCGTTTCCAGTAGCAGTTCGTCCGGTCATCCGGTACCCTCGAGCCCGCCATCCAGAGATCCGGGGTCGTCCAGCAATTCCTCGCACGGGGCGAAGGAAGCCCTCGAGTCCGCGTCCGTGGAGCCCGTCGTCTCGTGTCCAAGCGGGCAAATCACCGTCAGCGTCGAGTTTGTCGGCGTGTTTTGCGCGCCGCAGGGACGCATCTGCAGCGGATCCATCGCCAACGGCGACTGCCCAGGCCCACAGGTCGGTCTGCCACTCGGGTCGAGCTGCGGCGTCGTCTCCTCTGGCGTGTACGGCTGTCGAGCCAACGTCCGCTACGTGTCCTCCCCCACCAACAGCTCCACGACGCGCGCATAAATCATCTGAATTACACGTTTTCTTTCTACATTCTCTCTCTCTCCCTTATGACGGTGGCTTTGCCACGCGGTCACGTAGGTTCTGGGCGAACGCGTAGGCCTCGATCTCGTCCTCTGGTTTGACGCGGCACGAGAGACCGCCGTGTAGCGCTGCGTGCACGTCGTCCGCTTCGCTCTGTGCTGCCGCCTGCAGCGGCTGCGAGCACACTGGCGTTGCACCGAGGGAGACGTACATGCCACTGGCAGCCGCGTCCTCCAGCCAGCTCGGCACCGACGAGACGTTGGTGCCGTCTAGCAGCAGTGCCTGGAGCCTCGTCCCTGCTACCGTGGGGACGTCCTCGATCCGTAGTCGCGGGTTCCTCGCGAAGGACGCGACGCTGAGCGTGCTGTCAGCGTCAAGCAGCTCGTCCGGCACGCGCGTGAGGTCGTTCCCAAAGAGCGAGAGCCGCTCGAGGCTCGTGGCCATGGCGACCACGGTCTCGGGGACCTCTGTGAGCCGGTTGCGCTCGAGATAGAGGTTGATCGGGTCGCGCCAGACGCGGTGCAGCGCCGGCGGCAGCGTCGCGAGCTGCGTGGCGACGATGTGGATGTCGCGCAGCCCGCGCGGAAAGCTCTCGGCCAGCAGTCCGTCGGGCACCGTCGACAGGTTCATGCGCACGAGCGAGAGGAAGTGCAGCGTCGGGTGGTTGGCGTCGAGCAGCGCGGCGTCGGCGCCCCAGCGCACGAGCGACGCGTTCGAGATCTCGAGCCCCAGCAGGTTCTGTAGCTGCTGCACGCGCGGCGGGAGCGAGAGCGCCGCGCAGTGTGATACGATCAGCGACGACAGCGTCTGTGGCTCGACGAGCGCCAGCACGGCGTCGAGCTCGCGCGCGGAGCCCGCGATGCCGTGCTGCACGCAGTCAATCTCGAGCACGGAGCACCCGAAGCGCCGCACGAGCCACGGGCGCACGGCGGCCTTGCAGCCCACGCGGATCGCCGGCGCCGCGTTCGACTCGCGCGCGTTCGCGGCGGCGTGCAGCGCGAGCACGAGCAGTCCCCACAGCAGGAACACGAGCCGCGCGAGCCGCAAGGACACGTGCATGCTGCGTGCGAAGAGCCCGAGCCGCTGCGTGAGCGCACGGCGCAGGCGCATGGTCACTCGACGCAGCGGACGCTCGGCTCGTGATGTGCTCGGAGTCGCGGCAGCGGTCGTTGTAGTGCCTGTGGCTTGAGCTGTAGCTGTAGCTGGCTCTCGTGGGAGGAAGGACGCGAGCACCATGGCGTGGTGCATCTTGCGGAGCGACCCGAGGATCGAGACCAGCGGCAGCAGCTTCGCGAGCACGTCGATGCCGCTCATCATCGCGACCTGCTGCGTCGAGAGGATGAGGTCCACGAGCACGTCGTCCGCGAACGGCACGTCAAAGAGGTACACTGCGCGCGTGCGGAAGCTCGCGGGCCGCAGCACGATGCTGCGCACGAGCAGCAGCGGCAGCACGATCGTGCCCGAGAAGTCGAGCGCCGCGTCGGCCGCGAGCAACGCGAGGCGCTTGGCGAGGTGCTGCTCGTGGAGCGTGACGCTCAGCAGCGGCACGAGCCAGCAGTTGAGCACGAGCACCGCGACGTAGAAGCGGTTGAGCGCCGGCGCCGCCAGCAGCCAGCTCGACTTGTAGCACTGCTGCGTCTGCAGCGAGATCTCGAGCAGCTCGCGCAGCACGTACTCGATCTCGAAGCGCGACGACTCGTCGAGGCCTCGCAGCCAGCGGACACGCGGCAGCCGAGGGACTCTACAGCGAAGCCAGCGGCGCCATGCGCTTGTGGGCTTCTCGGTCGATCGAAACTGTAACAGCTCGGCATCGGCTTGCTGCTTGACGTCGACGGCGGCCGCCGGCGCGACGCTGCCTCGCGATGGACTGCTGAAGACCACGCGTCGAGCTCGACAAGACGCGAGCAGCAGACGCACGAGTGTGCCGAAGTAGCACGCGCCGATCAAGGCGTAGCTCGCGATCACGAGCGGAATGAAGCGCAGCGGCAGCGCGCCAATGTAGTCGAGCACGTAGCCGTCGCGGTAGCGCCACGCAGCCCAGTAGACGAGCGTCATTACCCAGCAAAAGAGCCCCGTCGCAGCATAGAGGAAGACCGTGAAGCCCCAGAAGACGCGGCGGCCGATGCGGTGGTGCACGACGCATTGCAGGAACCGGGTGCTCGCTGTGGTCGACAGCGCCGTCGTATCGAGCGAGAAGGATGACGACGCCAACGAACGCATCAGTCGGTCCGTCGCTGCCTGATTATCGCAGACATTGACGGATGCATTGGCGCAATGATAGACATGCAGGAGACGGAAAGAAAGAGAGAAAGAAAGAGAGAGCAGTAATTACGCAGGGGATCCTCGACGTCTGACCGTCAGAGAAAGCGCGCCGTTGAGCGGCTCCAAGCATGAACAGTCCGTTCTAGTGCGCGATCGCAGGGTCAGAACCTCGCTCGGCTGCGGTGGTTGGCTCGTTTTTCTATGCTTCGGCTCGGTCGCAGGCGTCTGCGATGCTGCAAGGTGAGGGGTTTCGCTTGGTGGCACTGGTGCTGTGGCGGTGCTTGCTGTGGCGGTGCTGCTGTGGCTGCTGGTCCCTACAGTCTCTCACTTTGTCTTTTACCAAGCAAGTCTCAAGTCTTCTCCACAACCAAGCAAGCAAGCAACCATGGGCCGAAAGAACAAGGGTCAGCAGCAGCAGCCGGCGGCGCAGCAGCAACAGCAGCAGCAGCAGAAGCCTGCTCCGGAGAAGAAGGGCCAGCAGCAACAGCAGCAGCCCCCGCAGAAGCAGACTGCGCCCACAAAGGAGGCGCCTGCTCAGGACAAGAAGGGTGGCAAGAAGGGAGGCAAGAAGTAGAGATCTCCTCTATGGATGCAGAGGACGCGTTTATTCTCCTCTACTATATCCGAACAATATAATGCTACCATGAACTGCAAGCAACGTGTACTCGTATATCGTTCACGTGTCTCTTTCTTAAGCTTAATAGTGATGACGGAGAGAGACGTTGCCGAAGGCAAGGAGGTGGAGGAGCTACATACTCGCTTGGAGAACGTAGCTCTTCGGACACGCATACAGTAATCAAGATAAACAATGTACCCATGTTGACATGGCTACAGTTCTGGTTGGGTTTGTCACACATCCATTCATTGTCGTTCATCACAGACGTTAGACTCTACGTGACACGCTGCGAGACGCAGCCATAGACGATGCTCGTGGAGTTGAGCAACACACAGCGAGACGCGCGCAGTAAACCAGGCTGCACATCGGGGCAGTTGCCCTGGACGTCGCCCGAGCAGATCGGCGGCACCGCGCAGAACGTGCCTTCCCTCGCGACACTCACTGGCATCGAACCGAACGCGTTGTCGGGGCCACACGACGCGTCGTCGTTCGATACGAGAGACGCTGCGTGGACGCAGCCATGCGCACCAGTGATTGCTGGTCCGCATAGTCGCGCCGCTGCTGGAGACACGCGTGGGCTTGGTGCAAGGGCGATAGGCGCGACACTCAGCATCGTCGGCACTGGCGAGAGCTTCGGTGTTGGAGTTGGAACGGGCACAGGTGTCACCTTCGGACGAGGCACTTGTGTGGATGGTGTGGGCTTGGGCGGCAAAGGAGACGGAGTCGGGGGCTCTGTCATGGGTGCCTCATCCTCTGCGCCGCCTCGTGGATCAAAGATCGGGATGAGATCGGACGGATTCTCGTCGATGTCAGAGGGGTCCAACTGAGCTGTCGTCCAAGAGAGCGCCGATGCAACCAGCAGCAGCACGAACATGAGCAGCAACGTGGTCGGGCGCCAGCACCAGCCGCGCATCGCTCGCTGCCAAATGCACCGCAACGGAGTCCTTTTCTTTCTTTCTCGAGCTTGTTGATCCTGTTGAAAACTGGTGGCAAGAGACTCCACTCAACTCTCTTTCATTCTCTCTCTTTCTCTCTCTCTCGCTGTGCGACTTGGCATATTCACCCGCTTCTCAACGTGAGACGGCGCCACGAAGTGGCCATGCGACACGATGCGACCACCGACGACGCGAGGGCGCGAGCCGTTACGCACGGTTCCTCGACCTCTCACGCGCGCTCGCACTCCACTTTAGCACGGCACAGTCGCCATGTACACGCACGGTGCGTCGCGTGGTCCGATCGATCGGTCGCGCTTGCCACCGCCATGGACGCGCTCATGCCGCTCCGTCGCGCCGTCCCGACGGCCGGTCGCGTCAACTGCGCCAAGCTCAAGCGCAAGCGCTCGGTCACGCGGACGCTACCGACGCTGGACGGTGGCACGCGCCATGTCGTACTGCTGCCCCCGAGCGACGCTGACGAGGCCGAGCGAGACGACCATGCGGCTGAGCCAGCCGCCTCCGTCGGGGCTGGTGCCGTCTCCCCTCGACGACTGGCGCCTCTCGACGTCCAGGTACTGCAGCGCCAGCGCCTGTTCCTTCAGCCCCATGGCGGTCCGCCGGTCGTCGGCATCGAGGAGATCGTGCGGTTCTCAGAGCCACCGCCAGCGGAGGACCGGCCCCGCGTCTCGCCGCTGCAGCTCGCGCTGATGCCCAAGAAGGTCGCGGCGCGCGACGAGGTGGCGCTCATGCCGTGCCACTCGCTGGAGCACCGACTCGTACCGACGCTGAGCGTCGAGCAGTGGCGCGAGCCTCTACGCGACCGTGACAAGCGCTGGGTCGACGACGAGCTCAGCGTGCTGCTAGCGCTGCAGGGCGAGCGCGCGATGCGAGCGCTGTGCCGCATGACGCGGCTCGACGACCGCCACAAAGGCAAGTGGCGTCGCTGGGACGCGCAGCGGCTCCATCTCCACCGCAGCAGCGCAAGCGGTAGCCCAACCGCGGCGACAAGTCCGCCACCGGTCGTGCCGTCGTCCTTGGAGTCGTCGCACGTGCTGCTGCGACTGCAGGGAGCCATGATCTCGCGCACGTACTGCGTCGTCTCGGTCTTTGGCGTCGGACTCTATGGCCGCATGTACAGCGAGGGGCTCGCGGACCGCCACGTCGGGCAGCAGCGCTGTCTCCGCGTGCAGGCGTACGACCCCGCGCGAAGCCACACGTTCTCGCTGGACGTGAGCCTTCGCGATCTCGAGTGGCTGCTGCAGTCGCGGCCTGAGCTGCTGCAGGCCGGAAAGAAGCCAGCGCTGCTGCAGAAGATCATCGCGCTGCTGTTCTTTGAGTACCCCGAGCCAGCAGCAGTCGTGACAGTGGAGAAAGAGAGGGAAGACGACGAGAGAGAGACGCACGCTGCCACGCTTCTTCCAGCTCCACCGCTCCCGAGGCTTTGCATCTCGCCCGAGGACAAGCTCAGTCAGGCAGCGCAGCGCCGGCTCGAGCGCGAGGAGCGGCTCCGCTGGGAAGAGCAGCAGCGGCTGCTCGCGCTCGCGCAGCTCCTCAAGCTGCCTCGTCGCGCGCGGCACCGCGTCGTGTGCGCGACGCAGCGGGTCTCGGGCCACCGCATGGTCGTCTCGGTCTTCCACTTCCCGACGCACGTGCGCAACCTCGTGGTTCTCGCGTACGCGCCGCACGCGAGCCGCTCGTTCCAGCTTTCCGTCGGCGTGAGCGAGGCCGCCGCCATGGCGCAGGTCTTCACGCTGCCGCACAAGTGGACGCCCGAGCAGAAGCTCGCGGTCGCGCGCGCGCTGCTGCCCAAGCTGTACCTCAAGGGCAGCTACGTCGGCCGCGAGCGAGAGCCCGCGCGCATGGCGCTCGCGCTCCGAGACGACCGTGTTGGCGCACAGGCGCTGTGGCTCGCGCTGCCGGAGCCAGCGGCCGAGTCCTCGGACGCGAGACGGCAGCGCGCCGTGGACAAACTCCTGCGAGACGGACGGCTCTCGCTGCAGATCGAGCTGGACAGCGAGCGCGACCGCGTGCAGAAGGAGCTTCGAGAGACGACGCAGCAGCTCGAGCAGCTCCTGCGGGACAGCGCTCGGCGCCTGGAGGAGCAGCGGCAACGAGACGTCGCGCTGAGCGACGAGATCGAGGACATCAACAGCGGCAAAGGACTTGAACTGACGGACGCAGCCGACGGCGGCAGCGAGGCTGCGCTCGCACAGCGACGACAGCAGCAGAATGAGCGGCGACGCGCGCTGAAAGCGGAGCGCAAGGCGCTAAAGGACAACAGCAAGGCGCTTCAAGCGCAAGTCGCGGCGTGGAAACGCGACCTGCAGCTCGCCGAAGAGCGCGCGCGCATCGCCATCGAGAAGGCGGAGCAGCGCTTCCAAGGCGCCGTCGTGGCACTCACGCAGGACGCAGAGGCGGCCACGCGGTGGCTCTGGAGTGAGCCGCCGCAAGAGCGCACGCGACCTCAGCCGCAGACGCAGCCACGAACGCCAACAACGAGTGCGTCGTCCTCCCCAACCAGGCGCTGGTGCCCGCGTCCTCACCTCGCTGACACCACGAGAAGCACCGAGTTTCTCGCGAGTGGCGCGTGCCGCATCGACGGCGCTCGCTATCGCTTTTCCGTCTTTGCTGTGGGGGATGGAAGCGACTGGTTTGAGCTCGCGTTCTACGACGCTGTGACGAGCCAGCGACGGCAGCTCCGAGTCTCTCGTCTCGAGTGGATCGGACTCACGAAGCGGCAGCACGACGCGCAGCTGCAGATCCCTTCGCTTGCTCCGCCGCCGCCGAGCGAACGATCGGTCTGCACGCGACTGGCAGAGCTCCGTGCGAGCTACGACCACGCGCGTCAGGCGCTCCACAAGCTCAAGAAGAAGACCGCGAAGAGCGACGCCAAGCGGCAGCAGCTACGCGCGCAGCTTGCGGCCTGCGCCCAAGTGGAAGGCGCTTGCTGGAGAGCGGCGCCGTGGACGCTGGTGGTGCAGGCGCTTTGCCAGCGGCTCCGAATCGAGGGATCGGAGCTGACGCTGGACCGATGCATCTACGAGGCGACGCTACCGATCGTCAGCATCATAGAGGACGAAGAAGATGAAGAGGAGGACGGAGACGATGTCATTGGAGACCGAAGAAGAAGAAGAAGAAGGCGATGAAGCAAAGCAACGGCGGTGCTAATGAGGAGGACGACGCCGCAGTGGATTGCAATGTGCGCGTGCTGCAGCGCCACGACGTCGTGACATTCGAGGTCTCGGAGCCGCGCACGGGCGAGCAGTGGGCGCTCGCGTACCCCGAGAGCGCCGAGCTCTCTCGCGAGTTCGCGGTCGAGAACTTGGTCGAGCAGCAGATGCACCTCGAGGCCATCGCGATGACGCTGCTGCTGTTCCGAGACCCGGCGACGGGGCGTCGCGCCGTGCGGTTCGAAGAGTAGTTTTCCTTCAGCTCTCAGCAGCAGCGAGCGCGCCGTCGACTGGTCCACGGTCGCAGACTTGCTGCTTGACTCGGCACAAGAACCTGGACGCCTTCGTCTCCGTCGTCGTCGTCGAAGAGCGAGCGCGTGCGCCACGGAGGCATCGGTCCGTCCGAGGCGTCCAGTAGCGTGGCGTACAGCGACTGCAGCGACAGCGACAGCAGCAGATGCAGCGCCGGCGCCAGCACGACGACGTGGGCGGTCGCGATACGGTCGACACACCACGCGAGGAAGAGCGCGTGGTGTCCTACGGCGCTCACGGCGGCCAGCGCGAACGACGCGACCAGACGTGGCGCTCGGAGAGACCCGTTGAGCGCCGGTAGCGTGTGCAGCATTCCACTGAAGAGCCCCGCGACGACGATGAGCTACAGAACCGATAGAATCGTGAACCAAACAACGGCGTGGCGAGTGTTTATGGGGACGCGTTGCCTACGTACGCATTCACCGACAATGAGCAGAAGAGTGATGAGGTCGTCTAGCTGCAGCACTGGCGCCTACAGCAGAGAGTGTTATCGACGCCAACGCAAGCGGTCGCATGCAGACGCATGCCGTTGAGAAGACCACGGCTGAAAACGCCGCCACGACTGGATCGCTGCCATTCCGGCACAGTGGCTCGCTCGAATGGAAAAGGTGGCGAAGCGTAGGAGTCGAGCACTGCGCATCGACGGCGCTTGGCAGCTCTTCCAGGGGTCGCTGTGGCGGGGCAACAGACTGCACGTGCGTGAGCGCGTCGAGTGTGAGCTGCTGCGCCAGGCCCGCGACGACGATCGCGAGCAGCGCGATCGCGACCACCGGGACCAGCTCCCATGACAGCAGCCACGTCTGTCGTCCAGCCATGATCCGTTCGGTAGATTCCGTCGCTGGGACGATGAAGAGATCAGGACGCGCTCTCAAGAACGGGCTAATTGTAGAGCGTGTCACACAACATGGAGAGAAGCAGTAGTCGGACACAGCCACGCACATATACTCGTTGCTCATACACCCACACAGATATACTCGCTAGCTGCTGCGTGCACGGAGCTGGCGATGGTGGCGACTCGACGTGACGTTGTTGTTGGAGCTCGACGGCCGCGGCGACGGCGGCGCGTCGTCCTCGTCGCACACCATGCGCACGCGCCCCATGAACGACGTGGTCGTGATCGGCACCATTCCAAGAGAGATGGTGCGCGTCATGAGGCTCGAGAGTCCCAGCACGACATCGGGCGTGAGGAGCCCGCAGTACCACAGCAGCACGACGACCTGAAATGCCGCTGCCGCCGTGAACGCGATCAAGAGACAGCCCTTCTGTCCGCGCGAGAACGTCGGCCACAGCGGAATCGAGTGCACGAGGTACGCGATGAACACGACGAACACACAGCTCTAGAGAGCAGAACCGAGGCGAACCGTCAGTCAGTCAGTCGATGTATCCCCACCAATCAATCATTATACCAAAGCGTACCAGTTCAGCAAACAATACGGCTCCTTTGATGCTGCCAATGCCGTCTTCGTCGAGCGGCACGACGCTAATGATGAAGAAATCGATGAATCCCAAGGATCTCTCGTCGACCAACGCTGGCGCAGACGTCGTAGGTGGCTCATTGATCGTGGTGGGCGCTATCGATGCCCTATCGCTCGTCTCGTCGACCTCGTCCTCATCGATTCGGCTCCCGTCGTCACTCTAATCAAAAAGGCCTCTCAGTCAACTCGCAAGACCTGAGATAGAATCTGAAGCCGTACCTCCTCGTGCGACAGCTCGGGTTCCGCCTGTGCGTCATCCGTTGTGAGCACGTCAGGCAGCAGTGGGCGGAGCAAGACGAAATTGGAGGCGTGTTCGTTGCCTGCACTCGCTTGCTGCTCCTCTGGTTCATCCTCATCCTCAAAGAACTTGAGGACATCCTGGTCATCGCGACTGTCGACGTCTTCCTCAGTGTTGACGGGGGCTCGTTGTGGCTGTGTTGCAGGCTTGCGGTGCCACATGCGCAAGAGCGGTGGAACGCGAAGGAGAGCGGCTCGCTCGCCTTCAGATAGATCGCTTCCGGACTCGCTCTCGCTCTTGCGCTCGCTCTGACGGCGGCGACGCAAGGCGTCCGGCATGAAAGGCCGGGGATCGACATCTACGAGCTGACCGCTGGTGTCCAACACAATCCATCGAGAGAGATCGGGTGCAGGCAGCTCGGGTTCTACCGCAACGCGCGAGTCAGCGCCGCTCACACCCACAGACCCCGCAACAGCGATCGCAGCTGCCAGCAACGAGAGCCAAGAGAGCGTCGGCTTCACCATAGGGGCTGATGCCTTTTGAAGCGAGAAATGACAGCGTTTCTCCCATGGGAATCGGTCACCACACGCCACTCGTGAGAGGTTTCGAAACGACAAGCGATGGTCGCCTGTCGTTGTGACCTTTCGAGATCTATATAGTTAACTGTTATATGAGTAAGTGGATTCGAAATATCCCGGATATTAAAGCCCAAGTCAATTAGATAACGTGAATACGAAAATTAGCTTAGTATGACATGGCTACATCTTGGCTCACTTTTCCTTCTTGGGTTCATCATCGTGGACCTCTTCCTCCATCTCTTCCTCGTCGTCGTCTGCCATGGGCTCGTTATCGTCGCAATATTCTTCAACGGGACCTCCTGCACGGAGAAGCGCCACGACACCGATAACAGCCGCCATCGGCGCAAAGTACATGACGTTTTGCATCGTGAGCCAGCCCATCGCGCGTCCGATGCTCAGTGAGATGTAGACCACGACACACAGCATGGACACCAAGAGCCAGCGACGCGACGCCGCAGCGCCCTCGTCTTGTGGAGATACGAGGCCATACACTCGCCAAGCTTCCACGCCGACCAGTGCCATCAGCTACGCATCAACTCAAAACAATTGAGAACTAGAGGAGCAGACAATTCCAAAACACAGAGAGAGTTACGTACGCCAAAGCCAAAGATGAGGAAGAAATGAAAGATGGCGCTCCACGTGAGGTCGCTGTTGAGCCACGGCTGGCTCTTGCCCTCGACCAAGCGCGGATACGTGAGCAACTTGACACCCGCGCTGTGCGTCTTGGATTTCTTCTTGTAGAACTTGACGTTTCCGAGCTCAATGACCGTCGAGCGCTGCACCCAGAGAAAGGAACCTGTGAGCTACATTCAAAGCGGCCGTGTCCAGCTCTTCTCGCTTCGCGACGTACGCTAATTGCACGGCTCGCCAGCATCACGTGGACGTGGCACGTGCTGTTGGCGCACTGTCGCCGCAGACGGCGTCGCGCGTCCGAGTCAAAGTGCAGATCGCCACGGAGCTGCGACCGCGAGCCACCATCGTAGCGCAGCGACGCCTTGTGAAGCTCTTGCTCGGTCTCGTTATGTACGATGGCGATGCGACCTGGCGCCATGGGCTTCTTCTCCTTTGGGTGAATCACCATCTCGTCGTGCTGGAAGCGGATCTGCACGTTAATTCCCTGCTGCGTGACGTCGATGGTCTCCTGATGCGGACTCATCGAGTGCAGCAGGTCCTCGTGCAACACCATGATGCCGTTGAATTCGATCGAGTGCAGTGCTTGTCCCATGCGTCCCTGTCGTTAAAGACCATTGATTTTAGCGTCAATCCACACAAGCTCAGGCATTCGTTGTTGACCTACGCCGCGTGGGAACCCGTGATGCCCAGGGCCTCCAGCTCGCGGCGGACGTCTCGGCATGTGCGCGTCGCCGATCGGCGCAAGCGCCAGGATCGTGAGCAGCGTGACGGCGACCAGCAGAGCGGCGCCATGCAAGCGAGGCATCATTACTTGACAGCAAGAGACAGACAGAGAAGGAATGACTGACGAAGGTGTCGCTTGATCTCTCCCTTTCTTTCTCTCTCTCTCTCTCTCTCTCTCTCTCTCTCGTTTTGTTTCGAGCCGTTGAAGCTTGGCACGAAACTCCTTCAACCGAAAACGAAACGAAAACGGTCGAGTCACGGACGCGACAGCGCAGGAAGTAGTTGGGAATATCCTCAGCGCCTCAGCAATATCTCGCCTTTTTGTACCCAATCATCTCGACACGCGTGACGTCCCGCAGCGCCGACGGCAATGGAATGCCTCGCAGTGCTGAGCGCCGCGAGCCGTCGCGTCGGTCGCGCCTGCGGTCACGTTCGCTGTCGTATTCGCTCGCTTGCTCCTCTGGGAGGTCCTTCTCCAGCAGAATGAGCACGTTCGTGAGGTTGAACGCGCCAAAGTAGATGAGACTGATGCTGAGCGCGAGCGGGAACGCGACGCAGAGCGCGAGCGCCTGCGACATCCACGCGAGGAACACGGCGTGGAATAGCGCGCTCGAGACGCAGGACGCGTGGTAGAAGCGCCGTTGCCACGGCGTAAAGTCGAGCGGTCCGAGCCAGCACACGGCGCTGCAGTACGTCACGGAGAACGCCGCGATGAGCACTTCGCCCCAGAGGAACCGCGTCTCGAGCAGCTCCTTCAGCTCCTGGTCAATGTCACAGCGCCGTAAGACCTCCAGCGCCGGGAGCACGCGGCCGTGCCACACGCGCTGCAGCAGCGATAACGACGACGATGATATCGACGTGTGCGTTGTCGCATTCAGTGCTGTTGATAGCTGTAGTGGACCGAGCGACAGCAGCGCTGGCTCCTGGTAGTTGAATGAGTTTCTTGAGGGTCCACGACGCCAGAGAAGGACTGAACGTACCGTCGTCAAGCGATTCTCGAGGCGAAGCAGCAGGCGACAGGGTCCTGCGGTCGTGCACAGCGGCGGCACTGGCAGCTCAAGCTCTGTCTCGAGCGCAGACGGCGGCTGTGGAGCCAGCGACAGCGTGTGGAACTCGCTGCTTGTGTTGCGTCGTCGCACGATGAGCTGTGCCGTCGTCTGTGTGATGATCGAGGCGTCAACGTCGCGTCGGAACTGCACGCGCACGCGGAACCGCGTGCTCGAGGTCTCGTTGAATTCAGCCTGAGCGAGCGACTGCGAGAGCGAGCGCGGCGTCTTCCACGTGCCGTCATCCCGAACGGTGATGTAATGACCGTTTACGAAGATGAAGCTCACGATCGCACTGAGGTTCTGCTGATGACAGCGCACAGCGTCAGTGTATGTGTATTGAAGACAGCGGTTGATCAGCGGACCAGAAGTGTTGGAGAAGAGAACGCAGTGAAAGGAGCAGTCATCGCTGGCGGAGGCGCGACGCATTGCTGGCGACTGAAGAGAGACTGAGAGATGGAGATGAAGAAGTTTAAGCGAGTGATGAGAGACGCAATAGGTCGCCGCTCACTTTGAACGCACCGCAGACTTGGGAGTCGACGCAGCGCAGGACGAGAGCAACGTTGGAGACAACGAGAGACCGAGACATCCGCCGAGAGACACGAGCGATAGTGACGTGAGAAGAAGGACGGCGGCGACAGAGACTCGCAAGGCAAACCGGCGGCTGGTCATCGTCACGGTCTCGTTCTCTATCGCTCTCTGTCTGTGACGATGAAGCAACGCAATGGGGAGCTGTCGACATTGCATGCGGAGCCAAAAATACAAGTGACATGCATCACACACAGACACACAGAGAAACACACACACCCAACACGTTGCGTTCATTCCGTCTCATGATGATGGGTCATCTCATGGTTGTCTCGTCACGGCGCGACGCGCTTGGACGTCGCCTGTGTCGGCAGCAGCGACGCCGGTTTGCCGCCGCTCTTGCCACTCGCCTGCCACGACGGCGCCGTGCCGTAGATGTACACGGACGCGTTGACGATGACGGCGCCGACGATGAACTGCAGCGTCGGGATCTTGTCAAAGAGGAAGATGGACATGATCACGGACAGCACGATCGCGATGGACGTCGCGAACGCCTTGAGGATGTTGTCGGCGTACTTGACGACCACGGCCGTGAGCAAACCGCCGAGCGCGCTCGTGCAGATCGCGGCCCAGACCACGGGGCGGTAGCCGTAGAAGAAGCCCTTGGTCTGCAGGTGCTCGGCGTCGTGCCACCAGAGCCCGAGCGCGCCGAGCACGATGCTGATGAGCCCCATCTGCACGTTGCGCTCCCAGAGCGACGCCTTGGAGCCGGCGTTCTTGAGGATCTTCTCGAAGTAGACGCCCGCGAAGCCCGAGCACATGCAGGCGGCGAGCACGGCGACGAGCCCGAGCGTCGTGCTTTGCCCCGCGGTCTTGGTCTGCGTGGACGGCGCCGTGTCGTCGAGCTGCACGAGCGCGACGCCGGCCATGAGCAGCACGATCGCGCCCCACTGCATCGGCAGGATGGCCTTGCGCAGCATGAGCACCGAGAACATGGCGGTCGTGAGGATCTTGAGCTGGTACAGCACCTGGAACGCCGCGGCGTCAAGGTTGGACGCGGCGACGTACTGCAGGTTGTTCTGCACAAAGTAGAGCAGCGCGGGGACGCTCACGCGCAGCAGCTCGCGCTGGTCAAAGATCACGGCCAGCGCGCCAGCGCCGACGTGGCCCTTGGCGGTCTTGGCGTCGCTGGTCGCGGCGTCGCCGAGCGCCGCGGGCGTGCGCACGATGAGCACGACGCTCGCGAGCACCTTGAGCACCTCGCCCATGATCACGGCGGTGGACGTGTTGAACTTGGGGGCGTCGCCCACGCGCGAGAGCCGCATGAGGATCGCCAGCAGACTGTTCTGCAGGCAGAGCACGCAGAGACTCACGTACTTGAGCGTCGTGGGCGTCATGGCCGACGCCATGGTCGTCGAGATGGAAGAGATCCGGGCGTGGAGCTCTTCCCCTTGGACAGAGTCAGTGTCTGACGATCAAGCCAACTAAAATAAGCCAATCAGAAGGTGTTGTGTGGAGATCAAGGGATATAATTGGTCCTAAATGGGCGCTTATTGTTGTGGCGGGAAACCGCAACATCGAGCAGCGCCCAAAAAAGTGCGTGAAGAGGTGATCCGATCCAGACGAGAGGCAAGGCAACGCTCCATGGACATCCGGTCGTTCTTCGGCAAGAAAGGCCCTGCAGCCACAAGCGGATCCGGGGCGTCCACAGCCACCAAGGCGTCTAAACCCGCAGCTGCGTCCACAAAGGGTACGTCCGTCCGTCCACAGTCGTTGCAAGCAGGGGAGAGGAGCGGAGGAGGAGGGGAGCGGAGCGGAGACGGAGACGGAGGAGAGGAGAGGAGCTACAACGAGAATCATAACTTCTGACGATGACGCATTTTATGATACGATTGACATGTAGCAGCGACGTCTCCAGCTCGTCGCTCGACGCGGGCGAAGACGCAGGTCGTCGTGGTGGACGACAGCGACGACGATGACGACGTGGAGCTCGTGGAGGTCGATAAGCCTGCGCCGCGAAAGCGATTGTGCCGAGCGGTGGAAGACGACGACGACGACGACGACGACTATGAAGACGATGAGGTTGCCGCGAAGGGATCCAGCGGACGAAAGAAGCCCACGCCAGCGACCCGCCCGACGCCCACGAAGACAGCTCCCAAGCCTGTGGTCTTGAACCAGTCGATCAAGAGCGAGGACAGCATCAAGGGCGAAGACGACGAGGACACAGGTCCGCTGCAGATCAAGCAGGTTGGCAAGGCGCCGCCTCCGTGCTCGGGTTGCCTCGACGGCAAAACGTTCGTGTTCACGGGCGTGCTCCCGAATCTGACTCGTGAGGAGGCGATCCACCTGGTTAAGCAGTGCGGCGGCAGTGTCGCGACCAGCGTCAGTCGCACGACCAAGTACGTCGTGGTCGGCGAGCGCCTAGAGAACGGT
Source organism: Pythium insidiosum (assembly GCA_022836835.1). Taxonomy (NCBI): domain Eukaryota; phylum Oomycota; class Peronosporomycetes; order Pythiales; family Pythiaceae; genus Pythium; species Pythium insidiosum. The sequence continues at coordinate 473,262 of JAKVDI010000032.1, read as the reverse complement.
GACGACGTCACGTCGAGCAACAAGTATCGAGATGCTGTTGCGAAAAACATCCGTTTGTTGCGCCAAAATGAGTTTTTCAACCTCATCACGGAGCTGGCCGCGGCCAAGGAGCTTGACGATCTCAAGAAACAAAAGGCCGCAGCGAAGGCGCCAGTCACAAAGGTGAAACAAGCTAGTCACAGGTATGTGTGTCTGTGTGTCTGTACTGCTCGCACTGCTTTTGGTATCACGTGTAGCTGACGATGGTACATGGTGTGCATCCGCTCCAGTGACCAATTGTGGACAGACAAGTACAAGCCAAAGAAGCTGGAGGACATGATCGGCAACATCGAACTCGGTCGCAAGCTCAAGCAGTGGCTGCTCGACTGGGACGCTGTCCACGTCAAGCACACGAAGAAAGTTCCCTTCACGACCAAGCTCGCAGAGAACCGTGGAGCCAAGACGGTGCTTCTTTCCGGACCTCCTGGCATCGGCAAGACCACAATCGCGACACTGGTCGCCAAGGAGTGCGGCTTTGAGTGCACCGAGTTGAACGCGAGTGACACGCGCAGCAAGAAGATGCTCCAAACGGGACTCAAGGACGTGCTCGGGACGCAGGCGATCCAGTTTGGCGGCATGAAGCAGAAGGCGGGAGAACGAGTACACCTCGCAAAGCGCGTGATTGTCATGGACGAGGTCGATGGTATGTCTGGTGGTGACCGTGGCGGCACTGCAGAGCTCATCCAGCTGATCAAGAACTCGAAGACACCGATCATTTGTATTTGCAATGACCGTCAGAGCCAGAAGGTGCGCTCACTGGCGAACCACTCGTTCGATCTGCGCATGCGTCGTCCGACCAAGCAGCAGATCAGCAAGCGTCTCATGGAGATTGGACAACTGGAAGGCCTCCTGGTCGAGAAGAACGCCATCGAGGAGGCGGCAGATCGCTGTGGCAACGACATCCGACAGCTTATCACGCAGATGCAGCGCTGGCGAATGACGACGACCAAGATCACGTACGACGACATGGTCAATCCGTCGTCGCAGCACAACAAGGATGAGAGCCTTCGACTCAATCCGTTCAGTGCGACACAGGAGATCTTCAAGCGAGAGCTGTCGTTCGAGGCCCGCAACGAAGCCTACTTCGTCGATTACGATCTCATGCCGCTCATGATCCAAGAGAACTATGTGCAAAGCATCATGCAAAACCGCACGACGTCGGACGAAAAGCTCGAGGCGGTGGCACGTGCCGCCGAGTACATCGCTGAAAGCGACATTGCGAATCGCTATGTGCGCTCAGAGCAGCGTTGGGACCTTCTCACGACCCAGGCGGCGCTCAACGTCGTCGCGTGTGTGCACTCGGCCGGTTTCATTGGACATCCCGAGTTTTCCAGGTACGCACCAATGTGCTGAAGTCCGGGGAGGAAGAGAGATCTGATGGAGTGGTTCTTTGCCTGTGTAGATGGCTGGGAAAGAACTCATCAGCGTCCAAGTCCAAGCGTCTGCTGAGTGAGCTGTCGCTTCGCATGCGAGCTCATGCATCTGGATCTCGTGAAGGTTTGTGTCGCACTGTGTGCAGTTGTAGCTTTCGTTGGTGGGACTGACATATCCATGCATTCGCAGTCATCCGTTTGGACTATGTGCCGTACATGAAAGAGATCCTGCTCACGAAGCTTCTCGAGGGCGAAGACGTACGTATTGTTGCCAGGAGATCCATAATCTGTCGTGCCAGTCAGCTCACGTTGTTGTCGATGAGAGCAGCGCATCCAGGAGGTTGTCGACTTTCTCGACGCGTGTGAGATCAGTCGCGATGACCTCACCGAGTCCATGGAGAGCTTCAAACTTCCCGAAGTCAAGCGGTTATCCTACGCTCAGCTGGACACGAAGGCCAAGTCTGCGTTCACACGGTTGTACAACAAGGCATCGCACAAGTCGCAGGCTGTGGTGGAGAAGGAGCTCCTGTCGACGACGGTGAAGAAGGGTCGTGGACGCGCGGCTGCGGCTGCGGCAGACGACAACGAAGACGGTCTCCCACCGCCGTCGGATGCCGAAGAGGACTCGGATCAAGGTGGCGACGACGACATCGACCTGAGCAAGTTCCAGAAGAAGGGCCGTGGCGCCGCCGCCGCGACCAAGCGCAAGGCGCCTGCAAGCAAGGCAGGCGCGAGCAAAGCCTCCACCGCCAAGAAGCGAAAGGCCTGAGAAGTGACAGCCACAGCCACAGCGGCGCTGTCTACAGGCGGCAGTGTTCGATGGGATGGACAGCTGCCAGTGTAAGCGATGGAAGAAAGAGGATTCGTTTGGCAATCAAATCAGCGCCGCTGGTTCACCCATGCGAACAGGCAGGGGATCAAGTGAGCGGAGCTGTTCGTCTGCAGACGAGTGACGTCACTGGCGTCATCGGTGGATGCACTGTCGACGTCGCCTCCGTAGGGCTCGGGGTCCGCGCCTGAGTGCGGTGTCATCGCCGTGGCTGCCTGCACCACAGGTGACGTCATTGACTTGAGCCACCAGTGGGGACGTGGCTCCACAACTCCTGTTGACTGAAAGGGGCACAGAGTTCACAGCCCATCGTGCAGTGAACTCTGTGCTGCACTCTATGGGAGCGGAGACTCCATTGTCGGAACAGTTATCATAGAGAATTCGAGAGGACACTGTGCCCACGCTGGTGGTAGCGGTGCCGACATGCCCCGCAGTTCACTTCCCCCCCAGCACTTGGGATGAGGCGATTTCGGCGGAGCACTGACGCGTCACTCCCCTGCTCGCTGTGACATGGCTGCCCTCTGTCGTGACGCGGACGAGGTTTTTCACATGAATTATCGAGGTGCTCTAAGAAATATCGAGGTTCTTCGACATTCCACGGTCACTCGCGCGGGGTGCACGCTGTGGTGGATCGGGGTGCAGGACGTCCCATCCCCTGCGCGGAGCGGATCCTGTCCTGGAGCATGCTCTGGATGTTGACGTTGAGTCGACCAGAGGGAGTCTGAGAGCAGCAGCCAGCCCAACGCCCAACGCCCAACGCCCAGCGGCAAGCAGCGGCATCCCCTCGACAAAACAGCAGTGAGCAGCCGAGTCAATCGAGAGAACCAGAGTGCGTCATCGACCCTCCCCTCCGCTCCGCTCCTCTCCGCTTCGCCTCCTCCTCCTCCTCCTCCTCCTCCGCTCCCCTCCTCTCTGTCGGCAAGCAATCCATCGAACGAACCACCGAACCCCCTCCCTCCCCCAAGCACCAGCACGATGACCGAGCCGACGCCACCGCCGACGACCGCGAGTCACCATTCCCCAATCTGCGCCGACGCGTCCGCATCCACATCCACATCCGCTTCTCCCCCGACGACGACGACGACCGCGATGGGCAGCCACGAACCGCCGTCGTCCTTTCCCGGCGGGCGCCGGGAGCGCAGCGACAGCCAGTCGCGGAGCTTCGCGAGCGTCGACGAGTACGTGCGCGAGCTGCAGGGCAAGCGCGCGATCAAGTCGGTGCTCATCGCGAACAACGGCATCTCGGCCGTCAAGGCCATCCGCAGCATCCGCAGCTGGTCCTACGAGATGTTTGCGGACGAGCACAAGGTCACCTTCGTCGTCATGGCGACGCCCGAGGACCTGCGCGCCAACGCCGAGTACATCCGCATGGCCGAGCACGTCGTCGAGGTGCCCGGCGGCGCCAACAACCACAACTACGCCAACGTGACGCTCATCGTGGACATTGCCGAGCGCTACGGCGTCGACGCCGTCTGGGCCGGCTGGGGCCACGCCAGCGAGAACCCGCTGCTGCCCGACGCGCTGCTGCAGACCGAGCGACAGATCGTGTTCATCGGACCGCCCAGCAAGCCCATGCGCGCGCTCGGCGACAAGATCGGATCGACCATCATCGCGCAAAGCGCGCTCGTCCCGACGATCGCGTGGAACGGCGACGGCATCCAGGTCAACTACCGCGACCAGGGCGGCATCCCTGACGAGGTCTACTCGGCGGCGCAGCTCCGCGACTACGAGCACTGTCTCGAGGAGTGCAAGCGCATTGGGTTCCCCGTGATGATCAAGGCCAGTGAGGGCGGAGGCGGCAAGGGTATCCGCAAGGTGCTGGACGAGGCCCACGTGCAGAGCGCGTGGGAGGCCGTGCGCGGAGAGATTCCTGGATCCCCCATCTTCGTCATGAAGCTCGCGCCGCGCTCGCGCCATCTCGAGGTGCAGCTGCTGGCGGATGAGTACGGCAACGCCATCGCGCTCAGCGGTCGTGACTGTTCCGTGCAGCGTCGCCACCAGAAGATCGTCGAGGAAGGTCCCGTGCTCGCGCCGTCGCCGGATGTCTGGGACGAGATGATGCGTGCGGCGACGCGTCTCGCGAAGGAGGTCGAGTACATCAACGCGGGCACGGTCGAGTACCTCTTCAGCGAGCTGCCAGAGGACGAGGGCAAGGCGTTCTTCTTCCTCGAGCTCAACCCGCGACTGCAGGTGGAGCACCCGGTGACGGAGATGATCACGAACGTCAACCTGCCGGCGGCTCAGCTGCAGGTCGCCATGGGCATTCCGCTGCACTGCATCCCGGACATTCGCCGTCTCTACCAGAAGGACTCGTTCGGTCGCACGCCGATCGACTTTGAGAACGAGCGTCAGGCGCCGCCGAATGGCCACGTCATCGCGGCGCGAATCACGGCGGAGGACCCGAACGCCGGTTTCCAGCCGACGAGCGGTGCCATCAAGGAGCTCAACTTCCGCAGTACGCCGGACGTGTGGGGCTACTTCTCTGTCGACTCGTCCGGCCAAGTGCACGAGTTTGCCGACTCGCAGATCGGTCACCTCTTCTCGTGGTCCAAGTCGCGTGACCGCGCGCGCAAGAACATGATTCTCGCGTTGAAGGAGCTGTCGATTCGCGGTGACATCCACACGACGGTCGAGTATATCGTGAACATGATGGAGTCGGACGACTTCGTGCACAACCGCATCCACACAGCGTGGCTCGACGAGCGTATCTCGCGCCACAAGGAGGTGCGACTGCAGGGCCGCCCCGACCCACTGCTCGTTGTCATGGTCGGCGCCGTGTGCTCGGCGTTCCAGGCATCCAACGCTCGTCTCGAGGAGTACGTCCACCAACTTGAGCGTGGTCAGCTTCCTGGAAGTGAGCTGCTTGTGCAGCGTGAGCCGCTCGAGCTCATCTACGAGGGTATCAAGTACAACGTCACGGCGTGCCGCAGTGGACCGATTCAGTTCACGCTCTTCTGCAACGACTCGTACGTGCAGGTCGAGATCCGTACGCTGTCGGATGGCGGCTTCCTTGTGCTGCTGAACGGCAAGTCGCACGTCGCGTATGCGACCAAGGAAGCGCAGGGTCTGCGTCTCGTGCTCGACGGCACGACGTGCGTCTTCACGAAGGAGTACGACCCGACGCGCCTCGTGACCAACACGGCTGGTAAGCTCGCTCGCTACCTCGTGGAGGACGGCGCACGCCTCCGTCGCGGTATGCCTTTCGCCGAGATTGAGGTCATGAAGATGTACATGCCGTTGCTGACTCCGGAGGCCGGTGTCATCCGCCTGCTCAAGTCTGAAGGTGCTGTGCTCGCGCCGGGCGACTGCATCGCGACCATGGAGCTCGACGATCCGTCCTGCGTGAAGAAGAGCGAGTGCTACCTCGGCACGCTGCCCACTGCCAGCTCGACCCCCGCACCGGCGAAGGCGCTGTACAAGCTCCGTGCCGCGCAGTCGGTCCTCCAGACGATTCTCGATGGCTACGTCGTGCCGGACGATCTCACGCAGCAGGCGATGACGCACTTGTTCGAGGCACTCAGCGATCCGCTCCTGCCCGTGCAGGAGCTCAAGGAGGCGATGTCCCCACTCGCCGGTCGTATCCCGCTCACGGTGCTCGCACAGATCACGGACAAGCTCCAGCAGTTCCGTGCGAGCGCGTCGGAGAATGAGATTCACGAGTTCGACGTCAGCGAGGTGCTGCGTATCCTCGACGCGCACAAGGCGACTCTCACGGGCAACGACCGTCAGGCGGCCGACTTCGATGCTGTCGTCGCGGGGCTTCGCGCGATCTGCGATAAGTACCAGCGTGGTCTCGAGTCGGCGCTGCAGTCGGTGCTCACGGAACTCATCAACCAGTACTACGCCGTGGAAAGCGTGTATGCGCGTTCGCATCACATCGAGGATGTCGTGCTCGCTCTTCGTCAGCAGCACTCTGGCGAGCTCAGCGCTGTCTACACGAAGGCCCGATCGCACCAGGCGCTGGATACCAAGAACAAGGTGCTTCTTCAGCTGCTGGGACAGCTCTCGCGCAAGTCGACGATGGCGCGCCGTCGTAGCCAGAGCCCTGGCTCGACTGGCGTCGCTGCTGCCGCTGCGGCTGCCTCGACGTCGGCGTTCCTGCCACTGCTCGAGCGTCTGGCGGAGCTCAAGGAGAACCACTACTCCCTGATCGCCCTCGAGGCGCGCCAGATCCTCATGGATCTCAAGATGCCGTCGTACTGGGAGCGTCTGCTCGAGGTGGAGAGTGTACTGCGTGAGATCATCGCTGAGGGTCAGCCATCCGAGCTTTCGGAGCAGTTCACAAAGCTCTTGGACCAGTCGCAGCCTTTGTTCGATCTGCTGATTGCGCTGCTTGATCACGAAGACCCCCGCATCCGCGAGTGCGCGATGGAGCTGTACATTCGTCGCATCTATCGCTCGTATGTGATCCAGTCGATGGAGACGAAGGCGCTTGGGGACACGTTCGCCAAGAAGTTCGAGTTCCAGTCGCCCGTGTACGACGTTCTCGCGGTTGGTGTGCCCCCAACGGAGAGCTACGACGACCTCGCCAGCCTCGCCAACCAGCGCAACGCCAGCAGCCACAAGGATCTGAGTGAGCTGAAGGCGCTGCCCGTCGTGGAGGAGGATGACAACGACGAGAGCAACGATGCGGCGAATGGATATACCGTGGAGGTCGACAAGATCTCGCCAGACGTGCAGCGTCATGGCGCGATCGTCAAGTTCGCGACACTGGAAGCCATGAAAAGCGCGTTCGAGGACGTCATCGCTCTGTTCCCGCTGGCGAAGAAGACGCTCTCGGTTAAGAAGCAGTCTCCTGTCAACGTTCTGCACGTCGTGCTGCTGGAGGAGCGCACTGAAGAGCCGATCCTGCTGCAGCACGCCGAGGTCTACCTCAAGTCGGTAGCAACCGAGCTCACGGCGCACAACATCCGTCGCGTGACGTTCGCGATTCGTCCGCAGGCGTCGCTGACGTCGTCCAACGTCGCTGAGGTGTTCTCGTACCCGGGCATTTACACGTTCCCGTGCCGACTCGCGTTCGCGGAAGATCGCATTGTGCGTCACATCGAGGCGCCGCTCGCGTACAAGCTCGAGCTGCGTCGCCTGCGCAACTACAACGTTGTGCCATTGACGTCCGACAACAAGAACGTGCATCTCTACCTCGCCAAGACCAAGGAGTCGGACGCTCACATCGTGAACGAGCGCTTCCAGCGCGTGTTTGTGCGTGCAGTTGTGCGTCAGCTCGACCGCGCTGACGGCATGTCGCGCTCTCAGTACGACGCGTACCCTGGACCTGAGCGAACGCTTGTGGATGCGCTGAATGCGCTTGAGCTGGCTATGGGCAGCTCAGCCATCAAGAGCAGCGGCCTCGTGACGAAGAACAACCACGTCTTCCTCAACATTCTGCCCGAGGCTGTCGTGGACCCGCAGTACCTCGAGGGCGTGATCCGTATCCTTGCATCTCGATACTCGGACCGACTCGACCAGCTCCGCATCTCGCAGGTCGAGCTGAAGATCAATGCGCGCTTCAACAACGAGGCTACGCCGATCCCAGTGCGTCTCGTGGCATCCAACCCTACGGGCTACGTGCTTCGCGTCGAGGCGTACGTGGAGGCCTCGGGACTCGGTGGTCCGATCTTCACGTCCATCGGTGACGAGGTCACTGGTGAGTTGGATGGCATGCCCGTCACGACGCCGTACCCGGTCGTCTTCCCGTTCGACAAGAAGCGCGAGATGGCCAAGGCCATGTCCAACACGGTCTACGTCTACGACTTCCTCGAGATCATCGAGCACAGTCTGATGCGCGCTTGGCGTCGCTACATCCACGAGCGTGCGCGTGGAACTGGTAACGCGGATGCAGTGTCCATCCCGAACCATTTGCTCGATGCCCGTGAGCTCATCCTGGACGATGCCACGGGTGGACTCGCGGAGACGGACCGAGCGCGCGGCAAGAACGACATCGGCATGGTCGCATGGCTGCTGACGATGTACACGCCCGAGTTCCCAAGCGGTCGTGAGGTTGTCATCATCGCCAACGACATCACGTTCAAGGCTGGTTCGTTCGGCACGCGTGAGGACAAACTCTTCGACCTTGCGTCCAAGCTGGCTCGCTCGCGTGGCATCCCTCGTCTGTTCTTCTCGGCCAACGCTGGTGCCCGCATTGGTATGGCTGAGTCCATCAAGTCGCTGTACAAGGTGTGCTGGAAGGACGAGCTGGACCCGACCAAGGGCTTCGAGTACCTCTACCTCACTGCTGATGACTACAAGAAGCTATCGGCTGAGGGCGCGATCCAGTGCGAGAAGCGCGTAACGCCGACGGGTGAAGAGCGCTATGTGGTGACGGATATCGTCGGCCGCGAGACGGATCTTGGTGTCGAGTGTCTCCGTGGTAGTGGTACGATTGCTGGAGAGACGTCGCGTGCGTACCAGGAGATCTTCACTCTCACGTACGCGTGCGGCCGCAGTGTCGGTATTGGTGCGTACCTCGTCCGTCTTGGACAGCGTACTGTTCAGAACGCGACGCACTCGCCGATCATCCTCACAGGCTACCAGGCGCTCAACAAGCTCATGGGCAAGGACGTCTACACGTCCAACGATCAACTCGGTGGTGTCAAGGTCATGCACACGAACGGTGTGACGCACATGACCGCGAAGAACCATCTCCATGGCATCTACTCGATCCTCGAGTGGCTCAGCTTCGTGCCGGCCGTTCGCCATGGCCCGCTGCCGATCCGCGATATCTCGGGCTGGGACCAGATCGAGCGTACCGTCGACTTTGCGCCGACGGAGCGTGGTACACCGTACGACCCGCGCTGGCTGCTTACGGGTAAGACGGACGAGGTGACTGGCCAATGGCTCAGTGGCCTCATGGATCGCGAGTCGTTCCGCGAGACGCTCGATGGCTGGGCCAAGAGCGTCGTCGTGGGCCGTGCGCGCCTCGGTGGTATCCCGTGCGGTGTCGTCATCACGGAAGTCCGCACGTCGGAGAAGGTGGTGCCGGCGGATCCCGCGTCGCCCGCGACGCAGGAGAGCTTGGTGCAGCAGGCCGGACAAGTGTGGTTCCCGGACTCGGCGCACAAGACGGCGACGGCGATCCGTGACTTCCAGGGAGAGGACTTGCCGCTATTCATCATGGCCAACTGGCGAGGATTCTCGGGTGGACAGCGCGACATGTTCGACGAAGTGCTCAAGTTTGGCGCCGCGATCGTCGACGGCCTCGTCAACTATCGTCAGCCTGTGTTTGTGTACATCCCGCCATTCGCTGAGCTGCGTGGTGGCGCTTGGGCTGTCGTGGATCCCACAATCAACGATGGCATCATGGAGATGTACGCCGATCCGGCTGGTCGTGGTGGTGTGCTCGAGCCCGCTGGTCTCATTGAAATCAAGTACCGCAAGCAGCAGTTGCTGGCGACGATGCACCGCCTCGATGCCAAGCTGCTGGCGCTGAAGGAGCGTCTTGCCTCGCTGACGCCGGAGGAGCGCGAGCGCGAGGAGCCCAAGATCCAACGCGAGATCAAGAACCGCGAAAACGCGCTGCTGCCCGTGTACGTTCAGGTCGCGACCGAGTTTGCTGACCTCCACGACACGCCTGGTCGCATGAAGGCGAAGCACTGCATCCGCGATATCGTCGCGTGGCGTGAGTCTCGCAAGTTCTTCTACTGGCGCCTCAAGCGTCAGCTCGCTGAGTTCCAGCTGCGTCGTGACATCATGGCCGCGACCAACAACAAGGCCTCGTTCCTCGATGCCGAGCAGTATCTCAAGGCGTGGTTCACCGAGTCGGTTAACGCCGGTCGTGTGCCCCGCCAGACCAATGTATCAGTCGCGGAGCTGTGGTCGCATGGGGACAAGGATGTGCTGCTGTGGTTCGCGAGCGACAAGGAGTGGATCAAGACTCGCTTCCTCGGACTCACGCGCGAGCGCACGACGAACCAGGTCGTGGAGCTCGGTCTGAAGGACCCGAAGGCTGCGGTGGCGGGAATCTTGGAGCTTCTCCACCAGCTCAGCCCGAAGGACCGCGAAGAAGCTGTGGCATCGTTGCGCCGTGGCTCCATCTTCACGAAGAGCGGCTCGGGCAACAAGCTCAACGTGTACTTCCAGCAAGAACTGCCGTAAAGCTGCCGTGACTGTAGAACAACGTGTGTAGAGAGACCCGAGTCGATGGTGTGGATTTTGTTTTGTATCTTGAATTTGAATTCATTTGTGTGCTTGTCCAACAACGGTTGCATCTATCTTCGCTCACTCTTTGAGAAAAGAAAACGCAGATGCAAAGATGAAAACAAACATACTTTAACTGAAAGTTGGTGATGAATGGATGAAAACACTTGGGAAAAGAATTACTGAATGTTCGTCGACGAGCGCTGGCGGTTGAGCTTGTCCTTCTCCAGCACCTCCTCAAAGCCTGGAGGACACGTCATCGACCGCTCATGGCCAGCGAGATCGATCATCGACTTGTTCGAGCGACGAAGGAAGCTCAGATCGTGATCGCTTGTGATGGTCACAGGCGGCGCTGGGACGGCCGGCTCCACATCACCATCGTTGCGAGGCGACGCGGGCGGTGATACCTGAGCGGCTTCTTCCTCCACGTTCGGCGCATCTGAAGTTTCGAGAGAAAGGGACTTGGCGGCAAGAGCCTTGGCCTTCTTGGCTTTCTCCTCTTCAAGTGCTCGGTCGTGCATGAACGCGTGCCAGTCCATCTGCTTGTTCTCAACCAGGGGCCCGAGCTCGGCGCGGTACTTGCTGATGAATTCACGAAGCGTCTTCTGCAGCTCAGCGCGACGGACCGGAAGCTCGTCCTGGACGGCACGGTACTGGGGAAGCAGACGATAGAAGAGCGGACGCACGGTCTTCAGCTCAATCATGCCGACCTCAACGGAACGCACGCCAAAGAACGAGAAGAGCGGGAACGACAGAATGAGCATGATGATCGACGACCAGTACCAATCCGTGAACACCGCGAGCAGCAGGAAGTAAAGCAGCCACAGCACCGGCACAGCGACAATCGAGAACGCGATCTTCTTGCTCAGCAGCACGTCACGACCAGCGACCTTGACCTTGGAGCCGGCGAGTGCTTTCTTTTGTTCCTGCGCTGCAACGTGGCGGGCAATGAGACCCACAGGAGCGTTGAGCACGAACGTCGGGATGGAGGCGAGCACGAAGATAAGGAAGCCATAGAGGGCAGCACCAATCACGTCATGAATCGACCACCACGCAATGAAAGGGACCTGGTGATCCTTGAGACCCATCAACTTCAGCGTGCGTGCATAGTCTTCAAGGAGCTTCTGAATGTGTTCGAGCTCCTTCGATGCCTCAGGGATGGCACTGAGGATCTTGTATCCCTCCGCGAAACGACGGTTCAGATCCTGCGTGTCCTTCACCGACAGACGCACACCAGAGCGCTGGTACAGACGACGCGCTGTGAACACGAGCTGCATGATGTTGTAGTTGGGTGCCGTGACAATGACGGAACGCATACCCTCTTGCACACGATCCAAGAACTCGTTGCAGGCCTTGCGCTTGTCCTCCGAGTACACCTTCATGAGGCGGTCGTCCACCGTGATGGGAGTACCAAACTCGACCGTCACACGTCCGCGGAAGCGATGACCACGGAAGTAGTTGAGACCAACCGGCACAACCGGCACGTTGATGTTGTACTTGTCCTTGACTCCCAGCGCCATGATCGCGACACCTGCCTTGAGCGGCAGCAGATCCGTGCGATCATGCGATCCGCCTTCAGGGAAGATGCCAATACAGTTGCCGCGGTTGAGGTGCGTGTAGACCTTGGCAAACGTCACGGCCTGGTCGACCTTCTTGAAGATGCCAAAGTCGTGGAATTCAAACACTGGCTTGTCGTTGCCGTCCTTGAGCGGGGCGTCGAGAATGAGCTCCGTGTCGCTCACGACACGCACAATCTTGACAGGCGAGCCGCTGTCCTTGACGGTCTGACCCTGGTATCGCAGCTGATCGCCCGGCGTGACTTGCTTGGTGAAGCTCGTCTCTTGGCCGAGCAGCACGTACTCCTTCTTGGCCTTGCTGCCAGACTCGCTCTTGGGCTCGATTTCCTGCAGCGCCGCCGCGGCAGCGTCCTGCAGCTTGACCTTGCCGACGCCGGGGACGACCGAGTCCTGCGGACGCACCACCGGGATGCAGCCCATGATGCGGCTAAAGTCTCCGATGACAGGGCGGTGCCACGACTTCTCGGCGATGAGGAAGCCGAGCTTGCGCGGCGTGGTCATCATGACCACGAGGCCGTCGACAAACTGGTTGGCGTGGTTTCCGGTGAAGATCACGGGTCCTTCCTTCGGGATGTTGTCGAGTCCGACGACGTCGACGCTCTTGAACGAGATGCTGAGCACGCTGTTGAGGAAGACGCGCGCCGACTTGTACACGACGTCGCCCATGTTGTGGTACAACACGGCGAGCATCATCGCGAACGAGAGCACGCCGCCGTACCACGCGGGCACGCCGAGGAACCCGCTCACGGCCTTGACGGGGTTCATCGAGTCCACGGACAGCGCCATGAGCAGCGCGAGCGCGAGGAACTGGGACCAGACGTCCTGCAGCACCTCCCGCTTGTAGAGCTTCATGGCGGCGAGTTGAAGATCACGCTACCGACGGTCGACGCGTGGGAAATGGAGAAATGAGTGAAGGACCCGCAGGTCGGAAGAGGAGCGGAGCGGAGGGTGGTGTCGCGGAGGAGAGCAGGGGAGGGGAGAGGAGGGGAGAGGAGAGGAGAGCAGCGCGCACCCTTGTCAAGATGGTTGACACGCCGGCGTGAGTGGCGTCCGTCAAAGTCGACGAAAGTGGTGAGAGACGGCGGAGTGGAGTGGAGTGGAGTGGAGCGGAGCGGAGGGTGCACGCTGTCTGTCTGTTTCCCTTGTTGTTGTTCGCTGGCGAGGGGGGAAAGTGCGCGCGCGCAGGTTCGTTCGTGTTGACGAATAAAGTCTGTGAGCCGCGATCATGCGTGCAGCGTCGCCGGCGTCGACAGCCATTTCGTACTTAACGCGGATTCCAGAAGAAAACGTCATCGATTCGATCTTTTCAAGCTATTCGGTCGCGCACGGTACAAGGATGGGCACGCACCGTGACGCGCCGTCGTCATGGTGACGCCCAGGAAGTCATGGCGTGCACGCGAAACGACGCGCCCAAGAGCTCCGCTCTCCTCACAGGCAGCAGCACATGACCACAGTTGCTGCTGCTGCTGCTGTCGTTGTAAGTTAACGAAGGACGCGAATAATAGCAATAACGGCCTCGCGTCGTTGTGTATAATTAGGCCGCACTCGTTCGCTGGTTGTGTATGTGTGAGTTTGAGTCTGTGTGTGTCTCTCTGTCGGTGTGCTTGCTCGAGACACACGGACGTGTGACGGCCGCGGCGTGGTATGCTCCGAGCGCACGCGCGCGCACTCTGATCCTGCGTCCCGCTCCCTCTTGCTGGTACTGACTCGCCTGCAGGCTGCACCGTGTGTCGAGCCACTGGACATTAAAGCGCCTGTGTCCCTGTGCCTTTGTACCTCTGCCTGTGCCTGTAGTAGGTGGGCTCGACGCGTCTCGACCTACCACCGTGAGCCGCGTTCAGCCGCTTCCGGCCATGACGGACTCGAGTCTCGTCGTCGTCGACAATGTGATCAAGAAGCTACTCGCCGTGCAGGACAAGCCGTCGCAGACAGAGGTGACCGACCTCACGACCGAGGAAGTCATGGTGCTCTGCCGAAAAGTGCGCACGGTACGACTTGTGTGTGTGTGTGTGTGTGTGTGTCTCTCTCTCTCTCTCCGTCGATTGACGGTTTCCTCTTTTATTCGCCAGATCTTTCTGGAGCAGCCAGCGCTGCTCGAGGTCCCGGCGCCGATCAACATCTGCGGCGACACGCACGGGCAGTACGCCGACCTGCTGCGGCTCTTCGAGATGGGCGGCTTTCCCGACGACAAGAACTACTTGTTTCTCGGCGACTACGTCGACCGCGCGATGCAGAGTATCGAGACGATCTGCCTGCTCTTCGCGTACAAGGTCAAGTACCCGTCGCGGCTCTTTCTGCTACGCGGCAACCACGAGTGCGCATCCATCAACCGCATCTACGGCTTCTACGACGAGTGCAAGCGTCGGTACTCGGTCAAGCTCTGGCGAATGTTTGGCGACTGCTTCAATTGCATGCCCGTCGCTGCCATCGTCGCCGACAAGGTCTGTTCTCTCTCGTGTCTGTAAAGCGAGAGAGAGAGATAGTCCACTTACTCACAGCCACAACTCTCCATCACGTGCAGATCTTTTGTACGCACGGCGGACTCTCCCCCGACCTCTACACGCTTGACCAGATCCGCAACATCCGCCGACCAACCGACGTCCCCGATGAGGTACTTGCTCCGCTACTTGCCTTCCTTCTTTCCTTCCCTATCCATCACCGAACCCACTGGTGATCGTACAGGGACTGCTATGCGACCTGCTGTGGTCGGATCCAGACCCCGACAGCCAGGGATGGACCGAGAGCGACCGCGGCGTGTCCTACATCTTCGGCGCCGACGTCGTGGAGCAGTTCCTGCAGACGCACGACCTCGACCTCGTCTGCCGCGCGCACCAGGTCGTCTCGGACGGCTACGAGTTTTTCGCGGGCCGCAAGCTCGTCACGATCTTCTCGGCACCCAACTACTGCAACGAGTTCGACAACGCCGGCGCCATGCTCTGCGTCGACAAGAACCTGCTCTGCGCGTTCAAGGTGCTTTGCTCGGCCGACAAGAAGAAGCCCAGCGCAAAAAAGTGAGATAGAACGACGACTGACACCCTTCAGTATTGAAATGTATACAGCACTTCTCTCTCTCTCTCTTTTTGGGATACGGAACTACACTCGCGGCAGCACCTCGAGCCGTGCGAGCGGTGGACGCGGGTGCCGGTCATCCTCAAAGCACTTGTCGCTGTCGCCTGAGGTCTGCAGCATCACGGCCGCCGCTGCCGTGAGCCGCAGGTGCGTCTCGCGCCACTGCTGCGAGACCGTGTTGCGCCGGTATAGAAGCACTTTGATCGCCTCCGCGAAGCGCTGCCCGCGCTCGCGAAGCCGCTGGATCTGTGCCGTCAGCGCATTCGCCATCGCGCGGTACGCGTCAGCGCGGTAGTGTAGGTTCTCGTACTGCTCGCACCAGCGGATGAGCAGGTCGCACTCCTGCAGGCGCTGCTCCAGATCCTCGCTGCCCTCGTACGTCGCGACGAGGTGCCGCTGCGCCAGGATCTGCTGGTGCTTGTCGTCCAGCTCGACCGCGAGCGCGCGCTGCTTGAGGAAGATCTGCCGCGGCTCGCTGTCGTGCTCGGTGAAGACCGCGTCGAACTCGTGGCGGTCGCGGTCCGTGATCTGCAGCTCGCGAAGCGCTGTGCCGAGCCCCGAGTACGCCATCATGAGGTCGCGCTTGCTTTGTAGCACGATCGCGATCTCGACAGTCTCGCGCCACAACGTGATCGCCTCCTGGTACCGCTGTGTCGAGTTGTAGACCAGCGCGAGGTTGCGCAGCGCCCGCAGCTGCGCGTGGATGTCCTCGGTCTCAAGGGCGAGCTCCAGGTCGCGCTGGTGTGCGGCCTCCGCCAGCTCAAACTTGCCCTGCACGAGCTGCGCGTTCCCCAGGTAGCTCTCCAGGAAGCCCTGTAGCTTGCGGAGCTCCTCGATCAGCGGCGCCAGCGGGGAGGTCCGTGCTGGCGCCGCTGCCATCCACGGGTTACTGCGGGTACTCGGTGCCGCCTCGCGCTGCAGCTCACGGAGCCGCTGCAGTGCGATCGTGAACTCGGCTTCAGCCGTGTGGAAGTCCCCGTCGTAGTACTCAGCCTCGCCGTGGCCCGCACCGCAAGCGATCGCGAGCGGTCGCTCGGCAAGTGCTGCCGCCGGCGCGACCACGAGGGCGTCGGCCTTCGCGAAGCAGTCCTTCGCCGTCAGCGCGCGAGCGGCGTCGGCAGCCGAGGCGGCGGCCTTGACCCGCTCGTCGTCCAGCGCTGTGACTGAGAGTCGGCGGAACGCGTCGTCGCTCGGGAGCTCCACGGTCGTGTCCAGCTGCGCGACCACGACGCCAAGGTGGTACTGAACGACGGCGCGCGTGTGAAGGTCCGGTGTCTGCAGTGCTGCGCGGTACGCGGCGAGCAAGCGACTGAGCGCGCTCGCGAGATCTCGACGGTCGAGATCGTAGAGCGCGACGTTGTTGAGCACGCGTGCGAGCAGCTCATCGTCCTTGCGACCACTGGAAGTCGTGACTAGCTCGACGGCTTGTATGGCGAACGTCGCGGCCGACGACACATCGCCTTTGCTTCTGTGGCAACTCGAGAGCACTGGTGGAGAGAGAGAGAGAGATCAGCTCAGTCAATTGAGTCAGGTGTTTCGCCGCAGAGAGACGTACGACTAAGCGCTGTGCAGTGCGCGTCCAGGACGGCAGTGTCTCTCGCGACGTCTCGCTTACTGCTCTTGGCTGTCGGCGTCATCGCTTTCTTGGCTTGAGCCTGGATCAAGTCGAGTGCGCTTGTCGCCGCGTGCATCGCGTCCTCCACACGACCCTGCGACCGCAGCAGCACCGCGTAGTTCACGGTCGCGACGATCTCGAGCTGCGTCATCGCCGCGTCCTCTCGCTCGTCACCAGACGCAGCGCGCTCTCGAAGCGCACGCTTCGCCTCCAACACATTCGTCATCGCGGCCTTGGCGTCGCCCAAACGGAACGCCACCGCCGCGAGATTCGTCAGCACGTTCAGCTTGAGCGATGGCAGCACTGCCGCGAGCGTCAGTGGGATGCCCTCGTCCGCCGCAGCAGCCACAGCGGCGGCCACTGCGACATCAGCGTCCGATCCGTTGTCCGCCTGCGCCGCACTGGGAGTCGCTCCCGTGCCTGCGCTGCCTGCGCGCTGCCGCAGCTCATACGCCTCAATCCACGCGAGGATGCGCGTGTAGTGCTCGCTCGCGCGCTTGTAGTCCGCGTACGTCGCGCAGAGCTCCGCGAGATCGTAGTGCGCCTCCAGCAGTCGCTGCGCGCGGCTCTTGCGGCGCTCGTCGGCCATCGCCGCGCGAATCGACGCCGTCGACGGCCGCGACTCGCTC
The DNA here is from genome assembly GCA_022836835.1 of Pythium insidiosum. NCBI lineage: Eukaryota > Oomycota > Peronosporomycetes > Pythiales > Pythiaceae > Pythium > Pythium insidiosum. The sequence continues at coordinate 455,998 of JAKVDI010000032.1, read as the reverse complement.
GCCTGCTCCGCTGCGGCGGCGGCTGCCGCGATCTCATCTTCGACCGCGTGCAGCACCTCCTCCAACTGGCAATAGAGCTCTTGGAACTCGACAATGCGCTGCGACTGACGGCGCTTCTCCATCGTGAATGGGTCGATGCGGTCTCAGACAAGGAGCTGCTCGATTCGTTGGTTATGTTGTTGTTATGTTGCGTGAAAGTCGACAACAACGCAATGTAGCCATGTTGGCGGGGGGATCCGTTACAGATGGCTCCATTTGCCAACAGGAGGGCGGAATGGCGATGAACCGTCGACGCTCGCTCGCTCTCTCCGAACGTTCTCTTTGCCAGTCAAAGGACGCAAAGATCCGCCACGAACGCGCTGCGAACGCGTCCCCACCTGCCATTCCGACCTTTGTGTGGTGCGTGTCGTCGCTGGTTTCTTCAGCGCCGACCTGTCGTCCGGATCTCTTCCGACGCAAAGCGTCCCAATGCTTCTCTCTCTCTCTCTCTCAGTCTCTCTCTTCGTCATTCTTCAATTCTTCAATCCATCGGTTCTCCGCCTTCTTCAAGATGCGCCAGCAAAAGCTCCTGTTCCCATCGTTTCTCCTCTTCTGGAGCGCCGTGCGAGCACATTCATGGCTCGAATGCTCCGACTATCGGATGACGCCTGGCAGCGACGACGCGCGCGTCTGGAACCAAGCGAGCTGCTTTGGACGCCCGCGCTGCGGCACTCGTCAGGCTCGCGAGGGCTTTGGCGTGGACACGGGGCTCAACTTCCACAGCGCCAGCGGATGCCAGTGCGCTCGAGGCGCAGGCAACTACGACGGCATTCCCAAAGCCGTGTACACGCCTGGACAGCGCGTCTGCCTGGCGTATCCACCCAAAAACCACGTCGCAGCGCCCTGCACAAACGCGTTCATCCCCGACACCGCCACAGTGATCACGAGGTCGCCTGTGAATCCGTTGTCGGACGACACCGTCGAGCGCGAGTACCAGCACGCCAACGGGCAGCACGTCTTCGGACAAGTGGACTACAAAGGATTTCAGCACTGCCCCAACTTCTGCAGCGACATGGAGAAGTCGCTGTGCACGATGTGCTTTGATCTCGAGCCGGAGCTCGCGCCGGGCGAGTATACGTTCAAGTGGACGTGGTTCTTCAACAACGACGACGACGCGTACTCGACATGTTGGGAGGCGCAGGTCCGCGCCGACGGGTCGTTGTCGGTTGGCGCTCCGTCAGTAGCGATGGGAGCAGTGGATTCGCCCGTCGTGGTGCCTGTTGCACCCGAGAGAAGCGTCAACAACGAAGACGAGGACAATGAGAGCGATCGCGAGGACTGTGCAGAGCTACTTCCCGTGCCGAGTGAGGTATCCACGCCGCCTCCACCTCCACTGGCAGTGAGCACTCAACGTTCCAAGTGTGGCGTTCAGTCGGATGAGCAGGAGACTGAAGGTCCTGGTGTCGTCCAACCGTACTAGTAACACGGAGATTTGCAGTATTTTACACAACGTAAGACATCATACCCAGAGCTAGTGACTCGCGCGACGACGCAGCTTGGTGCGCTGCATCTTGACGGCGCGATCGGCGATTTCGACCTTGCGCTCGTAGTTTTTAATCTCCTGCTGCAGCTCGTACATCTTGGCTTTCTGTCCGACGTAGTCGAGAATCTACGAGGAACATGTCAGTAGACATCCACGAGGAAATGGAGGTGGTGCGACGCCGCCTGATCTTGAGATTACCTGTGGCATGTCCTTGTTGGGTTCTGCGCCCTGCTGCGTCTGGATCTTGTGCACCTTGCGACTGTCCTTCTGATTTTGCTCTTCGATCTGCGCGATCTCCTCGAGGATCTTCTCGTTGAGTTCGGTGCGGCTTTGGATCTCATTCTGCAGCCACGTGCTTTCCTCCATGAGCTCCTGTAACTTCTTCTTGAGGCGGTTTAGCACTTGCACCGTGTTGCCTGTCGTCTGCTTGAGCTTGAGTAGCTCCTCGTTGCGCTCCTCGATCTTGGCGACGTACTGTTTGTTTTCGATCTGCAGCTGGTGGAAGTCGATGTAGTGCAGCGCGTCGCCCATCTCTTCCTTGTGGCGAAGCTGCGCGTCGATCTTTTGCGCCTGGCTCTTGAGCGTTGCGTTCTTGAGCCGCAGCTTCTCGATGATCGCGTCCTTTTGGCGGAGCTTCTCTTCCATGTACCGGATCATCTTCTCTGCAATCGTCTTCCCCGTGCGAAAGTTCTCAGCGCCAACGACGATGTCGCGCTTGAACTCGTACGCGTCCTTCTTGAGCTCCGCGATGCGAATATCCGTCTCCTCGAGCACAGCGCGCAGCGTGTCGATCAGGCGCTCGGACGTCCGCTTGGTCTCTTCCAGTTCTTTCTGCGCGGCCTCGAGCTCCGTGCTGCAGATGTCGTTCTTCTGCTCCATCGTGAGCATGAGCTGCGCACGCACGCGGCGCTGCCTGTTCTTCTTGTCCTTCTCATCCTTCTTCTCCTCGTCGTCGCTGCCCACGAGACCTTGCGGATGGCGCTGCAGATACGACTCGAACAGCTCGTTCTCCTGCTTGAGCACCTCGTTCTGCCGCGTGAGATCCTCCAACTGTCATCCAGCCATCACCACCATCCTCAGCACATCGTCATCTCTCTCTCTCTCCTTCTCATACAAAGAAATAGATTCACAAGCACGCGCCTTTGCCTCGAGCTCGTCCAACTCGTCGTCGCTCATCTTGGCAGTCGCTTGGTAGTAAACCACAATGGAGCTCTTCACAGCTCGCGTCGTTTCGTGTCCAAACACCCAATCACCCCATCCGAATCCTATGTGGTACACATCAACCGAGACTCATTCCGGAGCTCCTCATGTCCATCACCGTCATCGCCATCATCACTGCTTTCAGAAGGAAGGATCCGTCGCCTCCCCATTTCATTTCATTCCTCTCTCTCTCTCTCTCTGTCTCTCTCGCTCGATGAAGCGTGGACTGGTGATACGCAACGTCTCGACGCACGACGTCCCGCTGGACTCGCTCGACCACGCGTGCGTGCAGGCGTTCACGGCCAACGGCTTCGTCACGGAGCTCGCGGTGCTCGACGACCACGAGCTCATGCGGCAGCTCATGCCGCGCCAGCAAGGCTACGCCACGCAGCCCTTTGACGCCGTGCTCTTCCGCACCGCAGGGCTGCCTGCGCAGCGCGTGCTGGCGGTCATCCAGACCGTGCGCACCATCAGCCGGCAGCTCTTCCTCTGCGTCTTCAGCTCGCAGCTCGTGGAGCACCCGATGGGCCGCTACGAGTGCTTCCAGCACGGCGCCTCGATGGTCACGAGCGCCATGGAGGACGTGCACCAGGTGCTGCGCTTCATCGGCGGCGCCTCCTCCCAGCCATCGCTTCACAATGGGCGCTCGCCGCCGCTCTTCACGTGCCCGATCTGCGCCAAGTCGGGCTTCACCGAGGACGAGCTCTGGCGCCACTGCCCGCTGTACCACATCAACGACAAGAACCGCGACGACCTGCAGTGCCCGATCTGCCGCCAGGCGACGCGCGGTCCGTTCCAGGTGCACCTCCACAACGCGCACGGTCCGCCAGGCCGCGGCGAGATGACGAGCGAGTTCAAGATGGCGGACAGCGTGCTCTACTCGTTCGCGCTTGTCGTCGTGCACAACCGCAAGTACAACCGCTTCCTGCTCGTGCAGGAGTTTGCCAACTCGGGCTTTTGGCTGCCTGGTGGGCGCATCGACAGCGGCGAGAACCCCGTCGAGGCCGCGATCCGAGAGACGAAGGAGGAAGCCGGCATCGACATTCGGCTCACGGGGCTGCTCAAGATGGAGTACCACCCGAAGAAGGACCGCAGCGGCAACAACTATGTGCGCATGCGCTTTGTGTTTTACGGCGAGCCGCTCGACTGCGACCAGCTCCCCAAGTCCATCCCCGACTACGAGAGCGCCGGCGCCACGTGGTGCGCGGCCGAGCAGGTCGCCGAGCTACCGCTGCGCGGCCCCGAACCGACGCAGTACTTTGACTATGTGGCCTCGGGCAAGCCCATCTTCCCGCTCGAGATGCTGCACGTGAGCACGCCAAGCCAGAGCCGACGCCGCTGATCAAGGCGAGTAATATTTATTAGAGAGAGAGAGAGAGAGAGGAGCTATGAGTTAAGGCTGGTAGACGTCCATGGCGTCGAGGCCGAGAAACTTGCGGATGCTCCCAAAGAGCCCGAGCGCCGGCAGCGCGCCGTTGTTCTTTCGCTGGTAGATCTCGAGCTTGAGACGATCATAGAGCCGTCGGTGGAGCTTGAGCCAGTGGTTCTCGCCGAGCGTCGCCTTCTGCATGCGGTCCTGCAGCCGGAAGCAAGGGAACAGCAGCAGTGGGTACCGCTTGTTGAGCATCTTGAACTCCTCAAAGTCGAGCACGCCATCCTTGTTTCTAGTGGGAATCGTCATCGCGTGAGAGAGACAGAGAGAGACAAAGAGACAAAGGAAGAGCAAACGCATGGGAATGAACGAGAACGCACCGATCGAATTCGGTGAGCGCGTTCTTAAAGTTGCCTGGAAACGCCGGTTTGCCGTCGTTGACGACGCTAATGAGGCGCTTGAACTCTTTCTCGCCGATGGCGCCAGTCTTGTTGGGGTCGAACGTGTCGAAGGCAACTGGAGACGACAGTCATCGATCAGGTGGGAAGAAGCAAGAGCAACGTCGGAGAACCGAAGAGGGACGCACACTGGAGAATCTCGTCGCGCGTGTACATGCAGTAGAGCACCATCGCGTGCACAAACTCCTCAAAGTCGATCTTGATGGCACGACACACGACATGATTGGGTCACAAGCTCATGACGCATGGAGATGGAGAGCGACGTACCGTGCCGTTGCTGTCCGCGTCGATCATGCGGAACAGTCCCTCGGAAAACGGCGTCTTGCGCTCGTCGATAAACTCGAAGAACTCGTCGTAGTCGATCACGCCGCTCTGACTGATGAAGCCACGCACGCGTCAACCTCAGCAACACGACCAACAGCCAACACACTGCCATCGACGACGAAGACGCACTCGAGATCGATCTGGTGGAAGCACTGCTTGAGCTTCTTGAGCTCGCTCTGTCCGACTGTCGCACACCAATCACCTCCAGCCTCCAATACCTAGATCACTCCATCAGACACGGACGTACTCTCGTACTTGACGACGATGTCCACCGTCGCCTGGCGATGCAGCTCGATGTCGCCCGCACGTCGCCGTCGCTTCGGCCGCTTGAACGTCTCCTGAGTGGGCAGCGTCGCCTTCGACTCTCGGTGCTGCTGCAGCTGCTGCTGCGAGTCGACGCGCCCGGTCTTGGGCGTCACCGGCGGCAGCGCTGACGCGTCCACGTCCGTGCCCGTCCGTAGGATGCTGTTGCGTGCGCTGCGCCTCGACTTCTTGCGTGCCTTGTCCTTCTCCTGCGCCTGCAACGCCGCCGATTCCTCCGGCGTGAGATCGCGCAGACTGCTCGACTTGCGCCGCAGCTTGGGCGGCACCGAGCCGTCCGCCGCCGTCGGCTCGGTGTCGAGCAGTCCCGTGCTGCTGCTCTTGCGCAGCAGCGGACGCTCGGACGGACGCCTGTCCGATGGCTCGGGGCCGCCACCGGCACCGGCGCCAGCGACGTCCTTGCCGCGCTTGCTCATGGCGTCGCAGTCGAGAGAGACTCACACAACGAGAGGCAAAAGTAGATGGGACTTGAAGGGATCAGCGGCACGCTCTTGTCATCTCGTCACACGCCAAGTAAAGCGTCGTGATCGGAGACCGTCCGTCCGTCCGTCCGTCAGTCAGGCTGTTAAACTCGTCCCAGCTGCCGCCAAAAATGCGTCAGCAGAACCCCAATGAGACTGGGGCTTCGTCTTCGGCGCCTGCTGCGGCTGCTCCTTGCGAGACAGGCAGCCACGATCACGACCACGCCACACTCGAGACGCTGTCTCACCAACAGACTTCGTTCCTATTATGTTTCCCGTTTCATCATGACGGTCATACGCACGCACACCACACTACTCAAAAGCGCGAATCACCTCGACTTGCCCTCGCCGCCTGCGCTGTCCAGACTAGCGCTCTTCTGCGGTCGCTTCTTGCCCTTCTTGTCGTCTGCCGTCGCGTTCTTCTTACTGCTTTTCGCGTCTTTCTTCGGTTTCTTTGTGTCGTGTTTGATGCTGGCGACGCTCTCGTCGCTGTACTGGCGCTTGGCGTGGCGCTGCGGCGGTGGCGTCGCATCGCCCGCTGACTTGGCGCCCTCCGCAGCGTGTGGTGAGCTGCTGTGTCGGCGCTTCCGCTTTCGAGGCACGTCCGCGACCGCCTTGAGGCACAGAGTGCTGGTGATGTGGTCGTTTGGCAGCGGGGCGATCGGCAGTCGCGCAATGTCGCTCGCCCGCTCCTCGTTGGTCTTATGGTCGTACGCTTCCACGTCAAAGTGGATTGAGCGCGGGCACTGCGCGTTCCAGCACTCGCCCTGAATCTCCTAATATATCGAGCCATCCAGCCATGCGTCAGTCAGTACACAATAGACAGTGCCACTTAAGGACACGCACCTCCTTCTCGACGCCGCAAATCTCACACTGAGCCACGACCAACAGATCGACGACCGAGGGATCCTGACTGTCGCGAAACTCGCTGCTGCGTTGATACATCTCCAGCTCGTACTTCCAGCTCAGCAGATACGGCCGCTTCTTGACCTTCTCGCGGCGGCGCATCGCAAACTTCTTGACCTGATCCTGAAACAACGCGTAGCGCGCCGGCGTTGTGCCCATGAGCACGACGCCGTCCGGCAAACCAAGCCGATCCTTGGCCTTGGCAGCGGCATTTCGGCTGCGGCTGCCTCGGCCGCCGCGTGTGGAGTCCTCCTCCACGAGCTCGAGATCCTTCTTCTTGAACACTTTAAGCACTCGAGACGTCACAATCTCCACGGTGCAGGTCTCGCGATCGGCCTTTTTGACGATACCGTATCCCTTACGGTTTGGCAGCAGCACCTTCTTTTCGATCCACGAGATGCCGTAACTTCCACGCGTCGAGAGACGACGCGTTCGCTTGCCGTTGTCCTCACCTTGCGAGTCCTCTGTCTGCTCTGCTGTCGTGTTGTCCTCCGCGCCACTCCGCACGTCATCCTCTTCCTCCTCCTCTTCTTCTTCACCATCACCAGCCTCGCGTCTGTGGGCCAAGCTCTTGGCATATAGCGCCTGGATTGTATCCATGTCCTCCAGTAGCGTCAGCTCGTACGCTCGCTTGGCCGTGTTCTCGTTCGAGTTCTCGAGACGCAGCTGCACCCATCCATTTCCAGAGCGCAGCACGCGTCCATGCAGCCCCTTGAACTTGCCGACGTTGATGCGGCATTTGCGATCAATCCACATATCAGGGTCCAGATCCGAGAGAAGCTGGCCCTTGGGGAGCTTGGACCCGTTGGAAGTCTAGAACATTTCACAAGTTACTCAGCCACTCGCAAGCTTCAACACACGACGGATCGCTTTACGATCATACCGGAGTGTCCTCCTCTTCTTCTTCTTCGCCATCCTGATCGCCGTCGCTTGCTGGAGCCAACGGGGCGTCAGGCGCTGCGACCAAATGCTTTGATCTGATCGTTAGAATGTCCTCGCTGTCCAGTTGAACCTTGAAGCCGTCCGCTTCGTGCTTCAAGACGCACAACCACATTATCAACAAAAATCATCCTCCATGTAAACGTTCACTGGCTGGTTGACGTACCGCAATGATCACACCCAGTTTGCCTTGATACTTGCGGAGGTCTCGCTCTCGGCGGGACAGCGTTCCAAGCTGCACGCGCACCCGCGTGTCGATATCGAGTGCTGGTTCAGCGTCCTCCTCTGCTTCTTCGTCTGCGTCCTCCTGGTGCTCCTCGGCATCCTCCTCCACCGAGTTCTCCTCTGCAATGTCCTTCGCGTCCGAGTCTTGTGGAGCCTCCTCCTCCTCCTCCTCCTCTTCTTCTTCTTCCTGCTGCTCCTGCTGCTCCCCCTCCTCTGCGTCCTCCTCCCCCGCTTCCTCCTCCGTCTCTCGAGGGTCGCTCGTCTTCCTCACTGCCCGCGCAGGCGTCTCAGAGCGACGCCGACTGCTGTCCCTCGATCCGCCGTCTGTCGCTGTCACGAGGCGAAGCGCGGACGGTCGGTACTTGTACACGACGTCGCCGTCGCGAATGCGCACGCGGAACCACGTGTTCGGGTGCTGCGGGACGTCCTCGATGAGTCCGATCTTGCCGATCGTGTGCGGCACGCGCTGCTCCACGTCTGGCGTCCGCACGATGCACACCATCGACCCCTTCTCGAACGCGAGCACATCCGCCGCACGAGCGGACGCCGGGTCGCGTCCGGAGGGTTCGGCACCCTCCTCCTCCCCCACGCCACCCTCCTCCTCCGCCTCCTCGGGCTCCACCACCTCCTCCTCCTCTTCGATTTCTTCTTCTTCCTCCTCTTCTTCTTCCTCCTCCTCCTCCTCCTCCTCCTCCTCTTCTTCCTCCTCGTCGCTTACTCCACCACGCGAACTGCGTCCTGAGACATTGCGAGACGGTTTGCTGGCGGCGACGGCTTGTCCGCGTCGAGCAGCAGAGCGCCGCGACCGCGCCGCCTCCGACCACGAGCTAGAGCTTAGTGCTGTGCCCCTCGCGCGCGCGTGGGAACTGCTGTCCATGAGGATCGGGCGGGCTCTCACGTTCGGTTGTTCTCGTCTTCTTGTGCGCCCGTCGACGACGTTGTTGATGCTGGATGGAGACCAGAGTGACGATCACCCAGCTCTGTCCAGACTCCAGAGGGGCAAGACCCCCGCAAGTCGCAACAAAAACGAACGCTCTCCAAACAGAGCGCGGCATCCGAATACAAGCCCATATGGACGCTATTTTAGCCAATCACAATGATGTGTCTCGTTAAGTTAACGACTCCAGCAGGGTGGCTCTCTCCATCACGACGGCCCTGACACCAAAGAAGCATGACGCCGCTCGGTCGCTACCTCGTCGAGCAGCGCTGGAAGATCCTCTTTACGACGCAGGGCATCTTCATGGCCACCGTGTATTACGCACGCTTCAGCGCGGACCCACCCGGAGTGCTCAAGGCGCTCAAGCCTCGCGAAGCACTCAAGGTGGACGAGAAACACACGCATGCGACGCCGTCTGAAGCTAAGTGACCGAAAACCTGATGCGATCACCAGATCTCGTCATCAATATAGAGAAAACAACACGCGCAGCTGATTATACTGCGGCTCTCTCCATGATTCATGTGGAATCTGTTGTCGCTTGCTGCTCTGATGGAGTGGTGTCTCCTGGTAAACTGCCTGCGTGATGACCTTGCGGATCCCCGTCTCGACTGCTTGTCGCGGCCTCGTCGTAGAGTTGCATTCTCTCCGCAAGAATGAGCTGTCTGAGGGCTTGCATTCGCTTCCTCGCAAGTCGTGACCGTATCACACTTTGGATCCGCTTGGCCGCAATGATCGAAAACAGATCGGGACCAGTAGTGATACTCGCACGAGAGCGTGCCATGTTGCGCACCACATTGTGTGACTTGGCAAAGAAGCTGTCGACCCCTCGAGCAGGTGAAATCCGGTCACCTCGCTCGGCTGCAACCTTTATCATTGCAAGCTGAGCAGCAGCGAGGAGGAACGCATTGAATGTGACTCGTCCATTGACATCCAACTGCAGATTCAGTGCCTTCGCCCAACGTTCAACGTCGCGTCTCCTCGAATTCTTGGGCAGCCCCAATGGAGGAGGGACATCGCGAAGAAATTTAAGAAACTCGTGGTCGCTAATGCTTCCGCGCGCACTCGGATCATATCGCTCCCATAGGAAGCAGATGTGAGCGAGATCGTCCTTCGTCACCGCGGATTGATTTTTCTCTGTTGTCTCCTCAAATCCTTCCAGAATAACGGCCACAAAGAGGTTGAGCAGGACATACGTCGCTACCAGTTGGTATGACATGAAGTACGCATACGTCACCGTTTTGCCAGGAGTGCACCCAATAGTGAGATCGGGATTTCCAGATACGTTTCGAATCGCGGCCAGCTTTGCGTAGGAATAATCATTCACGCATGAAGGGCCGTCTGGGACCTCAGCCGCCCCTGCTATCGGCTCAACCATCAGATCATACATGACATCATTCCATGCCTCTCCCGTCGCAAAGCGAAACAGCGTGACCATTGCCGTCGGAACGTTCCGAAAGTTGGCATGTTCGTTCAAGTTATCACCCAGCATCACGCCCGCGTACAACTGAACACCGATGACCGCGTACACGAACATGATGAGAAACATGACTGTTGAGACGTTGACGAGCGCTGGCATATTGTCGAGTATCGTCATAACGATATCTTGCATGCTCTTCGCCTTTTTCATCAGACGGATTGCCAATCCCATGCGAAATGCTCGAAGAGTATTTGCCACTGGAGATATCTTGTTGTCTGTGAACAATGGCAGCATGATGGAGACCGTACTACCACACACGATGGCAAAATCGAAGCAATTCCATCTATCGGCGAAATACTTTGCTCCAAGTGAAAGCAGCTTGACAATTGCCTCCACGAGGAAAACAGCCCAAAACAGTAAGTTTCCCACCAGCAGGGCCGTCGAAACGCGAGCAGGTTGCCGAAAATGCGTTACGGCAAGCATGATCGTATTTCCTAACACGCTGGCGGCGACAACAGCTTCAAACTTCGGATGTTGCTGCAAGTGGAAGCACCATTTCCGAATTCGTCCATCCGGCTCCGCAAGTCTGGTGGCAAGCTTCGTGCTACAACACACCAGCAATTATTTTTCTTCGCGATCGGTTGTCAGATACTCTAGAAACACACAGTACATACTTCTTCAGGAGGTTCTGAATTTGCAACCACTCTCGTTCCGTGTCGTTCTCGACCTCTTGCTCGCCGATAGAATCACGCATCCTATTGAAGTTGTCGATCACAGCACCGACAAACAGATTGAGGGTGAAAAAGCTTCCCATAATGATGAAAGCTTAAGAAACGAAGAGGACAACTTTAGAATTGCGCTCAATAAACATCACGCGATTCGAGACTTACCGACGAAGAATGCAATGTAGCTGCGATCCCAGTTCTCAACTGGGTGGAAGCCGATTTTTGTTGCATCTATACCTTGATACATTATTCCGGTCCAGCCTTCTGTTGTGCTGATTTCAAATAGTGTCATCGCGGATTTCAAGACGTTATCGTAATTCCGTGATCTCCGCATCCACTGTCCACCCTCGGAGAGACAATTGTCCTTCGAGAAGAGCTTCTTGAAGGATAGCTTAGTGAACCCGTACTCCATCTCGAGCCTTCGCATCTGATCTTTAGAAAAGGATGACATATCGCAATAGAATAACCTTCCCTTGAAGATATTCACACCGATGATGCCGAAGATCAGAAAGATCAGGATGCATACTAGGAACACATTCATGATGGACGGAATACTCGACAGCAAGGCGTTTACAACCCTCCGCATGCCTGGGATACGACTGATCATTCGCAATGGACGCTGCAAATGGCATTAGGTCCTGGTTATTAGAAAGGCGCTCGTTTTGACAAACTCATGTGGTTGGCACTCACCAGTGCACGAAGCGTGCGAAGCGACCTCAGTGAGCGCAGCGTCTTGCTCGAAGAGAACATCGTTATAGACGAGCAAATGATGATCACGAAATCGACAATGTTCCATCCGTCACGAAGATAGGATGTCTTGCCGTTCAACAAAAACCCCTGATCCACGACCTTCAACACCATTTCTACGTAAAAGACGCCTGTGAACACGTCGTCGAAGTTCTCAAGAATCTTTGACAAAGTCGAATCCGGGTCATCGAGTGGGTTATCCAGGCTGAGCTGGAGACTGCTCGAAAAGATGACGATAAGCATCAATGCTTCGAATCCAGGATGATGAATGACGCGGGAGCACCCCACGCGAACAGGATTGGAAGGTGAAAACAGATAAAGGGACTTGTTTGAGGTAACTGGAACCTCTGTTCCACGCGATTGAGATGCGCGTCGCTCTCTCGCTGGAGAAAGAGCACTCAGAGGAACGTGATGAACATTTCCTGAGACAGCTTGAGAACCGTCAAAATCACTTTGGCTGAGGCGATCAGAAGTGTCTGAATGGTTTCGAGTCTCCGCCGCCCTGGTTCCTTGTCGTGGGCTTTCCGAATTCGGTCCATGCCTTGAGATATCTGTGCTGTTTGGCTCACCCCCGTTGACCTCGCTTAATCCCTCAATAGTGCTTCGGATAGAATGACTGCTGCTAACCCGTCGGCGCCGTCTCTTCGTCGAATATTGCAACGCTGCATCTAGTTGCCCTGGGGTTGCGTCTTGAGGGAGTTGATCTAGAGTTGGTGACGGAATGGCCAAGTCGGCAGGAAGTGAAGACAAAACAGCTTGACGCCCTCTGGCGATTGCATTCTCTGTTTCGACCTGTTGTTCTTCCATTCCAAAGTTCCCGAGTAAGATCGCAAGGAACAAGTTGAGAATGATGATGTTACCAATGATCATGACGGCAAGGAAGTACACGGTGGCACCCCATCCTGTCGCACGAATGCCGTCACTCATCACCGATGGCCAATTTTCCTCTGTCAAACATTGGAAGACTGCAGCAAATGCGTTTATAGTATCATCGAAGTTTGCACGTCGGATCGTGTACGGTCTCTCGGGTGTCCACGGTGCGTGGGGCGGCGTAGTGTTCGTGTATATGTGCGGTTGCCATTCCACTGGATCGCCATTTTCGTCGAATCGATACTTGTTCGCGAAAAACTGCATACCGATGAGAGCGAAGACGTACATTAGCAGCAATAATAGAAGCCCGAAGTTTGCGACATCAGCAATACTGTTCGCAATCTAGAATGCTGTTAGTCAATTTGATGGACACTCAACAGCACGAGTATTTGTATCCTACCGTCTCGAGGAGCTCTCGCAGTGATTTCCACGATCGAGCGAGCTTCATTATTCGAAATAACCGGAATGATCGAAGTGCTGACAACCCCGTGTTGGGACTGTTGCGCGCGGAGAACTCATCGAGAAGCAGTTCGATGAGGCTAACAATGACGACCACGCCGTCGAACAAATTGAATCGATCTTGGATATAGCCCCGCCACCCCAAACCGAGGAGTTTCAGAAACATTTCCAATGAGAAAACAATGGTCAACACAGTGTTGGCAGTCTCGGATATCTGTTGGCGCGTTCGATCGGGTGGATACTCGTCCATCGCCAAACTCACTGTGTTGAGCAGAATACAAAACACGATGAATGAACTGAAGAAATTGTTCTGTGACTCAAGACAGAAAGTTAGCAAGCGTAATGGCAGAAAGCGCGACACAATGCTAACCTGAACCAAATCTCTGCAGTGAGATCGAAGCCTTCGCATAACTGTATTGTGCTTGACAACTACAAGGCCGTTGTTCAAGGACCGCACTGCTCCGCCGAAGGAAGACTTCTTCCGGAATTTGGCTCTGCGTTCTTCGATTGTTGGGTCCTTAGGCGGCTCCTCCACTGTTGGTTCAGCCGCTGCAGCAACGAGAGTTGCCCGACGCTCCTCTAGAATCAGGTCCCATTCACCAGCTGTCCCATCATTGGCAGCATTGAAGCGTTCCCAAATGACGGCAAAGACGAATTGCAGCAAGAAGAAGGCCCCAACGATCGTAAACACAACGAAGTAAAATGTCGCGAACGTGTAGCTGTGTGTGTCTTGCATCTGTTGCGAACATTTCAGCATCTTCATTGGCACATTGTAATGACTGAGCTGGTAACTTACATTGTACATGACCTGCGTCCAGCCCTCAAGCGTGATGCATTGAAAAAGGGTGAATACGGCAGCACCGATATTGTCAAATCCCACGGTGGCGTAGTCCCAGATCTCAGCAGAAGGTAGCTGGCTCAAATCAACATACGTGTTTTTTGGAGGATCGTATACTGAGCCGCAGTATTGACCAGGTGGGCAGCGATAAGCACCGCCGCACAACTTCCCACCGTCTGCGAGGCTCCACACACCGTTCACTGGCTCAGGAGTTGAGCGACATCGATGATAAAGTACTCCATTCCAAAAGAGAACTCCAAGAATGCCGAATACTGTAAACACGAAGCCCAGGATAATCATCACGTTGAAGAGAGCTGGAATCGCTGAGAAAAGAGCATACACTAGCATTCGCATGCCACGCAGGTTACTTAGAGTGCGTAAGGGTCGAAGTACGCGGGCAGTTCGGAGTGCTGTAATCTTTGGGACACCAGGTAAATCACCTATTAGTCCAATGACGACAACGAAAAAATCCAGCATATTCCAGTAGCTTCGAAGGTAAGCCCCCCGACCAAACAAAAAGCCCATTGCGACGATCTTCAAAAGACACTCGGCGACGAAAATCCACGAGAAAACTAACGCAGAAGACTCGAGAACTTGGTTCCTTGTATTTAAAGAGATCTTGCCCAGCGCGTCAGGAACTGATCCAGGATCTTGATAGTCTCGGAAACCAAGCATAATTGAGTTGATAACGATACATGCCAGGATGAAACGGTCAAACCATTTCCATTCGACGAGCCAAACGATCCAGTAGCGCAACGGATTTCCAACCTTGAAGAGGAATAACGAGTTGTCTGCAAATCGACGCTTCAGACCATGAACCTGGTAGTTGTATTCCATGATTCCGAGAGCTTGAATTCCATCTTCGAACTCGAGTTGCGAAATACGACCGCTACGATTCTGATCTAGCATGCGGAATATGGACTCCATTGCACGTTGTACAGAGCCCAGTTGTTGGATCTCTAAAATCACCAAACGAACAAACTTGGCTTCCGCACTAGAGAGAGCGGCCCTTGTTTTTTGCTTCTTTTGAAGCTCAATGAGGTCAATTGTGTATCGACAAAACTCATCGAAATCGATGATACCATCTCCATCTGCATCAAACACATTCCATAAGCCGCGTACCCGATCTTTCTCTGTCTCCACGATGTTGATTCCCGCCATGCGTAAGATTGACGAAACGCGCCGTCGGATATTCGATGAGAAATTGTTGGAAGTGCGTCGGCGCATGATCGGATTTGTGAGGATTTCGCGTGACGACATTTTCTTCGCATGAATGCCTAATCGAGGCGGCACAAACGCTCCAGTAGAGCTGACCGTCGTGGGGTCCGCAGGCGCGATAGGCACGAGTTCTGGAAGTCGTGTTCCGGCATCGCGTTCAATGTCCTCCGGGTGAAGTGGTTTATCTTCGGGCACCGGGACGACCTGGCGTAGCGACTTGCGCAACGAGGGGGTATTGACGAGGTGTGGCTGCGGCGTCGGGGCTGCGGTTTCCGGTCGAGACCCCAGGGTCATCACAGAATGTGGACCGCTTGGCTGCCAGGACTGCGCGCGAGCTCTAGCTGGATGTATGGACATCAAACCAGTCAGGTGAGACCGAAGAGCTGCATCCACATCGAGAACGCACCAGATCGTGGTGGTAAGAGTGAGGACAAGGGACCGCTGTGATGTGGGATCTCGGCGTGTTCAGTGGGCAGCCCAGTCTTGCTTCGCTTCGTTTTGTCCATGTCACATGCTCATGGGCACGTGACACGTCGAGATGCTAGAGAGAGGCCGCACGAGCGTCGCCCACACACGCGCGAATCTCTCACTCTCTTTCAGTCGCGAGAGCAAGCGGATCGTCTCGCTTCAACCGTGTTGACGCAGTTCCCTTCGCGAACGCAGACTCCTGAACAGCAACCGGGCGCCCGTTTTGGTCGCCTGCAGCTCGCGTTCGCTGGCTGCGGCACGCGCCATTGCGAAACGACACCAAAGTATTTTTGCCAGCGCCACCGCGACACGAGAATAGCAGAGAGGCGATCGATTTATAGACGTCGAGTAATGACGTCTGAGAGACGCGACGGACGGAGCTGCATCATCGCTGCCAAGAGCTGGGGAGAGAGAGAGATGTCGACGCATTCTCCTCGTCATGACCACGCATCCTTGTTGTTCTCAACTGCAACTTTCCTTCTTTAGTGTGGTCGACATAACGCGGATCCTATGTGTTGTCCATCAGAAGACAGCAATGGCAAAGCACTATGCTCCGATCCGATGAGGTGCTGCATGCCGAGCTCCGCGAATGGTACGGCTTTGATTGATATTGAGCTGCAATCTAGAGATGTTGGGGACGAATGGTGGTGAGATTTAGATATGTCTGCGTTTCCTGCAGGCGCCGCTGCCAGTCAAAGCCGATAGAGCCCAAGATCGTTCGCATCCAAGAGTTCGCCGCGTTCCTCGCGTCTCCGACTCACAGCGATCGCCTCGAGACCACATCGATCGCAGCGACCAAACACGATAACACTACCATCAAGCGAGTCCATGTAGCCAACAAGAGCGAGCCAACGGTGGTTCGTGGTCGTGCAGTCTGGCTCACAGGACGACTCGAAGCGCTGGCTTCATGCCGCACAGCATCGACACTCGCGCTTTGCGATGGCGATGTCCGAGTCATCGTTAGTCTCGTCAGCCCAAACATCGCGGCACTTAATGCACTGGTGCTTGTCAAGAACTGGGTCTTTGTGAGCGGTTCGGAGGTACTCGACCCGTCCTCTGGGTACCTCGAGATTCACGACGACGTGATCTGCCTTGAAGCCCCTTCGTCGATAAAAAGAGAGAGCGTTTTGAGGATGTTGTCCCAAGCGAGCGTGACAAAGGATGCTCCTCTATTCACGCAAGAGAAGCCCTGGTGTCTGACTGCGTCTACAGTCAAGGATACACTCTCTGCAACCAAAAAGAAGTCGCGGCGATTCCACGCCGTTTTTGGGAGCATCTCGAGCGTGAGTCCGGTCGCGATACATCGAGACGACAGGAGCTCGCACTTTTTCATCGAGATCGCAAGCGTGAACGATGACATGCTATCCGCAGTGAATGTGCTTTTGTCGGGTTCCAAAGCACTGACATGGCGCCGGTTTCTACATCCGGGAGTCAACGTGCTGCTCACGAATCTCAAGAAATTGTACTCGCAAGAGTGTGCACAGTTTCTGCTTAGCGCCACTTTCGACTCGGGCGATGGCGTCATCTCAGAAATCGCCTTGTGGCCAAGAGAGGCCTCCTCTGATCCCAAGTCTGACGTCCCAATGGGCCAATCGTTCGAAGGAACAGTGTGTGACGTCTGTTGGGACGAATGCCTCGTGGTCGAACATGAAGGGGTCCGAGCATTGATCGCTTTGTTTCACTTTCCGCCGACCGACTGGCTCAGCCGACTACGCCATGGCGCTCGTATCCATGTGAGCAACGTGCACGTTCTCGAGTCGTCTTCTCAGCTCGTAGTCTTGGGCCTCTGCGTCCGAAGCTCGCTGCGCGTCGTGGCACACCCGTCGTTCTCAGCGCCTTTCCTTCGACCTCCGACACTCAAGCGGCCGAGAGCATCCAAGACGTGGTCGATCTTCGGGGATCTCCTTCGCCAGCCCCTGCCTGAGACGATGTGGTGGCTACAAACGTTCCACACGCTCGTGCGAAAGTTCGCGTTCGGATCGGAAGCCAGTCTCGGCGACGACACGGCGAGTGACGCTGGAAGCACCCGATCGTTCTCGTGTCTGCGACGGCGCGAGGCTGTTCGAATGATCGGCGACGCAGTGCTTGCGAACTTAACTCCCATCCCTACACACAGTACCCAACCATCATCGGCTGCGTTAAAGACGCTCGCTATGCAGTTTCTGCGCCACGAAGACGACGGGTGCTCGTCTGAAGGTGTCACTTTCTCTCGTCCGAACGTCATCACTATCGAAGCGCTCGAGACTCACGTGCTACAGCTTGCAAGACGCCGAATGGAGATAGCAAACGACAGAGAGGAGGCGCTCGAGTGGCCGGTCAAAGTATCTCAGGACGAGCTCTCGTCGTTTGCATTGGTCGGACAGCTACAAGGTTGCGCTGATACCTGTGATGTCTCATTCGTTGATAGAACAGGTGAGATGCCTCTCGTGATCGATATACGAGAGGAAGCAGCCGTCGCAGCCGCAGAACACAGCGTCGGATGTGCTGTGTACCTGCTCCAGCGCTTCGACTGCCTCGTTCACCGCGTAGTCGATCGAGTGAGTGGTGGAACTGCAGAGCTTTTGGTGTCGTTGCACGTCGAGGGACATCACCTCCAACGAATCGAGCTCTGTTCAGGGCTGCATCGCCAACTCCCAACAGCGACGTCCCCATCGCCACTGTCGACTCTGCTAGTGTTAATTACGCGCATCGACCCAGTACGACGTCGAAAGTTTGCGACTATGACGCCAAACTGCCGCCACATTCACGGCATTGGAATCCCCAACAACCCATTCAATCCATCTGAAGTGCATCATGTCGAAGTTGTCGTCGCAAGCGAGAACATAGAGATTTGGCAGCTACGAAGACATACGTGGGCTCTCGCTGAGGGCGTTCGCATCGTTCGACGAGGAGAGGTCACGGCGCCCTCCGCATCAATAGATGCGCTGCTTCAGCGCTGGAGAAAGTCGACCGACACCAGTACTCGTCTTGTGGTGTACGAGATGGCGGAACCGCGGGGTTCTTGGCAGCCACTAGAGTCACTCTCTCGACTGACGTCAAATGTTGGCGCCGATGAAGCAACTGTCGTTGAGCTGGAGCAAGCTACAGGGGACTTGAAAGAGAAAGAGTGCTTAATGCGAGTGCGCGATTTCTTCTTCCATAGCGATTACAACGAGAGCACGTCGACCGTCCACAGCACGCGGCTCGTGTCGATCGTCGGCGTCATCCAGCGATTGGAGCGTGTTACTCTCGCACCCCCAGGGCGTTCAGTCGCACCAGTGGGAGACAAACGCCGTCGTACCGAAGGTTCTGACGGGCGTCAACACCGAGAACGTCAGTGCCGCCTGACGCTTCGCGACTTGCACTCGCTGGAGAGCGTTGTGATCTCCATCGACGAGCGGGCGTTCGGCCTTCACGTAGCGCTCAGCGTTGGGATTGCCGTTGAGGTATCAAATCTGCAGGTGTTCATCGCGCGAGGAACGTTCAAGCCGTACTTCTCGTGGACCCACCACAGCAGCGTCCGAGTCTCCGCATCTCCACTGATGCAGAGCGAGGCGTCGCTTCTCCATCACGCACCACTCACGCGTCTTGCTGCAATGTACCGTGAGTCTGCGGTCGATCGGACGCTTCATCGGCTCATCGTCCGCGTCGTGCACGTGAGTTACGTCGTACTCAAGCGCAAGTGCTCGACGTGCAAACAGACGCTGAGACTGATACGCCACCAAGGGCTGTGGACGCACGACCCTGAAGGAGGACCAGCGTCACAACCGACGGCACCGACAGCGCGCTGTCGATGGCGGCACCTGCAGCATTCGTCACCAACGTTTAGCACAGAGACGTTTGTGAGCGCGTCGATGCGGTGCATTATTGACGACGGCTCGGCACAGGCAGAGCTGTTCCTCGAGCGCGACGCCGTGTGGGAGCTGCTGGCGTGCAGTGCTGGCCAGCGGCGACACTTTGAGGACGTCGTCAAGACGCAGCTCTCGGTTTTGAGCCACTACGCCACGCGACACGACGCGCTCTTTACGACGCGGAGCATGCAGGACGCCGCGTACTACCACAACGACTGGCGGTCGTTCATCTCGCGCTCTGTGCCGACTGCGCAGTCGATCCGCGTTGTCGCCCAGCGCTTCTTCGCGCGGCAGACGAAGCCGCACGACACCGTCGTGCTGCCGTTCGGCCGCGACCTGCAGCTCACGGCGCGGCGCCGGCCGCTGCTGCAGCTCGAGGGCCACCGCGTGGACGTGCTGGCGAGCGGCTTGCTACGGCAGGAGCTACGGCAGCGACTGCAGGCGCTCTCGATGGCTACACGCCCCCATCCGCCGAGCGTGGCGCTGGACAAGTGACGCGGCAGGCCGTAGTATCTTTCGCGCTGTCCCTGGAGACGTCCGGAATCCGGATGATCTGTCCGCATCCGCTGCACCTGTGGACGAGTGCTGGAAGGCTTTGTTGCTGGATCGGGGTGGGCCTGCATGCGGATCTCTCGGCACGTTTGATTGGTCAAAATAGGAGGATACGTTGACGTCACGATCCAATCCAGCTGGCGCAGAGTTTCGAAATCTAGGCGTGACCAATGAGGTTTGATAATGCACCTTGCGTAACAGCGGAAAAAACCTCGCGTTTCGAAGAACAACCCACCCAACTGCCCCCCCCCCTCTTCGGCTGTCGAAAACGCGCGAAAAACCAACCACCAACAAACAGCAACAACACCAACTCACCAACAAACCCGAAGGAACAACAGAAGAAACGCGAGCCACGACCGACCCGCGCCTGGCCTGGCGCCACCAACACCAACGCCAACACCAACTCACGCCAACACCAACCTTACTCTTCCAACGCGCTCTCTCGGACACGCCGGCGCCGCTGACGACGACCGACCGCTGGAGCTCTCTCTCTCTCTCTCTCTCTCTCTCTGTCTCTCTCTGTTGTATCCCTCTGACGTCATCCGCCCGTGGAGCTGCTGGCGTCCGACCGCTTGAGTCTCTCTCGCTGTGAATGCCACAAGAGCCCGTGACGGACGCACCCTCGGCCCCCACCGCGCCGCCTCCGCCCTCCTCGACGGCCGCCGTCGAGTCTGCGCCCGCGTCCGAGTCGACGTCGTCCTCGTCTTCGACAGGCGCGAAGGAGTCGCCACCACCACCAGCACACGCGCCGACGTCCAACGATCAGCCACCCATGTCGACGGCGACGCATCCACAGCGCGACGCGCCCCCGCAGAGCGGAAGCCTCGCAGTGAGCGTCAACATGAACGGAGCCATGCTCGCCAGCGCCGTGCAGGCGACGCCCACTGCAATGCAGGCGGCGTTGTCGTCGTCGCTGACGCCTGTTGGTGAGGAAGCCAAAGCAAGCGCTGCGGCGCAGCGCCCGAAGGAAACAAAAGCCTCCAAGAAGGCGGACGCTGCAGACGCTGCTGCTGCGGCGGCAACCGCTGCGAATGCGACGACCACGTCAGCGCCGGCGAAAGCGACCAAGAAAGCGAGTCCGCGTGTGCGTGCTCCCGCAAGCAAAGCACCATCCAAAGCAGAGAAACGCAAGGCTTCTCCTGCGCGTAGCAACGCGGCGCCGGCTGCGACAGCACCGCAGTCCACTATGGCAGCATCGATGGGCTCAGCGACCACTTCGGCTACAGGGCCGACGACTGCTGCACCCGACATGGCGACTGCGGCGTCAGGTCCGATGGGAGGTGCCATGGGCGCCATGGCATCGCCACAGGAGCTGCCTCCAGCGCAGGACAATGAGCTGCGCAAGGCATGTCTCCAAGGAGTGTACGTGCATCGTTTGGTCGCAAACGGTGAAGCTCCATCCAGTACTGACGATGGCTTGATGGTGATTTTCTAGGTATCGAAAACTGCAGTCGATGCTGCCCAACCAAGATGATACGTTCATTCGACGACTGGCTACCAACGTTGAGATCGATGTGTGTCGCCGTGTCTCCACTCGGGTATGTGCAAATTCAGTTTTGGGAACTTTGATGGGTTCATGGCTGACATTGTTCTCGCCGCCGTGTGACCAGAACGAGTACATCGCCATGTTAAATCATGAGCTGCATCGCGTGCTGCAAGCAGAGCTGTCAAACGGTGGCTCGCGTGCACCTCAAGCGCCTTTCCCTGGAGCTCCAATGGGTGCCGGCGCCAGCGCTCCAATGCGAGCTTCCATGCACGATACCGCGACCTCGCAGCAGGCAACGTCCACGCAGATGACTGATCGATCATCCATGTCGAGCACGCCCCGAGATGCGACCCCAAGAACAGTGACGCCTCCCGAAGGCTCGTTCATGTCGCTTCTCTCCGGTCAGAATCCGTCGCAGTCGCCATACGACAAGCCTCAGCACCAGTACGGCAACGCTCCTGAAACGTCTGCGGCGATGAACAACCCGTACCAGCCCCAGTCTGGTCGACAATCCCCGTTCGCACCACCGACATCAAGTGCCGCCATGTACGCAAGCTCTGGCCAGATGCCCCAGACGTCAAGCGTTGGTGCCACAGAGTCAGGACCAACAACAGCAGATCCGTATTCAGCACAGCGCGTGGCAGCCGCTGCTGCAGCTCGAATGCAAGCTCAATCGGTCGGGCTACAGGAGTTTGCCGCACAGTTCCAGCACTTCGACAAGAGTGCTCTGATTGAGCTCCTGTGGAACCAGCGGACATCCCTGATGCAGTGGCAACGTCGGTTTGCTCAGCTCGAAATGCAACTCAACGCCCGACAGCCGTACGGCGCCCCACAGTCAGGGATGCCGACAGGTACAGGAGTTCTGCCTGCGTCCTTCTACAACGCGTCGCCGCGTCCAGCTTACCCAGGAGGAGTGCCACCCGCTGTGAGTGCTGAAGCCGAGGTGCAACGAACGCTCAGCCGACAAAATTCAAGACAAGGACAAGATGCAACTCCACAGCAACCTCAAACCACCCACTCACAGTTTAGTGCACCGGCTGCCGCTGCCAATCGCTATCCCAATCAGCCTGGAGCCCCGCAACAACCTATGGGGCAGCAGCCACCGATGGCCATCAATCCAAGCATGTACTGGGAGAAAGTCCGACAGTTGAAGGAAGCGTTTTTGCGGCCGTTGACATTCGCTCTGCAAGCTCTGTCTCAGCATAGCGCGCCACCAAACTCAGCTCAAAGCCAGAAGGCAGAAAATGTGAAGCACAATATCTCGTTGGCAATCGCGATCCTCCAGGAGCAACCGACGAACATGCAACCACGGCCATTGGAGGTGTTAGCATCAATTGAGCGCTTTATTCACAGCACTGTCGTCCCGATCGTGCGAAAAGTGCACCCGCAGCTACTTGCACAAGGGCCTCCACCCCAGAGTCAACAAGCGTACCCCGGCCAGTTTACGAGCGCCTTGATGTCGGAGCAACAGGGAAGTGGAAACGCAAACTCTCCAGTCCCCACGTCAGCAGGTGGAGCGCAATCCGCTGCAACGGTTGCAAACGCGGCTACCACCGCGGCTGGACAAGCCCAGAACGGCGTCCCTGGAAAGCAACCGCCCAAGAGTGCTGCTGCGAAGGCTGGCAGCAAAACCGGCGGACGAAAGAGCCCAACGAACGGGGCGAAGCGCGTAACCCCGAAGAATGGAACAAAAACTGCTGGGAAGAAGTCGCCCGCTCGATCGAGTCCTGCAGGTGCAAGCAACCAGCCTCCATCCAGTGGCGAGTCGTTTCCAAACGAGACTCCATCCATGCCGTCCATGCCTTCGAGTGGTTTAATGTCTCTTTCTGAGCGAGATTTGCCCGCGATGAAGGATGATGCCAAGTCGGAGTCAATGCCGGATGATGACTGTCTGAACGACTTTGCCGACTTTGACATTGAGTTCAGCGACGACCCGCAGGACCCGTTGGCGAAGATCCAATTCAACAAGGAGAACGCGACTGGAAACGACAGCCGAAAGCGCTCAATTGAGGATGTATGAGGAGAAGTATTGCAGTCTCAACCACCCGCGACACGCGAGTACGCAACAGTGCGATAGATCGCTGGCTATTTATTAGCGAAAAGAAGGATCCAGGTCCCCTACATTCCGCTTGATGATCATGATGATGGATTCCGGTCATGCTCTTTGGTCTCTGTTCTCGGTCTCGGTCTCGGTCGGGTGCGGTGTCTTTCTCAGTCTCTTGCATCGAGCTCTCCCGCTCTCCGTCTTCTCGAGTGGTGCGGCTGTGTCTGTAGTCGGAAGACTCATTTTGTGAGGAGATGGCGGCGGAACTAGAGACGCTCTCGCGCGCGACAACGTGACTCGTGGAATGTAACAGTAAATAGTGAACGTTTGATTTTACTCTTGAGGTCGTTGCAGTCAATGAAGAAGAAAAAACTGGAGAGAGAAAGAAAGCTATCGGCCGAATCCCAGTGCCACGTTGGTGCTGTGTGCCTTGCTCAGGATGAAGCGCGCACGGTCCCCAGCGGCTGCAGCCCGTCCTTGTGGAAAGACCTCCTCCGGGAGCTCCTGCCACCGACGGCAGGTGATACTCACGTCCATATCGGCTCGTCGCTCGGGCGTCTTCTCAAGCTCTGTCGCGACAAAGTACCGAATTGCTGACGCCGCACACGTTAGAGCAGTGTTCTTGTCGTTCTCGCCCTTGGTCGGTGCGACCGAGTACCCGACAAAGTAATATCCAACGACCGCTGCGTCCTCGTCCTGACTTGGCCCTCCGCTTGGTCGGACGAGATCGGGATGCGGATGAATCGCTTGGATCGGCGCCGTGTGTTGCAGCGACTCCACAAGCTTGCGTGTCCGGCTCGAGACGTAGTTGGCCCACTCGTGGAGGTCGTCCTCTGTGGCAGCTCGCAGCTCCATGACGACGTAGTGGTCGTAGCGCACGAGCAGCTCCGAGGGAGCGAACAGTCGATGCCAGACGGCGGGACTGCTGAGCCCCTTGGCGAGCATCTCGTCGAGCAGCTGCTTGCCGCGCTCAAGCTCCTCCTTGATGATGCGCAGCGTCGAGACGTTCACGTTCACCGACGAGTTGACCGCAGGGAAGCCCGGCGTGATGATCGGCATGAGGTGCGCGCGGTCGTGATGGTTCTTCTGTGGACACCACTGCAGCGAGCTGTCGACGCCCGGCGGACACTCGTACGGCGTCGTTAGCAAAATGGGCGTCGGCCAGCTCCACGACGAGAGCACCGAGAAGAAGCGGTGGATGACCGACGCGAGCGTGGCCTTGGGAAACATTTGGCAGATGAAGGCGACGAGCACCGTCCACGAGACGCCGCCGAGAAAGCCAGCCTTGTTGGAGTAGATCCCGCGGCGCTTGGCCCACAGTCGAATGATGCGTAGGCACGAGCGGAACGCGCTATCGTTGGGCACGAGCTCGAGAATGAGCGACGCCACGCGCGGCACAGACAGCGACCGGATCGACGCGACGTCCATTCCTGCGAGAATGTGGTCACTATGCGTCGACAGGTGCTTGGGGACGACGTCCTGCGTGAAGCGTGCGTACAGCAGATCCACACGGACGCCGTGGAGCTGGAATGAGAGAATCGGGACGGCGGCCTTGGTCATCGCCACGAGTTGCCGCACAGACGGCAGACCCCGAAGGTACGCGTTGAGCGACTCGAAGAAGAGCTCGGACGAGACGTAGCGTGGCATCAGCGCGACGACGTCAAGGTCCGAGTCTGAGAGACCGACCTTGAGATGCCAACTTCCTCCGAGTAGCATGGTCGCCGTCGGCCTCGTCTCGGGGTCTTCGCTGTGTCTTCGCTCGGGAAACTCGGTCTGTCGGAGCCATTGGTCCACGATGCGCTGGAGCTCGCTGATGACCAGGTGCTTGGCACTCAGCTCCTCCGGTGACGGCTGCGGCGCGATGGAGTTGAGGCACTTCATTAGGCCGTTGGTGTTGCGGAAGTCGTACTCGGTCGGAGGTCCAATGTGAATGGGCTGGACGACGGGGCGAAGACGCGGGGATGACGCTGCGCAGGTGGACGAGGTGAGCGGTCGGCGGAACGACGTCGCGGCATGCGCGGCGGCGGCGGCAGCACTGGCGCCCGCCAGTGCAGCGAGGTGCACGGGCGTGAGATGCAGCGGCGCCCCGAGAGCCGCATGCTTGACACTTCGCGCGTGGAACTGTCGGTGCGGCAGTGGATGCTGTGGGCACTGCTGCTGGTGGTGCAGCGCCATGAAGCCATGGGGCACTGGGTAGGGGCGTGGCGCGACCATGGTCGAGGAAGAAGGCGAACTGACGAGTCCCCGGGGGCTGAGCGCGTGGTCGCCGGCGGATCTTGGTGCTGCCAGACAAGACGAGTGTCCATGCTGCCAGCTGGTTTCGGGGCGTGCAGACGCGAGCGGCTCGCATGGGGCGCGTGGCGAGAGCATCGGCGAGTGGCTGCGCGCGCTCCAGGTGTCTGCGTCCAGGTCGGCGCACGAGCCTGTCGAGAGCTCCTCCCACTGCGAGTCGTTGCCGCAGTCCGAGCTGTCGCTGGTCGCCGCATTGCTGCCGGTCGACTCCGAGTCCTTGGTCACGGCGTCCAGCAGCTCGGGCGACGGATGCTGCCAGCGCATACAGGCAGCAGCAGCAGCAGCAGAAGACACAGCAGTGCTTGCAGAGGAGCTGCTCGTTGGCTCCCCACGATGCAGAGAAGACGGCTGTTGCTGGTTGCTGCGAGACATCGTGAAGAAAGCGGCAATGGTTGCTAATGCCTCAAGAGACTGGCGAGGAAGCAGGTGGATAAGAAGAAACCGGGGAGCTCCGTTCCGCTCAAGTTCCTCAAAGGGGTACGTGCGTGTCGCGGTCAGGCCTCTGGAAAATGCTGGATGAATAGACGGACTAAGGTCCCTGGACTCCCGGACGCCCGGAGCACTGGATGTGTTCTGATCAGAAGCGAACCCGAACGTCTGGCGGCCCGTGTCGCGCGAGTTTATTTTCGCGACCGTGCGGCGGCACAGCGGTTCCTCGAAAGGGAGCGGAAAGTTGCAAAATGCCTTGACGCAGCCTGTGCCCTGCGTGCCTGGGGCTGCCTGCGCCCTACCTGCGGTGACACGATGAATCCGCCAGTGACGGGGCTCCGACGTCACGCGCTTCGTGTCACGGATGACCTGTTCGAAAGATGCGGACGATGATCGGGTGTCTCGAGGTGTGCAAGCGCGTGCTTGACCTGCTATCTTCGATGAGTCGTGTTCAATGTCAAGTTGGTACACGTATACTTTCCAGGGCATGCTCCCTCGAAAACACATTCTTTGGACAATGCTATCGCAGCAATTTGTGTTGATCTACTCAGACTGGCATATCCAGATCTCACCTACCCCTCAACCTTTTCTGACGGCCTTACAAGATCGTGGGTGTTGATGGCCAAGTCTGCGCGGCGCGTGCGTCGTCGGCATGACTGCGAAGTCTGGGTCCAAACTCTGGACCCAGACAGCGCGCGCTCCAACTTGAACAAGCCGCCATTCCTGATTATCGGACGGTTTTCAATGAATGTCGCTGCCGTCATTTGGTCGACAGCGTCGGGAACCCAGACTGGGTGGCTTGAGCCCCACCATGTCACGTGTGACACCATCGCGGGATGGCGTGCCAACATGTTGAGCGGGCTGCATGTCCGCCAAAGCATCCGCCATTGTGGGTCATTGTGGATGTCAACGCGAGTCGTCGTTCGAGTGTCGTGCCCTGGATTAATCACGGCAAAAACCGTGACGAAGTTAGACTGACACGCGATGCACATCGGTGATGTGATGGCTGCCGGTCGGTCTATCACCGGCCACATGGGTCGGACTGTCGATCCGCCGTCGCGAGTCAGCATTCCGGATCCGGTTTCTCCGGACAAGAGACTCTCTGAAGAGAGAGAGAGAGAGAATGCAGAATCAAAGAATACTGCTGCAGGCATGAGGCGCGCAGACGTCACCCACTTCAGAGCTACGTTGGGATTCCCGACGTGGCTCTTGGGAGGTTCTCAGCGCGGCAGGAACCTGAGAATGACTCATTCGTTTCGGCGTGTGTCTCAACAGGACCAGTGTCAGTTGCATCGAAAATCTGAGCAGCGACAGCAGACCGATCGACCACAGACAGACAGAGACCTAGGATTCAAGATGCCATCTGCGCGTCTGAGAACGCGATCTTCACCGAGGTCACCCACGCGCGTGCAACGTGCTACAGTACTGTATGCAACTTGGAGCCCTCCACGTTGCAGCAGTGCTCCAGTGCAGCAGCACACAACAAAGAGCAAGCAGTACCATACGACTGGTACACTGTACCCTATGGTACCCTCCGCAACTGCTCCAAATAGAGAGCCATCCTGAAACTGATTTCTTCGCGTGGGTGCGTGCTCAGGCAGCAGCATCCGCATGGACCGACGAACATCTCGGTGATCCCCTCGCTCACTCGACCATCGCGCTCTCGTCTCGACGGCCCCGATGGACGCGGACGCTCGACCGCCAGTAGGGAGCTCTCCCGCCCCAGCGGCCCCGGCCGCGATCTCCATCCCCAGGGCACGCTCCCCCTCCTCCTCCTCCTCCTCCTCCTCCTCCTCCTCCTCCCCCGCGCGCTCCTCCGCCGTCCCCCCAGAGGTGAGCTCCTCGTCGTCTTCGACGCTCCCCGTGACGGTCACGGAGGAGCAGATGCAGCGCTCGGCGTCCGTGGACAAGCTCAACATGAAGCTCGCGCCGATCCTGTGGGAGGGCACGCTCCGCCGCAAGGGCGACTGGCTGCCACGCTGGGAGGAGCAGTTCGTGACGCTCGACGGGCTCTGGCTGCGCTTCTACGAGTCCAAAGCCAAGTACCAGGACGCGCAGCGCACGGAGGAGCGCGCGCTCCGCCTGCGCCTCCCCATCGGATCTCCGCCACACTCGTCGTCGCGCCGGAGCAGCATGCGCTCGACCGCGTCGTTCGCGACCACGAGCCACCACCGCGCCAGTCTGGCTCCGCTCTCCGCGTCCGCAGCCTCCGAGAAGAAGAAGCGCAGCTACTTCACGGTCACGTCTGTCGCGAAGGAGTCGGCCGGGCGCGCGCACGGCTTCATCGTCACAGTGGCGGAGCGCAGCAAGCCGCTGCACCTTGCGACCGAGACCGAGATCGAGCGCGTCGTGTGGCTGCACCTACTCACTGCAGCACTGGAGCAGCAGAAGCACCTCAGTCGCTCGTCCAAGTCCAAGGACAAGCACGCGAAGGCGGACGATAGTCCCGCAGACGCGCTCTCGCTTCGCGTCGGAGGCGCTGTCGCCGTGACGCCGCAACTCGCTGCGCTCTGGCGTCTGCTGCCGCCTGGACTCATGACGCGGACACTGCGTGGAGAACCGATCGTCGTGAACCTTCTCGTGCTGTACGAGGCATGGGGGCTGCTGCAGAGCCGCAAAGGAAACTTTGCCGACGTCGTGCCGTGTCTGCATCCGAACGTGACGCTCACATCCAACTATCCGCCGTGCGTCCCGATCGCAGGCGAATACCACGGCCGCGAGGGCGTGCTCTGCTTCTTCACAAACCTACACGCAGGACTCGACGTGACGCACTACAGCGTCGAGTACCTCGCGCGCAGCGGCGACCTCGCGGTCGTCACCGGCTGGGAGACGATCAAGAACGCTGCGAACGGCCGCAAGTTCCGCCATCTCTGGAAGCACGAGGTGCGCTTCGAAGCCGACGGACGCATCAGCCACATCAACATCCTCGCTGACAAGACCGCCGCAGCCGTCGCGTTCGGCGTGCAAACCGCGGGGCCGTCGCTCGAGCTGCCGCATGAACAGGAGGAAAGTGCCGCGACGTGTCCACCAGGCGAGATCCGCGTCGTGTGCATCTGCGGCCAGGGCGTGCGCAAGCGCAAGCAGTTGCTGCCGAGCTCCGCGGACGTCAAGGTCGTCGTCGGACTTAACGGGTTCCCACACCTGACGCTCAAGGCGGCGATGCCGCACCGCTCGCTGCAGCAGAACGGACTCGGCAAGACGTACGCCACGCAGCCCTGCAAGACCGCGGTCGGCAGCAATCCGCTGTGGGCGGAGACGCTGAGTCTGCAGTTCTCCGGGGCGGTGCCAGGCACGAGCACGTGCCTGTTCGTCGAGGTCTGGCAGCTCAGCGTCATCGGTGACGAGCTTGTGGGCTGCACTAAGGTGAACCTCGCCCAGCATCTCGTGCTCTCCACGGGGACGGAAGAGGAGATGGCGGCGTGTGCGATCCCGCGCTGGTACGAGCTGCGTCGTCCCGAGTACTTTCTCACCAACACAGGGCTGTCGTCACCGAACCGCTCAAGACAGACCGACAGCGGCATGTCGCTCACGACAGCGCTGACGTCCGGAGCCGCGCACGGCAGCAGCAACAGCAACAGCGATAGCGACGACGCGTGTGGGCGCCTGCAGCTCAGCATCAGCTTCCTGCCGTACACAGAGGAGCTCGAGTTTGCGGAGGACGAGCAGGGCGCGTCGACGCTGGTGCGGACGCCTCGGCACCGCAAGAGCTTTGACCGATTACAAGCGCTCCACGAAGAGACCGGCGCCAAGCAGAAGATGCAGCTCGAGCAGCGCTCACAGTCGTCGTCGTCGCTGGCAGCGAAGCGGTCAAGCGGCTCGAGTAGCACCGGACTGACAACTGGTTCGCGTACGTCGTTCTCCAAGGGCAACGACGGCACTGGCAGTGGCAGCGGCAGCACGTCGTCGTCGTCGTCGTCAGCGGTCGCGACTGGCGCCAACGCCGACGAGATGTACACGTTCACGGTTGCGTCCACCAAGTTCCGCATCTACACGCGGTACCAACTGATCCGCGCGATCGGCCACGGCGCGTACGGCGTCGTGATCGCGGCAAGCGACCAGATCACGGGTAACTCGGTGGCGATCAAGAACATCCCCAAGACGTTCGACGACCTGGTCGACGCCAAGCGCATCGTGCGCGAGATTCGGCTCATGCGGCACCTGCGGCACCCGAACGTCGTGACGGTCATCGACCTCATGCGGCCGCCGTCGCTCGCGACGTTCGAGGACACGTACATCGTCACAGACCTCATGGAGACGGACCTGCACCGCGTGATCAACTCGCAGGAACCACTGTCACCCGACCACATCGCGTACGTCACGTACCAGATGCTCTGCGCGCTGCGGTACATCCACTCGGCGCAGATCCTGCACCGCGACATCAAGCCGTCGAACGTGCTCATCAACCGCGACTGCCTCGTCAAGATCTGCGACTTTGGGCTCGCGCGCGGCTTCGACGTGACGCCCGATGGCGACGCCGCGATGGACCAAGCGCTCACCGAGTATGTTGTCACGCGATGGTACCGCGCGCCCGAGCTGCTGCTCGCGAGCCGCTACTCGACGGCCATCGACGTCTGGTCCGTCGGCTGCATCCTCGTGGAGATGTTCCTGCGCAAGCCCGTGTTCCCTGGCCACGACCACGTGCACCAGCTCAACCTGATCCTGCAGACCGTCGGGTCGCCGTCGCCCGCGGACATGGGCTTCATCACAAACGCCAAGGCCAAGCGCTGGATCCTCAAGCAGCCACAGCACACGGGCAAGTCGCTTGCGACGGTCTGTCCGTCGGCGCCGCCTGATGCCATCGACCTCATGACGAAACTGCTGGCGTTCGACCCGCGCAAGCGCCTGAGCGTCGACGACGCGATCGCGCACCCGTTCCTCGCGGCGTATCGTCAGCCAGAGATGGAAGGCACGGCGGCCGCCCCCTTCGACTTCTCGTTCGAGATGGAGGACGGCGCCAAGAAGACGCTTGACAAGGACACGCTGCGACAGCTCATCTTCGAGGACATTTGTCATTTCCACCCAGAAGCAACGCCTGAGCTGGAGAGCTACATTTTGGAACAGGCACAACGCCGTGCTGCTGAGGAAGAGGAGCGGAGACGCGCGTTGGAACAAGGCGACGCCCCGACGCCGCCGACATCAGGAGTGTCACGATCCAGTGCGCCATCCTCCTCGTCGTCCACGCGCAGTGGCAGTGGGCAGTCGAGTCGAGGGAGAACCGCGGGCATCGCATGAGGAACGAAGTCGTGAGCTCCTCAGATGGCTACACCCCTAAAATAGCAACGTGAGTACTATGTTGGTGTTATTCTCCTTATCACTTCCGAGTATCCAGTTGCTGGAATAGGGTGCCAAATCCCCCCCCCCCCCCCCTTCACAAGAAAGATGGAGCACCATCTCGAGAAGCTCCATCGCGCTCTCTCTCACTGGCCTCGTCACGCGCCGCCGCGCCGCCTCTGTGCCGTGGAAGCGGTGCGTGCACCAGAGTTCCGCGCGCACTCGTGCTCGTCGCGGTGGCTCTCGTCCGCCATCCTGCTGCCTCTCGCGACCGCCCTGCAGTCCTCTGACCCACGAGCACTGCGGGCGTTCGTGGACCTCGTCGTTCGACTGAGCGAGACGCCGACGTTCCAATGGCGCGACCAGGACGCGTCGTTCTGGCAGCGAGCGCTGCCGCCGTCGAGCTGCTTCCTGGATCAGCGACTGCTGCATCGCGGTCTCTTGACCTCGGAGACCACGCAGGACACGAGCCACACAAGGCCTCGCTTCATTGTTGACCTCGTGGACGAGCGACAGCCAGCGAGTGACTGTCTCCAAGAGCTACTCTCATTTCTGACAGCGCAGCCAACGGACGAGAAAGCCGAGCACCAACACCAACACCAGCGCCAACGTACAGACGTCAGCATCGACTTTGTCATATCTCCGTCGCGTCGAATCCAAGAGCTTCGACGCGTCCTTGAGGCCTTCGCAGCGCACGATGACAGCCGCGACAGCGTGCAGCTCGTGGTCTCGGGACTGTCACTCAGCAGCGAGCGAGCCGTGCTCTCTGCAGAGGAATGGACGCACGTCGCCAGCATCTTGGCGATCGACAGCCCGCGAGTGCGTGTGCAACGCTTGCTCGTGCAGTCGAAACTACTGTCACCAGAAGACCTCGCAGCGGTGCAGCGATTCCTCGTCAAGCTCACTCAAGCGCCATCGGTTCCGTTGGAGGCACTGACGTGGCGCAGCTTGAGAAGCTCGCACGCATTCCACGTCGCCGTGTTCTCGTTGCTCCGCTCTGCTCGCGTTCGCCTCAAGACACTGGCGCTGCCGTTGCTCGACCACGACCAGCGCGTGTGGTGGGCGTGGTTCGCTCTGTGTGTGCTCCATTCGTCGTCCTTGTGCGAACTCGAGTGTCTGAGTCTCGTCCACGTGAAGCGCACGATCGGCGTCGACGTCGCTGCGCTCGTGGAGTCTATCGTGAGCAGCCGACACCCAGCGCTCGACGTTCTCGCTGTCGAAAATCCTTCGGTGTTTGCGCTCGTGGAGAAGGAAGGGAACGTGCGCAACTGTCCTTCGCCTGGGTCGTTGTCTGTGACGCTCTCACCTGCAGCCGTCGCTCACGCCGCTCCGACGTCGCAGTCGCCTGTGCTGATGTCGACTGACGAACTCAAACATGCGCTGGAGGTGGTCGTGGAGCTGACAGAGTGGACGTGTGTCATCGTTCCGGGTGTCGGCTTTGCATGGATTGAGAACGCTGTGGTGCTAGAGCGCAACGAGAGCAAGCACAACGCAACCAGCGTGAAGCTGCAGTCGCTGTCATGGGATTTAGCAGAGGATACCTCGTGCCATCGCTCAGCATTCGACAATCCCGAGACGTTTGTCCGCATCGCTCACTACGTCGCTGCAGATCTCGTGCACCTTTCGATTCACGGCGATCTCGTGGCGTCGAGTGAGCGAGGACTCGCTGCTGTTCTGGAGGCATGTTCTTCGCTGCAGCATCTCTCTATTCAGAACGTGAAAGCGGACACGATACCAGCGATCGATCGACTGTGCCGACCGCTTGTAACGCTGGAACTCGAACTGGAACTCAACTCTGTGGTCGGCGCCGCCTCTGCTGCTGCGCCAGTGCTGTTGGCGGCGTTCTTGCGAGCCAAAACGGGCCGAGCACTGCAGCAGCTTCGACTGAGAGGCTTGCAAGGCAGTGCACTGGAGCTGCAACCGCTGATCAATGCGATTCAGCAGCACCAAACGCTCGAATACTTTCAGCCTTCAGCGGCGCACGACTTCAGCAGCAGCTACGAAATGAAGGTGGCTCTGCGAGAGCTACGCACTGCCTCTCTCGTGAGATCGCGGCCACTGCCTCTCGCCCCGAGACTCGCGTTCCTCAGTGTGTTGCGACGGAAAGACAATCGAGCAGCGATCGCTCAGTTGGATGCCGCCATCACCAGCGTCGTCTTCCAGTTTGCGGCCGCGTGGCGACCGTTTCAACTCCACGTGCACTAGCGACCTCCATTTCCACTAATTCACGAGCACCTTAAGAACGTCCCACGTGGACGCAAACGTGAAGATCATCTGAAGGAGCGTGGCGTCCAACTGGCAGATCGCTCGGCTGTGATCCGCTGTCGCGTGACGCGGAGCCACGACACTCAGGAACGCGAGCCGTGCACGGGGTGACAGTCGTTGAGTTCGCAACAGTTGCGCTGCCTCCAGCGCTTTCCACGCGTCTCGGAGCTCGCGGTTGCCCCGAAAGTTGTCAAGGGTCTCGGGCTGTACGAACGTCAGACTCGGATGCGTCTGGATCGCGTCGATGAGTTGGAAAAATGCGACGACGCTCGTGGCGCCGCACCAGAGCCGAAGCTGCTGCAGCGATCGACCCGCGTGACTGCCCAAAAGCGACACGAGCTCCTCGATGTAAATGGCGATTTGCAGCTCGTTCGCGAGGCCAAAGTGGAGTGCGAGCGTCAGCAACGGTCGACGCGTTCGCTGCAACGCTGCGATCGAGCGCAGCGACGGCGCCAAGTTGTGGATCTCCACGTGCCGCAGACGAGGACACGCGTCGAGAACGGCGGCGAGCTGGTCGTCGGTCGCGAGGAGATCTCCTGGCACCGACAAGTGCTCGAGGTCGTGGCCAATGTGCCGGGCCAGGCGAGACAGCAGCTCCAGCGGTACTGCTTGATTTTGCGTGTACGTATCGGAGAAATGCCACGTCAACGACCGCAGCAGTGGTGGTGGTTGCGAGCGGGGGCGCTCGTGCCGCTCCAGAATGGCGGCGTTGCTGATCCAAGCAAAGCCACAGCCAGGAAGAATCACACACGTCCATTTAGCCAGCGCCACGACCACCTCCAGTGCTGGATCAAGCGGCTGAGTCTTTAGCGATAGCACTGGCGCCCGTGGCTTGGGCGTTATGCGGAACGACGTACGGGGCTTTATCGTCACAAACAGCTCTCCGCCGCGAGGCTTCACGACCTCCGACGACTCCTCCACGACTGCAAAGGCTGCGGGGTTGTCGATCGCCAGTACAGCCAGCGCTGGGTGCTGGCTCGCCATGATGGCGTCGACGAGCGCGGGGACTTCAGCCAACGAAGGTATCTTGGTGCACACAATGCGCACGTTCTTCACAGACGACCGCGACGAGGGATGCAAGACGCTCAGCGTGAACCACGCCCACCAGACGTGGCAGTCTTCGCTGATCTCTGGCAGTCGCAGGGTCTTGACGCCGAGCGCTCCTGAGCGAATCGCGGAGAGCAGCGCGACTTGGTACTGCGTCGTCGACTTGAACGAGCGCCACGTGAGCTCCTCGAGCGCCACCGACGACGAGCGCGCGAGATCCGCGATAAAGTGCTGCACCGGTGGCAAATCGCCGAGCAGCAGAAACTTGGAATCGACCAGGAGCCGCCGAATGGAGACGCGTGGGCTAGCTATCGTCAGGATGTCGAGCAAGTGTCGCCAGTCTGGCGGCTGGAGCGTCTGTCGTTCGTGGCAAACAGCGAGCGCCGAGACGCAGAACTGGACATCGCTGCCGCTGTCGTCGTGCTCCGCGAACGCCTGAAGCACCTCCAGGAGCTCTTCCAGTCGGCCTTCGCCGTGGACCACAAAGTCGATGGAGATTTCCGTGCGAGGACGGCGCCGCTCGCCTTCCAGGCGGACTCTCCCGTGCAAAAGACGTGCGACCGCTGGTCGCTGGAGCTCGTCGCTATCGGGAGCTGTGAGAAACTCGAGGAAGCGCGCGAGACACTCAGATGTCGCTCTCTCGTGCATGAGACTCACGGCGAATCGCGGTCGATCGCTGGCGTCGCGAGTGCCTCGAGTGCTCTCGAGCCAGAGCAGTCCCTCACTCGAGAGAAAGTTCGCGAGCAGCGCTTCGCGCCAAAACGACGCATCCTGGTCGCGCCACTGGAAGCGCGGAGTCGTGCTGAGCTGCACGACGAGATCGACCAATGTCCTGAGCGATCTCGCATCTGTGTGACGCTCCAGCGCAGCGGTAAACGGCAACACGATGACGGGAGACAGCCATCGCGAGCCGCTCGCGGTCGGCTGCAGGTCTCGTCGCCACGGGGGATCGATGGGGCTGAGGCGATGCGGCGCTGCGGTGCCTGACCACGCAGACAAGCAGCGCTGGATCTCGTTGATCGCTTGGGTGTGCGCTGGTGCCATCGGAGACCGTCGAGGGATGCAAACCTCCCGCCACTTCGGGATCCCAGCTGATGTATTACTTTAGGTTAATGTGTTGAAGCTAAAAAGTGAGAGCTCCAGTGTCTCCGACGCGTCGAGGAGATGCATCCACGGTCCAGCGTCCGGCGTCCAGCGTCCAGCGTCCAGCGTCCAGGCAGGCATCCAGACGTTTGGGATCACAGATGGAGGCGTCATTTCTGAAGCTTTGAGCTTCGAGCATTGAGCATCAAGCATTCAGTAATCCGTAACCACGAACCGGTATCCTGTATCCGGCGTACATTCTGAAGCGTCTCCGTGTCCAGCGTCCAGCGTCAAGCATCCGGCGTCCAGCGTCAAGCATCCAGCATCCAGCGTCAAGCATCGAGCGTCAGTCTCCGTGCCGTGCGGTCCAGGCTCGTGAGCTGGCGTAGATCTTGGTGCTGGTTGGTGTGCTCCAGCTTCAACGTCACGAGGGCTGCTGCTTTGGAAGATCGCAAAAACCACGACGGTCACGAGTGGTTTGTCGCGACCGACTGCGACATCACACAATGGTGTGACGCACACTATCGAGACACCTCGCCAAACACCACTCGCAGCAGTCCGCCAGCCCGCCAAACACCACGACTCCGACCAAAAGCGAAGCCATCCACCACACCCCAGCTCCACTCGCTCCCTCCTGCACGGCACGTCGCACATCGCATGCTCATACTCAGGACTCAAGGTCGTGACTCATGGTCATCGCGGCACCCACTATGATGCAATGATGCAACCGACGTTGCTCCTGACGCAGCCTCACTCACTTTCCAATCCACCACGAAGCAGCTACAGCTACAGCTACAGCTCCACACAACCCAACCCAACCCAACACTACCACCCTCACTCTCACACCACGATGTCGGCCACCAACACCAGCACCACCACCAACGCGCGCATCCTCGTCACGGGCGCCTCTGGTCAGCTCGGCCGCGCTGCGCTGCGCCATCTCCTCGAGACGCTCCGAGTGGACCCCAAGCGCATCGTCGCCGGCTCGCGCGATACGTCCAAGCTCCAGGACGTCGCCAACAAGGGCGTCGAGGTGCGCCGTCTCGACTTTCTCGATGCCGAGTCGGTGCGCGCCGCCGCCAAGGACGTCGAGCGCGTGCTCTTCATTAGCAGCAGCGACTTCTTCACGCGCGAGAAGGCACACACGGTCGCCGTGCAGGCGCTCGCCGACGCCGGCGTGCAGCACATCGTCTACACGTCGTTCCAGGGCCTCGACAAGTGCGTCGCGCTCGTCGCCGACGACCATCGCATGACGGAGAAGCTCATTCGCGACAGCCGCGTGCCGACGCACACGTTCTTGCGCAACGGCCTCTACTTTGACAACAACGTCGGCTCCATCGCCGGCGCGCTGCACAGCGGCAAGTGGTACAGCGCCGCCAAGGACGGCAAGACGTCGGCCATCTCGCGCGACGACCTGGCGCTGGCCGCGGCCCACGCGCTCGTGTCGACCAAGACGGCGCACGAGTCCAAGGTGTACGAGCTCACGGGTCCCGAGGCGCTGAGCGTGCACGAGCTCGTGGCGCAGGTGAGCAAGGCGCTGGGCAAGCCGATCGAGGTCGTGGCGGTGTCGCCCGAGGACCTGGCCAAGGGCATCTCGGCGGCCACGGGCTGGCCAGAGGCGGTCACGACCATTCTCGCGTCCTTTGACGTGAACGCGGCGGCGGGTTTCGCCGGCGACGTCACGGACGACTTCTTCCAGCTCACGGGTCAGCGTCCGCAGACGTTTGCGGCCTGGCTGCAGCAGCACAAGAGCGAGCTGCTCGCGTAGACTGCCTGTTGTTATATTGGGCTTGGTTGATGATCACGCGCGGCACACGCGTACAACCACACAGACATACAGAGAGAGACACGTACACACACACATATAATACACAGACGCATTGTACTCTAGCAACATCGACCGAACCCATCGCCCATTACAGTGATCATGGCATGGCTCCATCGCCACGTGCATTGATCGACCAGTCGCAGTCGCGTAGGTGTCCTCCATCACATTCTTGCAGGTTGGGTCACACATGTGCAAGTCGCGAGTCGAGCGTCGCGATTCCCGACGTGCGACCTTTGGACGAAATGGCATCTAGTCCGGAGATCGGGAGTCCAGGACCCAGCGTTAGCCATCCACGGTCCAGCGTCCAGCGTCCAGCGTCCGGCGTCTAGTGGCTTGGCCACTATTGTCGACCTTGCGATATGGAATCGCAAGTGGTTCGTTGCCCCTTTCAGACGCCATGCAATTGCCCCTGGAGGCAACGTGCAACGCATTGATTGCTCTCTGTTGCAACAGTCCACATCTTCATTAACAAACGGCGGTCATCCATCGATAGATGTGGACTCCGTTCGATGCTGCTGTCGTCGACGAGTTGGCGGGAATCGAGGCATGCATGGAGCTTGCGTCTCATTCGTCGCTTCGCATGATGATCGCGTCGGTCATCCATCGATTAACCACAATGCATTCCAAGCCTTTTGTACGGGTGTATCATATGATACAGGTATCCCAAATCAATATTTCTCCAACAGTATGTTCGACCCATGCAATACATCATATTATAGAGGTCTATGGGAGAGTGTTGGTCGAGGGGGCATCATCCATCAAGACGACGCATGACGCTCATACGGCAACGGGCGTCTCCATGCAGCTTCACTCATGCGGATGGATCGCCATTCTCGCGCCGACAGCGCCGCAGCGAAGCTTCTCCGCATGTTGCTTTGACCAGTCGCAGCGCGCTCCTGTGACGCGCGACGTCGGAACTGCCGCCCATCCAGTGCAGATGGAGAGCGATGAAGAGAGATCACGCCATCTCTTCTCCGCTGCGGATCAAGTGCCGCATTGTGCAAGACACTCTCTAGCGCTCAAGTGTTCAACGACCGACGACCAACGATCAACGCCTCAGCCATGACCTCTGCCCACGTGCTCCACCAGCCACCGCACGACCAGCAGCAGCCACGCACGAGCGACCTGGACGACGCCTGCGAGGCGACGCTGCCGTTTCCGCAGATGGAGATCCGCGTACGCGCGCTCTCCGTCTCGGCGACGACCTGGGTCGAGCGCACTCGAGTCGCTGACGACGGCGGAGGGCGAGACGCCTCCGTGCGCTCTCTGCCGACGATCGGGCGAGAGCTGCGGCAGATGCTGCATGGGCTCGTGCCGCACGCGTTGCTCGGTGGCGGTCGCCAGCGCGGCGTCGTCTCCAAGCAGATCCTGCAGGACGTCAAC
The DNA here is from genome assembly GCA_022836835.1 of Pythium insidiosum. Classification (NCBI taxonomy): domain Eukaryota; phylum Oomycota; class Peronosporomycetes; order Pythiales; family Pythiaceae; genus Pythium; species Pythium insidiosum. The sequence goes on along the minus strand of JAKVDI010000032.1, from coordinate 417,081 downwards.
CTCGTGCTTCGACCGGGCACGATGACGCTCGTGCTGGGACCTCCTGGCGCGGGCAAGTCGACGTTGCTGCAGCTTCTCAGCGACCTGTTTCCGAGAAGCAAGAACGTGACGGTCGACGGCGAGGTCTCGTACAACGGCGTCTCCGGTGGCGGTCTCGCGGGACGACTGCCGCAGTTTGTGTCGTACGTCTCGCAGCGTGACCGCCATTTTCCGACGCTCACGGTCAAGGAAACGCTAGAGTTTGCGCACGAGTGCTGCGGTGGCGTCGAGCTATCGCCCAAGGACTGGGAGCCTATTGAGTCAAGGGTGGTGGGACAGCAAGTCTGCAAGATCGCCGACGAGGTGAACCAACACTATCCCGACGTTATCATCCGACAACTGGGACTCGAGCATTGCCAGGATACGCCCATTGGGGACGCGATGCTTCCGGCGTCTCGGGCGGAGAGCGCAAGCGTGTGACGACGGGCGAGATGGAGTTTGGATGTCGGCTCGCTGCGTGCATGGACGAAATCAGCACAGGTCTCGACAGCGCAGCCACGCTCGACATCATCAAGACGCAACGCCGCATGGCGACCACACTCGGGAAGACGTTTATCACTGCGCTGCTGCAGCCGTCTCCGGAGGTGTTCGCACTCTTTGATGACGTGCTACTGCTGCACAGTGGGCGCGTGCTGTACTACGGTCCGCGAGAGGACATTGAGGACTACTTTCGTGGCCTAGGACTCCAGCGTGCTGGCGATCGCGACGTTGCGGATTTCTTGTTGGATCTCTGCTCTCCTCAGCAACTTCAGCACGAGTTCTCTGACGGTCCCGTACGGAAGCCAGCGCCGAGGACCCCCGAAGCGTTTGCTGAGGAATTCGTTAGCTCGAAGTACCAACAGGAAATCGAAGCACGACTCTGTGCTCCAATCGACGACAAGCTTGTGCAAGCACGGGAGAACCACATGATGTCGGTTACTCCATACCATCAATCTTTCTGGGCGAGTACGTTGACGCTACTGAAGCGCGAGCGCTTGCTGGTGCAGCGAAACGAGGCGATGACGGTCGGGAGAGCCATGATGGTAGGGCTCTGTGGGGTGCTTTACTCAACGTTGTTTTACCAGTTCGATCCACAAGACGTACTCGTTGTCGTGGGAATCACGTTTGCGGGTATCCTCTTTCTCGCGTTGGGGCAGGCAACGTACATCCCGGCGTTCATGGAAGCGAGAGAAGTATTCTACAAGCAACGAAAAGCGAGTTTTTACCGCACGTCCTCGTACGTGTTGGCGGCGTCCCTCGGGCAAGTCCCTCTGGTGTTGTTGGAGACGCTTTTCTTTGGCACGCTCGTCTACTGGCTGTGTGGGTTTGTCACGAAAGCAGCGGAGTACGTCGTGTTTGAGCTGCTGCTGTTCACGACCAACTTGGCGTTTGTCGGGTGGTTCTTCTTCCTGTCATGCATCTCGCCAAATCTCCACGTCGGCGAACCGTTGGGTCTCATCACACTGTTGTTCTACATTCTGTTTGCCGGCTTCATTATCACCAAGGATTCGATTCCAGTGTATTTCATTTGGGCGTACTGGCTGAACCCGATCGCTTGGTGCTTCCGGAGTGTGGCAATCAATCAGTATCGATCGGATACGTTCGACGTCTGTGTGCGAGGAGGAAAAGACTACTGTGCCACGACTGGAAGAACCGCTGGAGAATATCTGCTCAGCGTCTTTGATATTGAGACTGACCGTGCATGGCTCTGGTACGGCCTCATCTTCAACGTCTGTATCTATGCGATCTGCATCATGCTATCGTGGTTCACACTAGAGTTTTTGCGATACGAAGGAGCACCGAGTGAGTTCTCTGGAGGTGACGATGAAGAGACCAAGACAGAGATTGTGGAGAAGAAGGATATCGTCAGCCACGAGTTCGTTGACTACAACCAAGTTATCACCCCGCGCCATTTGGAGCTAACAGTGGAGCCTCGTCACCGACAGTGCGTCCCGGTTGTCGTTGCATTCAAGGATCTGTGGTACTCGGTGCCGGACCCTGCGAACCCGAAGGAGAGCATCGACCTGCTCAAGGGTATCAGCGGCTTTGCGCTTCCCGGCACGATGACGGCGCTGATGGGCAGCTCTGGCGCCGGCAAGACGACGCTGATGGACGTGATCGCGGGTCGCAAGACGGGCGGCAAGATCCGCGGCCAGATCCTGCTGAACGGGCACGAGGCGACGGACCTGGCGATCCGCCGTTGCACGGGCTACTGCGAGCAGATGGACATTCACTCGGAGGCGTCGACGATCCGCGAGGCGCTGACGTTCAGCGCGTTCTTGCGCCAGGGCAGCGACGTCCCGGACAGCCAGAAGTACGACTCGGTGGAGGAGTGTCTGGAGCTGTTGGACCTGCACCCGATCGCGGACCAGATCATCCGTGGTAGCTCGGTGGAGCAGATGAAGCGTCTGACGATCGGTGTGGAGCTGGCTGCGCAGCCGAGCGTGCTGTTCTTGGACGAGCCTACGAGCGGTCTGGACGCGCGGTCGGCCAAGGTGATCATGGACGGCGTGCGCAAGGTGGCGAACACGGGTCGCACGATCGTGTGCACGATTCATCAGCCGTCGTCGGAGGTGTTCCAGGTGTTTGACAGTCTGCTGTTGCTGAAGCGCGGCGGCGAGACGGTGTTCTTCGGTGAGTTGGGCGAGAGCGCGAGCGAGTTGATCGGGTACTTTGAGTCGGTGCCCGGCGTGGCGCCGATCGAGGACGGCTACAACCCTGCGACGTGGATGCTGGAGGTGATCGGCGCGGGCGTGGGCAACGCGAGCGGTTCGACGACGGACTTTGTGGCGACGTTCAACGAGAGCGAGAAGCGCGCGCTGCTGGAGTCGGCGCTGGCTCGCGACGGCGTGGCGCGTCCGGCGCCTGGTGTGCCTGCGCTCGAGTTCAAGAAGAAGCGCGCGGCGACGGAGCCGACGCAGGCCAAGTTCTTGCTGAAGCGTTTCATGGACATGTACTGGCGCACGCCGTCGTACAACCTGACGCGGTTTATTGTTTACACCGTGCTGGCGGTGGTGTTCGGACTCGCGTACACGTCGTCCGAGTACGATTCGTACCAAGGAATCAGTGGTGGTGTCGGCATGATCTACATGACGACGGTGTTCGTGGGTGTCATGTCTTTCGAGAGCGTGCTCCCTATCTCGGCCATGGAGCGAGCGTCGTTCTACCGCGAGCGCGCGTCTGAGACGTACAACGCGCTGTGGTACTTTGTCGGTGCGACCATCGTCGAAGTGCCGTACGTATTCGCGAGCTGCTTTGTCTTCACGGCGATCTTCTTCCCGCTTGTGGGCTTCACGGGCTTCTCGACGTTTCTGCTGTACTGGTTCCATCTCTCGCTCCACGTGCTCCTGCAGACGTTCACGGGCCAAGGGCTCGCGTACGCGCTGCCGAACGTCGAGATCGCGATGGTCGTGGGCGTGTTACTCAACTCGGTGCTCATCATGCTCATGGGCTTCAACCCGCCGACGTCCTCGATCCCCACGGGGTACAAGTGGCTGCACCACATTACGCCGCAGAAGTATTCCTTCTCACTTCTCGGGTCGCTCGTGTTTGGCGGAGACTGCGATGGCAATGGGGAAAATCAAGATGATCTGCCGTGCAAGCCGTTGCGGGGAGAGCTTCCGCTGGCTGTCACACCCGGCACGACGGTCGCGGAGTACGTCGAGCGGGTGTATAACATGCAGCGCGATGATATCTGGACAAATTTTGCCGCTGTGCTCGGCTTTATCGTGGTGTTTCGACTGGTCGCGCTGCTTGCGCTGCGCTACCTCAACCACCAGAAAAAGTAAGTGGGCGACCGAGTGAGAGAGAGAGAGAGAGAGAGTAACAACGAATGATGACATTCACTTTCTCAGCCTAGAGCTCTTGGTTTGCTGCGAGAAACAATCCACGCTCATGAGCAGCGAGTGGCTTAAACGCGTCGATACCGTCCTTGTAAACCTGCTGAGGCACCACCAGAACGAGTCGCGGGAACGATTTGCCACTCTCCATCATCTTGTAGAGCGTGCGGACACACAAGCGAGAGTTGTAGTCCTCCACGTTGCCCCAGTACATCAGCAGCCGCGTGAGCGCGCGAGCCGTCGACGTCTCCGTCAGCGTCGTGAACCACGTGCCAAGCGATTCGCCATCCCACGCGAGATCTCTCATGACCAACTCGACGCCATCGTAGCCAGCGGTCACGCGCCTCGTGCAGCCGTCACGAATGAATATTGTGATGACGTATTGGAACGTGGGTGCTTGGATCTGCAGCGACGCGAGCTGAGGGATCCTGCCCAGCACAGTCGCCACGAGTAGTGGTAGCGTCGATGGCCCCAGCACGAGGTGCAGCCTCTGCGTCTTGTGCCCCAGCAAGTAGCAAAGCGCGTTCAGAAGAGGAGTGACGTCTCTCGTTGGGTGCAAGAGCGTCAGTCGAAGCGACGGCAGCTGAGCCTCGGTTGCCGCGTGTCTTGCGAAGAGGTAATGGGCGATCTGCGGCGCAAAGATCTCGAGCCAGTCCATCTGACCACCAGAAGCGACGGCCGCTTGTTCAATGATGTCGTAGCTCTCTGGATCGAGCATTGCGGGCGCGAACGACGCGGCGTAGACAGCGTCGACGCTGTGATCTGGTGCATCGACACGTTGTGTTCGACGGAACTGCAGTCGCTGCTGCAGCACCATCGCGGAGGGATCACTAGAGACAACGATCTGGCTGATCGCCGCGACGTCTGCGACCTTCAAGTCCATGGTGTCGATGTCGAGGTGCCGCAGTGGCGACTTGCCAGCGAGCAGCACCAGCGCGACGCAGCGCCACTTGAGGTCACGCTCTGCCGCCGAGTTGGAGCCGTCTGCGTGGCGCAGCGCGAGCCCCTGGAGCGTGGTACCTGCTGCGATGGCTACACACAGCGTCGACAGCGCGAAGGGCTCTGCTCGCGTGACGGATATCGCGTCGATGGCTGGCAGTTCATTCGCGTCCGACCCGCGTCCGATGCGCAGATTGCGGTGACCAGTGATTGTGGCCGTGATGGCTTCGAGCGCACCGAGTGCCGTAGGCGAATCGTCGAGTGACAGCGAGAGCTCGGACACCCTCAGCGCCATGCGGGCGACTTGGTCGACGAACGCGGCGATCGCTGGCGTCAGTGAGAAGCTTCCGACATGCAGCGCGACGCCGTCCAGTCGGACGCCTGTTGCTTCGGGTTCTTTCGAGCGTTGAGCTCGAGTGATGCGGCGCAACACATCAGCGACTGACTCGAGGAACGACTGGAGTGCGCTCGTCGCGTCCGACTCGAGCTCATGCAGCCTCGTCGGATCGATGTCAACGTGGACGGAGACGCCGCTTGCGTCTGGTTCAGTCGGTGGCAGCGAAGGCGGGAGGAAGATACCTTCAAGCACGCGAAGCAGCATCGTGCGGTCGTCGTGGGGTCGGCACTCGACGCGGACCACGATGGTCGTGTGCGCCCACAGCTCGGCGCTCGGGACGTCGAGCGGAAGGAAAAGGTCGCAGTGCTGACCGAGCGCATCGCGCCACGCGTCCGCGTCGCGGCTGCCGAGCTCTGCTGTCGCCAGAATCGCTTTGCGGATGCTCACGGGCAGCGCTGGCTCGCGCTCGAGCTCTGTGTGTGTTGGAAGAGTGACTTGGAGCCACTGGCGGCGCATGTCTGGATCGGCGGCGCTGGCGCCACGCAGCGAGAGGCGACCACGCAGCGCAGCAAGCGGAGAAGATGGAGGAGATGCAGGCGACGCCATCGTCGTCTTCGTCTTGTGAGGAGAAGAAGAGAGAGGAAGAGAGAGAGAGAGAGAGACTGGGATGAAGGCGAATCGACGGACGGACGGACAGACGGAGGGACGGAGCTGTTCATGTCTCTCGGTCTCTCGATGGCGGTGTGGGTTCATTCGGACCCATGAATGTTGGTCTTCACTGGATATTCGATCAGACTCAGAACTGATACCCGTGCCTTGAGCTCTGATGACAATGGATTGACTGACGCATGCTCTCATCTCAATGCTGACCTTCATCATGTCATGCGTCGTCGTCGTCCATGGAGAACGACAGCAGCTTCCTGTTCTTCAGCGCCTTCACATCGTTGCCCGCTCGCTTGCGCTTCTTCTTCTTCTTCTCCTCCTCCGTCGTCTGTTCTGTCGTTCCCTTTGATGCATTGCTCGTGCTGTTGGTCTTGCACGGCGCTTTGCCTCCGATCTCAGCGATACGTTGCCTAGCTTTCGACGTCGGTCGGGTCTTGATTGCGTCGGCACCTTCCTCATCGTTTTCTTCTTTTGCGGACCGCTTCTCCTCTTGCTTCTTCATGTACTCCTCAATCGCCTGCTTCTGCACGTCGTCCAGCTCCTCCTCGTCGTCGTCGGCGCCTTCAGGTTGCGGCGGCGGCAGGAACTTGGTCTGAATCGCTGGCACCTCGTTCGGATCATGAAACTTCTGCAGAAACTTGGGAATCACGCGCGTAAACTGCGGGCCACTGCCTCCACCGCCTCGCTTGCCACCCTTGCGGCCGCCATCTCCGCCTTGCATCCCGCGGAAACTACCATCGGCGCGCCACAGGTCGTCGTCCATTCTGGGTCGTTGCCGTTGGTGATTCGTTGTTGACTCCACTGGCGCGCGACAACATTCAGGTGCCTATGTGATGTGGTCCACCTTATTCATTTCCCAATACTATTGCGTGGGGGGTGCGTAAGGTTTTTCTATACAATATGTGGTGGTTTTTTTCAGAAGTGCTAACGTGCTTTCACTCCCCCGCGGGAATGACATCCCTGCAAGGGAACGGGAGAACAACACACACATCATCATCATGGACGACAAGGCACCCGCCGCAGAGCCCAAGCACGCGGAGAAGGAGGCGACGGACGACGCCGCCGCCGACAACGAGGATCCGGTGATCACGCCCGGCGGCAGCATCTCGGTGCCTCAGATCGCGCCGCTGGCCAAGTACAAGCTCGTGTTCCTCGGCGACCAGGGCGTCGGCAAGACGTCGATCATCACGCGCTTCATGTACGACACGTTCGACAACGCGTACCAGGCCACGATCGGCATCGACTTCCTCTCCAAGACCATGTACATGGAGGACCGCACGGTGCGCCTGCAGCTCTGGGACACGGCCGGACAGGAGCGCTTCCGCAGCCTCATCCCGAGCTACATCCGCGACTCGTCCGTCGCGGTCGTCGCCTACGACATCACGAGTACGGCAGGGAATCCACGATGATGGAGAAATGGAAAAGAGGGGGTGAACTGAGAGTTTGTATGCGTGCTGGCAGACCGCGCGTCGTTCTTGAATACGTCCAAGTGGATCGAGGACGTGCGCGCCGAGCGAGGGCAGGACGTCGTGATCATGCTCGTGGGCAACAAGACAGACATCTCGGACCGCCGCCAGGTCTCGATCGAGGAGGGTGCCGACAAGGCCAAGGAGGAGAACGTCATGTTCATCGAGACGAGCGCCAAGGCGGGCTTCAACATCAAGGCGCTCTTCCGGAAACTCGCGACGGTGCTGCCTGGCATGGAGAACACCTCCATCAGCGGCGACTCCAACTGTACGTCACTGCGTCCTACTGGCTACTGGAGGTTGGTGGAGACATGTGCTAACGAGTACGATGGTGTCTGTTCCAACAGTGATCGATATCAAGCTGACGGCGGCGCCGCCAGCGAAGGAGACGACCCCAGAGGGCTGCGGCTGCTAGTGCCGCCTCCGTACGCGCAGACCGTATTAGTAGAGACTCTCGTGTGTATAGCTCTCGCTCTCTTTCTTTCGTCTGTCTCCAATGATGCGCTGTATGTCTGTCGCACGTGTAGCTGCAGAGCCCCGCACAAGAGACAGGTAGGCCTGTCCGCCGCCAGAAACCAGATTTTGGTTTATATATCCAAGAGCCGATTCCACACACGAGTGTCCTCATTCGACGTCTCTCTCCCTCTCTCTCACTTTCGCCGCGAGCTACCAGCGCTCTGCTGCTCGCGCTCTCGCTCCAGCTCCTTCTTCTTTGAGATGGTCTCCCAGTCGATCGTGACCTGCTTCGCGTACTGCAGAAACTTCTTGTTGGTCTCCTGCAGTTGGTTCGACGCCAAGAAGCGCTCGCGGTACGCCAGCACCGTGTCCACGTGCGTCCCGGCGTCCGTCGTGTGCTTGACCGCGAGGTCCAGCGCGCGCTCCCAGCGGAACAAGCGGATGTTCATCTTGATCGCCCTGTACACGAGCGGCTTGGGGTGCGCCTGCAACAGGATCGCCTCGGCTTCCTCGATGTTACCCGCGTACAGCGCGAGCTCGGCGTTGCGGCGCTCGTCGGAGGCGATGTGCTTGACGTACAGCACAAAGTAGAGCTTGTCGACGCAGTCGATGGCCGCGAGCGCGATCTCGGCGGTCTCGAGGTGCCGGCGGTGCAGCGCCATGCCCGCGAGACACGTCCACAGCGGCTTGCTCTTGACGAACCGACAGAGCCGCACGGCCTTGTCCCAGTCCGCCGTGCTCGTGAACTCGTAGAGCATCGCTGGGTACGGCGCGACGTGCGCGAGCAACACGGTACCGTCGGCGCGGCGCACGGTCACGTTCGAGCCGACGAAGCTCGAGATGGCCGACATCTTGAGAAAGTCGGTGCCGTCGCGGGTCTCCATGACGTCCGGCAGCAGCGTCTTGTCGACGTGCACCATGTTGGGGTACGACCAAAGCACGAGCTTGGCGTCGGCGATCGCGATGAGGATCTCCGAGCTGTCGTTCCACGCCGCCGTGTCGACCTGCGCGTGCAGCTTGTGCACGCCCTTGTGCGCCACGCGCGCGATGTAGAGGTCGCGGTTACGGTCAATGAAGAAGACCTTACGGTCCTCGACGGGTCCGTAGTGGCTCAGCGCGAGCTCGTGGATCTCGAGCGCGTGTGTGAGCGCCACGGGAAGCTGCTTGCCCGTGTAAATGTCGAACGAGCGGATCGTCTTGCGGTCCGTGTGGTCGAGCAGCGAGAGCGTGTCGTTGCTCAGCGAGATGGTCATGCGGTTGAGAAACTCGACGTGCATGCCCGGCAGCTTGGGCGCGCACAGCAGCTTGCCCTCGTAGGAGTACACCTGGATGCCGTTGAAGTTGTCGACCGTGATGAAGTGGCACTCGCTCTGCACGATGAGGTTCACGGTCGTGCGCAGGTCGAAGATGTGCGGCGTGTTCCAGTTCTGCGAGTTGTAGATGAAGCACTGCGTCGCCGTACAGACGATGAGAAAGCCGTAGCCGAACGACATCTCGATCACGCGGTCGCGCACAAAGTCGATCTCCTCCAGCGTCTCGTTCATCACGTCGTGCACGTGGATCTTGCGCGGGTCCACGAGCTTGATCTCGATTTTGTTCCACGCCAACACACGCTCCACGACCTGCGCGAACACGGTCGCGCCGTTGCCGCCCGCCGCGACGAGCTGCGTGCTGTCGGACGCCCACGCGATGTCCATGAGCGAGCCGCAGTTGGGGCGCTCGCGGCAGTACGACCAGCCCGTCTTGTCGCACAGCCGAAGCAGGTTGTACGAGCCGACGGCAAACGTCTCCCCGTTCGGACACCACGCGACCGACGTGATCACGTGCTCGCCCGCAGAGCTCTGGTAAAGCTGCCGACCGAACGCGTCCCAGACGCGGTACATGCGGTCCTCGCCCCCGGACACGATGCGGTTGTTGATCGGGTTCCAGTCGAGGCACAGGATCGCGCCTTCGTGCGCTTTCCACTGGATGTCCTTGCGCCCGATCTGCACGGTCTTGATCACGAGGCTGCCGCCGTTCGTGAAGAGAAGCTGGTCGTTGTCAGGGCCCCAGCACACGGCGTAGACCGATCTCCCCGTGGACGCGAGCGTCGATCGGAGGTTCCCCGAGCGAGACCAGATCTTGATCACGCCGTCTTCGCCCGCCGTCACGAGCGCAGTGCCATCATAGTTCCACTTTAACGCGATAATCGCGCCTGCATCCGACGCCGTCACTTTCTTCTCTTCTCGACCGTTCTTGGAGACAAGGCGAAACGTCCCTAGTATCATCCACATATATTAGCCACGTCACCTAGCAGTGAAAAGCCATGACAGGTATCGTGGACAACACACCGTCGGTGCACGAGATGACAAAGGTGTCAGCCGCTTGCTTGCCGACGGACGGCACCCAGTCGATCGCCGTCACGAACGCGTCGGTGGTCGCGACCTTGCCGCTCACTTCGCCGTCCATGCGCCAGCGCACGATCGTGTTGTCATCGCTGCAGGTGATGGCGTCGTTCTCGGGCGTCCAGCAGCACGCAGTCACGATCTCCGTGTGGTGGTTCGCAGCGAGCTGCGTGTGCTGCAGCCGCATCGTGTCGTTCCTTCGCCTCCAGTGACCTCCGCGTCAGACCGGAATGGCCGCGGGCTGTCGGAGAGTCCGGTGGCTCCATTTCGGTGGACGACCTTTCGCGCTCCTCTCTCTTTGCACCAATCGTTGCTCTTCTTCAGTGGATCCACTCGGTATCCGTCCGCTGCATGTCGCTGGTATGGGACCCAGCCAAGTGACATGATGAGCGCTGCGCTGTTGACAACGAATGGGGACGCGGCAGTGCAACGTGGCCACGTGACTCGTGGAGGCAGTGGTGGAGCATTGGTTGACATGGCGGCACGAGCCCGCTCGCTCACTTTGCAATGTCGGCACAACCAGAGCGACCACCGGCGCACGGGCACACAGCTCCGCCAGGAGACGTCGCCTCAGAGCCGCCAGCGGGGGCTGAGAACGAAGTCAAGGCGGTGGAAGTCGACGCGATCCAAGCGCCAGACGCTGAAAGGTACGAGTACGTCAACAGAAACGCAGTGTACACATGCATTAACGGACGACGCGGGCTCCCAGTGGCCAGCTGGAGGAAGAAGACAGTGGAAGTGAGACCAAACTCGAGTGAGTCTCGCTGCTTCAAACCATTGTCATCGCCATGGCTCACTCTTGACTCCACAGATATCTCCCCGTAGCCAGCAGTCTGATTTACGAGCCAACGGACGAGGAGATCGAGAGGCTTTGCCGGGACGTGCGAGCGCAGGAGCGTGCTTTCCGCCGAGCGGGCCGCCTGAAGCGCCGACGGGTGAGGGACCGACAGGTGACGGACGCTATTTGATGGGATCGTGTGGACTCACATCGTTGTGTTGGCTGGCTCAAGAGCTGGGATGACAGCGACAGCTCCTCAGACTGGGGAAGCGATGGCACGGCAGCCGAGCGAGACGAGATGTTGCTGCCGCCGCCGACACCGCAGCAGCGGTGGTGGGCAGCCGAGCTGAAAGAGGAAGAAGGCGATGAAGAGGAGATCGTACTGGGGTACACGCGTTGTGAACTGGTTAGTCATCTACTCACAGTGTGTTCAACGTGCCCCGTGTTGGCAGGTCGATGATTTTGCGGCATTCGTGCAAGATGATGCCGAAGAGAAGCGTCCTGGCGCAGCGGATGACGATGCCGCGTAGGTGGTAATTTCAATAGCAAACGGGCGTCATGTCCAAATTTGTTTCCGAGTGCAGTGCCGCACAGCATCCAACCGTTTGGCTCGCGAGACATGTGACTTGTGAAGATGCGACGGTGCGTTCTTCGCGACTGCGGAGACTGGACCAACACAACGGGCGTTCAGAGGCTTGGAGCTCCATCACAACTTCACACGGCACGGCGCAAGACGCACCGAGTCCACCCACCACCTCGTTCGGATTTACAAGCGACTAGCGATTGTGTCGAGACCACGGCCGCAACAGGCGGACACGTTGTCTTCGGATCGCCAGACACCTTCGCACGACATAGCAACGGTGCTGTTCGGCGGCTCCAACGACGACGCAGTCATGATGACCGAAGTGCTGGATCTGCTCGCGACTGACGTGGCGCCAAGCGCCAGCAACAGTCTCAAAGGTTCGAGTCCATCGCAATGGTCCGCGGCAGCGTCTGCCCTCGCGCACGCTCAGATTCGACCGCTGGACGACGACGAATTCGCGCTGCTGAAGAAGAAAGTGCGCGCGCAGGAGGCCTCCCGTCGCTACCGCAAGCGACAAAAGGTGCGTCCTCGTCTTCGCTGTGGCTCGACTGATTTCTGGCGCCGTCCTCATCGTCTGTCTGGTCCATCGTACTGTGCAGGACGCGCTACAGTCGCAGCGACGAGAGATCCGGAGGCTGCAAAGCGAGCGCGACCACCTGCAGCTGCAGTGCCAAGGCATCGAGGAGCTCACGCGCCACGGGCCGTCGAGCGAGGCGGCCATGACCGAGCTGCACGCCTCCCTCCACATGCTCTCGGCGTCCATGGTGCGCGCCATCGAAGAGGAGCAAGAGCTCATCGGCGCAGTGACATCGCAAGTCGCCCATGTGAACAGCTCTCCCAAGTAGGTACACATGGTACAGTACCATCTTCAATGGCACAATGTACCTCTTTTTTAATGCACATAACCTGTTGAGAGTTCCGTCATTATTCTCTCGACAGCATTCTACACCGCTTTGCCGTGGTCGGGATCTTGGGCGAATGACGCAACGATTCATCGATGTCTCCACGCTGCGAGAGCTGCTGCCACGGCTGCGACGAGCGCTTCGCAAGCAGGAAGTGCAGCGAGCGGCGCAGGCGCTGCCGGTGCCTGTACGTGGTGCCATTGGCTCGAGGAGACGCGATCGTCGTGCTGACGACGTGTCTGTAGAAAGCGAGTGTCGCGGCGGTCTTTCGCTGGCGAGAAGCTGAGCAGCAGACGCTAGAGGTGCTCTTCATCCGTCGAAGTATCAATGAACGCGACGTCTGGAGCGGCCAAGTCGCGTTCCCTGGAGGCAAGCGGCAGAAGAAAGGAGGCGATGCGACTGACGCTGACTGGGAGACGTCTCTCGAGACTGCCCAGCGAGAGACGATGGAGGAGATCGGACTCGACCTCACAGAGCCGTAAGGCGACGGTGCCTTTGCGTCATGTTCGTCTCCATCAATACTGATTGAACGTGGTATGACAGACACGTCGAGTGGATCGGAAGCCTCCCGGCCATTCAGACACACCTCCGCACGTTCTGGGTTGGCACCGAAAGTATGTGGAAACTTTCTCTGTATCACGGGATCCAGTGTTACACCTGACGTCCTGGAAACCAAGTTTTCTTGATCAATGACCAGACCGAGTCGCGGCCGTTTGTGCCTGTCATTCAGGATGAAGAGATCGCTGACGTCTTCTGGATCGATGTCCAAGAGCTCTTCAATCCCACTCGCTACCAGTCTCTCGTTTGGCCGACCGAGGACATGGTCCCTAAGCTCGCGCGATATCCACGCGTCATGGCGTTTGTGCGAGCCACGCTTGGAAACCTTCTCTTCGGATCTATCTATCTTCCTCGGCCATACCTCGCTCCCCCCGACGAAGTCCCTTCCCGCCGTCATCGCCATGATTTTATCTTGTGGGGGCTCACGCTGCGCATGATCGCAGACATGTTTCAGCATGCTGGCTGTCCGCTGCCAATCAAGGACGGCTCCCCGCGCTTCGAGTCGCGCCGACTTGGAGATGTCGTTCTCTCGCTCTATCGCCGACCCGAAGTCGCCTTGAAGCGCGGTCTCATCGCCGCCGGACTCTGCGCTGCAGTGGGAGGCATCTGGAGTCGATTATAGAGAGGCAGAGCCTACAGTGCTTCTTGGCATTGTGGGAGATTCCAAACGACCGAAGATGATGTAGATCTATTGGAAAGTAGCGCTCGATACCCACTCACATTTTTTTGCTGTTAAGAATGGGAACACTTTAGAAGCTGTCGGAAGAGAACCCGAGACGCACTGCTATATAGTTGGGAGTCTCCATGAGCTCATGAACCAACATGTTCGTGGAGACAACGATCATGGCCGAGCTAGCAGAGCTGTTCTCGCGCCGAAGTTTAGCCCCAACGGCAACAATCTCCTCTCGCCATCAGAGAGTAAACAGAGAGGGAGCGGTGACGCTCTCATCCAGTGGATGGATGCCACGCTGTCCCAAATGGATCCATAATCAGGGTTTCTCGCATCCTCGACAGGATCGCATTTCCACCAACTTTGCCACCACCAGTGGTGGTCCACCACCACTGGCAACGTCCGAACTTTGAATGGCTCCGCAAAACCAAAACTCCAGATTCAGGTCGGGGATGTTTACGCGTCGGTTCAGCTCCTGGCTCCATTCGTGCTGGTCGAGATGGGTAAGCAGCCATGCAGTCCGCACCACGCAGCCCCGTCGACGAGCGGGCGTCAACCCAATCGCAGCCATGGCTTCCGTTTCGATGGCGACACACGTCGTGGGTTTGTGTGCTGGTCGCCCATTCGCAGACATCATCATGGAGATGGATCCATGAGAATTTCTCAGTTCCATGAGATCCACACAAGATTCGCTGAAGCCGAGGATGAGATGCGGACCCCATGGCTGCGTCATCCTGTCCATTGTGCATGGCGCGTTCGGTCATACGGTACGTACGCAGTCTCCACCAATCCCTCGAAGAGACCAATGCATCGATGGCATTGTCTGCCACGGCCGGCGGCGTTGTGTCTCATCTCAATCGGTCGAAGTGAGGCGGTGATTTCCGAACCCAATCGAACGCCAACTGCTGCTTGTTGACTGCGTCTCCGTCTGGCGGTTCTCCGACGACCCACGTCAACGCTGGTGACAACAGATGCACGTCCGTCGACGTACTCCATCCCACATGTCATTGGTCGCTTACAATCGCCGAGTGGTGGCGCGAAGAGCTACAGAGACCATCACTCTGTTGCGCGCAATCCGATTGCGCCGCATGGCTGGTCACACCCGAGTTGATCACTCGCCTCCAGCGCCTGCACCGACTGTTGGGATGTCGCGGGCGGCGCAAACGTTTACCGAAACAAACGATCCATCGCTGTCGTGGATCAACATCAGATGGTGTCTCTGTCAACATGACAGAGAGAGAGAGAGAGAGAGAGCGAGCGCCATGAAAATGAGATGACGACAACGCTGCTCCCTGCCTCGCTCTCTGCGTCGCGTTGGCTGCTGGGCTGGTTTGACACATTTCCCATTTCTACCGCTGCCCCCCAAGCAACGCGGCAAGTCTGCGCGTCTCTACGACACAGCTCTCTCTTCGCCGCCGCTTGAGCTTGATCCGATCCGATCGCATCGGTCCATTCTCCCTTCCTGCCTTCCTTCCCACATCGTCAACGACAGGACAGCCCACCCGCCGCGACGATGCCTCAAGACGCTCACGCTAGCGACGAGCTGACGGCGCGCACGCCTGTTATCGAGTACACCAACGCCAAGACGCTGATGGCGCACGGCCCCGACGCGCTGCACGAGCACGTGTCGACGCGCCTGGAGGCCGCCATGGGCAAGGCGCTGCCGCAGATGGAGGTGCGCTTCAAGAACCTCTCGATCTCGGCCGAGCTGCAGGTCTCGAGCGACAAGCAGCACGCGCACGAGCTGCCGACGATCGCCAACGAGATCAAGAAGGGTCTGCGCAAGTTCTCGGCCAAGAAGCACCGCGTGACCAAGCACATCCTCAAGAACGTGAACGGCGTGTTCAAGCCCGGCACCGTGACGCTGATCCTGGGTCAGCCCGGCTCGGGCAAGTCGTCGCTCATGAAGATCCTGAGCGGCCGCTTCCCCGTGACCAAGAACGTGGCGGTGGAGGGCGAGGTCACGTACAACGGCACGTCGCGCGAGGAGATCCGCACGCACCTGCCGCAGTACGTGTCGTACGTGACGCAGCGCGACCACCACTTCCCGACGCTGTCGGTGAAGGAGACGCTCGAGTTTGCGCACGCGTGCTGCGGCGAGGAGCTGCCAGCACGCGCCGAGCGCCACTTCAACAAGGGCACACCCGAGGAGAACAAGGCCGCGCTCGAGGCCGCGCGCGCGCTGTACAAGCACTATCCCGAGGTTGTGATCCAGCAGCTCGGCTGCAAAACTGCCAGGATACGATCGTCGGCAACGCGATGCTGCGCGGCGTGTCGGGCGGCGAGCGCAAGCGCGTGACGACGGGCGAGATGCAGTTCGGCAACAAGTTTGTGACGCTGATGGACGAGATCAGCACGGGTCTCGACAGCGCGGCGACGTTCGACATCGTCAAGACGCAGCGCAGTATCGCCAAGAAGTTCCGCAAGACGTGGTCATCGCGCTGCTGCAGCCGTCGCCCGAGGTGTTTGCGCTTTTCGACGACGTGCTGATCCTGAACGAGGGCCGCGTGATGTACCACGGTCCGCGCGACCAGGCGCTCGGGTACTTTGAGAGCCTGGGGTTCAAGTGTCCTCCGCGCCGTGACGTGGCCGACTTTCTGTTGGATGTGGGTACGTCGCAGCAGCACAAGTACGAGGTGGCGCGCGCCGACGGCAGCAAGCACCCTCGCAAGGCACGCGAGTTTGCCGAGATCTTTGAGAAGTCGGCGATCCACCACAAGATGTTGGAGGAGCTGCACGGTCCGCATGACCCGGCGCTGCTGCAGGACAAGGAGCTGCATTTCGACCAGGTGCCTCAGTTCCACCAGACGTTCTACGACAGCACGGTGACGCTGATGCGCCGTCAGCTCCAGATCACGATGCGCAACACAGCGTTCATCAAGGGCCGCGGTCTCATGGTGATCATCATGGGACTGATGTACTCGACGGTGTTCTGGCAGTTTGATGTGAAGCAGGCGCAGGTGGTGATGGGTATCATGTTCGCGGCGGTGCTGTTCCTGGCGCTGGGTCAGGCGTCGCAGATCCCGACGTACATGGCCGCGCGCGAGATCTTCTACAAGCAGCGCGGCGCCAACTTCTTCCGCACGCTGTCGTACGTGCTGGCTTGCTCGGTGAGCCAGCTTCCGTTGGCGCTGCTGGAGTCGGTGGTGTTCGGTTCGATGGTGTACTGGATGGATGTGCGGCTTCGTTCCGACGGTGCAGGGCTACGTCATCTTCGAGCTGTTGCTGTTCCTGACGAACCTGGCGTTCGCGGCGTGGTTCTTCTTCCTGTCTGCGCTGTCTCCGGATCTGCATCAAGCGAAGCCGATCTCGATGGTGTCGATCATGTTCTACATTCTGTTCGCCGGCTTCGTGATCAGCAAGGACCAGATCCCGGACTACTTCATCTGGGCGTACTGGCTGAACCCGATCGCGTGGTGCCTGCGTAGTCTGGCGATCAACCAGTACCGCGACGACCGTTTCAACGTGGATGTGTACGATGGCATCGACTACAAGGCCAAGTTCGGTCTGCAGATGGGCGAATACTCGTTGAGTCTGTTCGACGTGGAGTCGGACAAGGCGTGGCTCTGGTACGGCGTGGTGTTCATGGTGGCGACGTACGTGGTGTTCATGTCGCTGTCGTTCCTCGTGCTCGAGTACAAGCGGTACGAGAGTCCCGAGAACGTGAGCTTGTCGGGCGAAGACGCGGACGACCACTCGCTGGGACTGGAGCTGTCGTCTGTGTCGAGCAGCACGCCGAGCTACGGTCTGGTGGAGACGCCTCGCGGTCCCTCGAGCGAAGAGGTGATTCTGGAAGTGAAGACGACGCACCGCGAGCGCAGCTTTGTACCTGTGACGCTGGCGTTCAAGGATCTGTGGTACTCGGTGCCGGACCCAGCGAACCCGAAGGAGAGCATCGACCTGCTCAAGGGTATCAGCGGGTTTGCGCTTCCCGGCACGATGACGGCGCTGATGGGCAGCTCTGGCGCCGGCAAGACGACGCTGATGGACGTGATCGCGGGTCGCAAGACGGGCGGCAAGATTCGCGGCCAGATCCTGCTGAACGGCCACGAGGCGACGGACCTGGCGATCCGCCGTTGCACGGGCTACTGCGAGCAGATGGACATTCACTCGGAGGCGTCGACGATCCGCGAGGCGCTGACGTTCAGCGCGTTCTTGCGCCAGGGCAGCGACGTCCCGGACAGCCAGAAGTACGACTCGGTGGAGGAGTGTCTGGAGCTGTTGGACCTGCACCCGATCGCGGACCAGATCATCCGCGGCAGCTCGGTGGAGCAGATGAAGCGTCTGACGATCGGTGTGGAGCTGGCTGCGCAGCCGAGCGTGCTGTTCTTGGACGAGCCTACGAGCGGTCTGGACGCGCGGTCGGCCAAGGTGATCATGGACGGCGTGCGCAAGGTGGCGAACACGGGTCGCACGATCGTGTGCACGATTCATCAGCCGTCGTCGGAGGTGTTCCAGGTGTTTGATAGTCTGCTGTTGCTGAAGCGCGGCGGCGAGACGGTGTTCTTCGGTGAGTTGGGCGAGAGCGCGAGCGAGTTGATCGAGTACTTTGAGTCGGTGCCCGGCGTGGCGCCGATCGAGGACGGCTACAACCCTGCGACGTGGATGCTGGAGGTGATCGGCGCGGGCGTGGGCAACGCGAGCGGTTCGACGACGGACTTTGTGGCGACGTTCAACGAGAGCGAGAAGCGCGCGCTGCTGGAGTCGGCGCTGGCTCGCGACGGCGTGGCGCGTCCGGCGCCTGGTGTGCCTGCGCTCGAGTTCAAGAAGAAGCGCGCGGCGACGGAGGCGACGCAGGCCAAGTTCTTGCTGAAGCGTTTCATGGACATGTACTGGCGCACGCCGTCGTACAACCTGACGCGTTTCGTGGTGTGCGTGATCCTGTCGCTGGTGTTTGGTCTGTCGTTCTTGAGCGCGGACTATGAGACGTACCAGGGCATCAACGCGGGTGTGGGTATGGTGTTTACGACGACGGTGTTTATCGGCGTGATCTCGTTCAACAGCGTGCTTCCGATCGCGTCGGAGGAGCGTGCGTCGTTCTACCGGGAGCGCGCGTCGCAGACGTACAATGCGCTGTGGTACTTTGTGGGCGGCTCGGTGGCGGAGATTCCGTACGTGTTCGGCAGCTCGTTCGTGTTCACGGCGATCTTTTACCCGATGGTGGGCTTCACGGGCGTGAAGCGTTTCTTCTTGTACTACCTGAACACGGCGCTGCACGTGCTGCTGCAGACGTACGTGGGTCAGTTTTTGGCGTACGCGATGCCTAGCGTGGAGGTGGCGGCGATCATCGGTGTGCTGGTGAACTCGATCTTCTTCTTGTTTATGGGTTTCAACCCTCCGGCGGACGCGATCCCTTCGGGGTACAAGTGGCTGTACCACATCACGCCGCAGAAGTACACGCTGTCGATCTTGAGCGCGACGGTGTTTGGCGACTGCTCGGACAGCTCGGACACGTCGGAGCTGGCGTGCCGCAAGTTGAAGAACGTGCCTCCGACGATTCCTCAGGGTCTGACGATCAAGGAGTACGTGGAGGAGGTGTTCTTGATGAAGCACGACGACATTTGGCGCGACTTTGCGATCGTGCTGGGCTTCATCGTGCTGTTCCGCGTGCTGGCGCTGTTGTCGCTCCGCTACATCAACCACCAGAAGAGATAAGGATATGCATTTCTACGCAGATATGACATTTGAACTACTACAATGAAAACGTGCATGTTGATTATTGTTTGTATGGTTTGGTGCAGTATGTGCATGTTGTACAACTTCGAAGTAGTTGGTTTTCTAAGCGGTATGATTGTTGGGGATGGCTGTGCTGGCTGCTGCCGCGTGTGTTTGGTGCAACAGTTCATGAATTTGTCGTTTAGATTGTGGTTGGACTACGATAGTCGTTACGAGGTTGTGCGTATGGGCTGAGTGAGTGACCCAAGAAAACTGGTTCGGCGTGCAGAGACCCAAGAGAACTGGTTCGGGGTGCAGAGTACGATTCTGGAGAACCACTCTGCTGTACATCGAGTTGTTTAGTGTGAATGGAACGATGGCGAGTAAGGAAGACGGTGGACGCGTCGGTTCAGGTGGATTGATTTCCGATAATGTCCGACGTCCGACGTCCGGATGGAAACGTCCCTAGTCCGGGGCTCTGGATTCGTGCGGCCGTTACCCAGTGCTAGGATGTATAGACTGACTGACTCACTCACTCACTCACTAG
Source organism: Pythium insidiosum (assembly GCA_022836835.1). NCBI lineage: Eukaryota > Oomycota > Peronosporomycetes > Pythiales > Pythiaceae > Pythium > Pythium insidiosum. The sequence continues at coordinate 397,286 of JAKVDI010000032.1, read as the reverse complement.
CGAGACCTGGTGTGGAGGTCACGATTGGCCCTCCTCAGTTCATCCAGAAACAGTTCTGCAGTGGCCTCGTGTGACTGTGGCTCTGTTTGTGCACGATGGACAGCGCTCTGTGCTGTAGCGGTGCTCTTGTGAGTGAGTACAGTAACCAGTTGTGCGAAGCTGTGCGGTACAGCACCGACGGGTGTGTTCGTGCTCGTCGGGGATGATAGCACACATCTACTTGTTGTTGACGCCGCGATGGACACAGCGCAAAGCCCACTCAGAGCCATTGAGTCATGATGACATTGGCATCGCAGTCAGTTAAACAGACAGACAGACACAGTCAGACAGACACGCTGGTGTTGAGGGTGGCATGGTCCAACCGTCGCCCACTCACTCACTCACTCATCTCCGATGGCGCGTGTAGCCATCGACGATGGACAGCCATGTGACTGAGCCATGTGACTGAGCGGCCAGAGGGCACTGGGCAGTGAGTGGGCAGTGGGGAGTGGGTGGGTTGCATGTGCATCTCATACTGTGCACTGTCCGACTCGGACTCCGAGTCATGGCTGACATCTTTCCGTGACCATCACTCCTGTGGCGCGCAATCCATCCGACACGACCGAGACCGTCGACTGTTGACGGACGCCATTAAGTTCGCACGTGTCCCAGCGCGCGCAAACGTTTACAACCGCAAGTGACTCACAGTGTGTTCACTGCGGATCAACAACATCCGCTTCAGATGGTGTCTCTGTCAACATGACAGACACTGTCGGAGAGATGACGACAACGCTGCTGCTCCCTCCCTCGCTCCCTCGCTCCCTCGCTCTCTGCGTCGTGTTGGCTGCTGAGCTGGTTTGACACATTTCCCATTTCTACCGCTGCCCCCCAAGCAACGCGGCGAGTCTGCGCGTCTCTACGACACAGCTCTCTCTTCGCCGCCGCTTGAGCTTGATCCGATCCGATCGCATCGGTCCATTCTTCCTTCCCGCCTTCCTCTCCACATCGTCAACGACCGGACAACCCACCCGCCGCGACGATGCCTCAAGACGCTCACGTTCGCGACGAGCTGACGGCGCGCGCGCCTGTCATCGAGTACACCAACGCCAAGACGCTGATGGCGCACGGCCCCGACGCGCTGCACGAGCACGTGTCGACGCGCCTGGAGGCCGCCATGGGCAAGGCGCTGCCGCAGATGGAGGTGCGCTTCAAGAACCTCTCGATCTCGGCCGAGCTGCAGGTCTCGAGCGACAAGCAGCACGCGCACGAGCTGCCGACGATCGCCAACGAGATCAAGAAGGGCCTGCGCAAGTTCTCGGTCAAGAAGCACCGCGTGACCAAGCACATCCTCAAGAACGTGAACGGCGTGTTCAAGCCCGGCACCGTGACGCTGATCCTGGGTCAGCCCGGCTCGGGCAAGTCGTCGCTCATGAAGATCCTGAGCGGTCGCTTCCCCGTGACCAAGAACGTGGCGGTCGAGGGCGAGGTCACGTACAACGGCACGTCGCGCGAGGAGATCCGCACGCACCTGCCGCAGTACGTGTCGTACGTGACGCAGCGCGACCACCACTTCCCGACGCTGTCGGTGAAGGAGACGCTCGAGTTTGCGCACGCGTGCTGCGGCGAGGAGCTGCCAGCACGCGCCGAGCGCCATTTTAACAAGGGCACACCCGAGGAGAACAAGGCCGCGCTCGAGGCCGCGCGCGCGCTGTACAAGCACTATCCCGAGGTTGTGATCCAGCAGCTCGGGCTGCAAAACTGCCAGGATACGATCGTCGGCAACGCGATGCTGCGCGGCGTGTCGGGCGGCGAGCGCAAGCGCGTGACGACGGGCGAGATGCAGTTCGGCAACAAGTTTGTGACGCTGATGGACGAGATCAGCACGGGTCTCGACAGCGCGGCGACGTTCGACATCGTCAAGACGCAGCGCAGTATCGCCAAGAAGTTCCGCAAGACTGTGGTCATCGCGCTGCTGCAGCCGTCGCCCGAGGTGTTTGCGCTTTTCGACGACGTGCTGATCCTGAACGAGGGCCGCGTGATGTACCACGGTCCGCGCGACCAGGCGCTCGGGTACTTTGAGAGCCTGGGGTTCAAGTGTCCTCCGCGCCGTGACGTGGCCGACTTTCTGTTGGATGTGGGTACGTCGCAGCAGCACAAGTACGAGGTGGCGCGCGCCGACGGCAGCAAGCACCCTCGCAAGGCACGCGAGTTTGCCGAGATCTTTGAGAAGTCGGCGATCCACCACAAGATGTTGGAGGAGCTGCACGGTCCGCATGACCCGGCGCTGCTGCAGGACAAGGAGCTGCATTTCGACCAGGTGCCTCAGTTCCACCAGACGTTCTACGACAGCACGGTGACGCTGATGCGCCGTCAGCTCCAGATCACGATGCGCAACACAGCGTTCATCAAGGGCCGCGGTCTCATGGTGATCATCATGGGACTGATGTACTCGACGGTGTTCTGGCAGTTTGATGTGAAGCAGGCGCAGGTGGTCATGGGTATCATGTTCGCGGCGGTGCTGTTCCTGGCGCTGGGTCAGGCGTCGCAGATCCCGACGTACATGGCCGCGCGCGAGATCTTCTACAAGCAGCGCGGCGCCAACTTCTTCCGCACGCTGTCGTACGTGCTGGCTTGCTCGGTGAGCCAGCTTCCGTTGGCACTGCTGGAGTCGGTGGTGTTCGGTTCGATGGTGTACTGGATGTGCGGCTTCGTTCCGACGGTGCAGGGCTACGTCATCTTCGAGCTGTTGCTGTTCCTGACGAACCTGGCGTTCGCGGCGTGGTTCTTCTTCCTGTCTGCGCTGTCTCCGGATCTGCATCAAGCGAAGCCGATCTCGATGGTGTCGATCATGTTCTACATTCTGTTCGCCGGCTTCGTGATCAGCAAGGACCAGATCCCGGACTACTTCATCTGGGCGTACTGGCTGAACCCGATCGCGTGGTGCCTGCGTAGTCTGGCGATCAACCAGTACCGCGACGACCGTTTCAACGTGGATGTGTACGATGGCATCGACTACAAGGCCAAGTTCGGTCTGCAGATGGGCGAATACTCGCTGAGTCTGTTCGACGTGGAGTCGGACAAGGCGTGGCTCTGGTACGGCGTGGTATTCATGGTGGCGACGTACGTGGTGTTCATGTCGCTGTCGTTCCTCGTGCTCGAGTACAAGCGGTACGAGAGTCCCGAGAACGTGAGCTTGTCGGGCGAAGACGCGGACGACCACTCGCTGGGACTGGAGCTGTCGTCTGTGTCGAGCAGCACGCCGAGCTACGGTCTGGTGGAGACGCCTCGCGGTCCCTCGAGCGAAGAGGTGATTCTGGAAGTGAAGACGACGCACCGCGAGCGCAGCTTTGTACCTGTGACGCTGGCATTCAAGGATCTGTGGTACTCGGTGCCGGACCCTGCGAACCCGAAGGAGAGCATCGACCTGCTCAAGGGTATCAGCGGCTTTGCGCTTCCCGGCACGATGACGGCGCTGATGGGCAGCTCTGGCGCCGGCAAGACGACGCTGATGGACGTGATCGCGGGTCGCAAGACGGGCGGCAAGATTCGCGGCCAGATCCTGCTGAACGGCCACGAGGCGACGGACCTGGCGATCCGCCGTTGCACGGGCTACTGCGAGCAGATGGACATTCACTCGGAGGCGTCGACGATCCGCGAGGCGCTGACGTTCAGCGCGTTCTTGCGCCAGGGCAGCGACGTCCCGGACAGCCAGAAGTACGACTCGGTGGAGGAGTGTCTGGAGCTGTTGGACCTGCACCCGATCGCGGACCAGATCATCCGCGGCAGCTCGGTGGAGCAGATGAAGCGTCTGACGATCGGTGTGGAGCTGGCTGCGCAGCCGAGCGTGCTGTTCTTGGACGAGCCTACGAGCGGTCTGGACGCGCGGTCGGCCAAGGTGATCATGGACGGCGTGCGCAAGGTGGCGAACACGGGTCGCACGATCGTGTGCACGATTCATCAGCCGTCGTCGGAGGTGTTCCAGGTGTTTGATAGTCTGCTGTTGCTGAAGCGCGGCGGCGAGACGGTGTTCTTCGGTGAGTTGGGCGAGAGCGCGAGCGAGTTGATCGAGTACTTTGAGTCGGTGCCCGGCGTGGCGCCGATCGAGGACGGCTACAACCCTGCGACGTGGATGCTGGAGGTGATCGGCGCGGGCGTGGGCAACGCGAGCGGTTCGACGACGGACTTTGTGGCGACGTTCAACGAGAGAGCGAGAAGCGCGCGCTGCTGGATTCGGCGCTGGCTCGCGACGGCGTGGCGCGTCCGGCGCCTGGTGTGCCTGCGCTCGAGTTCAAGAAGAAGCGCGCGGCGACGGAGGCGACGCAGGCCAAGTTCTTGCTGAAGCGTTTCATGGACATGTACTGGCGCACGCCGTCGTACAACCTGACGCGTTTCGTGGTGTGCGTGATCCTGTCGCTGGTGTTTGGTCTGTCGTTCTTGAGCGCGGACTATGAGACGTACCAGGGCATCAACGCGGGTGTGGGTATGGTGTTTACGACGACGGTGTTTATCGGCGTGATCTCGTTCAACAGCGTGCTTCCGATCGCGTCGGAGGAGCGTGCGTCGTTCTACCGGGAGCGCGCGTCGCAGACGTACAATGCGCTGTGGTACTTTGTGGGCGGCTCGGTGGCGGAGATTCCGTACGTGTTCGGCAGCTCGTTCGTGTTCACGGCGATCTTTTACCCGATGGTGGGCTTCACGGGCGTGAAGCGGTTCTTCTTGTACTACCTGAACACGGCGCTGCACGTGCTGCTGCAGACGTACGTGGGTCAGTTTTTGGCGTACGCGATGCCTAGCGTGGAGGTGGCGGCGATCATCGGTGTGCTGGTGAACTCGATCTTCTTCTTGTTTATGGGTTTCAACCCTCCGGCGGACGCGATCCCTTCGGGGTACAAGTGGCTGTACCACATCACGCCGCAGAAGTACACGCTGTCGATCTTGAGCGCGACGGTGTTTGGCGACTGCTCGGACAGCTCGGACACGTCGGAGCTGGCGTGCCGCAAGTTGAAGAACGTGCCTCCGACGATTCCTCAGGGTCTGACGATCAAGGAGTACGTGGAGGAGGTGTTCTTGATGAAGCACGACGACATTTGGCGCGACTTTGCGATCGTGCTGGGCTTCATCGTGCTGTTCCGCGTGCTGGCGCTGTTGTCGCTCCGCTACATCAACCACCAGAAGAGATAAGGATATGCATTTCTACGCAGATATGACATTTGAACTACTACAATGAAAACGTGCATGTTGATTATTGTTTGTATGGTTTGGTGCAGTATGTGCATGTTGTACAACTTCGAAGTAGTTGGTTTTCTAAGCGGTATGATTGTTGGGGATGGCTGTGCTGGCTGCTGCCGCGTGTGTTTGGGACCACTGTGTGTGAATTTGTCGTTCAGATTGTGGTTGGACCATGATAGTCGTTGCGAGCTTGTGTGTGTGGGCTGAGTGAGTGACCCAGGAGAACTGGTTCAAGAGTGCAGAGACCCAAGAGAACTGGTTCGGAGTGCAGAGTACGATTCTACGGTACTCGTTCTCATGCCCATGTTCTACATTCGACGAACAACCTCCAATCGCTTTCAAGATCTGGTCGTTGGACGCTTCGCGCAGGAGTTGTTGTGTGCTGTAGTTGTTGTGTGCTGTAATGGCAAGGCAGACCTTCAAAGGACTTGGCGTCGAACGTCGTTCGCCTTCGTCACGGTGTGTCAGGTCATGAACGAGACATAACGCGGACGCACACACGAGACGTGCAAAATTTACGTCTCGTTACAGCTTACTGTCACTAGAGGATGCTCAGACTGACCAACTATTGGCGGTGGACGCAATTTGCCAAGCAGAGCGCGACTGGTTGGCGGAGAAGATGGTGATCTGTGCTCACTCACACGAGCACCGCTACAGCACAGAACGCTGTCCATCGTGCACAAACAGAGCCACAGTCACACGAGGTCACTGCAGAACTGTTTCTGGATGAACTGAGGAGGGCCAATCGTGACCTCCACACCAGGTCTCGTTAGTGAGTCAGTCAGTCAGTCAGACTATACATCCTAGCACTGGGGAACGGCCGCACGAATCCAGAGCCCCGGACTCGGCACGCTTCCATCCGGATATCGGACGTCGTCGGAAATCAATCCGATTCAACCGACGGGTCCACCGTCTTCCTTACTCGCCATCGTTCCATTCACATTGAACAAATCGATGTACTTGATGTACAGCAGAGTGGTTCTCTGCTGCGTGAGCTCATGACATTCATGACACCAGCACAATCTCCCGCCTAAACTACAGAATCGTACTCTGCACTCCGAACCAGTTCTCTTGGGTCTCTGCACTCTTGAACCAGTTCTCTTGGGTCTCTGCACTCTTGAACCAGTTCTCCTGGGTCACTCACTCAGCCCATACACACAAGCTCGCAACGACTATCATGGTCCAACCACAATCTGAACGACAAATTCACACATAGTGGTCCCAAACACACGCGGCAGCAGCTAGCACAGCCATCCCCAACAATCATACCGCTTAGAAAACCAACTTCTTCGAAGTTGTACAACATGCACATACTGCACCAAACCATTCAAACAATAATCAACATGCACGTTTTCATTGTAGTAGTTCAAATGTCATATCTGCGTAGAAATGCATATCCTTATCTCTTCTGGTGGTTGATGTAGCGGAGCGACAACAGCGCCAGCACGCGGAACAGCACGATGAAGCCCAGCACGATCGCAAAGTCGCGCCAAATGTCGTCGTGCTTCATCAAGAACACCTCCTCCACGTACTCCTTGATCGTCAGACCCTGAGGAATCGTCGGAGGCACGTTCTTCAACTTGCGGCACGCCAGCTCCGACGTGTCCGAGCTGTCCGAGCAGTCGCCAAACACCGTCGCGCTCAAGATCGACAGCGTGTACTTCTGCGGCGTGATGTGGTACAGCCACTTGTACCCCGAAGGGATCGCGTCCGCCGGGGGGTTGAAACCCATAAACAAGAAGAAGATCGAGTTCACCAGCACACCGATGATCGCCGCCACCTCCACGCTAGGCATCGCGTACGCCAAAAACTGACCCACGTACGTCTGCAGCAGCACGTGCAGCGCCGTGTTCAGGTAGTACAAGAAGAACCGCTTCACGCCCGTGAAACCCACCATCGGGTAAAAGATCGCCGTGAACACGAACGAGCTGCCGAACACGTACGGAATCTCCGCCACCGAGCCGCCCACAAAGTACCACAGCGCATTGTACGTCTGCGACGCACGCTCCCGGTAGAACGACGCACGCTCCTCCGACGCGATCGGAAGCACGCTGTTGAACGAGATCACGCCGATAAACACCGTCGTCGTGAACACCATACCCACGCCCGCGTTGATGCCCTGGTACGTCTCATAGTCCGCGCTCAAGAACGACAGACCAAACACCAGCGACAGGATCACGCACACCACGAAACGCGTCAGGTTGTACGACGGCGTGCGCCAGTACATGTCCATGAAACGCTTCAGCAAGAACTTGGCCTGCGTCGCCTCCGTCGCCGCGCGCTTCTTCTTGAACTCGAGCGCAGGCACACCAGGCGCCGGACGCGCCACGCCGTCGCGAGCCAGCGCCGAATCCAGCAGCGCGCGCTTCTCGCTCTCGTTGAACGTCGCCACAAAGTCCGTCGTCGAACCGCTCGCGTTGCCCACGCCCGCGCCGATCACCTCCAGCATCCACGTCGCAGGGTTGTAGCCGTCCTCGATCGGCGCCACGCCGGGCACCGACTCAAAGTACTCGATCAACTCGCTCGCGCTCTCGCCCAACTCACCGAAGAACACCGTCTCGCCGCCGCGCTTCAGCAACAGCAGACTGTCAAACACCTGGAACACCTCCGACGACGGCTGATGAATCGTGCACACGATCGTGCGACCCGTGTTCGCCACCTTGCGCACGCCGTCCATGATCACCTTGGCCGACCGCGCGTCCAGACCGCTCGTAGGCTCGTCCAAGAACAGCACGCTCGGCTGCGCAGCCAGCTCCACACCGATCGTCAGACGCTTCATCTGCTCCACCGAGCTACCGCGGATGATCTGGTCCGCGATCGGGTGCAGGTCCAACAGCTCCAGACACTCCTCCACCGAGTCGTACTTCTGGCTGTCCGGGACGTCGCTGCCCTGGCGCAAGAACGCGCTGAACGTCAGCGCCTCGCGGATCGTCGACGCCTCCGAGTGAATGTCCATCTGCTCGCAGTAGCCCGTGCAACGGCGGATCGCCAGGTCCGTCGCCTCGTGGCCGTTCAGCAGGATCTGGCCGCGGATCTTGCCGCCCGTCTTGCGACCCGCGATCACGTCCATCAGCGTCGTCTTGCCGGCGCCAGAGCTGCCCATCAGCGCCGTCATCGTGCCGGGAAGCGCAAAGCCGCTGATACCCTTGAGCAGGTCGATGCTCTCCTTCGGGTTCGCAGGGTCCGGCACCGAGTACCACAGATCCTTGAATGCCAGCGTCACAGGTACAAAGCTGCGCTCGCGGTGCGTCGTCTTCACTTCCAGAATCACCTCTTCGCTCGAGGGACCGCGAGGCGTCTCCACCAGACCGTAGCTCGGCGTGCTGCTCGACACAGACGACAGCTCCAGTCCCAGCGAGTGGTCGTCCGCGTCTTCGCCCGACAAGCTCACGTTCTCGGGACTCTCGTACCGCTTGTACTCGAGCACGAGGAACGACAGCGACATGAACACCACGTACGTCGCCACCATGAACACCACGCCGTACCAGAGCCACGCCTTGTCCGACTCCACGTCGAACAGACTACAACGTATTCGCCCATCTGCAGACCGAACTTGGCCTTGTAGTCGATGCCATCGTACACATCCACGTTGAAACGGTCGTCGCGGTACTGGTTGATCGCCAGACTACGCAGGCACCACGCGATCGGGTTCAGCCAGTACGCCCAGATGAAGTAGTCCGGGATCTGGTTCTTGCTGATCACGAAGCCGGCGAACAGAATGTAGAACATGATCGACACCATCGAGATCGGCTTCGCTTGATGCAGATCCGGAGACAGCGCAGACAGGAAGAAGAACCACGCCGCGAACGCCAGGTTCGTCAGGAACAGCAACAGCTCGAAGATGACGTAGCCCTGCACCGTCGGAACGAAGCCGCACATCCAGTACACCATCGAACCGAACACCACCGACTCCAGCAACGCCAACGGAAGCTGGCTCACCGAGCAAGCCAGCACGTACGACAGCGTGCGGAAGAAGTTGGCGCCGCGCTGCTTGTAGAAGATCTCGCGCGCGGCCATGTACGTCGGGATCTGCGACGCCTGACCCAGCGCCAGGAACAGCACCGCCGCGAACATGATACCCATCACCACCTGCGCCTGCTTCACATCAAACTGCCAGAACACCGTCGAGTACATCAGTCCCATGATGATCACCATGAGGCCGCGGCCCTTGATGAACGCCGTGTTGCGCATCGTGATCTGGAGCTGACGGCGCATCAGCGTCACCGTGCTGTCGTAGAACGTCTGGTGGAACTGAGGCACCTGGTCGAAATGCAGCTCCTTGTCCTGCAGCAGCGCCGGGTCATGCGGACCGTGCAGCTCCTCCAACATCTTGTGGTGGATCGCCGACTTCTCAAAGATCTCGGCAAACTCGCGTGCCTTGCGAGGGTGCTTGCTGCCGTCGGCGCGTGCCACCTCGTACTTGTGCTGCTGCGACGTACCCACATCCAACAGAAAGTCGGCCACGTCACGGCGCGGAGGACACTTGAACCCCAGGCTCTCAAAGTACCCGAGCGCCTGGTCGCGCGGACCGTGGTACATCACGCGGCCCTCGTTCAGGATCAGCACGTCGTCGAACAGCGCAAACACCTCGGGCGACGGCTGCAGCAGCGCGATGACCACGGTCTTGCGGAACTTCTTGGCGATACTGCGCTGCGTCTTGACGATGTCGAACGTCGCCGCGCTGTCGAGACCCGTGCTGATCTCGTCCATCAGCGTCACAAACTTGTTGCCAAACTGCATCTCGCCCGTCGTCACGCGCTTGCGCTCGCCGCCCGACACGCCGCGCAGCATCGCGTTGCCGACGATCGTGTCCTGGCAGTTTTGCAGTCCGAGCTGCTGGATCACAACCTCGGGATAGTGCTTGTACAGCGCGCGCGCGGCCTCGAGCGCGGCCTTGTTCTCCTCGGGTGTGCCCTTGTTGAAGTGGCGCTCGGCGCGTGCTGGCAGCTCCTCGCCGCAGCACGCGTGCGCAAACTCGAGCGTCTCCTTCACCGACAGCGTCGGGAAGTGGTGGTCGCGCTGCGTCACGTACGACACGTACTGCGGCAGGTGCGTGCGGATCTCCTCGCGCGACGTGCCGTTGTACGTGACCTCGCCCTCGACCGCCACGTTCTTGGTCACGGGGAAGCGGCCGCTCAGGATCTTCATGAGCGACGACTTGCCCGAGCCGGGCTGACCCAGGATCAGCGTCACGGTGCCGGGCTTGAACACGCCGTTCACGTTCTTGAGGATGTGCTTGGTCACGCGGTGCTTCTTGGCCGAGAACTTGCGCAGGCCCTTCTTGATCTCGTTGGCGATCGTCGGCAGCTCGTGCGCGTGCTGCTTGTCGCTCGAGACCTGCAGCTCGGCCGAGATCGAGAGGTTCTTGAAGCGCACCTCCATCTGCGGCAGCGCCTTGCCCATGGCGGCCTCCAGGCGCGTCGACACGTGCTCGTGCAGCGCGTCGGGGCCGTGCGCCATCAGCGTCTTGGCGTTGGTGTACTCGATGACAGGCGCGCGCGCCGTCAGCTCGTCGCTAGCGTGAGCGTCTTGAGGCATCGTCGCGGCGGGTGGGTTGTCCGGTCGTTGAGGATGTGGAGAGGAAGGCGGGAAGGAAGAATGGACCGATGCGATCGGATCGGATCAAGCTCAAGCTCAAGCGTTGGTGATGAGAGAGACCGAGAGCGAAGAGAGAGAGATCGAGAGCGGATACGAACTGCTGCCGCTGCTGCTGTGTCTGCTGCTGCGTCTGTTGTCGTGGGGACGCGCAGACTCGTCGCGTTGCTTGTTGCTTGGGGGGCAGCGGTAGAAATGGGAAATGTGTCAAACCAGCTCAGCAGCCAACGCGACGCAGAGAGCGAGGGAGCGAGGGAGCGAGGGAGGGAGCAGCAGCGTTGTCGTCATCTCTCCGACAGTGTCTGTCATGTTGACAGAGACACCATCTGAAGCGGATGTTGTTGATCCGCAGTGAACACACTGTGAGTCACTTGCGGTCGTAAACGTTTGCGCGCGCTGGGACACGTGCGAACTTAATGGCGTCCGTCAACAGTCGACGGTCTCGGTCGTTTTGTCGGATGGATTGCGCGCCACAGGAGTGATGGTCACGGAAAGATGCCAGCCATGACTCAGACAGTGCACAGTCTGCAACCCACCCACAGCCCACAGCCCACTCACTGCCCTCTGCCCGCTGGCCGCTCAGTCACATGGCTCAGCCATGATGGCGGTCCGCCGTGGATGGCTACACGCGCCATTGGAGATGAGTGAGTGAGTGAGTGAGTGGGCGACGGATCGACCATGCCAGTGGCATGATGTCACCCACAACACCAACCTGTCTCTCTGACTGTGTCTGTCTGTCTGTCTGTCTAGCTGACTGCGATGCCGATGTCATCAAGACTCGATGGCTCTGAGTGGGCTTTGCGCTGTGTCCATCGCGGCGTCAACCACACACAGATGCGTGGTACCATCGGTGAGATCAGGAGGAGCAGTGCAAACGATGTACGTTGTGGAGTTGATGGGCGACCGACTGCGACTGCAGTCGTGCATCGCCAGATTCGAGTTGATCACGCTACAAACAGGGCAGCAGAGGGCGACATGACGACGTCCCAGTCTGCGTTGTCGACATCACGAGAGTGACTGCGGATGACACTCGAGTGTATTCGTGATTGCACGCACCCCAAGTGATTACAGCACTGTGAACTCCGACATCTTGGGCGCGAGAGAGAATGAACTGTGCGCTGATCGATAAGCGCAGTGCGCTTGATGACACCTCCGAACACGCTCCGTTGACCCGTCGCGCCGATGGGGTGATGGCAAAACGCCCTTCCGCGCTCCTACGCACTGCGTTACCACGAGCACCGCGACCTCCAAGATCCAAACTCACTCCAGGATGATTATACCAACAACCGAGCACTTGAACGAGGTGCCGAGCTCAAATCCACCGACGCCCATCACAACGCGCCAGCCAAGTATAGGCACACTGTTTACTACCGCACCCGGGAGCAAAGGGCGTACGAATGTACAGAAGACACGGAGCGTTGGTTCGTCGACCATGCGAGCGATGTTTCGAACGCGAGATAGCACGCGCCACACAGCGGTTGATCCCCAGGTACTGTACCCGGTGCGCTGCTTGTCCCAGATCTCATTGACGCGTTCGGGAACACACTGACTGCACGGTACCGAGCTTTGGTGGCAATGCACACGGGACACACAGTGAGCTGCTGGTCCGTAACAAGACTCCACGTGGTCATCAGATGCTCGCCGTCGCTGAGGGAGACGGTGTGGCATATCGCGTCTGAATAATGAACGACGACGCTTTGAATCTGGGAACTGACTCAGTCGCTGTTGGTTTTCATGCTCCCACTTGTGCTGGTCCTGGATCCTTATCCAATGCCATTGTGTGTCGTACACCAATTAACCCATCGCCACGGCACAGAAAACCATCACTCCTGTTGGTCCATTCGGAATGGTCCATTCCCCACCTGATCACCAAAAGCTCTCTCTCTCTCTCTCTCTCTCTCTCTCTCTCTCCACGTTCGTCGGCTATGCGACCATCCTCCTGCAGATCTAGTCGACGAGTCTCGAGTCAGTCGGTCCACGTGCGTGACGCTGCACCAGGCTGGCGCACACATAAGACGTGCAAGAGCCTGTGCTGAGCGACGATCAGGCGCTGCTCTCTCTCCGACGCTGAGACTGGCGAGCGACTTGCTGTCTATCCCGTTTGCGACGCAGAGCGCGACTGGTTCGCCAAGAAGATGGGGATCCTGACTCGCGTGGATATCACGAGTGTGTGGGACAAGCAATGCGGGTCTCGTTCCGTGGAAGACGCGTGTTTCGTCTTGGAGTTTATCGGCACGATTGTTGCTGCTTTCGCGACGTTCGCCAGTATTACGGCTACCGAGTTCCGAGATGAAGTCTTTGGCTGGCCACTCACTGTGATCGGATCAGCAATTCCACTCATCTGTCAAGCCGTAATCACGATGTCTGCAAGCTCCAAGACGAGCGCTGCGAATTTCGGCGCCGGCAAAACACTCATAGAGTCACGCATCATGCTTTACACGCAACTGTGGGTATGGGTCTTCGACGTTGCGCTCACAATCTCGGCATGGTGGTGCTCGCGACCGCTGAGGACCGCGGCAAAGAGGTACCTCCGCAAGTACGAGATGGTGCAAAAAGATATGGCACAATAGATTGCTGGGCGTGCAAGTTGTTTCGAAATACGGGACGGGTCTGTTGGCTATGATGTGCATTCTCCGGATGCAGCTGCGTATCGCAAACACACCACCTTGGATCAAGAGAAACGAGACTTGATGATCTTGAAGGAGTCAAAAGCTTGTTCACCGTGGTATCTACCGGAACGCAACTCCGTTCAGGGATGTGGACGTCCAAAGCCGATCACACACACGATTCTTCCTCTCTTGCTTCATGTGTCGTCGTTTTGCTGACAAGTTTGTGGCTGGTCAACACGATGCCAGCACTGGCCGCGTTATGGAGGGTACCAACTATGAAAGATTCGACAACGAGAACGTCCGTACCAGAACTATTGAATGTCTGAAGCATATGCGGGATGCCATCATCACCGGTGAAGACACATCCGAAGCATGAGCGCACCGATTCACGGCAAAGAAAGAAATGTATTCCCGATTGCTTGCCGACGAAAGATTAAAACGAGCGCATTGCAGCCAAATGAGCGATGGCTTCACCGGCGAATCTCATCAGGAGTAATTGTTGCAAAAATCCGTTGCGCTGGTGCGATATCCTGGTCAAGGTTGAGTCTATTCACTTGCTTCAAATTGAACTGAGCCATTTTATTTTTATTTCCAAGATCCACCATTCAATCTGCCAACGCGAGTTTTGATTTTCGACTTCTCCTTTTCATTCTTCTCGACCAACCAGATCCAACGCAAGCGCCGGTACTCGTTCTCATGCCCATGTTCTACATTCGACGAACAACCTCCAATCGCTTTCAAGATCTGGTCGTTGGACGTCCTTGTCATCTTCGCGCAGGAGTTGTTGTGTGCTGTTGTTGCAAGGCAGACCTTCAAGGGACTTGGCGTCGAACGTACATCCTCCTTCGTCACGGTGTACCAGGTCATGAACGATATTGACCGCGGACGCACACACAAGACGTACAATATTTACGTCTCGGTAAACATCGCAGCTTACTGTCACTAGAGGATGCTCAGACTGGCCAACGATTGGCGGTGGACGCGATTTGCCAAGCAGAGCGCGACTGGCTGACGGAGATGATGGCGATCTCTGGTCGCGTGGTCATCGTCCGTGTCTGAACGTAACTTCGCACCGTTAGCCAGCTCTGCGGACTCATGAGGCAGCACCCAACGGATACCGGACGCTGGACGCTGGATTCTGGATGTCTAACACTGGACGCAGGACTCTAGAACTTTGGGTTAAGGCCTCTCCATCCGTAAGCCGGACGTCGTAAATCACACCTGTGACAGCCAACTAAAAGAGGTTTTACGGAGAGTAAACGGGTGAGCGTTGCAATGGATTCACATTGTATGGTTTGAGTTTGCTCGGCGTTGCAAGAATACAATCCGTATTACTTCGAAGTAGTAGTAGTTGTTGTCGTGTAAGTGATTGTGATTTTGTGTGTGTGTGTGTGTGTGTTTGCCACCGAGCAGTCTGTCTCTTGGTTCTAGAGTGTTGCTGCAACGAGAAATCGAGCTAGGAACTCAAACCGGCATCTCAAGAGTCAATCAGTTCATAGCAAACAAAAACGTATGAGGCCAGAATTTTCAGACTGGAGGCAGAAGAGAAGCGGTCAACACGCTCATTCCCAGCAGAATTGCACGCACGTTTTCATTGTAGTCCGAACGCATATCTGCGTAAAAAGGTATCTCCTGTATGTTGTATCTCTTGTCTTTCAACATCGTCGGAAATCAATCCACCTCAACCGACGCGTCCACCGTCTTCCTTACTCGCCATCGTTCCATTCACACTAAACAACTCGATGTACAACAGAGTGTTTCTCCGCTGCGTGAGTTCATGACATTCATGACACCTGTACAATCTCCCGCCTAAACTACAGAATCGTACTCTGCACTCCGAACCAGTTCTCTTGGGTCACTCACTCAGCTCATACACACAAGCTCGCAACGACTATCATGGTCCAACCACAGTCTAGACGTCAAATTCATGAACTGTTGCACCAAACACATGCGGCAGCAGCCAACACAGCCATCCCCAACAATCATACACCTCAGAAAACCAACTACTTCGAAGTAATACAACATGCACATACTGCACCAAACCATACAAACAATAATCAACATGCACGTTTTCATTGTAGTAGTTCAAATGTCATATCTGCGTAGAAATGCATATCCTTATCTCTTCTGGTGGTTGATGTAGCGGAGCGACAACAGCGCCAGCACGCGGAACAGCACGATGAAGCCCAGCACGATCGCAAAGTCGCGCCAAATGTCGTCGTGCTTCATCAAGAACACCTCCTCCACGTACTCCTTGATCGTCAGACCCTGAGGAATCGTCGGAGGCACGTTCTTCAACTTGCGGCACGCCAGCTCCGACGTGTCCGAGCTGTCCGAGCAGTCGCCAAACACCGTCGCGCTCAAGATCGACAGCGTGTACTTCTGCGGCGTGATGTGGTACAGCCACTTGTACCCCGAAGGGATCGCGTCCGCCGGAGGGTTGAAACCCATAAACAAGAAGAAGATCGAGTTCACCAGCACACCGATGATCGCCGCCACCTCCACGCTAGGCATCGCGTACGCCAAAAACTGACCCACGTACGTCTGCAGCAGCACGTGCAGCGCCGTGTTCAGGTAGTACAAGAAGAACCGCTTCACGCCCGTGAAGCCCACCATCGGGTAAAAGATCGCCGTGAACACGAACGAGCTGCCGAACACGTACGGAATCTCCGCCACCGAGCCGCCCACAAAGTACCACAGCGCATTGTACGTCTGCGACGCGCGCTCCCGGTAGAACGACGCACGCTCCTCCGACGCGATCGGAAGCACGCTGTTGAACGAGATCACGCCGATAAACACCGTCGTCGTAACACCATACCCACGCCCGCGTTGATGCCCTGGTACGTCTCATAGTCCGCGCTCAAGAACGACAGACCAAACACCAGCGACAGGATCACGCACACCACGAAACGCGTCAGGTTGTACGACGGCGTGCGCCAGTACATGTCCATGAAACGCTTCAGCAAGAACTTGGCCTGCGTCGCCTCCGTCGCCGCGCGCTTCTTCTTGAACTCGAGAGCAGGCACACCAGGCGCCGGACGCGCCACGCCGTCGCGAGCCAGCGCCGACTCCAGCAGCGCGCGCTTCTCGCTCTCGTTGAACGTCGCCACAAAGTCCGTCGTCGAACCGCTCGCGTTGCCCACGCCCGCGCCGATCACCTCCAGCATCCACGTCGCAGGGTTGTAGCCGTCCTCGATCGGCGCCACGCCGGGCACCGACTCAAAGTACTCGATCAACTCGCTCGCGCTCTCGCCCAACTCACCGAAGAACACCGTCTCGCCGCCGCGCTTCAGCAACAGCAGACTGTCAAACACCTGGAACACCTCCGACGACGGCTGATGAATCGTGCACACGATCGTGCGACCCGTGTTCGCCACCTTGCGCACGCCGTCCATGATCACCTTGGCCGACCGCGCGTCCAGACCGCTCGTAGGCTCGTCCAAGAACAGCACGCTCGGCTGCGCAGCCAGCTCCACACCGATCGTCAGACGCTTCATCTGCTCCACCGAGCTGCCGCGGATGATCTGGTCCGCGATCGGGTGCAGGTCCAACAGCTCCAGACACTCCTCCACCGAGTCGTACTTCTGGCTGTCCGGGACGTCGCTGCCCTGGCGCAAGAACGCGCTGAACGTCAGCGCCTCGCGGATCGTCGACGCCTCCGAGTGAATGTCCATCTGCTCGCAGTAGCCCGTGCAACGGCGGATCGCCAGGTCCGTCGCCTCGTGGCCGTTCAGCAGGATCTGGCCGCGAATCTTGCCGCCCGTCTTGCGACCCGCGATCACGTCCATCAGCGTCGTCTTGCCGGCGCCAGAGCTGCCCATCAGCGCCGTCATCGTGCCGGGAAGCGCAAACCCGCTGATACCCTTGAGCAGGTCGATGCTCTCCTTCGGGTTCGCTGGGTCCGGCACCGAGTACCACAGATCCTTGAACGCCAGCGTCACAGGTACAAAGCTGCGCTCGCGGTGCGTCGTCTTCACTTCCAAGATAATATCACCCTTCTGGTCCGGACGAGGAGTCTCCATCATCGCGTAGTCATCAGATCCAGACGTCGAGCTGACACTGGCAATCTCCATTTGCTGACCATCATCTTCACCACCCATACCAACATGCTCGGGGCTTTCATATCGCTTGTACTCGAGCGCGAAGAACGAGATGCTCATGAAGAAGACGTACGACACAATCATAAAGATAAAGCCATACCAGAGCCACGCCTTGTCCGACTCGACGTCGAACAGACTCAGCGAGTATTCGCCCATCTGCAGACCGAACTTGGCCTTGTAGTCGATGCCATCGTACACGTCCACGTTGAAACGGTCGTCGCGGTACTGGTTGATCGCCAGACTACGCAGGCACCACGCGATCGGGTTCAACCAGTACGCCCAGATGAAGTAGTCCGGGATCTGGTTCTTGCTGATCACGAAGCCGGCAAACAGGATGAAGAACATGATCGACACCATCGAGATCGGCTTCGCTTGATGCAAATCCGGAGACAGCGCAGACAGGAAGAAGAACCACGCCGCGAACGCCAGGTTCGTCAGGAACAGCAACAGCTCGAAGATAATGTAGCCCTTGAACGTTGCAACAAAGCCACACATCCAGTACACCATCGAACCGAACACCACCGACGACAGCAGCGCCAACGGAAGCTGGCTCACCGAGCAAGCCAGCACGTACGACAGCGTGCGGAAGAAGTTGGCGCCGCGCTGCTTGTAGAAGATCTCGCGCGCGGCCATGTACGTCGGGATCTGCGACGCCTGACCCAGCGCCAGGAACAGCACCGCCGCGAACATGATACCCATGACCACCTGCGCCTGCTTCACATCAAACTGCCAGAACACCGTCGAGTACATCAGTCCCATGATGATCACCATGAGACCGCGGCCCTTGATGAACGCCGTGTTGCGCATCGTGATCTGGAGCTGACGGCGCATCAGCGTCACCGTGCTGTCGTAGAACGTCTGGTGGAATTGAGGCACCTGGTCGAAATGCAGCTCCTTGTCCTGCAGCAGCGCCGGGTCATGCGGACCGTGCAGCTCCTCCAACATCTTGTGGTGGATCACCGACTTCTCAAAGATCTCGGCAAACTCGCGTGCCTTACGAGGGTGCTTGCTGCCGTCGGCGCGTGCCACCTCGTACTTGTGCTGCTGCGACGTTCCCACATCCAACAGAAAGTCGGCCACGTCACGGCGCGGAGGACACTTGAACCCCAGGCTCTCAAAGTACCCGAGCGCCTGGTCGCGCGGACCGTGGTACATCACGCGGCCCTCGTTCAGGATCAGCACGTCGTCGAAAAGCGCAAACACCTCGGGCGACGGCTGCAGCAGCGCGATGACCACGGTCTTGCGGAACTTCTGAGCAATGCTTCGCTGCGTCTTGATAATATCGTAGGTAGCTGCACTGTCAAGACCCGTGCTGATCTCGTCCATCAGCGTGACAACCTTGTTGCCGAACTGCATCTCGCCCGTCGTCACGCGCTTGCGCTCACCGCCAGAGATACCACGCAGCATGGCGTTTCCGACAATCGTATCCTGGCAGTTTTGCAGGCCGAGCTGCTGGATCACAACCTCGGGATAGTGCTTGTACAGCGCGCGCGCGGCCTCGAGCGCGGCCTTGTTCTCCTCGGGTGTGCCCTTGTTGAAGTGGCGCTCGGCGCGTGCTGGCAGCTCCTCGCCGCAGCACGCGTGCGCAAACTCGAGCGTCTCCTTCACCGACAGCGTCGGGAAGTGGTGGTCGCGCTGCGTCACGTACGACACGTACTGCGGCAGGTGCGTGCGGATCTCCTCGCGCGACGTGCCGTTGTACGTGACCTCGCCCTCGACCGCCACGTTCTTGGTCACGGGGAAGCGGCCGCTCAGGATCTTCATGAGCGACGACTTGCCCGAGCCGGGCTGACCCAGGATCAGCGTCACGGTGCCGGGCTTGAACACGCCGTTCACGTTCTTGAGGATGTGCTTGGTCACGCGGTGCTTCTTGGCCGAGAACTTGCGCAGGCCCTTCTTGATCTCGTTGGCGATCGTCGGCAGCTCGTCACCGTGGCTGCTCTCACTCGACACGAGCAGCTCGGCCGAGATCGAGAGGTTCTTGAAGCGCACCTCCATCTGCGGCAGCGCCTTGCCCATGGCGGCCTCCATTCGCGTCGACACGTGCTCGTGCAGCGCGTCGGGGCCGTGCGCCATCAGCGCCTTGGCGCTCGTGTACTCGATCTTGGGCGCCTGCACATACTCGTTCTCGCGCGTGTCGGCCATCGTTGTCGCTGTCGTGCGAATCCAGTTCTACTACTAGATGGATGGGTCTGTCTCAATCCGCCTGACTACGCTGGGAGGTCGTCGCTGTCACTCGCCACTGGCTGCGTCCGAGCGGTCGGCAGTCACGTGGAGAGAAGGCAAATTGAGGAATGACTGAGATCGGAACGAACGACCGACCGACAGACAGACGAGGGACGCGCGCATGGCTCAAGCGAATGGAGAGAGAGAGAGAGAGAGAGAGAGAGCGCTTGATGCTGCCTTCGTTGGTTGCTTGCTGCGCGCGATTACTCGGTTCCGACAGCGGACGCGGGTCAACCAGCTGGCTGTGTCAACGAAACATCGTCGCTCCGACGGCAACATCATCAGGAGACCAAACCCTAGTTGGAGGCGGATTTCGCGCGTTTAAACAGAACGAGGCAACGTGGGTATGGTCAGGTCCAGGACCGGATGGGGCAGCACCGTGGATGGTATACAGTACCGTGTAGAACGAAGACAACCACCAGGGAACGTCTGGAGGGATGTTTGTGTTGTGGTGATGACCGTCGACATTCTTGGTGGGATGGCACTGCTTCATGTGAGGTGCCGCGAGAACGCTATCTTTTTTTTTTCTCGCGATTTACCCACTCGTGTTTGTGTTTAAAAACAGACTATTGACTCATTTTGCCAGCCGGATCGTCGCCCATCTCAGCAGTGACATCTTTGATCACCATGCGGAGTGATGGTCTATGCGCGAAATCGTTTACGCGCCCACGAGCTGCGTTCTGGCGCCTTGCCATCATCGAGAGCGGCTCCTTGCCAATCGTCACGACGCCCCACGAGATGTCCCACCGGTCGAAAGACAACAACAAAGAGAGAGAAAGAGAGAGAGAGAGAGCACGTGTGTGTGTGTGTGTTGTGTGTGTGTGTGTTGTGTGTGTGTGTGTGTTGAGTTGCCTCGGGCGATGGCAAAATCATGGCCATCACTCTCGCGAGGCGATTGTCCGTCTCAGACGTAGCGCGTTTACGCGATCAGCAATCACACGCAAACGAATGAACGTGTACATGGAGGCCCAATCCATTTAGGGTGTCAGCAAACTGGTCGGTGGCGAGGCGTTCTTGCCCTCCCTGAGCGAGGGACTGCGTGGCCCACGCTGCACCGCTTTCCCACGGTCAACCTTTGGATTCAGCATCGAGATTCAGAGCGCAGGCGGTGCTGCGCATCCTGGTTGGTTGGATGGTTTGACATGATGGTGTAATGATGGGAACGGATGACGAATGCATGGGACGGATGCATGGGAGGACTGACGGATGGGGATGATGGAGCGATGGATGGAAACGACCTCGGGGGAAGTTCCGTTTCTCTGGAGGCAGAGCGTACAGCATCGCATGCATCATGCATAGAGAGACCCACACATTTTTCTTTTTGGGTGCCGAGGCACGTGATCGTGTCAGTCTGCTCAGGATGACCGATGGCAAGTCCGAGTCGTGACCTTTTGTCTTCGTGGTTGCCACCAACGCACAAGTACGACAAGACAAAAGCGGCGCGTCCGTTGAGAGCGGGGCGCTAGCAAGCGCTGAAGCTGAAGCAATGGCGATGACGATGGGACAGTGGAAGTCGACATTGTTTCCTCTGCTTTGGCGTGGCGAACTACGCCCATATATGCTCATTGAAGGCATCGCGACGCACTACTGGATGTCGAGACGCTCTTGGGGCGAGCGTGGGCCGCGTAGAAGGACCGAGTCGGATCCTTCTGATCAGAAATACACGCTCAAGTGCCTTGGCAAACAAACCTCTGTGTCTGCGGTGATGGTTATCATTCCTTCATGTCACTCACTCTCTTGTCGCCTCAACGCGGTGCGAGCCCCACAGGCAATTGATGAACGGGTGGATAATCTCGCGCAGGCTTTCGAGGCCCTCGTGTCGATGAAACACGCGATGCAGTGAGGCACAGTCGGCCTGCTTGGGTAGTGTGACAGACCGCAAATGCCGCAGTCCTGCGAGCCTGGAGACGTCGCGGACCTTCGTATCTGCGAGGCTGATTGTCTCAATCTTGGCGAGCGCCGCCAGCGGTGCGACGTCCCGAACGGATGTGCCATCGACTGTCAGCTCGCGCAGCTCGTTGAGATCCGCCACCGCACTGAGGTCCGTGAGGTTTGTGCGATGAATCCGAAGCACACGTAGTTGCTTGAGTGAGCGGAGAAACGAGTGACTCACCGGCGTCACCACACTGGCAGAGGTACGGCGCCCAATTTCGAGCTTCTCCAGCGTCTTAAAGAGCGCGATCGAGTGGAGATCGACGCGGTCAACATCCTCGAGATAGAGATACCGAAGGTTCTTGTAGCGAGCTTGAATCTGCGTCAAATCAACGCGCGTACAGACCTCGAGGTCGGTCAAGCTCGGGGCAGCAGGGTACTTGAAGTACTCTGAGTACGACAGCACAGTCACGCGGAGACAACGGAGGTGCTGTAGCTGCGGCAGCCCAAGCTGAAATAGTGATGAGACGCTGAGCACCTTGAGGTGAGGCAGAGTGCTCATGTAGTCGACTGATGCAGTGTGAGGCCGGAAGCCGAACAGGTACAACTCGCGCAGATTATGCATCGCTCGAATCACCGACAGGTCGACGTCGATGTCCTGCTTCACAGCGAGCTCCTCAAGTTGCGATAGCTCCAGTAGCGGCGCCAGATCGCGAAACTTCTCGCCGCTTAGACGAAGAATTCGCAGCTTTCGAAGGCCACGAAGGGAGTCCAATCGCGAGATAAAGCGCGTCCACGATAGATCAAGTACCTGGATGTTGGTGAGCGCCTCCAGCAGCGCCTCGCGGTCAGATTCTTCGACGCAATGCACGTTTGCGTCTGCGATCTCGAGCCACTCGATGCTCTTCGCGATGCGAGTTACACTCTGAAGCGAAAGGATCGAGTTTCGGTTGAGCACGAGCCGGAGAAGACCCGTCAACTGACCCAGCGGCTCATAGTCGCGCAGCTGTCTGGTGTACGTGAGATCGAGCGACTGAAGCGAGTCGTGGAGGCCACCGAGCACCGAGATATCATTCACCGGCGTGGAGCTAATGTCAATCTTGCGGAGCTTGCGTAGATCTGTGAGCGGGGAGAGATCCACGACGTTGGTGCCCTGGAGGCTGAGCTCTTCGAGTGCGACGAGAGCGTCAATGCCTCGGATATGATCGACCCCAAGAGCGTCTGTCAGGTCGAGACGAGTGAGTGTCGGCAGCCGCCCGAGCGGCGCGACGTCCAGTCGTTCCCCAGACAATTCCGACGGCAGCATGAACGACGGCGCCGTCACCCGCAGCGACTGCACGTCCGGAAGCAGTGCCGCGAGATGGTGAGCCAACACCGTGTGAGGCAGAGCGAGGTGCCTTACGTGGCGCCTCGCCGCCTCTGGCATGGAGCCCACCAGCGCCTGTGCGCGCGCGGCGTCCGGCATGCAGTGGAGCCGCGTGCGCCGCAGCAGCTCCACTCGAAACACCGAGACCGCGGCCGCATGGCAGGTCTCCACGACTGCGACGAGCTCCTGCGTCGAGAGGAACGCGGCGATGACGCGCGTGACGTCGTCCTGCGCGCGTAGCAGCCGCACTGGCGGCTCCATGATGATGAGAGCTGGAGTGGCTGACTGACTTAATGTGAGCCCTTTGGTGACCGACAGTCGGTAGGTCTTCTCTTGCACTATCTGATACCTTCCGTAGCCAATGACAACAGAGTATTATCTGATGCGTTAATCTGCATCTGATCCCGGTATCTTTCGAATTGCCAGTCGACGGTGGTCTCACGTGACCTTGGAATCGGAACGAGACGAGATGCCGCCCCGCTCGCATCGTCGCGAGCCAGAGAGACGGCGAAACGGGGCTCACGGCGGACACCACCGCCCGCCAGAGCTACGGCGGCTGGCGGACAAGTTTTGTGGCTGCCTGTGGGGCGCACTGCGTCGGGAGAGGCTGACGATCTCGCCCACGAAATCAATTGGCCAGGAGCTACAGCAGCAGAATGGATCCATGGCGATGATGGCGCCGACAGACTACCTGGTGGTCTCGCTGAACGAGGAGTCAATTCGATGCGCACCGCCCGACGAGAGGTGGCGTCGCATCCGGGAGCGTCTCGAGGCTGTCGTCATGCTGAGCTCGCTCGCGGGTCTCGCATCGTTCGCGTGGCATCCTTCCAACTGGGATTTCTGGGGACAATTTGTGCACTCGGATCCAAGAGAGCTGGCATTTATCCTGCGTCATTCGTATCAGGCGGCATGGCTTCGAGGCGAAACCATGGGAGCTACTCCGCGATTTTTGTTGGACTTCTCGATGCTCGAGATCGACGCCAACGTTGTGCTGCTGCTGGAGCGAGCACTACTCGGTAGCTCGCGATCGATGCGAGTCAGCTTCATGAAAGCGATACATACACTGCATGAGATCTCAACGGATCGACCACCCGCAACCACGCAGCTCGCTTTCCGCTTCAGTCGTTGTGTCTTCGGCCGCGACGACCTTGTCGAGAGGGTCGTGCAGCTCGCGGGCAAGCTCGAAGGAACCCGATTCGGTGTCGCACAATTGTCTTTCGACCGGCAATTGCTGACCAAGCGAGAATGCGCAGCCCTTGAAAGACAGACCAACAGCTCGTCGCTGCAGTTGCAGCGCCTAGTGCTGGATAGTACCCAGCTTGTCGCAAACGTGGAGGATTGCATCGCGTTCGGGTCGCTCATGGCGTCAATCTGTGGCGTCATGTGGGGTGGCGAGACCCAATCAGAGCCAGAACCGGAAGCGGATGTCGGTCATTCCAACAAATACCGTCGTGCCCACGTACACGGTGGAGTTCAATCGTTGTCGATGGACTGGAGTCCGTTGTCTCAATTCCAAGTCATCTCGATTTGTTCGGCAGCCATGCTGTCGAGACACAGCGACGGCGAACGGCGCCCGCTGCGCTCGCTGTCTCTTAAAGGCGCTTTTCAAGTATGTGAGTCAGCAATCTCGTGGACGTGGGTCACTCTTGCATTTTTTCATCCCGGGAGCTGTGTGCGACTGCGACACCTGGATCTATCGGGAAATATGCTTCGCCAATCGGACGTTAACGCGTTGTCGAGAGCAATGCGCGAAGGCCTCGGTGTCCTGCAAGATACAAACCCGCGGTCGATGGAAAGCTCTGGACGAAAGAAGCCCAAGAAATCGCAGCGACGCCATTCGTCGACTCCCTCCGTCGTTGTGCTTGAACGGGGAGTGACCGTGAAGGTGGCGATGGGATCCGAACCAGACAAAACGTTTGCAATCACCGACAAAGTCGCCGTTCATGTAGTCAGCCATACTGGTGACATGGTTGATGTGGTTCTTCCAGGTTACGGCATCGCGAGGGTATCACAAGACGATATTAACCACAGCGATGCGCCGTTTGGCTGCGGATATCGCTTGCCTCCGCTCGAGTCACTCGCACTCAACGCGCTTAAAGTTGATGAAGACGCCGGCACAAATCGACTGGTGGGCTCGTTCTTTTCTCACCTGCAACTGCCGTTGCTGCAGCGACTGGAGCTGCGAGACAACCACCTTGGTAGTCACGCGCTCACAGCCATCGTACAAGCGTGTCCAAACTTGAAGATGCTCGACGTCGAAGGCTGTGAGCTCCAGTCGATCGCTCCGATTCTCCGAGCGTACGCAAACGGGGAGTGCCGAATTGAGTCACTGAATCTGGCTGACAACCACCTTGGGAACCCCGAGACTGTCGAGCTCTGTCGCCTCATGAGCCAGCAGTCGTCACCCGCGAATCAGATGCGAGAGATCAACTTGGAGGGAAACCCAATCAGCCGCTCAACTCTGCATGCGCTGACGGTGGCCATGCGGTCTTGTGCACACCTACAACTGCTCGTGCTCGGGACATCGATGGATCCGGACGGCACGTTCCGCTCCATGTTCTATCCGTTTGAGAACCAGGAGCTAGCCGTGGAGCCACTCCATGTCCCACAGAAACTGGCGTTTCTCAGTGTGTTGGCGACGCGCAGAGGCGTCGAAGCCATGGAGATGGAGAACGTGCACTGCATCTTTGCGTTCGCAGCGTCACGAAGGCACCGTTGTATCCACTGGAGGTGATTGACAATGGTGGTGGTTGTGTTGCAGTTGGAGCTGCTCACATGTCACACATTTCTCTGATGGATGAAGTCGGGTTTTGTCGTTTTGCATCTTTTTTTGGCGATATATACACACCGACAAAACCCATTTTCAGCGTGTTCATAAGTTCGCCGCGCTTTCATCCGCTTTGCTCCGCAGTCGGGAACGTGCTGATACTCGGCTGTGTGGCCCAATCAAACCGCCGCGATTCCCGTCCGCAGCCTCGGATTGGCGAAAACCCCTGTTTTTCTCCCCCACCCAGTGGCCCATCGGGCGTTCGGACCCCCTCAAGGCATTTCCATTTTCTCCCCTTTGTGACCAACCGGCCGACACAGCATGGGGCGACCGCGCGGCGTGATCTGGCAGGAATTCACCGAAGCCGAGAACGATGTGGACACGGGCAAGGAGCGCGTCAAGTGCAAGCACTGCGAGCGCGTCGTGTCCAAGCGCGCGCACCGCCTGCAGCAGCACCTCGTGGGCTGCAAGGCCTACGCGCGCGCCATCGAGCTCAAGCTCACGACCGACGAGGCGCTGCAGGCGATCACGCGCTCCAGCAGCATGGCGGGCATGATCCTCGCGGCCGCGGCGCCCAGCGCCATCAGCTCCATGCCGCTGGAGCCGCCGCCGGGGCTGCACCTCATGGGCGCGGCCGGAAACGGCGGCGAGGGCTCGGCCGGGCGCCGCCAGCTCGAGCCCACGACCACGGGCCGCCAGCTCGAGACGCAGCAGATCTACGAGGCTGTCAAGGCCTACTACGGGCTGCGCATGCAGCGCTCGACCGACTTTATCCTGCTCAGTGGCTGCGCGGCTCAGCACGCCATGAGCAACCCGCTGCCGCCGCTCATCTCGCAGGTGATGACCAAGGTCCCGATCGACGTGCTGCAGCGGTACTCGGGCTGCGGCATGCCCGTGCCGCTCGGCATCGACGGGCTCCGCGTGCTGGACCTGGGCTGCGGCGCCGGCCGCGACACCTTCATCGCTGCAGCGCTTGTGGGTCCGCGCGGCTTTGTCCTCGGCGTCGACATTTGCCCGCAGCAGATCGAGGTCGCCGAGCGATCGGTCGAGGAGTTCAACTCCAGCATCGGTAGCCGCCAGTCGAACGTGCGGTTCGTCGAAGGTCAGATGGAGTATCTCGAGAAGGTCGGGGTGGTCGCGCGCAGCATCGACCTCGTGATCGCCAATTGCTCGTTCAATCTGTCGCCGATGAAAGAGCAAGTGCTGAAGGAGGTCATTCGAGTGCTGCGACCCGGTGGAGAGCTCCAGTTCACCGACATCTTCTCGTCGCGACGCCTGCCCGAGTCTGTCCGCAAAGACGACGTGCTGTACAGCGAATGCTTTGGTGGCGCGCTGTACACGGAGGACTTCAAGCGGCTGTGCCGCCAGCTCGGCTTTGGCGAGCCGCGCGAGCTCTCGCGAACACCCATGGAGATCAAGAGCGGGGCTCTGGCTGACATGGTCGGCCTCGCGTCGTTCTACAGCATCACGTACCGCTGTTTCAAGACACCGAACCTTGAGAGTGGTGAGCTCGAAGAAGACTATGGACATGTCGCCACGTACCTCGGGACGATCCCCGGTCTGCCACACGGATATCAGCTTGACGCGGCGCATTTCTTCGAGAGTCTTCGCCCCGTTCGTGTTGGCGGCAACACAGCCGCGATTCTCAAGCACTCGTGGCTCAAGAAGTACTTCAATGTTCACGGCGATTGGGCAGTGCACTTTGGTACGTTCGATCCATCGATGGCGGGTCAACCCAGTGTGCCCAGTGACTCGCTCCGATCGAATGGGCTGCCTCGACGCACCTTTTTCTCGACGATGAGTTCTGTGTCGGACGACAACTACCAGAAGGACGACCTCAATGGACACGGCGCGTCGGCGATTTTTTAAGAATGACAGTGTGGTGTGCTGTGGTATGTAGGAGTGAAATGTATGATCGATTTGAATTTTGGCTTTTGATGCTGGTCTGGAGAGTTTTCAGCGTAATTGATCGTTGATCTCAAGCTTGTTCTAGGACGTCGTACCCACGTTTCGAGCCAAACCGCCACCCCCACGCACTGCTGCTGCTATCGCATTGCTGATCTCCGTCGTCTTCATTAACTGCGTCACCATCCGCACGTTCGGGTCTCGGTTTCTGTGGCTGATCAGTATGGGAGACACGCTCGTCGGTGGTGTCTATCGGTCTACTGATCCTGTACATCGGCCCCAGAAACGAGTCGTACAGTCGCACACCAATGACTGCACCGAGAATGGGGCCCACAATGTACACCCAGAAGCCTCCGCGTGGCCCTGGAAGCGCGACACTGCCCCATCCAGCAACGGCAGCGACCAGGCGCGGTCCAAAGTCTCGCGCAGGGTTGAAGCACGCCTGCGTCAGTGGCGCGATGAAGCTGGCGAGCGACGCGACCGTGAAACCGATGAAGTACGGGACTTGCTGGGGCGCTGGTCTCGCATTGTTGCGTTCGTCCGTAAGAGACCGCACGACCAGCGTGAGTACCATCGTCCCGACTGTCTCGATGCATAATGCGCCAAGTGGAGTGACGTCATCGAGTGCCATCGCCCCCGTCCAAACGACTTGAGGATTGGGAAAGTACTCGCACAGCACCATCGCTGAGAGCGTGCTGTTGTCCAAGCCTCGTGTGATGTTGTGCTGCTGTTCGTACCGCGCCAGCGCATTGCCATAGACAAGAAGCACACTCCATGCCGCCAGAATACCGCCAATGAGCTGGGCAGTCACGTACGGAAGCACCTTGTGTGCTGGAAACTTGGTCTGCGGAGAGAAAGCGAACGCGATCGTGAACGCAGGATTGAGATGTGCCCCCGAGAACTGCGAGGTCACGAAAATGGCGACCGCGATGACAAAGCCCCAGACGACAGCGACTTGCCACAGTCCCACCTGCGCGCCCGTGGTCACGGCCGCGGCGCCAGTCGAGAGCCCGAGGAACAAGAGCAGCCACGTCCCGAAGCACTCGCCAGCGACCTCGATGCGTGTCAATGCTGTTGCTGCTGTCGGCGGCGACATTCAGTCGCAGAGAACGAGCGGTGGACGATGAGTCGCGACGAGACGAAACGAAGTCGTGGAAAGAGAGTTGCTTTCAATGGAATTCGTTACGCCGCCACAAACCTATTTGGGGCCATCTCTCGGCAACGGATTCCTCCGTCGGTCAACGAGAATTCGCTGTCGTGATGCGACGCCACATCGATTCCGTTCAAAGTCGAGTGAATGACAACGTGGTTCAAGTAGATGAGCTGCACAACGCACTGCACAGGGTGTGGGGAAGGAGCTGGATCTGCTGGGCAAGAGATCGCCATGGAGACTTGGCTACAGAACCTTCATTCGCTGAGCGAATGTTGGTCTCGATTAACATGACGTCGCCAAATGCTCCCATGTGATTGGGCTCATTTAACGAACACGGCCGACAGTCGCTCTCCATCCCATTGCGCAATGCGGAAAACGCTTCCGACGCTGTCCGCCGTCCAACACGCCGCTCGCATGCGACAGAAAACTTCATTCTTCGATTGTCTTCAAACATGCCATCCCCTCCGGAGGCCCCGCAAACGCACCACACCCCAGACGCCGACGCGCCGCTGTTGCACCCGCATATCCCCCGTGTCGAGCCACGAGAGCTGGCAGACGTGCTTCGCACTTCCCCTGGCCCAGTCATCGTCGATGTGCGCGAGAAAGGAACGACCGGAGGCTTCATCCGTGGGGCTGTCAACGTTCCACAGCCCGACTTTGACGACGAAGAGAAGGTGGACGCCCTCATCGAGAAACTCAAGCACGAGACGGCCGAGATCGTGTTTCACTGCCAGCACAGCCAGCGACGCGGCCCAAGCGCTGCGTTTGCGTTCCTCAGTCGACTGGAGCAGCGTCTTCAGAACGACGAGACCAAACCTACCGTCAAGGTCTTGCACGGCGGCTTCCACGCGTTCTCCCAGGTATGCACGCTATTCTTTTGCAACACGTGTGTGAACGATGGCCACTCACGTTTGCTCGGTCTGCGTAGGAATTTGGAAATGACGATACGCTGATCGATCGCAGTCCGCTTGGTTGAGAATGTTGTTGTCCAACAACGTGTACGGTGCGGGAACATCAAAAACCGGTCGAGTTCTCATCTTCTTGACGTTGCCCAGCCCTTCGCGTTCCGATGCTGCGTGGTAAAGCAGGCTTTCATGTCTAAAACATGTTACACATCGTAAAACAATCGAAAGATCTCGATGTCACGATGTGTTTGGATTTCATCGTGTCGGCATGCCGCAGCCGAGTTGCGTCGTTTCGACAAGTGTTGTTTGATCGACTAGCATTCTCTCATGAGGTGTTGGCGCGCCTTTCTTCGCACTGGCATTCTCATGGTACTGTACGAAGATCCTGTGCTGACTGAGCTTGGTCCAACAACGACGACGACGATGGCGATGATGATTACCACAGTAAAAGCAGGCTGCGATTTCCAGCTCGCAAGACAACGTGAAGGCAGTCCCTCCTGTTGCTTGACTGACTCGTTGTCTGTCAACCGTTTGCTCAGTTGCTCAAGAGCACAGTGCACACGAACCACGAACACAGCATTCAGATGACCCACATTGTGCATCGCAACGTTGACAAGAAGAAAAGAAAAAAAAAAACAACCGATTGACTGGATGGCGTCCGCGTCTGGAGAATAAATTAAGAAGGTTATACGGCGATCCGCGTCGCCGTGCGCGCCACCAGAGCGGCACTAGCAGTCGTAGTAGTACTCGACGGGTCGCCCATCGGTCGTCGTCAACGTGATCTGCAAGTAAATCTCGCTGCGCGGGCCGTGGGGTCCGACGTCGTCGGGCAGCACCAACGGGTAATGGTACAGTTCATCGTGGCGTCCGCCGGCGTACAGTGCGAGCGGGATGACCGCCGATCCGATGAGGTCGTCGCGCGAGAAGTGGTCGTGATCGAAGACGCGCACGACGATGAACTCGTGCTCCCACTCGGACACGACAAACTCAAACTTCTCGGGCGGCGACCACTGCGGATTGAGGTTGTTGTTGAGTCGCGAGCTCTTGCGCGTGTCGTCGCCAATGGAGAACACGACGTACGGGTCGCTCTTGCCGCCAGCGACCGTGAAGTCACTGGCCATGAGGTCGCTGCAGCTGTACAGCATCACGCGCACGAGGTACTTGGTCATGTCGAGGAGGTACGAGATCGAGTCTTCGTGGAGCGAGGGTGAGCGCGAGAGACGAGCGAGCGATCGGGACAGACCGCGAGCGTCGTGGTGCTGCGCGAGACTGTAGGGAATACAGTAAGTAGAGCAGAATGGAACGCGAGGAACGCGGCGAATGGAGGGCGTCAAAGCCGGAATGCGCGTGTGCAGCTGGCGGCGTCGAGTGGGTCAACACCAGCAACCAGCTGTACAGCTGTGGAAGCGGAGAAATGCGCTTGTTGGAGGGATTGTATTGGAAACACCGATAGAGTACCGGTATTGCCCTGGTGTAGCCATTCCTCGGTGTCAACCAAATGGGATCAGCGCACTGCGACTCACAGCGCTCGCTGTTGTTGGTTATGCAAGCAGAGTGTCGACGAAGCAATGGCGCAGCATGTGTAACTGGGTGACTGTCCTCAAGACAGTTGCGATTGGGCTGGTCATGAACATGAAGGCTGAGCGTGTGAAGGTGGGGGCTGATCCACGGAAGAACAATCGCTGGATTGAGACCACTGGATCAGGAGATGATGACATGATGGGCCGTAGACATTCAGCATTTAAACCAAACGTGGCCTCTCTCGCTTCTCCCATGGAGCGAGCCATTCATCATGGATATGGACGTGGTGGCATCGACAGTCGACCGCCGCTGTTCTGTTCCCCATGGCGTGCGTCGTGCAATGCATGCAATTCTCATCGCACTCAACCCGCACCAGATCTGATCCAACCAACTGATTCTCCAATCACATATCTGCAAAGCGTAATATAACCGCTTGCCCAAACGTTGCTGGTGCCATCTCATTCTCCGTGAGTCGCGAGCGGTAAATTACGCCGCGCTCTCCATCCGCGACAAGGGGCAACCGGAACCAGACACGACAGGGATCGACCATCCTCATGGCCTCTGCCTCTGCCTCGCCGACGTCGCCGCCGCGCGAGAACGGCGCCTCGCCGCGCGACGACGCGCCCGTGACGTTCGTCGCGCCGTCGAGCGCCGGCGAGTCGCGCAAGCGCCGCTTCGAGGCGCTCAGTGCGTCGCCCAGCAGCTCGCCGCGCGTGCGCCACGTTGACGACCAGGTCGCTGGCGGCGAAGAGCTCGACGCGCTGCACGACGCGCTGCCTGTGCGCTCGCCCGTGCTGCAGATGTGGTCCAGCAGCTCCCGAGACGACGGTCTGGCGGCCGTCACGAGGGCGACGCCGGGCGCTGTCGCCTCGACGTCCGCGTCGGCGTCGGCGTCGGCGTCATCGTCGCCAGCGCCATCGTCCAAACCGGTTCGCACGAACGACCGCGACGCGCCGTTTGGGCTGGACCAAATGTCCAACAAGCGCTACCGTGCGTCGCCGTTTTCTGCACCGTCGCTGTCGTTTCCGAGCTTCAATGGCGCGGCGATGAAGCTGCCAATCGAATATGGCGGCCGCCAGATTGACGGGTTCCTGCCGATCGATCGCGCGACGCCCGGAGAGATCTACCACGCCAAGCGCGAGACGTCGGAAAACCTCATGGACGCGCTGTCGATCTCGCAGCAGAACACGCAAGAGTGCACACAGACGCTGGAAGAAAGCCCGACGACCTGCGTCATCCGACTCGTGCTGCATCCCGAGGTCGACCGGGCGCTCACGGTCTTCCAGAAGAACGACCTCGAGAAGCACGGCCTCTATCGCATCGAGCTGCACCGCCTGAACCCGCGCGTGAATCTCGGTCGCGACAGCTACTCCAAGATCTTTGACAAGAAGACGTCGGGGATCGACCCCGTGAAGCTGAGTCGCACGCACTGCATCATCGAATGCGCCGCCGATCAAGACTCCAACCAAGTCGGCGCGTTCATAACTGATCGAAGCACCAATGGTATTCGCATCAATGGGCTTCCCGTGACAAAAGGCAAGCGAATTCCGCTGCAGGACGGCCAGACGATCACGCTGCTATCGTCGCGACAGGGCAATGTGCTACTGGGATACGTGGTGGAGAACCCGCACGTGCGAGCCGCTCAGGTTTCGCTGGAGCCCAGGCTCGATGTGTCGGTCGGACGTTCACAGGAAGCCTCTCAGCAGGTGCGAATGGTCGAGGACCACACGCTCGGTGTGTTGTTTGCAGCCCCGCTGGTCGGCAAAGACGTGCAAGGCAAGTATCATCCGATCGCCGAACTTGATATCAAGCGCGAGTACACGATCCTGCAGCAGAGTCTGATCGAAGCATCGCGCTACGCCCGTCGACCAGTGACGTCGAGCGACAACGGAGACGCACCGACATCTTCGGCGCTCTTCCAGTACCCTCATCAAATCAACGTGTGCGCCAAGTTTGCGAACACGGAGACTTTTCGTGGCATGGTGACGATTGGCTGCCGCGCGCTGCACTTCTCAGGGCATGGCGATGAGCGCCATCTCTACTTTGAAGACGGCATGGGTCTGGTACATCCGATCCCGCACAGCAGTCTGCAAGAGCTATTCATCGCTGGTGGCTTGGGAGAGTCGACGCTGCGACTAGCATTTGTTTCTGCGTGCTCATCGGCTCCGTTGGCTCACGCGTTCGTCGCGTGTGGCATTCCACACGTCATTGGAGTGAAGACAAACCAAAAGATCGAAGACTTTGCTGCGATCGAGTTCACCAGATCGTTCTATCTCGCTCTCGCGAGAGGCAAATCTGTCGGCGCGAGTTTCACGATCGCACAGCAATCAGTCGCAAAGTCACCCAACATTCGAGGACCGTCGGAAGTTGCCGACAAGTTTCTGCTACTACCTGAAGGTGCCGACCACTCGGAAGTCATTTTCCCGCTTGTTACAATGGAGGCGAATAGCGCTGCTGACCTCGCACCACTGAAGTTGAAACGATACCCAAAGTTGTGGTTTGACGACCTGCCAGCAATTTGTCAAGGCTTCTGCAATCGTGCTGTTGAAGTATACAAGATTTGCCTCGCGCTCATGCTCACACAGTCGCGAATCACGCGGCTTGTGACCATTTGTGGCGAGGAAGGCATCGGCAAGACGGCTGTCGCGCACGCGGTCGCGAACTATGTTGGGCCCCGCGTCACATCGGAAGGAGGTGTCAAGATTTTCTCGATTGCCAAGCTCGCGCAAGAGGAGATGGATTACTACGTGACCTCTATTGAGCGCAAGATGAACATCGACAAGGTGCAATCGACCGTGCTTTCTCGCCTGGAATCGATGGTGAAGGACCATCTCGCGAAGCACAAGACGCGACTCGAGTTCAATGCGCAGCAGATCCTGCTCATCTTTGATGGGTGTGACTGCTTGCTGCAAAGCATGACGCGGCGTGAACGATTTCGCCACTTTCTCAGCGATTTGCTGACCAACAACCCGTCCCTCAAGATCATCCTGACTGCGCGAACCTCGATCAGCACGGACGGAGCTGTCGCAGGGCACGGCGAGCGAGTGTACGAGCTGTCGCGTTTCTCAGCCAAGATGTCGGCCAAAATGTTGCTGAGTCTCGTGAGCCGGCCGATCCGCGTGGAGGAGGTGCAGCGGTCTCGACTGAATGGCGCCACCACCGACAAGATCGATCTCATCGCGGGCCACCCCGCACTCCTGGCGACCGCCGGCATCCCCAAGCGGATCGCCGATCTCGCTGGCAAACTGAATGAGTCGCTGATGGACGACATTCCAGTCGACGAAGCAGCGATGGAGGTCATGGAGTGATGTGGTGCAGAGAGACGGATACAGAGAGGAAGATTACTGTAGGGACAGCGAGGCCAAACGCTCCAAAATACAAAGAGTCAGACGCACACGCAACCATTGCCGTCCTGAGCGCGGGCGCAGCGTATCTTTGCGAGACACGCCCGCACGACTTGGGTCATCGTCCTCTCGGCCTCAGTCTCGGCCTCAGTCTCGGTCTCCCGTTGACACGCGACCGTTGACTCGGTTGCTCTGTACAGTACAATGTACTGACCAGCGCTGAAGTCAAGTTGAGAGGTGATTTCGTGACGCTTGGGGTTTGATCAACACGCGAATGCGGCACGCAGTCTGTAGCCAATCGCAGCACGAGATGGCTTCACGGCACGGAGCTCCTCGCCAACCACACGCCGAGCGGATAGGGGATCATACAAACCGCAAGTGCGCTCGTGCCAGTCGCGGGCAAGTCGAGCCGCCGGTGATTGGTTAAACGACTCGAACGTTCCTCGCTCGCGCAGAGATACGAGTCTTCCACCGTCTCGCGAGTCGCAGTCGCGCACGAGCCGTGATGCGCCCACTCGGCTGTGCTGCCCACCGGGACGATATCCATTGACATTGGGATCTGCACCGCCAGCACAAAGTCGGATGGCGGCCCCTGGCGAGTCCCACATGAAGGCGGCGCCTGCTGCTGCTGGGGACGACGGCGACACGAGCTCCTCGTCCACGCAACTGGCGGCAGACGTCGGTGACCAGCGTCGCTCCACAACGCGTGATGCGGAGCAGTCGCGTCGCTGGTGGCGTCGCTGGTTCCACCACCGCCAGCGTTCGATGGATCATGACGACAGCAGCGAAGGAGCACCCGCGTACCAGAAGCTCGAAGGCAACGACTCGACTGTGTCGGCGTTCGCGCCGCCATCGGAGACACCGCCGCGATGCTCTCGACGCCTTCGACTCGGCGTCGTCGGTGTTGTGATTGTGCTCGTGGTCGCAGCGAGTACGATCGCCGCGGTCGTCTCTCGGCACTCGCGTCAGCACGACGCAAGCAGTCTTGAAAGAGCATCCTTCTCTCCTCCGACGCGCGTTCGACGGAGCTGGAAGACTTTCTCGGAGGATGACAAACGTACGTTCAATACCTCTCGTACTCCCGAGCAACTAACGATCACTAACGCTTCTCTCTCTCTCTCTCTCTCTGTCTTTGTCTGAATAGAACTCTACCTGAGCGCTGTGCAGATCGCTATGGAGAAAGGGTACCACTACCGCTTCGTGGGGGTCCACACAGCGCACATGAATCGCATCACGTCACACGGCGCATGTCCGTTTCTGCTGTGGCACCGTCGATACATTCTCGGCTACGAGAACATGCTGCGAAGCCTACACCCCAAGTTCGCCAACCTCACGCTGCCGTACTGGGACTACTTCGAGGACACGTCCAGCCAACTATCAGTAAACGCGTCGTGCAACAGCCTCGAGTCCTGCTCGCAGTTTCTGCGTGACATGGGCGGTGGCGGCAAGACCGACGGACCAGCGGGCGAGTTCATGCAGGTTGGACACGTCTCGCTCGAGATCGGCACGTGCGTCTCCAAGGGCATCGCAGGACACGCGTGCAACCATGTAAACGGAACAGCATCCGGCAAATGCCGCAACTGCGTCATGCGTGGCAACTGGTCGAATCCCCACAAGATCGTGCAGACGCTCGGCCCCGATCTGCTGCGAGTTCTGCGGGTCTTCAACGAGACCGTTGAGGCGGACGAGTACTACGAGGGACCGCACGCCTACCTGTCGCGGTATATCGAGTCGACGTTCCACAACGCTGTGCACCTGACGCTCAAC
Organism: Pythium insidiosum; assembly: GCA_022836835.1. Taxonomy (NCBI): domain Eukaryota; phylum Oomycota; class Peronosporomycetes; order Pythiales; family Pythiaceae; genus Pythium; species Pythium insidiosum. Next base: position 360,948 of record JAKVDI010000032.1, on the reverse strand, counting down.
TCAAGTATGCGCTACACGTCGTCGGCGTTTGATCCAGTCTTCATGGGGCACCACGGCATGGTCGATCTCGCGCATTTCATCTTCAATCGGTGCCAATACGACCCATCAGGCCCCGCGACCCCGCTCGAATGGAAAGCGGGCCACGACAAACGGTTCGATGTGTTCGGGTCCTGCTCAGTGTACGACGGTCTCGAGGTGGTCAAGGTATCCAAGGGAAATGAATCCATGCAGATGGATATTGACGAGGTACCAGTTGAGCAGGACGAGTTCATGAAGCCATTCTTCTCTGGCTACGGCAATCGCTACGCAGATATCGCCAATGTCGAGGACTTGGGTCCTGACAACAGCTACACGTATCTGATTGACCCGTACTTGCAACAGCTACTGGAGACGCATCACATCCGATGTCCAAGCTATCTGTTCGACCCCAAGTTGGTCTCCGGAGAGAAACTGACCGAGAACTCCAAGCAAACTACTTCACGACACTTGGCCGGTATTGCCACAAGCCCATCGGCTGCTCAAGAGCTGGCGGCCGCACTTGCGTCATGTGGCGATGAGATCGCTCAGCGATTCCCAAGTCTCCCTTATCGCGAGAGGCTGCAACAAGAAGGGCTGATCCAGTGTCTCGTCGTTCGCGAGCGGTCTGGCGGTGTGATTGAGGACTACAGCTCGGAGTTTAGACACGATTTTCGAATTCCACCCGACGTCCGACCTTATTGCGTCGATGTGCTCGAGAAATTCGACCAGAGAAGACTTGCTTTGCTCGCGAGCGACTCGTGCACCAGCAAATACGGTCAGCTCACAGGTGTCAACTTCCAGAGTCTGCTCTCCGACCGGTAGTACCACGTGGATTGCATGAAAAAGCTCGGAGTCGTCGAGAAGTGCCGTTATTTCTCTCGCTGTTCGTCACAAGCTGTACGATCCGTGTTCTTTGAAATGTGTTGAGCAGAGCAAGCTGCGTTGATTGAGAGTGCGCCGCAGCGGTTTGGTGGGATCTAGCGGCTACGAGCGCCGCGCAGCTGTGAATAGAAGTCAGAATCAAGGGGTATAGACCACATACAATCTGAACTACCTAGAGTTGACAACGAATCTTACAGGATCTATGTAATGAATTCTTTCTTGAGTTCAGAAGAGGAGGATGGACCAGCACGTGGATTCCCGCCGCATTTCAGATTGGTTCGGCAGCCGAAGCATCGTTGGTCAATCCATTTGTGACCCGGACAAGTGGTGCGTCATCCAGTCGAGTCAACAATCGCTTAATAAGTGATGTTTGGATCGATGGATGGCGCCCATAGTCCCAAGGTGCAGTCCAGAGCCCATGATCGAATCATGAGGATCCAGATTGGATGACCAAGACTATTCGGCGTCCAAAGATCACCCACCTGGACCATAAACACTTTAATGTGGTGTTGTTGGCCATTTGTGCACACTCGACAGTCACTTCCTTCACACTACCCCAACAGATACCGGTCCAGGCACAGCAGACGCAATCGTGGTCCTCTGTGATGCCGGGTCCAGGCATAGCGAACGCCATGATGGTCTTCTGTGCCAGCCTGGCAATGGTCTTGTGGTCAGGTACACTTGGCGTCACGTCTCCTTTCTAGCAGAGCGGGTGCCAGCCACCAGCCAATCTCTGTACGCTTTCTTCCCGTTTGTTTGGAATCCAAACAGCCTTTGGATCGGATCGAATCGAATCGGATCGAATCGGATCGAATCGGATCGGTTCGACAACGAAAAATTGTTCGTCGGTCCACTCGCCATCCGGATCTGCGGAGCTGGCGGATTGGATCGACCGATGCATCCAGTTGAGTCGACAATCACTGGATGTGCAGATGTTTGGATTGGTCGCTCCCAAGTCCAAACGCCAAACGTAGTCCATAACCCAGACTGCCCGGCATCCATATCCATGATCGGAAGCGTCCAGGCACCAGTGACTGGTGACTGGTCCAGTCCGACGGGCTGTCGGATGGGGATGTGGATCATCCATGGATAGCGACTTTTTGTCGTGGTTCGAGTCCATTTTGGACCACCAGAAACGCCTCGTCTCTTGCCACGCACGTGTTTCTCGCTCTGAACGATGGGACGCGCCCGTCGCTGACAAATGGGTTCAGTCCGTCCGTCCAGATCACAGGATGAACGCATGTGATGGGAGGACGCAAGGATACTCACTCACTCACTCACTCACTCATTGTGCATGAGTCGATAGGCCATACACATATTACGAACAGTGTTGAATGGGAGGGCGTCTAAATCATCAAAGACACACAAGCTATTTCAAGTCTATCGTCTGGTCCAATGTGAAGTCTCGATTGTAGAGAGCGCATATTTTTCGAGCGAACAGATAAATGTCTCGGCTCCTATCGCACGTGTCGTCGACGTGGGTGTCGTCTTCTCACTGTGAGCAAACCTCCACATACATTAGTGGCTGCAGACCAGACTCGAAACATTTTTGAGACGATAAACGGGCCTTAACGTGTACGCCTTGACACGTACGTCAGCCACCCTCATCTCGCAAAGCTCGTGCAAGACGCGGCAACTGGCTGAACTCAACTTGTGTGACACGAAAACCAGCGCACCATCCAAAGAGTGCAAGAGAGAGAGAGAGAGAAATAGAGAGAGAGGGGGGAGGGAGAAAGAGAGAGAGAGAGGATGGTGCAAGGTGCAAGGTGCACCACCCCTTCGTTCGTGTGCATCCATCCAGGACTCGTGGCGAACAACAGCCCGGCGCTGGGCCGCACCAGCTTGGTGGCAGCCGCAGGGCAGAGGGTGACGGGCAAGTCGCGTGTGACGCGCCAGCTGGATCATTACGTGCGCCTTCTTGACCTCAAGTTGAGTTCATAATGAGGTCCCCAACAACGACCGCCCGTCGCAGATCCCATCCTCTGAATCTTCCTCCAAAAGTGGCGTGGCTCAACTCCACCGTGTCGACTCGTTGACACGTCGACATGGGCGAGTGGCGTGTGCGCTGCAGTGGAACAGACAATCGATCGATCACACAGATGTCGGACGCCAGACGCCACACGCCAGACGCCACACCGTCAAGTGGGAGGCCACAGCCATGGCTCGGCTGTCCACTGCACCAAGCTACAGCACATGGACCACACCATCAACACGAGGCCACATCGCTGTGACACACACGTCACAAGTGCACAGCTGGGGGCGTGTTGCTCCATCCGATCGACGGATTGCTTTTCCTCTCGCATGTGCAACACGGTCTGTTGTGGCCAGATCCAGAAGCTGGAAGCTGCCAACCGATCTGTCTGCCTGTCGTTCCTCCGCTCCGCCACTCCATTCGCCCCGTTGCTGTAGATGCAGCCGTCGTGGTCTCTGTCGCTGTTGCTCGGGCTGTGGCTGTGGCTGTTGACGAGGCTGTCGTATCACGGGCTCCCTCCAGTGACATGACTCGACAGACTGACCCACGAGCCAAGAAACAACGACGTTGTCGACACTTGCGACGTCGACCACAGATTCTCGACACGACTGAGGGCGACTGCCCACGGGCGTCTTCAGCCTTCTCGTGGCGGGCGGAGACCCAAGCCATTGCATTGCAGTGCGATCCTCACTCTCCAACTTGCCTTCCACCAAGCAAGTGCTTCTCCAGCCACACCACCGGACAGACGCCACCTCCCAACGTCGAGGACCTTCCCATCAGTTCTACCATGCTCTTCCCCAAGCGCCTGCTTCTCGCCCTCGCCGCCATGTCGGCGCTCTCGGCTCCGTCCGTCGTCGTCGAGGCTGCTGGACCGGGTCCTGCACCCGCTCCAGTGCCAGTGCCGGTGCCGGCCGTCACGACCAAGGCGCCGGTGCCCACCCGAGTCCCAACACCAACACCAGCACCCACACCGGCACCGACACCGGTACCGACGACCAAGACGCCTCCGACGCCGACGTTCACGCCGCCCCAGCGCGTCCGCAAGAGCTGGAACCAGTTCACGGTCGAGGAGAAGCAGCGCTATCTCAGTGCGGTGCGCCGCGCCATGGAGACCGGCCACCAGGCTCGCTTCGCGCAGATCCACGCCGAGCGCATGAACAAGATCAACGCGCACCAGAACTGCGGCTTCACGCTCTGGCACCGCCGCTTCATCCTCGCGTACGAGAACATGCTGCGCAGCCTCGCGCCCGAGTTCGCGAGCGTCACGCTGCCGTTCTGGAACTACTTTGAGGACACGACCAAGCAAATGGCCGTCAACGTCAAGTGCGACAGTCTCGGCAACTGTGCGCAGTTCCTCAAGGACTTTGGCGGCGGCAGCGGCAAGGGCGCCGACATCGACACGGCGCGCACGCAGCAGACGATCGGCACGGAGCAGGTCTGGTGGGGCGCCTGCGTCAAGTCGAGCATCGCCGGCGCGGCCTGCACGTCCACGCAGGGCTCGGCCGCCGCCTGCGACAAGTGCATCCTGCGCGGTGACTGGTCGGCGCCCAACGCCATCGTGCAGAGCGTCGGCACCGACATGCTCACGCTGCTCGGGCTCTTCACCGACAGCACGGTCGCGACGTCGGACGCGCACGCACGCCTGTCGACGACCATCGAGTCGACGTTCCACAACGCCGTGCACAACGCGCTGAGCGGCGTCATGAGCTCCATGGCGTCGCCGTTCGACCCGGTGTTCTACGGCCACCACACGACGGTGGACATGGCGGCGTTCATCTTCAACCGCTGCCGCTACGACCCGAGCGGCAAGCTCGACGTCGACAACCTGCCGCGCACGACCGTCTTCGACGTGTTCACGCGCTGCGAGGCGCGCGAACGCGGCGCCAAGGTCAACGACGTCGTCGGCGCCAGCGACATGTACCTGGCGTCGAACGGCGTGCCGGTGGCCAAGGCCAGCGAGACGGCCGGCTTCTTCGCCGACATGGGCACCAAGTACAGCGACTTTGCCAACGCCGAGGCGCTCGGCAAGCACAGCTACACGTACCAGCTCGACGCGTACCTGAAGAACCTGCTCGAGGCGCACAACGTGCGTTGCCCGAGCTACATCTTTGCGGCCGCCAAGCCTCCGCGTGCGCGCGAGCTCGTCGAGTCGACCACCGGGAACGACAGCACGAGCACGAACGCGACTGGAGTGAACGCGACGTCGCCGGCTGCGACTGCAGTGGCCAACGAGGTGACGTCGACGCTGGCGGCGTGTGGTGAGGAGATCGCGCGCGCGCACCCCGAGATGTCGTTCACGGCTCGCATCGAGCAGGAGGGCGTGCTCAAGTGCCTCGTCATCCGCGCCAAGAACAACGGTGTCGTCGAGGACTACTCGCCCATCTTCCGCCAGCAGTTCATGCTGTCGCCGGCCGACAAGCCGTACTGCCTGGGTCTTCTGGAGCGCGTGGACCGTGGTGAGCTGCCGGTACTGGCGTCGAGCGAGTGCAAGCAGCGGTACGCGGGTCTGACGGGCGTCGATGCCGCGCAGTTGTAGATTTGTGAAGAGAGACGGAGAGATAGAGAACCGATAGATGCATATTGAACAAATGGAATGACAGACAACTTGGATTGATTCCTGCCTTTGATGTTTTTTTGTTTCTCAGTCAGACAAGATTTCTTCGTCGATCAGCCAAGGTTTGGAATCATGACAGAAAGAAGTGTCCGACAAACCGCGGTAGTTGCTGTGGCAACTGGTATTGAGGTCTTCCGTGGAAAGTGGAGCTGGCGCTGAGAGTAATGACGTCACATGTTCTTCATTAGCAACGGATGGAATTGGACGCAAACAAAAAACAAAAAAACTAATGCACCCAGTTGTGTTGTACAGCAGTATTGCCCACTGATAAAATTGCAATCATATCATTCGAATACAACCGAGTTGAGACCCGTTGCCACGATTTCCACAATATTGATACCATTGTAGTTGCAAGCTTTGGGATAGTATCTCTGAGATCCCATCGGCGTCTCAGACCGCAGTGCAGTACTGTATTGCTATCTCCCAAGACAAATCTGCATCAAATGCACAGTTACACGTATATATGCGGCGGTCTGTGCCAGCCAGGCAATGGTCTTGTGGTCAGGTACACTTGGCGTCACGTCTCCTTTCTAGCAGAGCGGGTGCCAGCCGCCAGCCAATCTCTGTACGCTTTCTTCCCGTTTGTTTGGAATCCAAACAGCCTTTGGATCGGATCGAATCGGATCGAATCGAATCGAATCGAATCGAATCGGATCGGATCGGTTCGACAACGAAAAATTGTTCGTCGGTCCACTCGCCATCCGGATCTGCGGAGCTGGCGGATTGGATCGACCGATGCATCCAGTTGAGTCGACAATCACTGGATGTGCAGATGTTTGGATTGGTCGCTCCCAAGTCCAAACGTAGTCCATAACCCAGACTGCCCGGCATCCATATCCATGATCGGAAGCGTCCAGGCAGCAGTGACTGGTGACAGGCACCAGTCCGACGGGCTGTCGGATGGGGATGTGGATCATCCATGGATAGCGACTTTTTGTCGTGGTTCGAGTCCATTTTGGACCACCAGAAACGCCTCGTCTCTTGCCACGCACGTGTTTCTCGCTCTGAACGATGGGACGCGCCCGTCGCTGACAAATGGGTTCAGTCCGTCGGTCCAGATCACAGGATGAACGCATGTGATGGGAGGACGCAAGGATACTCACTCACTCACTCATTGTGCACGAGTCGATAGGCCATACACATATTACGAACAGTGTTGAATGGGAGGGCGTCTAACTCATCAAAGACACACAAGCTATTTCAAGTCTATCGTCAGGTCCAATGTGAAGTCTCGATTGTAGAGAGCGCATATTTTTCGAGCGAACAGATAAATGTCTCGGCTCCTATCGCACATGTCGGCGATGTGGGTGTCGTCTTCTCACTGTAAGCAAACCTCCACATGCATTAGTGGCTGCAGACCAGACTCGAAACATTTTTGAGACGATAAACGGGCCTTCACGTGTACGCCTTGACGCGTACGTCAGCCACCCTCATCTCGCAAAGTTCGTGCAAGACGCTGCAACTGGCTGAACTCAACTTGTGTGACACGAAAACCAGCGCACCATCCAAAGAGTGCAAGAGAGAGAGAGAGAGAGAGAAATAGAGAGAGAGAGGGGGGAGGGAGAAAGAGAGAGAGAGGATGGTGCAAGGTGCAAGGTGCACCACCCCTTCGTTCGTGTGCATCCAGCCAGGACTCGTGGCGAACAACAGCCCGGCGCCACAGCTTGGTGGCAGCCGCAGGGCAGAGGGTGACGGGAAAGTCGCGTGTGACGCGCCAGCTGGATCATTACGTGCGCCTTCTTGACCTCAAGTTGAGTTCATAATGAGGTCCCCAACAACGACCGCCCGTCGCAGATCCCATCCTCTGAATCTTCCTCCAAAAGTGGCGTGGCTCAACTCCACCGTGTCGACTCGTTGACACGTCGACATGGGCGAGTGGCGTGTGCGCTGCAGTGGAACAGACAATCGATCGATCACACAGATGTCGGACGCCAGACGCCAGACGCCAGACGCCACACCGTCGAGTGGGAGGCCACAGCCATGGCTCGGCTGTCCACTGCACCAAGCTACAGCACATGGACCACACCATCAACACGAGGCCACATCGCTGTGACACACACGTCACAAGTGCACAGCTGGGGGCGTGTTGCTCCATCCGATCGACGGATTGCTTTTCCTCTCGCATGTGCAACACGGTCTGTTGTGGCCAGATCCAGAAGCTAGAAGCTGCCAACCGATCTGTCTGCCTGTCGTTCCTCCGCTCCGCCACTCCATTCGCCCCGTTGCTGTAGATGCAGCCGTCGTGGTCTCTGCCGCTGTTGCTCGGGCTGTGGCAATAGACATGGCTGTGGGGGTGGCTGTGGCTGTGGCTGTTGACGAGGCTGTCGTATCACGGGCTCCCTCCAGTGACATGACTCGACAGACTGACCCACGAGCCAAGAAACAACGACGTTGTCGACACTTGCGACGCCGACCACAGATTCTCGACGCGACTGAGGGCGACTGCCCACGGGCGTCTTCAGCCTTCTCGTGGTGGGCGGAGACCCAAACCATTGCACTGCAGTGCGATCCTCACTCTCCAACTTGCCTTCCACCAAGCAAGTGCTTCTCCAGCCACACCACCGGACAGACGCCACCTCCCAACGTCGAGGACCTTCCCATCAGTTCTACCATGCTCTTCCCCAAGCGCCTGCTTCTCGCCCTCACCGCCATGTCGGCGCTCTCGGCTCCGTCCGTCGTCGTCGAGGCTGCTGGACCGGGTCCTGCACCCGCTCCAGTGCCGGTGCCGGTGCCGGCCGTCACGACCAAGGCGCCGGTGCCAACCCGAGTCCCAACACCAGCACCCACACCAGCACCGGTACCGACGACCAAGACGCCTCCAACGCCGACGTTCACGCCGCCCCAGCGCGTCCGCAAGAGCTGGAGCCAGTTCACGACCGAGGAGAAGCAGCGCTATCTCAGTGCGGTGCGCCGCGCCATGGAGACCGGCCACCAGGCTCGCTTCGCGCAGATCCACGCCGAGCGCATGAACAAGCTCAACGCGCACAAGAACTGTGGCTTCGCGCTCTGGCACCGCCGCTTCATCCTCGCGTATGAGAACATGCTGCGCAGCCTCGCGCCCGAGTTCGCGAGTGTCACGCTGCCGATCTGGAACTACTTTGAGGACACGACCAAGCAAATGGCCGTCAACGTCAAGTGCGACAGTCTCGGCAACTGCGCGCAGTTCCTCAAGGACTTTGGCGGCGGCAGCGGCAAGGGCGCCGACATCGACACGGCGCGCACGCAGCAGACGATCGGCACGGAGCGGGTCAGGCGAGGCGCCTGCGTCAAGTCGGGCATCGCTGGCACAGCCTGCACGTCCACGCAGGGCTCGGCCGCCGCCTGCGACAAGTGCATCCTGCGCGGCGACTGGTCGGCGCCAAACGCCATCGTGCAGAGCGTCGGCACCGACATGCTCACGCTGCTCGGGCTCTTCACCGACAGCACGGTCGCGACGTCGGACGCGCACGCGCGCCTGTCGACGACCATCGAGTCGACGTTCCACAACGCCGTGCACAACGCGCTGAGCGGCGTCATGAGCTCCATGGCGTCGCCGTTCGACCCGGTGTTCTATGGCCACCACACGACGGTGGACATGGCGGCGTTCATCTTCAACCGCTGCCGCTACGACCCGAGCGGCAAGCTCGACGTCGACAACCTGCCGCGCACGACCGTCTTCGACGTGTTCACGCGCTGCGAGGCGCGCGAACGCGGCGCCAAGGTCAACGACGTCGTCGGCGCCAGCGACATGTACCTGGCGTCGAACGGCGTGCCGGTGGCCAAGGCCAGCGAGACGGCCGGCTTCTTCGCCGACATGGGCACCAAGTACAGCGACTTTGCCAACGCCGAGGCGCTCGGCAAGCACAGCTACACGTACCAGCTCGACGCGTACCTGAAGAACCTGCTCGAGGCGCACAACGTGCGTTGCCCGAGCTACATCTTTGCGGCCGCCAAGCCTCCGCGTGCGCGCGAGCTCGTCGAGTCGACCACCGGGAACGACAGCACGACCACGAACGCGACCACGAACGCGACCACGAACGCGACCACGAACGCGACCACGAACGCGACCGCGACCACGAGCACGACTGGAGTGAACGCGACGTCGCCGGCTGCGACTGCAGTGGCCAACGAGGTGACGTCGACGCTGGCGGCGTGTGGTGAGGAGATCGCGCGCGCGCACCCCGAGATGTCGTTCACGGCTCGCATCGAGCAGGAGGGCGTGCTCAAGTGCCTCGTCATCCGCGCCAAGAACAACGGTGTCGTCGAGGACTACTCGCCCATCTTCCGCCAGCAGTTCATGCTGTCGCCGGCCGACAAGCCGTACTGCCTGGGTCTTCTGGAGCGCGTGGACCGTGGTGAGCTGCCGGTACTGGCGTCGAGCGAGTGCAAGCAGCGGTACGCGGGTCTGACGGGCGTCGATGCCGCGCAGTTGTAGATTTGTGAAGAGAGACGGAGAGATAGAGAACCGATAGATGCATATTGAACAAATGGAATGACAGACAACTAGGATTGATTCCTGCCTTTGATGTTTTTTTGTTTCTCAGTCAGACAAGATTTCTTCGTCGATCAGCCAAGGTTTGGAATCATGACAGAAAGAAGTGTCCGACAAACCGCGGTAGTTGCTGTGGCAACTGGTATTGAGGTCATCCGTGGAAAGTGGAGCTGGCGCTGAGAATAATGACGTCGCATGCTCTTCATTAGCAACGGATGGAATTGGACGCAAACAAAAAACAAAAAAACTAATGCACCCAGTTGCGTTGTACAGCTGTATTGCCCACTGATAAAATTGCAGTCATATCATTCGAATACAACCGAGTTGAAATCCGTTGCCACGATTTCCACAATACTGATACCATTGTAGTTGCAAGCTTTGGGATAGTATCTCTGAGATCCCATCGGCGTCTCGGACCGCAGTGCAGTACTGTATTGCTATCTCCCAAGACAAATCTGCATCAAATGCACAGTTACACTGTATATATGCGGCGGTCTGTGCCAGCCTGGCAATGGTCTTGTGGTCAGGTACACTTCGCGTCACGTCTCCTTTCTAGCAGAGTGGGTGCCAACCACCAGCCAACCTCTGTACGCTTTCTTCCCGAATCGGGACTTCCGATGCACGGAAGACGAGACGAAGACCACGGGGCTGTTTGGAATGCAAACAGCCTTGAGATTGAATCGGATCAGTTCGACTACGAAAACGTTTTGTACAAATTCTCTTGTTTTGGTCAAATTCCCTTACACAAGTCTATTGGGAGCAGTAACGTGCAGCGGATACATTAATCCATCATCGAGAGAACGTGTCGCCGTTGCGAGTGGCTGGCAAGTGGAGAGTACTGCTGTCGCTTCTGAGCTGACCGCCGTGACGGCGTTGGCATGAATGTCACGACAGAATGGCGTGTCGTCGATATTGATTGATGAAAGCTGGTTCAGCCGTGATCCGTCGCTCAGCCACGTCAACGGAAGGTTCTGCAGCTCACTATGGGCGAGCATGATGATCGAGATGAGTGGATTCTTGGATCCGAGATCTACCGGCAGCGCCGATATTCCGGTCGATGCGAAACAAATCTCTGTCAAGTGCGTCATTCGATCGAAAAGATCCTCAGGAATCGTCGTGAGAGGGTTTCCACCGAACGAAAGGCCTGTGAGCGTCGTGAGATTCTTGATTGCTCGTGGTATCTCCGTGAACTGGCAGTTTTCCACCACAAGATTCGCTAAACGGGGCCACACTCGCGGCAATTCCTCGGGCAGCGATGACAAATTGGTGACCGAGATCTCGAGGTCTTGCAAACTTGGGATGGGCTCATAAGCCAAACCCGTCGGAAAACTCGCCATCGTCGAGTACACTATGGCAACAAACGTGAGACTGGAATGAGATTTGCCGTCGATCGCTGCATCCGCGTCCCACCGAGCGACTGTGGTATTGTATACCTCGATGCCGAGGAGGTTTCCAAGTTGACGCACTTGTGGCGGCATCTCCAGCTCTGCACAGTGCAAAATGATGAAGGAGAAAATTGACCTGGAGTCGATTGTCTCCAACACGCTTGCCATCTCGACTGCGGTCCCTTGGATGCGAAGGCGATAGCAATTAATCCGCACGACAGCACACGCAGGCTTGATCGCGAACCACGGGTGCACGGGAACACTGCACACAGAGTCATTCACACTGAAGCACCGAGCGAGCGTGAACATCACGATGGCGACCAAAGCAGCAAGGAGAAAGAGTCCGTGAACTTTTTCACTCACACGCGTGTGCTGCTGGCCTCGCAAACGCAGTGCCCAGATGAACCTGCGCCTGCTTTGGCGTTGCAGCACTGGAAATGATACTCGGTGCGTTGGACGTTGCGTCGCAACGGACCAGTCCTTGGTTCGAAGAATGGCCTTGATACAGTTGAGGCAAATGAGGCACTCAAAGAACGGGTAGATCTTGAACAGGAGGTCGATCCAGGTCGTGCTGATCAGCAGTCGCGTCTCCATGACTGCTGTGATGAACCACACATCGTCGTACAACAGCTCGTCACTGTATCCGACAGCAGCGCGGTCCCACGCGCGATAGTACGGCATCATGATTGAGACAGGGATCACGACCGCCGACGCGAGTCCCGAGGCGATGTCGCACGCCATGCACAGCGCTCGGAGAAGCCCCAACTTGCGCTGCATGAACTTCAGAATGAGTGGAGTCGACACGCAGTTGAAGATGATGATGAGCAGCAATGACCAGTTAATGCGCTCGCGCGAGACGAGTCGACTGACGCGAGCTGCCTGATACAACTGCGAGACGATCTGCACGAGCTTGCGGGCGGCTTGCACGTGGCTGAAGTGGACGCTCTTGATGCCCAGGAGCCCGTAGTCGCTGAAGAGATGAAACGACAGCCGCTGGAGCCATCGAGAGATGCGGCGGAGAAACGGTTCGAATGTGGCTTGTCGGCGGCGGAATTTGGACATCGTTGGTGCCTCAGAAGACGATGCAGCAGTTCTGTGAAAGCTCAGACGCTTAGCAGAGAGCGACACGAGCAGCAGACGCGCGACTTCGAGCCAGAAAACCATGCTCAGCGCGGCATAGATCCCCGAGAAGTAGACCAGTTGCGTACTAGTGACGCTTGCGTCGACCAAGCGGAGGTAGTAGTCGACGTCGGGGGCTCGCAGAAACCGTAGAAGGCGCGCTGCGAAGTAGAGGAAGAGCCCCGCGATGACGTTGACGGCGACCACAAGCGCCCAGCACACGCGTTGCCATCTCGACGAAACCAGCAGTAGCACCGAGTCTCGTTTCGCGTCCTGTGGTGGAGAGACAGAGACGGAGGACTTTCGGGTGTTTGACTCGAGCACAGTCGCGGTGGCGTCTGTCGCGTAGACTCGGGTGCAGTCAGGTGCGCGGCGCCACCAGCGCATCGCTTCGCTCTCTCTCTCTCTCTCTCTCTCACTCTTTCTCTCACGCGTTGAGGGGAACGCGTCAGTGTTCGTACGCCAAGTAGTAGTAGTATTTCTGGCCACCAGTGGTGATCAGCAAGAGGAGCAGCAGATTGAACGAGTGAAAGACACAAGTATCCAAAGATGCGATTGCACACCGTTAAATAGAGTCGCCACCAAGAGTATATTCCGCTGCAGTACGTACGCTGGACCACCGACCGCACAAGATTTACTTGCGCACGACCTCCTCCGACTCGGAGATGACGTCGTCGAAGGTGCGCGACTGCACAATGTACTCATCTTCGTCCTCACTGTCGTAGCCGCCCAGCAGCGCGATGTACTCGGCACGCAGCGCGCGCGCCGCAGACTTTCGCGCCTGCACGAGCTCGGTGAACTCGGCGATCTGGCGCTGCTTCTCGGCCTTCTCGGCGGCGACACGCTCGCGCTCCTTGAGGCGGTCCATCTCGTTGAAGCGGCGCTCGTACTTCTTGAGGTTCTTGACGACGTCGGCGTACTCCTTGTCCGAGAGCAGGTTGCGCGGACGCGGGCGCCAGAGGAACTGGTAGAACGCGTCCTTCTTCTCCTCGAGCAGCTTCTTGCCCTGGAACGACCACAGCGTGAAGCCGTTGTCCATCTGGAACTTGTAGTACGAGTTGTCAATCGGCTGGCACACGGCCGACATGACGACGCGACCGGACGGGTCCCACTCGACGTGCGTGCACTTGAAGTGCTCCTGGATCGTGATGCTCTGCTTCTCGTCCGTGTCCCAGAACTCGAGCACGCCGTTCATCTCGCCCATACCGGCGAGCACAATGTTGTTGCCGTGCGGCGACCAGTAGAGGTGGCTGCACGGCTTGTCCGTGAGCGTGTAAAGCAGCGTGAGCTCGTTCTTCTTGTTGCCGCCGTGCATGTCGTAGAACGACACGTTCAGGCGCTGGTTGCCCTCGCCGTGCACGACCGCGAAGCGCGAGCCCTTCGGCTCAAACGAGAAAGCGACGATCGTTTCCTTCATCTCGAGCATCTCAACCGGCACGAGCGACTCGCGGAGACGGAAGAGCTCAAAGTTGGTGAAAAGCGTCTTCTTGGACTTGGAGTGGCGCGTGACCTTGACACTCAGGAACGTGCCGTTCGGGTGCCACTGCAGCTTGCAGTCGCTCACGTTGAACAGGTTCTTCTGGCGCAGCTCGCGGCGCGACGGCAGCTCGACGAGCGACACGCGCGCCGGCACGTTGTTTCCCTCAGGCGCCCAGTACGCGAGCACGGGGTCGGTCGGCGACCAGAAGAAGTCGTGGATGCCGTCGGCCTTGAGCGACTTCTTGTCGAGCAGCTTCATCGACGGCAGCTCGTACACGCTGATCACGTCCTTGCCGCGGCGCGCGACGAAGCGGTCGTCGGCGCTCCACTTGAACGGCGTCATGATGCCCTGCACGACCTCGCCCTTCTCGCCCGTCGGCTTGCCGAGCGGGAACGAGCGCAGCAGCTTGCCCGTCTTGACCTCCCACACGACGATCGCGTTGTCCACCTCGGTCTCGCTCAGCGTGATGAGGTAGTTCTCGTTCGGCGAGAACACGGCGATCTTAACGTTGCGGTGCGCGAAGCGGCCGACCTTCTCGTAGTGCTCGCCCGCCCAGAGCGCGACGCCCTGCGGGTGGAACGTCGTGAAGTACGTGCCGTGCGGCGACCACAGCACGTACTGCGAGCACCACTGCTTGCCGTTCTGCTTCTCGCGGTCGCCCGCGTAGTCCAGCGAGATCTCGCCCTTGTCGCTCCAGAAGATCTCCGTCTCGGTACCGTGGCGCAGCGCAAACATGTCGCGGCGCGCGCTGTCCGTGAGCCACGTCTTGAGGTTCTTGGGCTCGACAAACTTGTCGATCTTGGGCGCCACGAACTCGCTCGGCGTCGCCTCAAACTTGTGCAGGTCCTCGTACTTGTTCACCAGGAGCGTGTGGCGCTTGTCAAGCGCAAAGTTGTTGATCGTGCGCACGGCGTCGGCCGCGTGCGCCTCCTGCTCAAACTCCACGAACGCGAAGCCCGTGGTCATGCCGTTCGCGCCGAACGGCATGTCAATGTCCACGACGGCGCCGACCTGCGAGAAGATCTTCTTCACGACGTTCAGCAGCTTGGCGTGCTTGCTGTTGTCGATGACCGGCAGGCCGCCGACCACGACGCACATGCTGAAGTCGTTGCAGAAGTCCTCCTCCTCGTGCTTCTGCGTCGCGACCTCGTCCTCGACCTCCTCATCGCTCAGGTAGTCCGCGTACTTCTCCGCCTCCTTGCGTAGGCTCGCGAGACGCTGCTCAAACGACGGCGGCGCCATGATTCTCCTCTTGTCTGTCAGCAACTGCTGAACCCCTCAATACACGAGCCGCAAAGAGCTCCATGCTCCACCAGTCACTGCTCAAGAATCCATAATTACGTCTATAGACTGTAAGCAAAAATGCTACTAACGATTGAGTACATGAGCTCACTCGAAATAAAGATTCTAACATCCGCAGGTGGAGCTCCCCACAACAGCGCGTCGCCATTCAGTGCATGAAGCGCTTTTTTCACTTCATGCGCGTCGGCATGTTGCCGTTGATCAACACTCTGACGGTCGTCCACATGCAGCAACGAATGCAGCGATTCCGTTCGCTTCGCGCCATCTCATGCTGCGCAGGCTATTTCCGAGACTCCTGCTCCCTCTTCCTCGCGTCGCTTCGCGTCCTCGAATAGATCGATGGCGTCCTCCCTCACCTCGACACGGTCTCCAACTCTCTCGCTCTCGCTCCGTCGCTCTCGCTCAGTCCGCGTTTCGCCCGGCCGCGTCTCGCCTGCGTTTCGTTGACCACGACAAGCGATCGAGATGCCGGCGAACGGCGCGCGCGTCGTGCCTGCGGATGTCGCGACGCTACCAGCGGAGCAGCTCTTCGAGACGGTCTCGACTGCGCTGCAGAAGGGTTCGCAGCGGCCGCTGCCGCACGTTGAGGTGCAGTTCCGTGACCTCTCCATCACCGTCAACCTCTCCAAGGCTGCGGCCAAGCCGTTCCGCTCGCGGCAGCCGCTGCCAACGGTCAAGAACCTCGAGCTGCCCAAGCAAAAGGTCATTTTGAATGGCGTCTCGGGCGCGTTTCGCCCCGGGACGATCACGCTGGTGCTCGGACAGCCCGGCTCAGGCAAGTCGTCGCTCATGAAGATCCTCAGCGGACGCTTTCCGGTCGAGCGCGACGTCACTGTGAGCGGCAGCATCACGTTCAACGGACGACCTCGTCGTGAGATGCTGCCGCGACTGCCACAGTTCGTCGCGTATGTCGACCAGCATGACCGCCACCTCCCGATGCTCACCGTGCAAGAGACGCTGGACTTTGCATTCGCTTGCAACGGCGGCGGCAAGCTCACGAAGCACGAGACCGAGTTCCTGACGCAGGGCAACCCTGAGGACAACGCCGCCGCGCTGGAGCTCGCGACGTCCGTGACCAAGGCGATGCCGCAGATCACGACTAACCTGCTGGGTCTTACGGGCTGCAAGGACACGCTGGTCGGCGACGCCATGATCCGCGGTATCTCGGGCGGTCAGCGCAAGCGCGTGACCACGGGCGAGATGATGTTTGGCAAGAAGAACGTGCTTATCATGGATGAGATCAGCACGGGGCTCGACAGCGCCGCGACGTTCGACATCGTCAAGTCACTTCGCGCGCTCGCGAAGCAACTCAAGCGCACGATCGTGATCTCACTACTACAGCCGTCGCCCGAGGTCTTCGATCTCTTCGATGAGGTGTTGCTGCTGAACGAAGGCGAGCTGCTGTACCACGGACCACGCGACCAAGTAAAGGAACATTTCGCGCAACTGGGTCTTCGGTGCCCTCCCCGTCGTGACCTCGCCGATTTTCTGCTTGATCTCGCGTCGAACGCACAACTGCAGTACCACGAACCAGGTCGCACAGGGATTCCACGGGACGCTGCCGCGTTTGCAGTGGCATTTCGAGCTACTTCACACTATACGGCGCAGAAAGAAGCCTTGGAAATGGCGCCAGAGGTGCGATACAGCAAGGATATGATTTCGTACATGGACGTCCGCACAGCGTTTCGACAACCATTTGTCGAGAGTCTCTGGACCATGTTCAAGCGCGAGATGCTCATCGCGCGACGCAACATGGGCTTCTTCCGTGCTCGCGTCGGGATGGTCGTGATCATGGGAGTTTTGAACGGCAACACGTTTTTCCAGATCGATCCGAAAAATGCTCAAGTCGCGATGGGAACGTTGTTCGGCACGGTGCTCTTCCTGTCTATGGGTCAGGTTCCCGCGCTTCCGACGTTTTTCGCCTGCAGAGACGTATTCTACAAGCAGCGTGGCGCCAACTTCATGCGCGCGTCGGCGTACGTCGTGGCATTCGTGCTGAGTAAACTCCCGATGGCTGTGTTGGAGACGATCATCTTTGGGCCGCTGATCTACTGGCTTTGTGGATTTATCAATGATGCGGGTTCATTCCTCATGTTTGAGCTGCTGCTGTTTCTCGCGAACGTGGCGTTCATCGCGTATTTCTTCTTTATGTCGGCGGTGACGCCGGACATCCACGTCGGAAAACCACTGGCGATTCTGAGTGTCGGCGTGCTTGTGATCTTCGCAGGTTTCATCGTGAGCAAAGATCACATGCCAGACTACCTTGTGTGGCTCTACTGGCTTGACCCCATTGCGTGGGTCATTCGTGCGCTGGCAGTCAACCAGTATCGCAACGAGGCATTTGAGTCTTGCCTGTACGATGGCCGAGACTACTGCCGACTCACCGGAAAAACGATGGGAAAGTACTCACTCTCACTGTTCGCTGTACCGCCGGAGACACACTGGATCGGCGGCGGCATTCTCTTCATGATTGGCTTCACAATCGTCAACATGATCTTGGCGTCTATAGTGCTCGAGTACAAACGCTACGAATCCCACGGCTCGGGAGATCAAACGGTGACATCGACGGACGTTTACGATCAGCTTGAGCGCATTTCTGTCAACAGCACGAGGGTTGTTCCCTTTGCGGACATGAAACCAGAACCTCCAAAGCCGTCACAAGACAAGAGCGGCGTCACATTGGCGTTCAAGGATCTCTGGTACTCTGTCCCTGACCCTGCGAATCCTGGCAAGATGAAGGACCTGCTCAAGGGCATCACTGGGTATGCGGCACCAGGCACTATGACCGCCTTGATGGGTAGCTCAGGTGCTGGCAAGACGACCCTGATGGACGTCATCGCTGGCCGCAAGACTGGTGGAAAGATCCGTGGTGATATCTTGCTCAATGGTCATGCAGCGACAAAGCAGGTGATCCAACGATGCACGGGATACTGCGAGCAGACGGACATTCATTGTGAGTCAGCGACGATTCGAGAAGCGCTGATGTTCAGCGCATTCTTGCGGCAGCCAAGCGAGGTATCCGACAGCGACAAGATGGCTACTGTGAATGAGATCATGGATCTGTTGGATCTCAAGCCAATCGCTGAGCTACGAATTCATGGTCGGTCGACGGAGCAGCTCAAGCGTGTGACGATCGCAGTAGAGCTCGCGGCGAAACCCAGCGTGCTCTTCTTGGACGAACCGACGAGTGGGCTGGACGCCAAGTCTGCCAAGACAATCATGGATGGCGTCCGCAAGGTCGCCAACAGTGGACGAACGATCGTGTGCACGATCCACCAGCCATCGACGGAGATTTTCACGTTGTTCGATCGGCTGTTGCTGCTCAAGGCAGGTGGTCAGACGGTGTTCAACGGTGATCTGGGACCAGAATGCAGCAATCTGATCGAGTACTTTGAAGCCGCGCCAGGAGTCGCCAAGATCCCGCCGAGCTACAATCCGTCGACGTGGATGCTCGAGTGCATCGGCGCTGGTGTAGGCAACACGGTGGAGACGGATTTCGCAGCGATTTATGTTGAGAGCGACTTGAAGCGTCGCATTGACGACGAGATGGCGAAACCTGGAGTCTTGACACCGCTACCAGGCACGTCACCAGTCACGTTCTCTCACCAGTATGCTGCGACGTGGTCGACGCAGATGCGCTTTGTTGTGAAGCGATTCTTTGTGATGTATTGGCGCACGACAAGCTACACGATGTCCACCATGATCATGGGAGTCATTCTTGCAGTTCTGTTCGGCGCAATCTTTGCCGGATCCGAGTACGGGACATATTCTGGTGTGAATAGTGGCGTCGGAATGATCTACTTATCGTCGTTCTTCATGAGTGCCGTTGCATTCAATAGTGCGATCCCATTAGCATCTGAAGAGCGTATCAACTTCTATCGTGAGCAGGCAGCGCAGATGTACCATCCGTTCTGGTATTTCCTTGGATCCACGCTGGCCGAGATCCCTTCCGTCATCGTCCGAGTTTTGGTTTTCACGGCCATCTATTACCCTTTCGTCGGATTCAAGGGGGCAGAGCAGGGCACGTTGTTTGGTGTCTACCTCGCTCTCCTTGTTCTCATGCAGACGTATCTCGGTCAGCTGTTTGCGTACGCGCTTCCATCAATGGAAGTCGCGTCCTTGCTCGGAGCGTTATACAACTCGATCACTTCGAACTTCATGGGCTTTAATCCGCCTGCAGCAGCGATTCCCAAGGGATTAAAGTGGCTGTATCACATCACAGCGCAACGGTACGCCTTCTCAAACTTGGTGGCAGTGGTGTTTGCGGATTGCCCGAAAGCTGGAGGGTCGGAGATCGGATGCCAGACGCTTCAGCATGCTCCTGTTCAGCTGGGCAAAATCACAGCAAAGGCGTACATCGAGTCGAACTTCCAGATGAAGCATGACGATCTCGGTCGCAATCTTCTCATCGTGGTAGCTTGCATCCTCGTTTTCCGCTTGTTTGCTCTGCTTTCGTTGCGTTTCATCAACCATCAGAAGCGCTGAGGTCTGCCACTTCTGAAACGTGCACATAGCTCCAGCAGGACGATGAAAGTGGAAACTCCATCCTTCCATATCGAGTCGAGACTAGTAAGCACGATCATGTCATCCCACGCTAGTTCGGACAGTAATCTAAATTCCAAGCCAAAGATCAATCGCTGCTGTCATTCCGTGTTAACGATACGCAGTCTGCATCATCTATCGGTTCACTATCTCTCCTGTGTGCTGGGCGCTTGTGGTCGCCGTCAACGTCATCGCGGGGCCCTTCCTCTACTTCGCAGCTACGGTTTCTGCGAGCCCCCGACGTCGACTACTACCTCCGCTTGGTCGACGCAAGCGTCACTAGTATGCAACTGGTCTACTTCTCGGGGATCTATGCCGCGCTGAGCATGGTTTTCTGGCTCGAAGTCGCGCGTCTGCTGCTCGTGTCGCTCTCTGCTAAGCGTCTGAGCTTTCACAGAACTGCTGCATCGTCTTCTGAGGCACCAACGATGTCCAAATTCCGCCGCCGACAAGCCACATTCGAACCGTTTCTCCGCCGCATCTCTCGATGGCTCCAGCGGCTGTCGTTTCATCTCTTCAGCGACTACGGGCTCCTGGGCATCAAGAGCGTCCACTTCAGCCACGTGCAAGCCGCCCGCAAGCTCGTGCAGATCGTCTCGCAGTTGTATCAGGCAGCTCGCGTCAGTCGACTCGTCTCGCGCGAGCGCATTAACTGGTCATTGCTGCTCATCATCATCTTCAACTGCGTGTCGACTCCACTCATTCTGAAGTTCATGCAGCGCAAGTTGGGGCTTCTCCGAGCGCTGTGCATGGCGTGCGACATCGCCTCGGGACTCGCGTCGGCGGTCGTGATCCCTGTCTCAATCATGATGCCGTACTATCACGCGTGGGACCGCGCTGCTGTCGGATATAGTGACGAGCTGTTGTATGACGACGTGTGGTTCATCACAGCAGTCATGGAGACGCGACTGCTGATCAGCACGACCTGGATCGACCTCCTGTTCAAGATCTACCCGTTCTTTGAGTGCCTCATTTGCCTCAACTGTATCAAGGCCATTCTTCGAACCAAGGACTGGTCCGTTGCGACGCAACGTCCAACGCACCGAGTATCATTTCCAGTGCTGCAACGCCAAAGCAGGCGCAGGTTCATCTGGGCACTGCGTTTGCGAGACCAGCAGCACACGCGTGTGAGTGAAAAGGTTCACGGACTCTCTCTCCTTGCTGCTTTGGTCGCCATCGTGATGTTCACGCTCGCTCGGTGCTTCAGTGTGAATGACTCGGTGTGCAGCGTTCCCGTGCACCCGTGGTTCGCGATCAAGCCTGCGTGCGCTGTCGTGCGGATTAATTGCTATCGCCTTCGCATCCAAGGGACCGCAGTCGAGATGGCAAGCGTGTTGGCGACAATCGACTCCAGGTCAATTTTCTCCTTCATCATTTTGCACTGTGCAGAGCTGGAGATGCCGCCACAGGTGCGTCAACTTGGAAACCTCCTCGGCATCGAGGTATACAATTCCACAGTCGCTCGGTGGGACGCGGATGCAGCGATCGACGGCAAATCTCATTCCAGCCTCACGTTTGTTGCTATAGTGTACTCGACGATGGCGAGTTTTCCGACGGGTTTGGCTTATGAGCCCATCCCAAGTTTGCAAGACCTCGAGATCTCGGTCACCAATTTATCATCGCTGCCCGAAGAATTGCTGCAAGTGTGGCCCCGTTTAGCGAATCTTGTGGTGGAAAACTGCCAGTTCACGGAGATACCACGAGCAATCAAGAATCTCACGACGCTCACCGGCCTTTCGTTCGGTGGAAACCCTCTCACGACGATTCCTGGGGATCTTTTCGATCGAATGACGCACTTGACAGAGATTTGTTTCGCGTCGACCAGAACTTCCGATTCGAACGTGGTTTTGGACCAATTTGATCTGGAAATGGTGTTGTAAAAATGATTGCATTGGAATACATATATGGTACTACATCATTTCCAGATCAAGTTTCGTGGCCTGCTGGCCATGTCGTTGAAAGTTATCCGTGTGATTCGAGGTCTACTCGCCGAGTTTCTCACCACAAGGAGTTGGCTCGTCAGGATGCAGCTAAACTCGTCACCCAAAATGATTCCGCTTCATTTATGATCAAATATTTCTTAAAGTTTCGAGCTGCCGTATTTGTACGTGGTGAATACAAATGCATTTGTAGAGTCGCTATTCAGTGGTACTAGCAGAAGCTGAAATATCAATGAAAAAAGATGTCGAGGGTGCTCGACTGCTTAGCGCTTCTGGTGGTTGATGAACATGAGGGAGAACAACGCCAGCACACGGAAGCCGATGATGCAACCGATCGTTACCATAGCATTCGTGAATAGATCGTCGTACTCCATACGGAAGTTGCTCTCGACGTATTGCTTGATCGTGACTTGGCCAACTTGAAGAGGCGCACGTGTGAGCGGTTGACACCCGACTTCCGAGCCACCGGTATGCGGACAATCCGTGAACACAACAGCAATTAGGTTAGAGAGTGCATAACGCTGCGGCGCAAGGTAGTAAAGCCACTTGAGCCCCTTTGGAATCGCGGCTGCCGGTGGATTGAACCCCATGTAGTTTGCCGTAATCGAGTTATACATCGCTCCAATCAGAGATGCAATTTCCATGGAAGGAAGGGCGTACGAAAAGAGCTGTCCAAGATACGTCTGCATGAGCACCATGAGAGCGAGGTAGATACCAAAAAGGGTTCCCTGTTTGGCACCTTTGAATCCCACGAACGGATAGTAGATCGCAGTGAAGACGATCACTCGAAGAATGACATACGGGATCTCAGCCAGTGTCGAGCCCATAAAATACCAGAATGGGTAATACATTTGCGCAGCTTGCTCGCGATAATAGTTGATGCGCTCTTCAGACGCCAACGGGATCGCACTGTTGAATGCGACTGCGCTGAGAAAAAATGAAGCCAAATAAATCATGCCCACACCGCTGTTGATTCCAGAGTAAGTCTCATAGTTGGAGCCAGCAAAGATTGCACCGAAAAGAATCGCGAGAATCACCGCCATCACCTGGGTCGACATCGTGTATGTCTTGGTTCGCCAATACATCACAAAGAATCGCTTCACAACAAAGCGCATCTGCGTCGACCACGTCGCAGCATACTGGTGAGAGAACGTGACTGGTGACGTGCCTGGTAGCGGTGTCAAGACTCCAGGTTTCGCCATCTCGTCGTCAATGCGGCGCTTCAAGTCGCTCTCAACATAAATCGCGGCGAAATCCGTCTCCACCGTGTTGCCTACACCAGCGCCGATGCACTCGAGCATCCACGTCGACGGATTGTAGCTCGGCGGGATCTTGGCGACTCCTGGTGCGGCTTCAAAGTACTCGATCAGGTTGCTGCATTCTGGTCCCAGATCACCGTTGAACACCGTCTGACCACCTGCCTTGAGCAGCAACAACCGATCGAACAGCGTGAAAATCTCCGTCGATGGCTGGTGGATCGTGCACACGATCGTTCGTCCGCTGTTGGCGACCTTGCGGACGCCATCCATAATTGTCTTGGCAGATTTGGCGTCCAGCCCACTCGTCGGTTCGTCCAAGAAGAGCACGCTGGGTTTCGCCGCGAGCTCTACCGCGATCGTCACACGCTTGAGCTGCTCCGTCGACCGACCATGAATTCGTAGCTCAGCGATTGGCTTGAGATCCAATAGATCCATGATCTCATTCACAGTAGCCATCTTGTCGCTGTCGGAAACCTCGCTTGGCTGCCGCAAGAATGCGCTGAACATCAGCGCTTCTCGAATCGTCGCCGACTCACAATGAATGTCCGTCTGCTCGCAGTATCCCGTGCATCGTTGGATCACCTGCTTTGTCGCTGCATGACCATTGAGCAAGATATCACCACGGATCTTTCCACCAGTCTTGCGGCCAGCGATGACGTCCATCAGGGTCGTCTTGCCAGCACCTGAGCTACCCATCAAGGCGGTCATAGTGCCCGGCGCCGCATACCCCGTGATGCCCTTGAGCAGGTCCTTCATCTTGCCAGGATTTGCAGGGTCTGGGACAGAGTACCAGAGATCCTTGAACGCTAGCGTGACCGGAGTCACCTGACCACGACGGCTCACAGCGTGCGTCTCGTCCGTGTCAACTGGCAGCACCTTGGAACTGTGGTGGGACGAGAAACGCTCGATCTGGTCGAACACGTCTACTGACGTCACGGTTTGGCCTCCAGTCGCATGAGTCTCAAAGCGTTTGTACTCGAGCGCAAGCGTAGATACAACCATGTTCCATAGAGCAAAGCCGATGAGAAAGGCGACACCACCACCAATCCAGCTCTTTTCTGATGGCACAGCGAAAAACGAGAGTGAGTACTCGCCCATAGTCTTGCCAGACAGCTTGCAGTAGTCGAAGCCACCGTACACGCATACGTCAAACTTGGAGTTGCGATACTGATTGACAGCCAGTGCGCGAATCGCCCATGCGATGGGATCGATCCAATAAATCCACACGAGATAGTCTGGAAGATGGTCTTTACTCACGATGAAACCTGCGAAGATGACAAGGATACCGACACTCAGAATCGACAAGGGTTTGCCGACGTGAATGTCTGGCGTCATTGTCGAAATGAAGAAGAAGTACGCCGTGAATGCCATGTTGCTGAGGAAGAGCAGGAACTCGAACATACAGAACGCCGCGGCGTCCTTGACGAATCCACAGAGCCAATAAATGAAAGATCCAAAGACAAGAGTCTCGGCGATGGCCATTGGGACGCGACTCATCATGAATGCAATCACGTACGCTGACGATCGCATGAAATTGGCACCTCGTTGCTTGTAGAAGATGTCTCGACCAGCGAAAAACGTCGGAAGCGCAGGGACTTGGCCCATTGAAAGGAAAAGTACTGCACCGAAGAGAGTTCCCATCGCGACCTGGGCGCTGCGAGGGTCAATGTCGTAGAATGTAAACCCGTTCAGCAATCCCATAATCACGATCATTCCAACTCGAGCGATGAGGAAGCCTTTGTTTCGGCGGATCATGAGAATCTCTCGCCAAAAGAGTGTCCACAGGCTCGCTAACCCAGGCTGACGAAACGCCGTACGGTTATCCAGGTACGTTTGAGCTTCTCTCGTGAAGTAGACGTCTCGAGGGGCATTCAGCGCAGCCTTTTGGGTCTCAAAAAATGATGTCTGGCGAAACGCTGCGGCATAACTCGATGGCTCCATTGGAATTCCGGACCGCCCAGGTTCATAGTATTGCTTTTGAGCAGCAGAGCCAAGATCCAACAGAAAGTCGGCGAGGTCTCGACGTGGAGGACATACGAGTCCGAGATCAGCAAAGTAGCTTTTGATCTGGTCTCGCGGCCCGTGATACATGACTTCTCCTTCGTTCAACAGCAGCACTTCATCAAAGAGGTCGAATACTTCGGGCGATGGCTGAAGTAACGAGATCACGACAGTCTTGCCAAGTGCCTTGGCGATCGCTCGGAACGAGTTCACAATATCGTACGTCGCTGCGCTGTCGAGCCCCGTACTAATCTCGTCCATGATCAACACGTTCTTCTTGCCAAACATCATTTCGCCCGTCGTCACACGCTTGCGCTGGCCACCCGAGATGCCGCGAATCATGGCGTCTCCGACCACAGTGTCCTTGCAACCCATGAGACCGAGAAGGTTGAGCACGATCTGCGGCATCGCCTTGGTGATGGTCTCGGCTGTCGCCACTGCCTCCGCGTTTTCAGTTGCGTTTCCCTTCGTCAGGAACTCCTTCTCGAAGTTGGTCAGCGTCCCACCGCCGTTGCATGCGTACGCGAAATCAACAGTTTCCTGCACCGTCATCATGGGGTGGTGCTTGTCGTGTTGATCAACGTACGCGACAAATTGCGGCAGTCGGGGCAGAATCTCTTGGCGCGGGCGGCCGTTGAAGGTGATGTCACCAGTGACTTTCACGTCCTTGTCAACGGGAAACCGACCACTGAGAATCTTCATGAGCGAGGATTTGCCGGAGCCAGGCTGACCGAGCACCAATGTTGTTGTACCGGGCTTGAACACCCCTGAGATGTTGTTCAGAATTGCTTTCGACTTGGGCAGCGAGACATTCGTGACGTTTGGAGCGACTTCACCGGATCGAAACGGGTTTTTCTTCTTGCACGCTTGGGCGAGGTTGACGGTGATCGTTAAATCGCGGTAGTGTACTTCAACGGTGGGTAGCGGCCGCTGCGCGCCCTTCTGAAGAGCGATCGAGACTTGCTCGAAGAGCTGATCAGCTGGCAGCGACGCCAGGTCCTCCGCCGTGCCCACCATCTTTGACTCTTGCGACGACGCTACTTGGATTTCGTCTTGTTGCCCTCAGCTGAACTGACTTGGACGACGAGTTGTGAATCGGTCAGGGCCAATCGGCGTCTGCTGATTTCATCAACGGGCAAAGCTGTCGCTGCGCGATATTGGGAACTGGGCCAGGCGGTGGTTTCGGAACTCCGACAACTGCGCAATGGAGCGTGAAAATAGATCACCACGCTCACGACTGCGATTGGACTAGGTTTTGCGCCGTCCATCTCGTCGTTTCGGCGTCCACCACGGCGGTATATTCATGTTCTCACGCGAGATCCAATGCATTGATTACCGACAGAGTCGTACGTGGCAGGACTGAAGATGCAAAATCTGGATCTCTTGATACCACATACAAACTCCATTTATAACGACTACTTACAGGTCCTTGCGGCCATGAAACGCCTTAACGTTGATCTCCACCTGGCGCATGATCCGCTGGAAAAGCGCTCGGCGGTATCCAAGCGAGAAAAGCACTTCGAGCAGCACAAACATGGGTGCCGTGATGACCGCTTGGTCGAGACTATCAAGCAATGCGGGCTTGCGTCGCTCAAAGACACCATGTCCGATAAACTGTACGGCGCCACGCAGTCACGAACGGTGCTCTCACGAGAGATGACGACTGATGGAGAAGACGAACGTACCTGAAGAATCCACGCGAGCACGTGCACTGGCAGCGCGAGCTGCCACGCAGCGACGCCATAGAGCGCTGGCGCCTGTTGCGAGAGGTAGTTGCCATAAACGTACGCCGCAAACACGAGACTCGCGCCAATGAGACCCGCCCTGACAAATACGTAGGCAAACAAAGACATCGTTCATATGATCCAGCATGGTGAACAAAGCATGTCGTTGTGGAGGAGTGACGTACCAGACATCCAAGAGAATGTACCAGACCATGTAGACGACGGCGGCGACGGCCGCGAGGTTGAAGACGAGGTAGTCGCCGATGACGGGGACGTCCTTGAGCAGCGCGGGCGTCTCGATGAGCGGCTCGGTCTCTGCCGCCATGACGATGGCGGAGATGAGGATCGGCCAGATGCAGGCAAAGTGGATCCACTGGTTGACCTTGTTGTAGTGGTAGGACATGTAGAACACGACCTGCTTCTCCAGGTCGAAGCGATCGGAGAGACGACCCATCGTGACGTCAAGCGAGATAGACAGAGAGAGAGAGAGAGAGAGAGAGAGAGAGAGAGAGAGGAAATTCAGGAATGACACGTTCTAGCGTTCCATGATTTCTCTCTGTTGGTGGCAAAATGACGATGAAGTGGCCGCTGACGGCCGGTCCAAGTTGGATTACGAGGTCACTAAGCACAGTTTCTACCAATCATATTGGTCGATCTTGCATCACTGTTCTCATAAACGGAAAATCATTGGTCGAAACGGGGCATGACAACGCAAACGTGCCTTCAAACTTCAACATGACACGCGTATAATCGTAGTATGTGCATAGTTGTCTGTTGTATTGCGTAATATTTTGAAAGCTCACGCATTTTGGCAGACTGGCTGCAACAATGGACTCACCAAGTATCATGGAGACTGTCGCTGTTGCCGACTGGCGATCGATCGTGGCGCCATGGCTACATCCCAGTATCACGGCGTTTCTCGAGCCCTTTCCGCTGGATGATGACGAGGACGCAAAGGGCGACGCGCGTCTCGGTATCTGCATCCGGTTCCCAGACTACTGTCTGCGGCGCATGGGCGAAAGCGAGAGCCTGCGCAGCGTTCGAGAGGTCATTGAGCTGCTGCACATCGTCGCCTGCGTCGACCTCACGGCGTGGAGGACGCTTCTCGATGAGGCACTTGGGCATGAGGCGCGCACAAAGCTCGACAGTCGGCGCCTCGTGCCACGGTACGTCGTGGCGCCGCACGAAGAGCGCTCGTCGGGCGCTCTCGCGGAGCTGGGACGACTGCGGGAGCTGCTGATCTCTCTGGGGCAAGACGAGATGCGCACACCAGCGTTCCGCAGCGCCCGAGACCAGCTCCAACGGCTCGCGGCATCGATGTGCACGGATGGTCAGAACGACGTTGATCGTCTCAAGATCGAGGTGCGGCTGCGACCAGCCCCGAGTAGTCCGATGGTTCGCTGGCAACTTCAAAGCTACATGGTGCATCTTCGCGACTTGCTTCAGCAGATTCCCAACCAAGCAACAATGCCGCTGCCTCGCGTCGAGATCAACGCGATCGACATTCGCCTCGACGAAGCGCTTCTCGACACCATGACGATCCTCATTTTACACTCATTTGTGGCGACAGGAATTCGACTGACAGGGCTCTCGCTCAACAGCCAGATCGCTGATAATCCGGTCGCGAGGAATGCATGGCAAGCGCTTTGTCGGTCTGCCGTTCCGCGGCTTCGACGAGTCTGCGCGGATCTTTACGGTGGCGACGAGACACACGCCGCGATATTGTGCTCGGCGCTCGCGTGCTCGACATCAGTGACGAGCACTGACGTAGAGCTGTGGGTGTCCAGTTCTGCGCCGTTCCGAGAACGGCAGATGGTCATGTCGTGGCTCGGACTCGCGATTTTTCGACTCGGGTCATCTCGTTTTCTCAAATTGAGTGGACGAGAGATGACAACAGACGACGTCAACGCGATTCGAGTGATGCTGATGCCAGAGATATCCACTTTCCCTTTGCTTTTGGCGAGCGAGCGACACGTTCGAGGGGAACCTGCCGCTGTTCAAGCGATGAGAAGTATACAAACGTTTTCTGTGCCAAGCGCAGAAGCTCAGTCGCCGCCTAGCGTTGTGCTGAACGAGGGAGAACGCTTTATCGTCATTGACAATGTCGGCTCGACTACTCAATGGATACCAGCGATCGTATCGGGGCACGGTGTTCTCTGGATCTCGGCTCGCGACCGTGAAGCGATCAAGCTCGAACACGCAGCCAGTAACTCGCCATTGAAATCACTCGTACTCGAGTTTGAGAACCCCAGTCACTTGGGCACGACGCATGATGCTCTGATTGAACTAATTGAAGCAGTCGGTTCCAGCATCCAATCGCTTCAGCTGCAGATCGCAAACACGGTTCTTCTGCGACGTGATCTCATGCGAGTGCTACGTGCGTGTCCACGCTTACGCAATTTATCCGTTCGCGGGCTTCATCTCGACAGTATCGACCCCATTCTGCAACGCCAGCCTCACAGCTTTGCTTCTCTACATCTTGGACAGATTCGGCTCCCCAATGCCGCGCTGGCTGAGCTCTTCGAGGCGTTGAGCGACCCGACGACAGCAATTTATCGCGACTTGAGCACACTGTGGATCGACTTGTGTGCGATTGAAGGTCTTACAGACGACACAGTCGCGAAAATCGAGCCAATGCTGCGATCCAACACGCGATTACGGCGAGTGGCGGTCGTGCTTCCGTTCCTCTTCATGGCCCACGCGCACGCAATTTCTGCATGTGACAACTCCGCGATTGCAAGCGAAGCGCGTCCTCTGCCGCTTCGACAGCGTCTCGCCTTGCTCAGCGTGGTTCGAGCTGATCTGGAGTCAACACAAGCGCTTCGACACGTCGGAAGCGATCCTATACTGCGGATTTTCGAGTTTGCCGCCGAGTGCGAATCCCGTATCGTGCTGTGCGATGTGTTTTGAGACTTTGATGAATCGAAGATATATGTTACAGAATCGGATTTATCAAATGGTCAGAATTGTAGAAAATAAACACAATGTGCTCAGTTAAACTCATCGTGTCAAAACATCAAAACTAACATGTTTTACGTCGACAAAACTTGTTTTAATGAATTCTGAGCGTAACCGAAATTGTTTTAGACTCTGGAAACCGTTTTTATCGTGTGTCTAAAACGCTTTTCCGACTCGGTGAAAACCAGCCATCCGATACCTCTGATACTGAGGTTCCAGGGATCTGAGTCCATCCATTTTACCAACGGCCAGATCCCCAACTCTTCCGTTCAGACGAATGGCACGACATGCGTCGTCGGAGCAGATCGCACGATGGAACTTTCTCTCCCGCTGGCTCCGCGTGCTGCGAACGAATCTGTGCTACGTAGAGAGCGACGAGTGGGAAGGTCTGTCGCTGCACAGCTCGCTCGAAACGCTCTGCGTCTTCGTGCCGTACCCGATCGAACAGACCCCCGAGTATGATCGCAAATTGCAACGACTGCGCGAAGCCATGGAGCTCATTGGGCTCGCGCTGAAGCTTGACCGGGCGGTGTGGTACCATCTTGTCGACGCCAACGATTTCGCGCTCGCCACGTTCAACCCAGACGACTACTATGGCGAGGAGCTCTCGCCACGATTTCTCGTGAAGGCGTACAATAAGTGGAACTTTGGCGGCGACTCGCTCGACTCCCTCAACAAAGTCGAGCATCTTCTGTTGGATTTCGAGGCCGCTGAGCTGAGCGATGAATACCACGCGTGCCGTGCTGCGATCTTGGCCATGGACGACGACGGCGTGCTCACGCACTTCCAGATCCCGATCGCGATATGGCTCCAGCCACACGCTTGGATTGACACTCCACTGTACATGGCTCGCGCACGAGACCTAACGACTAAGCTGTACTGGATGACGCGCCGCAGCAATAGTGTAGCAGGCACCACCGAGCCAGATCGGTATCCGTTTCGGCTGGAAAAGATGGGGCTTTACGCCTCGGAGCTTGAAGTCAGCGACGACTTGGTGGAGACGCTCGACCTCGCTCTGGACCTCGGACTTACTGTGCCTGAGATCTCGTTCGAGTCACAGGTATACACGGAGTCAGCGCTCACGATTCTGTGCACGAAGGCAACAGCGAGCAGTGTGGCATCGCACCGTCGGTCGCACGTCGAGTCGATCATCATCACGCGGACCGATCTCCCCGCGTTCCGGTTGTGCTGCCAGTGCCTCATGACATGCCAGTCACTGCGCCGTGTGAAGCTGATATCGTCTTTTGAGGATGACGAGTTCCGACTAGACAAGTGGCGAGAGCTCGGCCGCGCGTTCTTCAGTGCCGACTCTACGTGCGCTGTGCGGGAGCTTCACATCGATGAAGCGACGCTGCTGATTGAAGATGTCAACGCGCTGCGGCAGGGTATGCAAGGCAAAAATCAGCAAAGTTCAACTCGTCGCTTAGAATCTGAGCGCACGGGAACTTCCATTCAGCGCTACGTGCGATTCGACTCGTCAGCGTTGCTGAAAGAGCCCTCAGGTGACGAACCGACGCAGACACTCGACAGTATCGGCTACGAAGAAGACGAGTGGGCAAAGGTGCTTGTGGATGATAGCGGGACCGAGTGGATGCAGGTCGAGCTTCCATTCTACGGCGCGCGCTGGGTCGAGTGCAGCGGCGTGATCGACGTCAAGACAGTCGCAGCGTCCACTACGGAGCGGCCAGACAGCGAAAACACCTCAGCACCACGCGTCACGTCCTTGCGGATAGCCATTGACCACTGTGAGCTACGCGCGATGCCGTCGCTGGTCACACTGATCGGTGTGTCGCTTCGCGGTCTGCACATCGTCATGAAGGACTCGAGTCTCATCCAGCAAGACGACATCAGGAATATCCTCCGAGCGTGTCCTCTGCTAGAGTTCTTCCACCTGCGGCGCGCTACGCTCACGTCGATGAAGCTCTTTATCGACGCGTACGAGACGAACCAGTGTCGGCTCTCGACGCTGTCGCTCTGGAACGTTGACGTCTGCAACGCCAGTCTGCGAACATTCGCCGAGCGCTTGGCCGATCGGTCGCACCGGATGACACAGACGCTGCGCGAGTTTCGATACATTTGGGATGACATCGGATGTCCCGGAGACGTCGACCGTCCAGACGTCCTCGGTATCGAAGCGTTCCTTTCGATGCTGCCGCGCAACAATGTGCTGACGTTCTTCGAGCTCGGCATGGGCAAAGCGCTTTACAGGCAATTTGTCGATGCTTTTGAAGTGTTTGACGGAGTTCCAGTTGTCGACCCCTCGAACGAGCTCACGCTTCGCGCGCGCCTCGCGTTCGTGAGTTGCGTCGAGCCATCACGCCTGTCGCTCACGGAAGACAGCGCGTCAAACAAGCGCGCTCGACGATCTAACACCAGCAGCACTCGACCGAGCCTCGACTCGCGATTAGTGCAGCGGATCTTCTCGTTCTGCGACCGTCGCGTTCGTCGCGTGGTCTCAGTCGCAAAGATTGTTGCGACATGAGCAAGAGAAACAATGTAGCCATGATGAATTACAACCAATGATCGATCACTAAGCTATTCATACGCATTATGGTTGGCTAAAAATTGGTCAGACTTGAAGTTGATCCACAACAACCTGAAACCTGAGACTTGTGAGATTGGGTGCTCTGAGTGGGTTAGAACAGCGAGAAGTACGTCTGGAAGCCGCAATGCAATCGCGATTGCCGCAAACGCGATGGCAGCGAAGCCAATAGCGACGTGGAATTGCGTGAAAAGAGGGAGATCGCTGAGCGACTTGGGCATCGTTAGGCAAACGATCGACTGGAGATGGATCAACAAACGGACGTCGGCAGCATTCCTCGCTGGTCGGACGAAGAAGTCTACTGAAATCTGCACAACGAAACCAAAATTGAAACCTCTCGATCGTCAAGTGGGATATCCACTCGCTCGTTGCGTAAACCTACCGATTATTGACCAATGCTCGCACCGTTTTCGAGACAACAGCTCCGTCCTGTATAGGTAATTGGTTGAAATAGGGCTGCTTGAAGTCGTGTCTTTGACGCGATCGAATCTGTGACGTGTGAGGGGCTCCGTTCCGTCGATGTCGTTCGACGTCAGTACCGCGTAGTTCCTCATTTCGATTTCTTCGGCGCAAGTGGAAGAAGGGGTGGAGCACAAGAGAAGCCATGGGTCGCCTATCGGATCGCTTCGACTTGGAGAAGCAACTCGTCTTCTACATGTCGTACCACCACAACAAGATTAATCAGTGGATCCACTTGGTCTGCATCTGGCCGATCCTCATCACCGCCATCATCATGACAGCGGAGACCAAGGCCTTCGTGGATCAACCCTCTTTCTTGGCGGATAACGCCTTCGGTAAGCTCTTGGTCTTCAACCTGTCGGCTATCGTCGCGGTGATCTACATGGCGTGGTACGTCGCGCTCGACCCCAAGTAAGTGATATCTGCATCAGATACGATCTGCGTTGCGCTTGAAACAAACCAGCGAGTGTGTGTGAAAGAGCGGGCTCACTTGGGGCGGCTCTTGTCTTCGTTTCATACCTCTTCGCGAACTGGTTGGCTCAAAACTCGCCCGAGCTACTGGGCGTTTCCGCGTGGGTTATCGCGCTGCCGATTCATCTC
This sequence comes from Pythium insidiosum, assembly GCA_022836835.1. Classification (NCBI taxonomy): domain Eukaryota; phylum Oomycota; class Peronosporomycetes; order Pythiales; family Pythiaceae; genus Pythium; species Pythium insidiosum. The sequence continues at coordinate 327,680 of JAKVDI010000032.1, read as the reverse complement.
GTCGCTTGGACGCTCCAGGTCAGTACAAGTTTTGCACCATACCTCTTTCAATCTGGTTCAATTACGTCACTGTGCGGAACGCAGTTTATCGGTCACGGCGTCTACGAGCGTCGCAAACCAGCGCTGCTCGACAGCCTCGACCAAGCGATCATCACAGCCCCCATGTTTGTGTTGTTCGAGGTGTTGTTCTCTGTTGGTTACCGTCCCAATCTCTATCGGCGCGTCGTGGCGCAAGTCGAGCTCAACGTCGCCGCGTTCCACGGCGAAAAATTTCTTCGCGAGAACACTCCTCTTCTCGGTCCTGCTGCGTAAAACGTGCTCACAGTCCAAACGCATCAAAACTGTAATTGAGGCTGGATCGATTGAACATCCGTCAAGCTGGTCTGAATGATGTTGGTTGCGTGCGACACGACTGGCAGCAAGGTATCGAGAACTGTGCTGACGAGTTGTTCACGCTCACGACACGGCAGCAACTGGAAGACAGCGATGCGACCAATGTCGTGGAGCTGACGCTTGGCGTCTCACCACGTCGACGCGTCGTTCGTGACGTCAAGCCCTGCGTGCGCGAGACCTTCAATCTGGATCCAGACGTAGCGGTGCTAGCCTCGCACACATTGCGTGCAGAACTGCTGCTGATCCGCGGGTTCGACCGTTCATGTGGCAACGCCGTGGTCATGAGCAATTGGGCCACAGCATCAGGATCGGACGCACTGAATGAGCTACTCGGGTCAAATGAGGCAAGTGGCTCATTCAAAGAGATTCAGCCCGCGCTGCTCCACGCATGTGCCGTCGCTTTATTGCTTGAAGTCGTGCCTTGAGATTGCGCTCTTCCCTCTACTCGAACGCGAAGATGTCTATCAACGTTGGTACATGAGCGATTGCAGGCGTCCCTCGGTGAATGATGTCAGCTCCAGTTGCTTCAGTGACTTGAGGTGAACGTCATCAGCACTATTAGAGCGCTCAACTGAATGTTCCGATCTTCTTCCATCACGACCACACTTGACCACATGGATACAGTTCTCAGACTCAGAACAGAGCTCTCAGTCAGAAAACCAAGACCTCTGATAACGCATGCCCATGTCACCACACAACAGAGGTTTGCGTGGGTTTCCCTAGACCATCATTCCTCACTGGCTGCGAGACATCGAGCGCACTCCATGAGGACGAGATCATCTCTGAGCAGCATGCGAGTCATCTCGACGAGATGACTCGCATGCTGCTCAGTATTTGCGACGGCGCCACCGACAGGCGAGCGATCCTGACGATCCACCGTGTGCGTTCAGCGCTGATTGCTTAAACATGAAGACTCGCACGCGAGACGCTGCGATCTAAAGCCGATGACGGACGACGGACGCGTTCCAGTGGCCGCAGCGACGACCGTGTGGACACCGCTCGCTTCGAGTGGATGAGGCAACACACATCCTCAGTCTTGTATTTCCCACACAGTGAGGAAGACACACAGACAACGACAAGAAACAAGCTACGAGCAAGAAGTCAGCAAGAAAGACAGAAGAAGAAGAAGACGCTATCTCGTTTACCAGCAGCGATGACAGGTCTTTCCGTCGTGCGGAGCCACACTACTGGCGACCACACGGTGGACATTTCGGAGGCAAAGAAGATGATGGCCAGCGGCGCCGACGCGCTGCACAGCTTCGTGGCGTCGTCCGCCGAGGCAGCGATGGGAGAAACGTTTCCAGAGGTCGAGGTCCGCTTCCAAGACCTCTCCATCACGCACACGAGCACGGTGGCGAGCGACGATCCCTCCCGACACGAGCTCCCGAGTCTCGTCAGTGACCTCAAAAAGGCGTTCTACGGCGTGCTCGGCAAAAAGCGCGACGTCGAGGTCAAGATTCTGGACCGAGTCAGCGGTGTGTTCAGTCCCGGAAGGATGACATTGATTCTTGGTCAGCCAGGCTCCGGCAAGACATCGCTGATGAAGGTGCTGAGTGGTCAGTTCCAGACGTCCAGCCATGTTGTCGTGGACGGGAATGTCTCGTTCAGTGGACTGACAGTCAACGACCTCGATGGGCGACTGCCCCAGCTGGTGTCGTACATCGGTCAGCGGGATGTGCATTTTCCGACACTTACTGTGAAGGAAACGCTGGAATTCGCGCACGCCTCGTCTGGAAGCACACCGCCGAAGCACTGGACAGAGTCCCGCGGCCAAGGACACGGCGGAAGCGGTAACGAAGCACTAAACGCGTTCTACGCCCATCGTCCAGAGCTGATGCTCCAGCAATTTGGTCTCGAGCGGTGCGAGAATACGATTCTGGGTAACGCTCTCCTTCGCGGTGTTTCCGGTGGTGAGCGTCGACGCGTGACGACTGCGGAGATGTTGTTCGGCAGTCGGTCGGTTGTGTTTATGGATGAAATCACGACCGGTCTCGACAGCGCAGCCGCGTATGATATCGTGAAGACCCAACGCGGCATCGCGCGTGCGTTCCGCAAGACGGTCATCATGTCACTGCTCCAGCCTTCACCTGAGCTGTTCGACCTGTTCGACGACGTGATGATTCTCGGACATGGACGAGTCATGTACCATGGTACTCGCGACGACGTGGTACCGTATTTCGAGAGGCTTGGATATCATTGTCCACCGAACCGTGATCTCGCCGACTTTTTGGTGGACCTTGGGTCCGATCAACAGAGCGCGTACCTTCGCCACACGCCTGCGCTTCGTCATGAGCCGGAGACGATTGAGGAGTTCGCACTGGAATTCGAGAAGTCTCCGTTGTATGAGAACCAGCTGAGCAAGCTGCACACTCCGGTTTCTCCACACGTCCACGAGAAACTGCAAGCCCACGTCCAGTCGCTTGATCAGTTTCCGCAGACATTCTGGGTCAGTGTGATGGCGCTACTACGCCATCAGCTGCGAGTAACGTTCCGAAACATCCCCGCTATCATCGGTCGTGCCGTGATGGTCGTCGTTGTGGGCTTGCTGTACTCGACAGTCTTTTGGCAATTTGATCCGAAGAATATCCAAGTTGTGATCGGCATCATGTTCAACTCGGTCCTTTTCCTCGCACTTGCCCAGGTGTCTCAACTACCGGTATTTCTCGAAGCGCGCGAAGTGTTTTACAAGCACCGCCGTGCCAACTTCTATCGTTCGTCAGTGTACGTGTTCGCGTCTTCGGTCAGCCAACTACCGCTGATTATCTTGGAGGCAGTTGCGTTTGGCTCGATGGTGTACTGGATGACTGGTTTCGTGGACTCTTGGTCGTCGTTTGCGATTTTCGAGGCGATTCTTGTGGCTTCAAGCCTGGCTTTTGCAGCCTTCTTCTTCGCGTTGGCAGCGATCGCGCCCGATCTCCACGTGCTCGAGCCTCTGTCACTACTGTCTGTGATGCTGTTTGTGCTGTTCTCTGGTTTTGTGATCAGTGAGAGCCAGATTCCGACTTTCCTTCGATGGGTGTTTTGGATCAACCCGTTCGCGTGGAGTCTGCGCGCCATCGCGATCAACCAGCTCCGAAATGACAGCTTTGATGTATGTGTTTACGACGGTATCGACTTTTGCCAGCAATACGGCGCCAAGATGGGACCGGCGATGCTGAGTTTGTTCGACGTGAAGACCGACAAGCAGTGGATTGGTCTCGGTGTGCTGTTTCTGGTGTTGTTGAGCTTGCTCGCGACGATTCTGGCGTGTTTAGTTCTGGAGTACAAGCGCCACGAAGCGCCGCACGCGAAAGCCAAGCGTCCAGTGTCGAACTTGGCTTCACTGGCTGATGCCGGGTACGAAGCTGTTACGACCCCGCGAGAGAGTGATGTCGTAGCGGTGAGCGTACATCAGAAGAAACGAGAAGTGATGCAGATCACGTTGTCGTTCAAAGATCTGTGGTACTCGGTGCCGGACCCCGCAAACCCGAAGGAAAGCATCGATCTTCTCAAGGGTATCAGTGGCTTCGCGTTGCCAGGTACCATTACAGCACTCATGGGCAGCTCAGGCGCCGGCAAGACGACGCTGATGGACGTGATCGCTGGTCGCAAGACGGGCGGCAAGGTCCGCGGCCAGATCCTTCTGAACGGCCACGAGGCGACGGACCTGGCGATCCGCCGGTACACGGGATATTGCGAGCAGATGGACATTCACTCGGAGGCGTCGACGATCCGCGAGGCGCTGACGTTCAGCGCGTTCTTGCGCCAGAGCAGCGACGTCCCGGACAGCCAGAAGTACGACTCGGTGGATGAATGTCTGGAACTGCTTGGTTTGGGCCCAATCGCGGACCAGATCATCCGCGGTAGCTCGGTGGAGCAGATGAAGCGCCTGACGATCGGTGTGGAGCTGGCTGCGCAGCCGAGCGTGCTGTTCTTGGATGAGCCTACGAGCGGTCTGGACGCGCGGTCGGCCAAGATGATCATGGACGGTGTGCGCAAGGTGGCGAACACCGGGCGTACGATCGTGTTGACGATTCATCAGCCGTCGGCGGAGGTGTTCCAGGTTTTCGACAGTCTGCTGTTGCTGAAGCGCGGTGGTGAGACGGTATTCTTTGGTGAAGTGGGCGAGAACGCGAGCCAGTTGATCGATTACTTTGAGTCGCAGCCCGGTGTGGCACCGATCAAGGATGGCTACAATCCTGCGACGTGGATGCTGGAGGTGATCGGCGCGGGCGTAGGCAACGTGAGCGAGGCGGTGACGGATTTTGTCGCGGCATTCAACGGCAGCAAGCATCATACAGCCTTGGTATCCAAGCTTGATGAAGGTGGTATTGGGCGACCGCACGCGGACCTACAGCAAGTGATTGTTGGCAGCAAGCGCGCTGCGTCCGCATCGACTCAAGCCAGATTTCTGCTGTCTCGTTTCTTTCTGGCGTACTGGAGAACACCGTCGTACAACTTGACACGCATTTTGGTGTCACTTGTTGTGGCGCTCGTGTTTGGCGTGCTTTTTCTCGACGTCGACTACAACACGTTCCAAGGGATTAACGCTGGTGAAGGGATGATTCTGACGACGACAGTGTTTGTCGGCCTCATTTCTCTCAACGGTGTGATGCCTATCACATTTGAAGAACGAGCGGCGTATTATCGGGAGCGCGCGTCGAATGCGTACAGTGCGTGGTGGTATTTCGTGGCTGCCACGGTCGTGGAGGTGCCTTACGTTTTCGGGTCGACGTTTCTGTTCACTGCCATTTACTTTCCGATGGTCGGCTTCACCGGTGTGGATCGCTTCTTTTTCTACTGGCTCAACCTTGGTTTGCAGACGCTACTGCAGACTTACATGGGTCAGCTTCTTGTGTACGCTTTCCCAAGCGTTCAGATTGCTGCGATTGTGGGTATGCTGGTGAACTCGGTCTTTCTGTTGTTCATGGGCGTGAATCCCCCATCGAATGCGATCCCGTCAGGGTACTCTTGGCTGGCTGCGATTACACCACAAAAGTACACACTTGCGATTCTGTCGGCAACTGTGTTTGGCGAGTGCCCAGTTGATGAGGAGGCGTCGGGCGATAACATCGGGTGCAATGCTGTGAAGATGCTCCCGCCAACGGTGTCTCAGAATCTCAACGTGAAGCAGTTCATCGAAGAGGTGTTCGAGATGCGCCACGACGAGATCTGGCGAAACGTTGGTATCGTCTTCAGCATGGTCGTCGTCGTCCGGTTGCTCGGATTGGTGGCGCTTCGCTTTGTCAACCACCAGCGAAAGTGAGTATCCGCTTGATCAGCTACACCTCCATGTTTCCCACAAGCAATGTGCATGAGTACATTTTTGCATACTTCATTGGACTTGTTCGAAGCCTCCCCTGCGTGGATCATAGTGTGAGGCGGCAGAGTGGAGCAACCATTTTACTGATGCTGTTGAATTTGAATCCGATGGATAGACTGCCACCATCAAGGGATCCTATGAAGCAAGTGCAGCAACTATCGATGGAAGGCAGCTTGTCTCACTGGAGCCATGATGAATATTGTAGGTTTCTGCGGGATGGCACGGTGATGTTTCATGACCGTTTGACGAGTGCTACTGAGGTCATAAAGCCCCAAGCCGCAATGATCTTGAATGGAGTAGACTACGGTCTCGCGAGCCCAGCAGCACCTTATGCCCCCTCCAACTGCCAGTTCTCTTGAACATACTCCGACGGGGCATCCTCACATTTGCATTTTCTCGCGATGTGCGACAAGTCCATTGCTGTCATTTACACCGTTGTCGGGGATCGACGTTCAAGTGGAACTGTGACGGTCAAATCACCGACGTTTGTTGGCGACCTGAAGCAAGCCATCGTTGACTCCATGAGACGCAGAATCCGTGCAAGTGAACTGGAGCTGTTCCTCGCGAGAAGAGACAACGTGTGGTTGCGTGTTGAAGATGTGGAAGCAGTCAGGTTGGATGATAGTGGATGGCCCCGAGGCTTCACACGGTTAAATCCATCGGAGTGGCTGCGCTTTCCCGAGATGGTTGGGTCTGGTTCGTGGTTGACATCACTGTGCAATCTCACGAGCTGCGGCGACGACTACCATGTTCTTGTGGCTCTTCCTTCAAGATGTCGCGATGCAGGCGCGATGACGACGCCCAACGTGGCAGAGCTGATGCAGTGCGCAGTTCAGTTGAAAGCCGCAGCTGTTGGGTCGATCTTGAATGTGCCAACACTGCTGTTGGATGCGATGATTCATGATGGATTGCTGTTCATTCGTCAAGAGTACGAAGACATTTTCCAGCTAATCATGAACGATTGGAAATCTCCACATCCGTCTCGCAACACTGCGGTGCTGGGGAGTCCTGGAGTGGGCAAGTCGGTGTTTCGCGTGTACATGTTTCTTCGACTGATGTCGGAGAGACGCAATCTCGCGCACTACGCGACTCGTTATTCTGACCTTGTCTACTTCACGTTCGACAACGCGTCCGAGGTTTATGAAGTTTTCAGTTTCGCTCCAAAAAGGAAGGATTTTGTTGCTCTGCTCGAAGAAGATAATTGGTTTAGAGTCTTTCGATCCAATAATCGAGACTCTCCGAGCCGCTACGTTCGTTTCTCAGTACCAACCACCAGCCCGACTCCCGACGATTCCTACCACCGAGTAATCTTGAATCCATGGTCCAAGGCAGAGTGTCAAGATTTCTTTGACAAACGTAATCTGGCGGGTCGCGACAACTGGGTGGCTTTCTACAATCTCGTCGGTGGTATCCCGCGTTACGTCGTGGCGCAGAGTGAAGAGCTCTCTACATTGGTCGTGTCCGTGCAGAATGCGCTTCCCGATAGCATTGAGGAAATGAAGGGGCAGATCGCTCGGTTCAAAGAAGAATACGCCAACACTCGACGGCTGCACTATCTGTATTTGTTTTATCGGGCCCCGAGAGGTTGGGCTGCCTTCCCATCGACTGCAGTTGAAGTACTTTTACGAAGCCGCTTCGAGAACTACTCAGCTGCCAAACTGTCCTCGCACCTGGGAGTCGGTGCTGACGAGATGTCTCTGTGGCAGACTATCGAACCGGAGAAGTTCCAGCTGCAGACGTTGACTACGAAGCCGTTTGTGGTGAAAGCGCTGAGCACTCTTGATGATGGGAAAGTGATTCAGTACGGTGAAAGCACACAATACGAACCTCTCGGCGCTCCGATCAAGACGTTTACGGTGCTGAGTGACATTCGAGACGAGCTGGCGCTGTATCTGTCGTTGTCAGCAACCTGTGGTCAAATCGATGGTGTGTTGGTGGTTCCGCAGTTGGCGCGTGTACTCTACATCACGACCACAGTTTCGCGTCTTCTCGAGTAGAACAGGTTGGAGTCGAATGCACTGTATCAGCACTTGCGAAAGCGCAAGGAGTTTCGACAGTACAATCACATTCAGCTGATTGTCGTCCCCGAGAACACAGCCGACGATGTGTTGGTTTTCACTGATGGGCAATCGAAGCGTGGTGTCGTGACGTACAAGACGACAGCACGGTAGTGTGGCGGTGGTGTATTAGTTTCGGTGTTGGCTTGAGGATGCGTCTCGACTAGGCGTCATAGTTGTGTGTGAAACAAAGTCTCACCAACCAAGCAATTGCATAAGTGTAATCAATGCAAGCGAAGATGGCTACGTTTGTGAATATCCAAAGGATTTCTTGCCATCAGCATCAACCAACCCAACGGCCGAAGATCAGTGGACTCATTCGCGTCGCTACCGGAGCCGCTCGTGCGCGGCGTGCTGCGCTTCGTGTGTCGCTGCGACAGCTCGTGCCGGATCCCTCGCGCGAGCGACCGCGAGCGACCTCGCAGCGCAACAACGCTGTGTGACCATCACAGCGGATGCAGGCGACACACGAGGCTCTGATGAGGGCACTGCGTCGTCCGGCTAGCCACTGTTGATGGACGAGCTTCGCGCGCGCGGCTTCCGCGTGCTCGACCTGCGTGTTCACATGACAGCGGCGGCTGCAGCGGCGGCGGGCTCATCCGTCGATTGGGCCGCCGCGTTTGCGCTACTGCCGCGACTGCAGCGCCCCAATGCGTCCGAGGTGCCGCTCTGCGCAGCCGGGGCATCGTCAACCATGCGTCGGAGCGATGCCACCGCGTGCGCGCGTTCGTGCTACCAGCACCGGAAGAGCGCGACGAAGCAAGTGACGAGGAGGTCCAGAGTCTATGACGCGCTTGAGGAGTGGCACGCGAGCGGCACCAGGTCTCGCTGCCACACGCGAAGAGACGCTCGAGTTTATCGACGTGGATCGCGTGCTGAACGACGACGTGCTGTGCACACTCGCGACGCACTGCCCAGCACTCTAAGCGCTGTCGATGTATGAGTACGAGTACGTCATGCCAGCGGATCCATTGACGCTCATCAGGGACAACGGGGTCACTGCGATCGCGTCGCTGCGTCATCTCGCGAGGCTCTCGATCTCGCATGCTGTTTCGATAACGAAGAACGCCTTGAGCCAGCGCAGCATCAGGGCATTCGCGTTCGTGTTGTCTCGGATGACTGGACTTGCACCTGAACTAGAAGTCATTACGCCGCCACCAACACCAAAGAATCGTCACTCACTCATACACGATCGCTTGTATTTGACAGCACCATCATTCTATCGATCAGTCGCCTCGGAACTCGAGCCAGAACTGTCGTAACCGAGAGAGAACCTCCTCTGCGGACGGTCGGTCCGCCGACTCGAACGCCATGCACTGCCGCGCGAGAGCGAGCATCACCGGATCGCACTGCGGCGAGAACGACGCCTGCAGCTGACCCATCGAGACCTTGGTGATCACGACGCCATCCGGCATCGGCTCTCCATTCTGCGAGTATGGCACCGTGTGCGTGTCGAGTTCCGAGAGCACGACGCCGAACGAAAACACGTCTGCTCGCTCATCGTATCGACCTCCCTGAATGACCTCTGGCGCCATCCAGCGGAGAGTTCCGACGCACGCCGTCATCGTGTGGTCGGCGCTCTTTCGAGACACACCGAAGTCGATGAGCTTGGCGTCCATCTCGGTCGACAGCAGCACGTTCCGCGACTTGAGGTCGCGATGCAGCACCTGCGGTCGCAGCGAGTGCAGGTACGTCAGCGCCTCGGCGACGTGCAGCGCGATGCGGATCTTCATGCGGTTGAATCCCGTCGGCGCATTGCTCTGCTGGTACTTGGCCAAGACGTTGCGCAGGTCTCCGCCGCTCATGAACTCCGTCACGAGATGCACATCGAACGGAGTGTCCCACGCGAGACCGATGAACTGGATGATGCGGTCGTGGCGCATGGCGGCGACCAGCTTGGCTTCGGCGATGAACGTCGTGGTCTCCTCCAGATCACCACGCAGCACGGGCGTCAGTCGCTTGATGGCGACTGCTCGCTCCATGTAGACGCCCTGGTGCACGACGCCGAAAGCGCCGCGACTGATCTGTTTGCCCACGACGAGGTGCTGCATCGAGATCCGAAGCTGCCGAACACTCGGGTGCTCGACCAACAGGTGCACGCCGCGCTGGAACGACTCAGTCGGCGACATCATGTCGCGCGTACCAGGGAACGTCGCGGTCTGATCTGAGTGCGCCGTGCGTCCTGTCTTGGTGGCCGTCGCGCTGTGCGTGGTAGCCGTGGCAGCCGTGCCATCGTCGACGTACTTGACGCTCGGGTCCTCCAGCATCGGCGAGTCGTTCTCCGATTCTTCTGTCGTTTGTCGGCGGCGTCGGAAGACAAAGAGAGCAGCCACGAGCGCCAGGACGACAACCGCAGAACCAATCCCCAGGCCGGTTGTGAGCCCATTGCTACTGGACGATTTCGTCGACGCAGTGGGCAATGGCACAGGAGCAGAGGACTTGTTATTGACGCTGGCGTCGATGGGTTTGACGGGCGCCTCGGTCGGAATCGGCAGCGTGGCATCGAGGCACACGGAAATGGATTTCTCGAGCTCTGGCGTCGATGCTGAGCAATCGCCTGTGAGGTTGAAGCCGGCTCGATTGACGCCTTTCAGGTTCTCAACGGCGTTGGCGTAATACACTGAGTTGAGCCTTTGGATCTTTTGAGTCTTTGGCACTCTGCACATGGGAAACATTGTGAACACGCTTTTGTGATCACTAAGCACAAGTAGTCGATCACTCACACTTCAAGTCCTTGCACTTGGAGTCCAGAACTGTACTTGCGCTGGTACAGCACGGCAGGCAACACGCTGAAATCCGTGTAGGAAAGTGTGCTGTCGTGCGTTTTCAAAACATTAGCTGTGACATTCGACCATCACAATAATTTGAGGGAGGCGCCACGTACAGAGCAGCAAGGCTGGACGTCTTGGGATCCACGGACGCGATGGAGACATCCTCTGCATTCGTGAACTGGAAGACTCTGTCCACCACGTTCTCATCAGTCACCGCACGATCACCATTCTATGATGCCACGCAGCAGTGCTTACAGGTCTGTCAGTCGGGACGACAGCGTCAACGACACGTTGCGCTCTGTGAAATCGACGCGATCAAAGAAACTACAACAGCCCACGCCATCAGACAATCGAGGACGACAGAGAGGAGCCGTCCAGCGCACACGTACAGTCGCGCGAGGCTCGTGAGGCCATCGAGCGCCTCGGACGCGAACGTCAAAATGGGCTGAGGCTTCTCTTGGCTCAGCGCCGAAAAGGATCTGCCCAGTAGAGTAGAAACACAACAAAACCACCAGATCGTCAGCATTTAAATTGCTGTCGTCGATAGAGTGCACATACACACACACACACAGCACGTACAGTCGACCGAGCACGGGGTCGTCCGACTTGGCGACGAGAATCTGCGCGCTCGCGTTCACGCGCACGATGGCGTAGTCCTTGATGGGCGCCGTCCAGGGCGACGCGCCCATGGGCGGTTTGGAGCAGGCCACGCTCACGCCGACGCCCTTGCGGAACGCGATCTCGAACGCCGAGCACGCGGACGAGAGCATGATGATGGAGCGGCCCGTGGCGTCGACTGAGACCGACGCGGGCTCGTTGGGCTTGGGCATCTCGAGCGGCGCGTTCGTGACCGTCGCGCCGTCTTGCGCGAGCGCGGGCGCCGCGCTGAGGGCGACAGCGGCGCCCGCGAGGCAGAGCAAAGCGGAGCGCGCCATCATGGGCGCTGGTCGCATGCAGAGAGGAAGAGAGAGAGAGAGGAGAGAGAGAGAGAGAGAGAGAGAGAGAGAGAGCTGTTGATGGCGGAGGAAGAAAATGAGAGCGACCCGATACGGCCATCGACCGGTACAGTGGTAATGGTGGCTTCGGCTCTGAACGTGGGCGAGGAGGTACAATGATAGAATATCAGGAGTCTTTTGTCAACGAATTCTATAAATTCGTAGTTGCATCGTAGAAGAAACTTGTAAAATAGCAGGTACTACTTGCTCATTTCCATGTGGTGCGGTTGGGTGAGACTGAACAATGGATTGGGCGACCGACCCATGTCGAAAACGGAATCTGTCTGAACTCCAAACGTGAAAAATGGCCTTTTTTCAAGGAGTGACCCCCGCATTCTTCACTTTTCCATTCGATTGGCGTCAAACGTGGACGTCGCTCCATGCTTTTTTTTTTTTCGTTGATGCGGCGCTTGCAAAGGAATCCTTTGAAAGGATCGCGACATAAATTTAACATCAACAATTCTACCACACACGCATCAGGTGTGGGTTCAGTGCGACAGGGGCATCAGCTCACACATCTATATTGTAATTACGTTTTTGATCTATCTAGTCAGAATATCTACAAATCTGCACGTTACTTCAACTCGATGACGTCAGCAGAAGGACCGATCCGATGGATTCGTTGGAGGCGACTGGTCCATGGACGCTCCGCAGCTCAGCAGACGCAGTGCAGAGAACGAGAGACTCGCGACCACAAACGACGCTGTGCTGGAACCATGCAACGACATCGCCAGTGCGACTCGAAGCGTCGTTCTTCGAGTGTCTCTTTGAGCGACCGCACCCTTGCCATTGGCGCTGCCGGTACAATTGGATTCCTCGCGCACGCAGATGCAACGGGCGAGGCGTTTGAGAGCATTTACTGCCAACAGACATTCGAGAAAACCGCAGATCCAACGAGGGCACGGCGTCCGTTATCGCGAGAGTGGGCTTCGAGACACGCCGCGGAAGCCCAAGCAACTTTTTTTTTCGACGAGTGCGATCAGCGCTTGTTCCGTGATGCTCAGAGCGTTTGTGATTAAGAATCGTTTGAGCAGACATGGCGTGATACACCGTCATCAACATCGTTTTGCGCTGCGAGGTCGCTGGCAATCTGATGCTCCCGAGGTGCGCAACGACGGAAAAGATCGTTTGATTAATCCCAGTACAAGCCATGTTCGCTTTCATTGATTACATTTCTGCAAATGCTTCTTGCAGGTCGCGAATGGCTACACTCACGAGATCAGCACGACATACAAACGACAAGACAACACACGTCGCACAAACACCCGACACAACCAGACAGCTAACGCATACCACAGCACACGAGCGCCGCTCATGGCCTAGAGCGCCATGGCACCAGCCAGCACCACCACGAGTACCCAAGTGCTGCCCACCGCGCGAGACAGAGACCACGCCGCACTCCGCAGCGTCGGCGTCGGTGCCGGCGTCGGTGTCGGTGTCGGTGTCGTACCGCCTGCCGTCGCGTCGTCCGCGGTCATCACGGGATCGTAAAACAGCGACGTGAACTTGGGGAACGCATAGTCCACGACGACGCTGTCGGGCGACACAAGCAGCGTCGAGTTGATGCTCACCATGGCGCCGTCCACCAGCGCGAGCGCCGGCGAGTCCAGGAACAGACCCGTCAGCAGCTGCACACGGTCCACCTTCTTGTCGCGGCCCTGGCCTCGCTTCACCTCCGCCTTGTCCATGCGATCGCCAGCACCGTCTGGACGACCTCTAGCGCCGCCAGCGCCAGCCCCATTGCCATTGCCATTGCCACGGCTGCCACTTCCGCCTGCCGCTGCCTTGCGCGCCACGACGCGGTACCCGAGGTGCAGCACGTTCGACGCGTTCAGGAACGGCCAGTCGTCGATCCACACGGCAAACTTGAGCGCGCCGCCCGGCACGTCAATGATCTGCTCGCCGTTCTTGGCCGTCGCGTTGCCGTGGAAGAACGACACCTCGGCCTTGTACCGCACGGGGGTCTGCACGCCGGCGACCGTCAGGTTCGCCACCGCCACGCTCGACGTCACGTTCACGCCGTCGGCGTTGAGCTTGGTGGAGGGCGTCGACCACGTCCAGTTGGCGACGCCAAACCCCTTCACGACGTGCTTGGTTGGCTTGCGGTCCGCCGTCATCTCCACGAGGTGGTGCGCCACGAGGTCGATGGCCGTGCCGTTGCAGTCGGCTGACGGACACAGCTGCAGGCGCCCGCCAGGACCGCGCACCGAGAACTCGCCCGGAGGACCTCGCTTGCCCGGCGGCGGCGGTCCTGGCTTGAAGTGGTGGTCGTGCGGACCCTCGCCAGTGCCGTTGGGCTGCAGCGGCGGCAGGTCGCCCAGGTCGCCAAAGTCGAGCGGCGGAGCGTCGTCCGCGGCAGCGACAGCGACCGACGACAACGGCGGCAGCGCTGCAGTCGCGAGCAACAGCGTCGTCACTGCGAGCGGGATGGACGGGAACTTCATGGCAGTCAAAGAGAGACACACGGCGCAGACGCGCGTTGCGTTGCGTTGCGTTGCGTTGCTTTGAGCTTCTGTTGGAGCTTTTGCTTGAGACGTGTTCACTTGAAGAATGAGTCGGTCAGTACGATCGATTGAGGTGGGCGGAGGCGACCGACTGACTCACGTGGCGTTGTACTCGGACCCCAACAGCTCCGCTCAGGCACCAACAGCTGCGGATCTCTCGTGATCACCGACAAGGACGTGCCACGATCAGCTCCGAGCTGATCGTGGCACGTCCTTGTCGGTGATCACGACTTTAGGAATCAGTGTCCTCTTCATCTCACGTAACGAGTCATGACTTTACTCGGCGAGACACATCTGTCAGCGACTTCAGTCATGCTAAAACGACAATCATGACGACAAAATCACCATCTCGAAGGCAACGCGTGTACGTTGGCAATCAAGTTCAATCTATGGGAGCGAGCCGCTACTGAATGCAACTTTGGTTGATGAGATTTTGTTTCACACACAACAATGCCGCCTGGTCGAGACGCATCCTCAAGCCGACACCGCAACCAATACACCACCGCTACACTAGTGCTGTCGTCTTGTACGTCACGACACCACGCTTCGATTGCCCATCAGTGAAAACCAACACATCGTCGGCTGTGTTCTCGGGGACGGCAATCAGCTGAATGTGATTGTACAGATATCCCTCGTCTAACGACACCTGTGAAAATTATGAATCCTTTGGTAGTTGATAATTAATCCACAAACAAACGACCGAATGTTCGACGTCAAGAATTTATTTCTGATGCATTCTATATATCAGGTCGTGTCGTTAGACGAGGGAAGACTGTACTGTCGAAACTCCTTGCGCAAGTACTGATACAGTGCATTCGACTCCAACCTGTTCGACCCGAGAAGACGCGACACTGTGGTCGTGATGTAGAGTACCCGCGCCAACTGCGGAACCACCAACACACCATCGATTTGACCGCTGGTTGCTGACAACGACAGATACAGCGCCAGCTCGTCTCGAATGTCACTCAGCACCGTAAACGTCTTGATCGGAGCGCCGAGAGGTTCGTACTGTGTTCTTTCACCGTACTGAATCACTTTCCCATCATCAAGAGTGCACAGCGCTTTCACCACAAACGGCTTCGTAGTCAACGTCTAGAGTTGGTTGCGCACATAATGATCTGGAAGCCCGAGTGTCTTACCATTGAAATGGATGAAGGCGAGCTTACCTAGGGAAGCCGGACAGAGTCGATTCCTCTTCGTCGTGTGGATTCGCTCGAAGGCACTCCACGCTCTCTCGATCGACGCCGATGATGTCGGCACTGCAAACACGGCTTGCGCGAGACGACGGAGACCCGGAAAACGCTTGGAGCCAAAAACTGACCACCAGGTCCGTGGGCTCAAGTGTTCAAACTTCTCAACGAAATCTGGGTTCGCATTCTTGAACTCGATCCACTCGTACAAAAGAATGCGGAAATGACTCGAGTCTTCACCTTCAATCGTACTGAACATGTTGGCTCGTTCAGCGAAGGCGATAGCTTGTTCAAGCGTATCGTCCAGGTCTTGCCCGACGAAGTCACAAAGTTGCGTGCTTGGGTCGAGCAGAAAAGCGATACCCATGGCATCAGTGTGCGCCCAATTCCAGCGCGACTCGATGGCTTCAACAATGAGCTGCTGGCGACGTGTTCTCTCATCTCCCCCGAACGTCTCGTTGCTTAGCAGCCGTCGAAACACTTGATATGTGTTCGATGACTTGGAGCCATCAGCCTCCAAAACTCCGATTGCACTAGTGATTGGTTCCAGTAAGCCGACAGCCTGCTCCAAGTCGCTCCACGTCGTGTCGTCGGTCACTGCCGTCTTCACCTCCTCCCACAACGATTGTCCACCGGCATTGTCGGCCATGAAGCTCGCCACTCTTGCTCCGGTTTCACCCTCAACCTGCTGGATTACATCCTTAATCTGGGTCTTCAAGAATTGGGCAGTCTGTCGCTCCTCATCGACAGGAAAAAATGACCAAAGCAGCGACGGCATCCCTGGATTCGTCACCGTAAAACCAATATTGGGCTTCCCATTCCGATCTGTCCACCCGTCACACGTGATTGACACGAATTGTTGCTTCCGAATGACATCGAGAACGTTGGCGTAGACCGTGTCGAAGGCGGCTTCCAACAAAGGGCCTGCCAATTGCCGTCGATTAGGAACATTCAAATCGGGTCGTAGCGCCTTGACGATGGCGCGAAAAATCTTTGACTCGACACTTGCAAAAGAGTGCGCGCTTTGGAACCACATGTGTGCAATCAGCTCGGAGAATTGCTCTTGGGTGAGCAGTCGTTTTCCTTGGAACGTGGAGGAAATCTGGTTGTCTTCTGTCAGCACAACCAGCTTGGCCTTGCGCTTTCTGTTGGGGCCATGGTCTCTCGCAATTCGCTGTCGTTCCGCATGGCCGATTACTGGACACTCGTTCACCAAGTGTCGATACATATTGGCGCTCGGCTTGGCATTCGCAATCTCTTTAGCGCAATGCTTGCACGTCGCGCGTGCATGACCAGTGGCTTGCGGCTTCGACCTGTGGAAGTGCCCCCAGATTGGCTCGAGCTTGCGGCCAGGCTTTCCGTTGGTCAGTTGTAGAGGTTGCGAGGTCGCCGACATTTGGGCGAGGTGCAAAAAGGGTTCTTCGCACTCGTCATCTTCGCACTCGTCATCAAATGGCGCGTCCTCCTCCTCACTCGACACAACTTGGCTTGATCGCTGCGGCCGCGCCGCATCCGCATCTTGATCGTCGCTGGAACGCATGTTGTTGAAGCGCGCGTTGTTGAAGATGCTGATTGAAGCGCGCCCCAAAGACGAGTTGAAGGCAACCCCCTTTAAAAGTGATACACGTAAGTTGCCTCAAACGTCAAATAGCACGAATGAGAGCGTCAATGTCATCCGTAAGTCATCAATGTGGCCAAGAACGATTAGGGACTGCGAAACGATTCTTTACCGCAGCATCCCCAATCGATCCCGTGCCAACTCTATCAACGTCTGCAGCTGGAACTTCTCCGGTTCCACAGTCTGCCACAGAGACATCTCGTCAGCACCGACTCCCAGGTGCGAGGACAGTTTGGCAGCTGAGTAGTTCTCGAAGCGGCTTCGTAAAAGTGCTTCAACTGCAGTCGATGGGAAGGCAGCCCAACCTCTCGGGACCCGATAAAACGAATACAGATAGTGCACCCGTCGGTCGTTGATGAATTGGGCTTTGAGTGTAGCGATCTGCGCTTTCATTTCCTGAATGCTATCGGGAAGCGCATTCTGCACGGACATCACCAAAGTAGAGAGCTCTTCACTCTGCGCCACGACATAACGCGGGATACCACCGACAAGATTGTAGAAAGCCACCCAGTTGTCGCGACCCGCCAGATTAGTTTTGTCAAAGAAATCTTGACACTCTGCCTTGGACCATGGATTCAAGATCACTTTGGAGCAGTTAATGAAGGATTCACTATCCCTCTGACGTGTACCTGGTAGTGAGAAAAGAATCGAGTGGCTAGACCTCTGCTGATATTCAACCTTCAATGCTTTCACCCATACACCATCATCAAACAGACCAACGAAATTCTCACTGCTTGGAGGAAAATGCAAGACCTTATCGACCTGCGACACGCTGTCGAACGTGAAGTAGACAAATTCAGAATAACGAGTCGAGTAGTGCGCGAGATTGTGTCTCTCCGACATCAGTCGAAGAAACATGTACACGCGAAACACCGACTTCCCGACTCCAGGACTCCCCAGCACCGCAACGTAGCGAGACGGACGTGGAGATTTCCAATCATTCATGATTAGCTGGAAAATGTCTTCGTACTGTTGACGAATGAACAACAAGCCATCATGAATCATCGCATCCAACAGCAGTGTTGGCACACTCAAGATCGATCCAACAGGAGCGGCTTTCAACTGAGCTGCGCACTGCATCAGCTCTGCCACGTTGGGCGTCGTCATCGCGCCTGCATCGCGACATCTTGAAGGAAGAGCCACAAGAACATGGTAGTCGTCGCCGCAGCTCGTGAGATTGCACAGTGATGTCAACCACGAACCAGACCCAACCATCTCGGGAAAGCGCAGCCACTCCGATGGATTTATCCGTGTGAAGCCTCGAGGCCATCCACTATCATCCAACCTGACTGCTTCCACGTCCTCAACACGCAACCACGCGTTGTCTCTTCTCGCGAGGAACAGCTCCAGTTCACTTGCACGGATTCTGCGTCTCATGGAATCAACGATGGCTCGCTTCAGGTCACAGACAGACGCCCGTGGCTCTACATCCACTGTTCCACTTGAACGTCGATCCCCGACAACGGTGTAAATGACAGCAATGGACTTGTCGCACATGTCGAGAAAATGCAAATGTGAGGATGCTCCATCGAAGCAGGTTCAAGAGAAGTGACAGTTGGGGGGGGGTCACAAGGTGCTGCTGGGCTCGCGAAACCGTAGTCTACTCCATTCAAGATCATTGCTTGAAGGCCTTGATGACCTCAGTAGCACTCGTCAAAACGTCATGAAACATCACCGTGCCTTCCCGCATAAAAACGGCACTATTCATCATGGCTCGAGTGAGACAAGCTGCCTTCCATCGATAGTTGCTGCACTTACGTGATGGGATCCCTTGATGGTGGCAGTCAATCATCGGATTCAAATTCAACAGCATCAGTAAACATCGTTGCTCCACTCTGCCGCCCCACACTATGATCCACGCAGGGGATGCTTCGAACAAGTCGAATGAAGTATGCAAAAATGTATTCAGGCACATTGCTTGTAGGAAACATGGAGGTGTAGCTGATCAAGCGGATACTCACTTTCGCTGGTGGTTGACAAAGCGAAGCGCCACCAATCCGAGCAACCGGACGACGACGACCATGCTGAAGACGATACCAACGTTTCGCCAGATCTCGTCGTGGCGCATCTCGAACACCTCTTCGATGAACTGCTTCACGTTGAGATTCTGAGACACCGTTGGCGGGAGCATCTTCACAGCATTGCACCCGATGTTATCGCCCGACGCCTCCTCACCAACTGGGCACTCGCCAAACACAGTCGCCGACAGAATCGCAAGCGTGTACTTTTGTGGTGTAATCGCAGCCAGCCAAGCGTACCCTGACGGGATCGCATTCGATGGGGGATTCACGCCCATGAACAACAGAAAGACCGAGTTCACCAGCATACCCACAATCGCAGCAATCTGAACGCTTGGGAAAGCGTACACAAGAAGCTGACCCATGTACGTCTGCAGTAGCGTCTGCAAACCAAGGTTGAGCCAGTAGAAAAAGAAGCGATCCACACCGGTGAAGCCGACCATCGGAAAGTAAATGGCAGTGAACAGAAATGTCGACCCGAAAACGTAAGGCACCTCCACGACCGTGGCAGCCACGAAATACCACCACGCACTGTACGCATTCGACGCGCGCTCACGATAATACGCCGCTCGTTCTTCAAATGTGATAGGCATCACACCGTTGAGAGAAATGAGACCGACAAACACTGTCGTCGTCAGAATCATCCCTTCATCAGCGTTAATCCCTTGGAACGTGTTGTAGTCGACATCGAGAAAAAGCACACCAAACACGAGCGCCACAACAAGTGACACCAAAATGCGTGTCAAGTTGTACGACGGTGTTCTCCAGTATGCCAGAAAGAAACGAGACAGCAGAAATCTGGCTTGAGTCGATGCGGATGCAGCGCGCTTGCTGCCAACAATCACTTGCTGTAAGTCCGCGTGCGGTCGACCAATACCACCTTCATCAAGCTTGGATACCAGGGCTGTATGATGCTTGCTGCCGTTAAATGCCGCGACAAAATCCGTCACCGCCTCGCTCACGTTGCCCACGCCCGCGCCGATCACCTCCAGCATCCACGTCGCAGGATTGTAGCCATCCTTGATCGGTGCCACACCGGGCTGCGACTCAAAGTACTCGATCAACTGGCTGGCGTTCTCGCCCACTTCACCAAAGAATACCGTCTCACCACCGCGCTTCAGCAATAACAGGCTGTCAAACACCTGGAACACCTCCGCCGACGGCTGATGAATCGTGCACACGATCGTGCGCCCGGTGTCCGCCACCTTGCGCACGCCGTCCATGATCATCTTGGCGGATCGCGCGTCCAGACCGCTCGTAGGCTCGTCCAAGAACAGCACACTCGGTTGCGCAGCCAGCTCCACACCGATCGTCAGGCGCTTCATCTGCTCCACCGAGCTACCGCGGATGATCTGGTCCGCGATTGGGCCCAAGCCAAGCAGTTCCAGACATTCATCCACCGAGTCGTACTTCTGGCTGTCCGGGACGTCGCTGCTCTGGCGCAAGAACGCGCTGAACGTCAGCGCCTCGCGGATCGTCGACGCCTCCGAGTGAATGTCCATCTGCTCGCAATATCCCGTGTACCGGCGGATCGCCAGGTCCGTCGCCTCGTGGCCGTTCAGAAGGATCTGGCCGCGGATCTTGCCGCCCGTCTTGCGACCAGCGATCACGTCCATCAGCGTCGTCTTGCCGGCGCCTGAGCTGCCCATGAGTGCTGTAATGGTACCTGGCAACGCGAAGCCACTGATACCCTTGAGAAGATCGATGCTTTCCTTCGGGTTTGCGGGGTCCGGCACCGAGTACCACAGATCTTTGAACGACAACGTGATCTGCATCACTTCTCGTTTCTTCTGATGTACGCTCACCGCTACGACATCACTCTCTCGTGGGGTCGTAACAGCTTCGTACCCGGCATCAGCCAGTGAAGCCAAGTTCGACACTGGACGCTTGGCTTTCGCGTGCGGCGCCTCGTGGCGCTTGTACTCCAGAACTAAACACGCAAGAATCGTCGCGAGCAAGCTCAACAACACCAGAAACAGCACACCGAGCCCAATCCACTGCTTGTCCGTCTTCACGTCGAACAAACTCAGCATCGCCGGTCCCATCTTGGCGCCGTATTGCTGGCAAAAGTCGATGCCGTCGTAAACACATACATCAAAGCTGTCATTTCGGAGCTGGTTGATCGCGATGGCTCGCAGACTCCACGCGAACGGGTTGATCCAAAACACCCATCGAAGGAAAGTCGGAATCTGGCTCTCACTGATCACAAAACCAGAGAACAGCACAAAAAGCATCACAGACAGTAGTGACAGAGGCTCGAGCACGTGGAGGTCGGGAGCGATCGCTGCCAACGCAAAGAAGAAGGCTGCGAAAGCCAGACTTGAAGCCACAAGAATCGCCTCGAAAATCGCAAACGACGACCATGAGTCCACGAATCCAGTCATCCAGTACACCATCGAGCCAAACGCAACTGCCTCCAAGACAATCAGCGGTAGTTGGCTGACCGAAGACGCGAACACGTACACTGACGAACGATAGAAGTTGGCACGGCGGTGCTTGTAAAACACTTCGCGCGCTTCGAGAAATACCGGTAGTTGAGACACCTGAGCAAGTGCGAGGAAAAGGACCGAGTTGAACATGATGCCGATCACAACTTGGATATTCTTCGGATCAAATTGCCAAAACACTGTCGAGTACAGCAAGCCCACAATAACGACCATCACGGCACGACCGATGATAGCGGGGATGTTTCGGAACGTTACTCGCAGCTGATGGCGCAGTAGCGCCATCACACTGACCCAGAACGCCTGCGGAAACTGATCAAGCGACTGGACGTGGGCTTGCAGTTTCTCGTGGACGTGTGGAGAAACCGGAGTGTGCAGCTTGCTCAGCTGGTTCTCATACAACGGAGACTTCTCGAATTCCACTGCGAACTCCTCAATCGTCTCCGGCACATGACGAAGCACAGGCGTGTGGCGAAGGTACGCGCTCTGTTGATCGGACCCGAGGTCCACCAAAAAATCGGCGAGATCACGGTTTGGTGGACAATGATATCCAAGCCTCTCGAAATACGGTACCACGTCGTCGCGAGTGCCATGGTACATGACTCGTCCATGTCCGAGAATCATCACGTCGTCGAACAGGTCGAACAGCTCAGGTGAAGGCTGGAGCAGTGACATGATGACCGTCTTGCGGAACGCACGCGCGATCCCGCGTTGGGTCTTCACGATATCATACGCGGCTGCGCTGTCGAGACCGGTCGTGATTTCATCCATAAACACAACCGACCGACTGCCGAACAACATCTCCGCAGTCGTCACGCGTCGACGCTCACCACCGGAAACACCGCGAAGGAGAGCGTTACCCAGAATCGTATTCTCGCACCGCTCGAGACCAAATTGCTGGAGCATCAGCTCTGGACGATGGGCGTAGAACGCGTTTAGCGCTTCGCTCCCGCTTCCGCCGTGTCCTTGGCCGCGGGACTCTGTCCAGTGCTTCGGCGGCGTGCTTCCAGACGAGGCGTGCGCGAATTCCAGCGTTTCCTTCACAGTAAGTGTCGGAAAATGCACATCTCGCTGACCGATGTACGACACCAGCTGAGGCAGTCGCCCGTCGAGGTCGTTGACTGTCAGTCCACTGAACGAGACATTCCCGTCCACGACTACATGGCTGGACTTCGGGAACTGACCACTCAGCACCTTCATCAGCGATGTCTTGCCGGAGCCTGGCTGACCAAGAATCAATGTCATCCTTCCGGGACTGAACACACCGCTGACTCGGTCCAGAATCTTGACCTCGACGTCGCGCTTTTTGCCGAGCACGCCGTAGAACGCCTTCTTGAGGTCACCGACGAGACTCGGGAGCTCGTGTCGGGAGGGATCGTTGCTCGCCACCGTGCTCGTGTGCGTGATGGAGAGGTCTTGGAAGCGGACCTCGACCTCTGGAAACGTTTCACCCATCGCTGCCTCGGCGGACGACGCCACGAAGCTGTGCAGCGCATCGGCACCGCTGGCCATCATCTTCTTTGCCTCCGAAATGTCCACCGTGTGGTCGCCAGTAGAGTGGCTCCTCACGACGGAAAGACCTGTCATCGCTGCTGGTAAACGAGAGAGCTTCTTCTTGTTCTCCTGTCTTTCTTGCTGACTTCTTGCTCGTAGCTTGTCGTTGTCTGTGTGTCTTCGTCACTGTGTGGGAAATACAAGACTGAGGATGTGTGTTGCCTCATCCACACGAAGCGAGCGGTGTCCACACGGTCGTCGCTGCAGCCACTGGACCGCGTCCGTCGTCCGTCGTCGGCTTTAGAATCGCAGCGTCTCGCGTGCGAGTCTTCATGTTTAAGCAATCAGCGTTGAACGCACACGGTGGATCGTCAGGATCGCTCGCCTGTCGGTGGCGCCGTCACAAATAGTAAGCAGCATGCGAGTCATCTCGTCCTCATGGAGTGCGCTCGATGACTCGCAGCCAGTGAGGAATGATGGTCTAGGGAAACCCACGCAAACCTCTGTTGTGTGGTGACATGGGCATGCGTTATCAGAGGTCGGTGTGTTCGATCCAGCAACAGCAATGATGCGGGACCCGTCATGGCGATGGCGCGCGGTGGCTCTCTATTTCTCTGTCTCTGTCCGTCAATGGCTGGCGCTGGAGGAGCGAGCGACTGAGAATGGATGCGAGTCCCGTGACCGGCTGAATCTGGTGCTCTCGCTGCCGCTCGTGGAGTCCGAAGACTCATCCAACGACAGACAGCAGCAGTTTGTCGATGCGCTCGTCTTGCAGCACGTGCTGTGGCACGTGAGTCTCTGCGAGTGGCGAGCGCTCATGCGAGACGTCTTTGAGAGTGAGCTGGCGACAGTGACGGTGCTGCACCGCGAGGACCTCGTGACGGCACCACCGACCGTGGTGCTCGCGCTTCGGCACGACAAGTTCCCTGAGCAGGTTCAGCGCGAACGATGGGAGCCGCTCCTACAAGCGCTGCGTCATTGTTCGCTCTCGTCGTCGGCTTCGTCAGTTATCAGCTTGCTGTGTCCGACACCAGTGGAGCTTTCTGCGGTGGAGCTTGTGCTGTTGGTCGGGGGCCTGGGTGTCGGTCACTTGCTGGCCGAGTCCTATCTCTCGCGGGTCTTGGAGTTCGTTACGAGCTGCCGCGATATTGTATCACAGGGTGGAACACAAGAACCCAATGAAGTTCTTCTCTCACTCCCACTCTCACTGCAAGCGATGGATGTGGAGCTCACGCCGTACGCGCCGACGACAGCAATGCTTCGGCAGATTCTCCAGCTGCAGGCGACTGGCGTCCCGTTCCGCAGGCTGCAACTGCGACTGAACCACGCGCTTCAGCGAGGCACGATCGGTCGTGGCGAGTGGGAGCGATTTTTCTCCCAGCTATTGCACACTCAACCAGACAGAGGTGACGTGGCAGTCCTGAGCGTCATCGGAGGCGACACTGACGCGTTCGAAGCGCTGTGTGGCGCGCTTTCCCAAGACACAACGAGCGTCTCAGCGCTTCATCTCAGCTCCATTCTCGAGAATGACTCGAGCGAACAACGCGAGCACAAATGGAACTCGCTAGTGTCGAAGCTCTGGGGCAGACAATCAACAAGACGCGGCGTCCGCCATCTGCGCGTGTTTGACCTCGACATTCGACGTCATGACGCGCAAGCGATCACTGCCGCTGTGCGACGACTACACGCATCAGATTCCAATGCTGAAAATGGTATCCTGCTGGAATCGTTGGTGCTGTCGTGGGGCGTAATCTTCGACAAAGATGTGGTGATCATCACGGATATCGTCAAAGCAATTGGGTCGCAGGTGCAGGCGCTATCGATTTCGTTCTGGGGCCTTCTCGATAGCACTGCATTCAGTCAAATCTTAACAACGTGTAACCAACTCACACGACTCGAGATATCCAACGTGCGACTGACGTCACTGGACGCGTTGAGCCAAGCACTTGAGCAAGGTGAGTGCCCGAGGCTGGAAGCACTGTCTTTCCAGACTGTGAATACCCCCAATGAATCACTCGTCTCCTTTTGCGAGTTACTCGGGAGAAGAACGTGCGTATTGGCACAGAGACTTCGGCAATTTCATCTTGATGGGGTTGGTCTTGACGCCGAAATGCATCCGCTATGTCTTGACGCGCTGCTAAATACGCTATCAAGTAACGACACACTGGAATACCTCTGTCTCACACTGCCTCCAGCAATCGCAGAGGACTACAGACCAGCGTTTCTTGCGCATGGAGAAAGGTTTCTTGGTCTCTCCGCTGCGAGGCGGCTTCCAACTCGATCAAGTCTCGCGTTTCTGAGCGTCATTTCGCAATTGTACAAGTGCATCGACGATGACGCCGCGTCATTGATCTTGAATTTTGCGTCGACACCGACCAAACGATGGATCGTCTTGGAGTAAATGCATCAGGTGGTGCTGGTTTCAGATACAGCAATGCTTGCATTGGAATCGTGTGCTTCAATGTACATGTAACGATAACCTGCTACGGCACTGCAGAAAGATTATGGCGCTCATGCAACTGAGTCGACAACTCTGTCCCTCGTGACGAACACTGTGCTACCATCTGCAATCAGCTTGAATGTGTGCAGCTTCCAGCGTATATCAACATGCTTCATATCACCATCGATATGTCTCTATCCCATCAAAGATGTAATCTCCGTTCCTTGGAAATACTTTGGTGTGGTGGATATCTTAAGAAGGGACGACACCTAGGAACTGAAACCTCATGTTTCACCTCATCAACGTCGAACTTGGCTTCAAGGAGTAGAACGATCTTGGCGAGGAACTAACGAGCTGACCTGTCCGCAAAAGCCTCGGCCGTGAAGCTTCTCATTACATTCCCGATTGACTGATAATGTCAAAGCGCACGGACCGTCGCGCTCTTCGTGCTGCAAAGCCGCAGACTTGACGGACAATTTCTGGTTCCCACTGCGGACACTTTTTGTGGTGCAATACACTCAAAAACGCGAGAAGGCTTCGCGTTTGCAGTGGCTCGCCAGGTACCGGTACGTCCTGGTCGTCGAACGCTCGGAACGTTCGCATAAATGGCCTCAATGGAATGTCTTCCCACCCAAACGCCGCGTCCTGCATCGTGAGTAGAAGCTCCGTGATCGAGCGATTGGTCTCAAGCATTTTCGCCAGAGCTGTGAGACTCGAACTGTTCAACGCTGAGAGATCAGCGGCTTCTTCGACCTCTGATGAAACCATGTTCACATGGAAGACGCCGAGCTTTCTTGACTCGGGTGTCGCTGGAGATGTCCCGAGAAACACCGCAAACCGAGAGAGACTATCGCTGTCGCACTCCGTTTGTAAAAGATAGAGAGACGAAATGCGTGATCGCCCGCTTTCGTAGGCTTCGATCAGCGGATCGAGGCGCATAATCTGAAGATTCGTCAGTTTGAGGTGGAAGAGACTAGGACACCTCTTCACGATCGTTTCGAATTCGCTGGCAAACGGGATAGGACCTGGTGCACTTGCAAGTTCTAGATACTCGAGCTTGGCGCCGACGAGAGGAACGAGCGCCGCGATTGCATTGATTGCGTTGGCTGATTGACTGGAGATTGAGATATGAAGCTTCATTAGGCGGCGAGCAACGATGCTTCTTGCATCAAATTCGGGTAGCTGCTGCGAGTAGTCAATCGCGTGAAGCTTTGCATCGTGAAGCGATGGGCACGACTGGAACAGCGCAAGCAGCGCAGTGACAGGAATTGGCCGCTGTTCGCAATGAAGCGTCACCGACGTCAACGATGAACCGAGAAGTTCTACGAACCGCGGAATGCCCCGTGCTGTCGCTGGTTCGTGACCTTCGACCTCCAGAGTCAAAACTTTGACAGAAGATATGCTTGCATCGGGATTATCCGGATGAGAGTTCTCCAAGACCTCTAGCATATTGATGACATCGGCGTCAGTGAGTTCTCTCTCTCGAACAAAAAGCCTCTGGAGGTGGTGGTTGCTGAACAGCACACGCGCAAGATCTTGCGCACTTTCCGCTCGATTGGAGCCACTAATCGGGGATTCGAGGTGCAGGCGTCCGTAGCCTTGACACACTGCGAGCGTCGACATGAGGGCAGTGATGACGCGTTCATCGGTGGCTCTGTCAATGACCACATCGAGTCGGTTCGCAGAGTCGATCGGCGAGCAGTCGACTCGCCCAACCACTTCAAAGAGACTCCACCACGCACCCAGCGAGCACCGAGAGTCTGAGGTCGGTGGCAGCGTCAGATCGACGTGAAATGAGCTGGTGAACGAAGAGCTACCGAGCACGAGCGAACAGATGCGCTGTATCGCTAACGCGATAGCGTCGTCCGCGATGTGAACATACTCGAACGAGAGCCGGGCGATCGTCACGCGGAGCGCATGCGATGGTAGCTCCGTCAGAAGCGATGCTACACGCGTGAGAAACACCTTTTGCTGTTCTTCACTGGCGATCGGAACGACGAGATGCAGGAAGACGTCGATGGCAGCGCTGGTGCTGGGTACCCTGTGGTGCAGGAACTGCTCCGCGGCGTCGAGATCACGTTCACTCGTGACGGTCACTTGTACCACAGGAAACGCGTCGACAGACAAGCGCTTCTCCGCGAGATACGTCGAGCGCCACGGAGCGAGTGCCGTCAGCGACGCCGTGAGAGTCTCGTTGCCAGCGTCGGATCGAAGCTGCCGCAAGCGCTCGACGCAGTCTCGAAGCGCGGTCGCAACAGAAGCGGCGGCATCCCAATGGAGCTGCAGCACCTCCAGCGCGACGCCAGAGCGCAGCGGATGGCTGTAAGCGAAGGTGATGGCGCGAGTGGAACTCATGCAGACGGCGAGATGAGATGGCTGTCAGGCTCACAACGCATCGCTAAATTACGATTATAGACATATTGATTCTGTTTGACCTGAGGAGACTGTGTTTTCTCAGCGATTCTGTGATTTTGTAGCTGATCGATTCGTTCGCTGATCCGGTCGCGACCATCGACTAGAGTTGAGCATCAACTTGAAGGGAGACAAGGTCCTTGGAGTCTTCTTCTTGCTACAGTAGTGCGTGAGTTGTTAATGTGTGTGTGTGTGTGTTGGTGGGGCACGGTGACGCATTCAGAAACCGGTGGTTGACAAAATCTGATTTTCCATTTTCACTCGAAAAGCTAAAAACCCACGCCGTGCGACTTCAACCACTCAGACCTCTGCAAATCAATATCGCCAGTCAGACGTAACGTTCGTTTCAGGAAAAAACGAGGGGGTCAAATACCTCTATAATCCTATATCTCGCGGCTTAGACCCTCGGACGCATCTGATCCACAACATTGTGAACCCACACTTCGTTGACCGCTCGGAGCTCGTTCCATCGAACGTCGTCTCCACTTCCCTTCTCTCCATCCCAAAGCGCCATCCATCGCTCATGACGGCAGCGTCACTGGCAGGCGCTCTCTGTGCGGTCGCGCTGGTCGCCAAGAGCGCAGCGCAGACGGAGTCGGAGACCCCGATGTCTCCGACTCCGTCTCCCTTGAGCAGTGAGCCAGCGGCTTCAACGGCGGCGCCGACGCCGCTGCCTACGCCGCCGCTTGGGGATCCTGCGGTCTCCAAGATGGACCCGATGGGGCGTCTGCAGCTCTACTTTGCGGCGTCGTGCCTCGCGTTCGATGTTTCGTTCACGAAGGCGCTGGGCATCAGCGTCACGTGTGTGGACGCGGCGTCATCCCTCGCGAAGATCCCGTGGACGACAGCGACCAAGGACTACGTAGTTCTCAACATCCCAATCGGCACGCGCATCACGATGTTGGAAAGCGACGACCAGGTGCTGGGGCGTCTGTAAGTGCTTGGTCTTACAGTTCTATGGAGATTTCCGTTTACCGGGTGCCGATGGCTTTACGTTGTGGAATACTCTTGTTGTGGAATACTCTTCGTTTTGCTCAGATCGATCACGCCGACAATCAAGAAAAATCCACTACCTGTGGTGGCGTTCCAGACGAACACGTTCAAGCGACTGTCTGGGCTCGGACGGCTGTACGCTCGCTGTCGAGATGTTTCTATCGGCGGTGGAAATCCTCATAGACACTAAAATCCTTCGCTTCACAGATTTATGGAGCATGTGCGTTTCGCAAACTCTCAAGTTGAGGTGGCGATCAACATGCGCCTCTCGGAGCTGTACGTTGAGTTGTTTTGATGTGGCGAAAGACCTCGTACACTCAACCCGTTGTGTGCTACAGAATCTTTCAGATGACAGATATTCAAGACTTGTCGTTTCAAATGGACCTCAACGACACGAGTTTATCGAGTGTGTACGAAGACGCTCTCTTCAAATTAGTTTGACCATGTACAATACTGACAACTGGTTCATCAGCACGTTGTCGTACGGAAACTTCTCAAGAGTCCCGAGGTTTTTGTATGAGCGACGATATAAGCAAGGGTTTCGAGCGTATGGCGTCGACATGTGAGTGCTACCGCAAGCCTTCGGAATGCTGCCAGTGTAGTTATCGCCTTGTTTCCGTTTCAGAGTCAACACAATCAAGCAACCTCAGCGTCTTAACGTGATGCAGTACGAGAACGTGCTGGCAAACACGCTGTCATCATTGGAAGGCGTGGATTTCGTCGGAAACTGCGTCAACAGCGCTGCTATAAACTCGAGCAAAGTCGTCGTTTGCATGGACGCCTCGCTCCCGATCGAGTCCACCAACACAACAGTAGTCGCCCGAGCCAGCGGAAGCTCTGGAGACAAATCGACGATCGTCGGGATTATATCCAGTGCATTTCTCGTGGTTGCGATATTGACGTCGATCTACTTCGTGCGGAGGCGACGCAAACGCCTTGTGACTCAACGGCTGAGCGGACAACACGAGCGATCGGAAAAGTTGATCGCCCAAGCAAATGACGATACTCAAGAGAGCGATCGTCTCGCGACGTGTCCCGCGTCGGCATCATCTCTGTCGCCCACTGAATCGCTTCAGCGTGGCCTCAGTGCATTGCTTCTGGATCCGCGTGTTCGACAGCTCCGCATTGCGACTTCACATCTTGTCGCGGGCAAGATGATTAGTCGAGGAAACTACGGCGTCGTGTATCGTGGCACTTACCGTGGGGATCTCGTGGCCATCAAGCGACTGAACCCTGCGCTTCAAGGCGACTTGGACGAAACGTCAGCCTTCGTCGAGGAAGCCAAGCTGGTCGCATCGATACGCCATGAACGCATCATCGAGTTTATCGGTCTCGCGTGGGACAGTCCGCTGGATCTTCAGATCGTCACCGAGTACATGGACGGTGGAGACCTGCGTAGTCTCCTAGCAACCTATCAAAAGGATGGCATCCCGACTGGATTTACTCGCCCCAAGCTTCGGATCGCGCTCCACGTTGTCGAAGCGCTCGTTTATCTTCACTCGCTGCAGCCCCAGGTACTTCATCGCGACCTCAAGTCTCGCAACGTATTGCTATCAACCGACATGGACGCGAAACTGATCGACTTTGGCGTCTCACGAACACGTGCGGACCACACAATGACGTCGTGTATCGGGACGCTGCGGTGGATGGCGCCAGAGGTCATTCGAGGCGGACGCTACGGCGACACTGCAGATGTGTTCTCGTTTGGTGTCGTGCTCTCAGAGCTCGACACCCACATGGTCCCTTACTCACACGACGGAGAACCGCTGGCCGACGGCATCGTCATCACAAACGTCTCAACCGGGCACATGCGCGTGTCGTTCTCTGCCGACTGCCACCCAAGAGTTGTCAGTCTCGCACAGGACTGCATGGCGTTCAACGCTGCCGACCGCCCGAATGCTGAGACTGTGCTAAACAGACTGCGACGCATTTGGCTCGAGTGCAATGATCTGTGACGTCAAGAAAGTACGTGTCGTGTGAAAGAAGAACTCCCTGCGCTGACGTGATTCAGAAGCTTTAAATTAGATCAATGTATGTGAATTTCATGTGCGTCGCTCGCTCGATCTCGCTTCAGACGCCACACGTCGTTCGAGTAATCGCACAATGGTGTCCAATTGACTCTTTTGAGCGCTCAACTGCGCGCGCATCTTTTCCTGCGACAGCATCAACAGAACATATTTCGTCAATCATGCACACACCTTCACTCGCCAAGCGTAGACCTCTCAACTGGTATTACCTGGACATCGGTGAGCTGCTTCACTTGTTGCTGCAGACATTGGAATTCCTTGTGGGAGACGCTGGAACTCGATGCCTCGCCCTCGCCTGCGTGGTGGCACATGTAGGCAGGAGGCGCCGGCTGGTACTTGTTGCGCTGCATGCCTGTGATTCGCCTTGACAGCGAGAGCGTGAGCTCCTCTTGGAACTCCTTCTTGTCTCGCTCCTGCTTCTCGAGCATGACTTCCACGAAGCCGCTGCTGAGGACGGCGCCAGGGATCGTAAAGAGCACGATTCCCCATACCGCGAGGATACTCGCAAAGACTCTGCCTCCGCTTGTCACGGGAACGATATCCCCGTAGCCGAGCGACGTGATGGTCTCGATGGACCACCATGCGCAGACCCAGATACTGGAAAACACCTCGGGCTGCGTCGTGTTCTCGAGAAAGAAGCTAAGGCAATACAGTGTGGAGGCATGCGTTAGACAACGAGCATTATCAGTGGGGTTTGAGACCGAGGGTTCTTACATGGTCGTGGACGCCGTGAGCACCATCACGGCTGTGAGGTATGAGACGACCCAGAGCTCCTCACACTTGCAGCAGAAGATCGCTCGCAGGCGCTTCATCGCCTTGTACGACCGCTCGAGTCGCAGGAACGACATGATCCGAAGCAGTCGAAGTCCACGCAGCGACACGAATCCGCGAGATCCCGGCAGCAGTCTTTGGTTTCGATCCATCGCATGAGTGAGCGGGCAACTGACGACGCATGGATACACAGTGTAGACGCACCCGTGTTGCAGCACGATCTCCAGGTAGAACGGGATCAAGACCACGAGATCGATGACTGACATCGGTCGGCACATCCACTTGAGCCTGCGCGCACGTGACGAACGCCGTGTCGAGCGTCAGCAGCCAGTCAGTCAGTCAACCGACCTCAATGAGTGAGACTGCCAGTCGTTTCAATTGAGAAAACCGACACGCACCGTCCCCACACGGGTGTCGCGAACCGATCGTCCTCGACGCACGCCCAGCATCGCAGCAAGTATTCGGCGGAGAACGCCATGGTGGACAGGTAGAGAAAGGAGTCGTGCCAATTACAGCTCGTATGAGCTGCATCGTCGATCAAAGGCACGGAGCGACATGTCACAAGGAAACCACTTCAGATCTTCCATCCTGCACAGCATCACCATCCCATCGTGCAGTATCACGTGAATGCACTGTACACACCTGAGGACACTTGCAGTGGCGACTTGACGTCTGCCTGTCGCATCGCGAGCAGCACGTTGAGCAGAATGAGCACGAGCATGCCAGCTTCGACGGCTCTCGACACGCGCTGCAGTGACGCGCGTTGAGGCGTCGCTGCGCGATACCGCAGCACGCTCCAGACGTCGCGGCGCATCGTGTGCGAGACATGTGCGCACGAGACGCCGCTCTCCAGCGACGACGACAGCGAGAGACCGCCAGGAGACCGCGGCAGCAGCAGCGTCCGCTCGTGTCGGTGGTGGTCGTTCATGGTCAATGGCGCGGCAATGCGGTGAATCTCAACAAATGACTGAATTTCGACGGGGAAAATCGCGAGAAAGCCGCGCTCCTCGGCGGTCGTTGAGTCTCGCGCGTGCGAGCGCCACGAGATCCATCGTTTCCTCCGATGGCCATCGTCAACAGATCATGGCTGCACATTCATTGGAGCCGCCGTCGAGATCGGTTGACACACGGGACCAGCACCTGCTGACTCAACTGGAGAAAGGCACAAAAAAGCCTCGTTTCAGTGACATTTTCAAAGTGGACACTCGCAGAAATCGACCCAGTTGCGAGTGAACAGTAGTGTTTACGCCACACCAATTGATGAGCGAGGATGGATGGCGGACCTGGTCGGTCTCTTGGTGCGTGTGAGTGTGTGTGTGTGTGTGTGTGTGTGTGTTTCTTGGGGTTCTATTGGGCTTCGCATCCATCACAGTGTCCACGGGCTGCAGGACGCAATCACTTGTGGATTGGAAAGCTCAGGTTCACAGTGATTTGCGGCATTTTTTTCTCTTTTCACGCGTGTTTACTGCTTGACATCGGAGAAAAAACGAGGCCAATCGATCGATCTCCCAATATACGGTTTTAGACCAATCATGTTCCAATATTACTGCAATAGCCACATTCGTCATCGCCACAATCAACAGACCCAACACGGAGCAATCGTGGTCAGTTACCATCACTCTCCACCATCACTCTGCATCATGATGGCTCCACCATGGAAGATCGCCAGACACGAGAGGTTCAACATGTGATCTCTCTCTCTCTCTCTCTCTCTCTCTCTCTCTCTCTCTCTCTCCTCATGCGCGTGCTCATTCCTGAATCCACCGCAGCGACAGCACGACAACGTGGCCACTTACCGCTCTCTCCATGTCGCTCGCGAAGCACGATCCCAGCGCCAGCGGCAGCGCCTTGCCGCCCGTTGAAGTTCGATTTCAAGACCTCACGGTCACTGTCGACCGCGTTGTCGCCTCCCGTGAGACCCACGCGCTACCGACGCTTCCAGGGGTGATCCAACGCGCCGTTCGAGGCCTCGCACGGTCGAAGAACGTCGTCTCCACGCGCGTGTTGCAGCCCATAAGCGGAACGCTTCGTCCTGGAACGATGACGCTTGTGCTTGGCCAACCAGGCTCCGGCAAGTCGACGTTTCTTAAGGCGATCAGCGGCCGTTTGCCCAAGAGCAGTGAGGTGTCTACGCACGGAGACGTGACGCTCAACGACACGCCAATCGACAAGCTCCATGGCCGGCTCCCGCAGCTCGTGTCGTTCGTCGGCCAGCACGATATTCATTTCCCATCGCTATCAGTGGAGGAGACGATTAACTTCGCACGCGAGTGTGCAGGGCGTCGACCGCCCGACGCATCCACTGACAAGTCGCCACCGAGACACCCATCGACCGACAACGTGATCGATCTGCTGGGACTTTCGCACTGTCGAGCGACCAAGATCGGCGACGCGATGACACGTGGCGTCTCGGGCGGAGAGCGCAAACGCGTCACAATCGGCGAGATGGCGTTCGGGGACAAGCCAGTCATGTTGATGGACGAGATCACCACGGGGTTGGACAGCGCCGCAGCGCTGGACATCGTGGACTCGTATCGGCAGATCGCCACGACGCACCACAAGACGATTGTGATGTCCCTGCTGCAGCCGTCACCTGAGATCTTCGCGCTCTTCGACGACGTGATTCTTCTGAACAAGGGATTCGTCCTCTATCATGGTCCACGCACGAAGGTCTTGCCTTACTTTCAGAGCCTCGGCCTGGAGTGTCCTCCGACTCGAGATGAAGCGGATTTCCTGCTTGACCTTGGCAAGAAACAGCAGCAACAGTACGAAAGAGGGCAGTCTGGATCAGGTCTTCCGCCACCTCGAAGTGCCGAGGAGTTGGCAGCAGCATTCGAGCGCTCGCCAGTGTTCAGCACAAACATGATCGCCCTCGCGGCCCCATTTGACGCCAGTCTTCAGCCGCTGTCGCGGACGGCTCTCGAGCATGTCCCAGTTTTTCATCAAGCCTTCTTACCAAGCACGCTAACCGTGTTACACCAACAAGCACGAGTCACGATGCGCAATCGGGCGGTACTGATCGGTCGAGCGATCATGGTCGTCATCGTTGGGCTTCTGTACTCGACAGTTTTCTGGCAGTTCGACCCCAAGGATGTTCAAGTTGTCATGGGCATAATCTTCAACTCAGTACTATTCGTTGGGATTGCTCAAGCTTCTCAAATCGCGCCCATCATGGCATCAAGGCAAGTCTTCTACAAGCAGCGGCAGGCGAATTTCTACCGTACACCATCGTACGTGATCGCATGGGCATCAAGCCAACTCCCCGTGTCGATGATTGAAACGATCGCATTTGGTTCGCTCGTTTATTGGATGTGTGGTTTCGTTTCAGACATTGGCGCGTACATCCTCTTTCTGGTGCTGCTGCTGGCGACAAACGTTACGTTCTCGTCTTGGTTTTTCTTCATCGGCTCAATTTCTCCCAATCTTAACGTCGCACAGCCTATCGCGATGCTGTCGATCATGATCTTCGCGCTGTTCTCGGGCTTCGTCATCACGAGAGACCAGATTCCTGCGTTTATTTCGCCAGTGTATTGGATCAATCCGATGTCATGGTGCTTTCGTAGCATGGCGATCAACCAGTACCGACACGCCGACTTCGATGTGTGCGTATACGATGACGTGAACTACTGTCAGCGCCAAGACCGGAAGATGGGAATAGCTTCGCTTGAGCTTTTCGACGTGTACACAGATCGCGCCTGGATTTTGTATGGTTTCGTCTACATGGGCGGCATGTACTTGTTCTTTATGGCGATTTCATGTTTCGCGTTGGCGACGAAGCGATTTGAACAAGCAACAGCGTCCAAGGGAGAGAGTCAAAACGGGGAACAATGTGATGGCGGCGACAATGGCGACAGCTTCGATTTCAATTCTCTGAAGACACCAAGAAGTGTTCAACACGAGGTAGAAGTGCAGTTGGGAATCCATCACCCTCGACACTTTACACCGATCACTCTTGCGTTCAAGGGCCTGTGGTACTCGGTGCCGGACCCCGCGAACCCGAAGGAGAGCATCGACCTGCTCAAGGGCATCAGCGGCTTTGCTCTCCCCGGCAAGATGACGGCGCTGATGGGCAGCTCTGGCGCCGGCAAGACGACGCTGATGGACGTGATCGCGGGTCGCAAGACGGGCGGCAAGATCCGCGGCCAGATCCTTCTGAACGGGCACGAGGCGACGGACCTGGCGATCCGCCGTAGCACGGGCTACTGCGAGCAGATGGACATTCACTCGGAGGCGTCGACGATCCGCGAGGCGCTGACGTTCAGCGCGTTCTTGCGCCAGGGCAGCGACGTCCCGGACAGCCAGAAGTACGACTCGGTGGAGGAGTGTCTGGAGCTGTTGGACCTGCACCCGATCGCGGACCAGATCATCCGCGGTAGCTCGGTGGAGCAGATGAAGCGTCTGACGATCGGTGTGGAGCTGGCTGCGCAGCCGAGCGTGCTGTTCTTGGACGAGCCTACGAGCGGTCTGGACGCGCGATCGGCGAAGATGATCATGGACGGCGTGCGCAAGGTGGCAGATACAGGACGAACGATCGTGTGTACGATTCATCAGCCGTCGGCGGAGGTGTTCCAGGTGTTTGACAGTCTGTTGTTGCTGAAGCGCGGTGGTGAGACGGTATTCTTTGGCGAGTTGGGCGAGAACGCGAGCCAGTTGATCCAGTACTTTGAGTCGGTGCCTGGCGTGGCGCCGATCGAGGACGGCTACAACCCTGCGACGTGGATGTTGGAGGTGATCGGCGCCGGTGTGGAGTCAAACCAACAAACCACAGATCAAGACTTCGTTGCCTTGTTCCAAGCAAGCAGGTTCTTTAGTCGCCTCCTCGAGACGATCGAGCAGCCGGGACTTGGTGTTCCAGCACCAAATACTCCTCGGCTAAATTTCGACCGAAAGCGTGCGGCATCCGAGCTCAGCCAAGCATCGATGGTGATGCAACGTTTCATTCGATTGTACTGGCGCACGCCGTCGTACAATCTCACGCGCTTCGTGGTGTCCGCAATGCTGGCATTGATCTTTGGTCTTCTCTTCAGTGACGTGGACTACGCTGTCTTCCAAGGCATGAACTCGGGCGTCGGAATGGTTCTCACGGCAATGCTGTTCCTCGGGCTGGTGGCCGTCAACAGCGTGCTCCCCATTTCGTTCACCGATCGTGCTGCGTTCTACCGCGAGCGAGCGACTCAGACGTATAACGCGTTCTGGTACTTTATGGGGGGAACAGTCGTTGAAATTCCGTACGTCTTCTTCAGCACATTGATCTTCACAAGCATTTTCTTCCCGATGGTCGGCTTCTCGGGCGTCGGTCCATTCGTAATGTTCTGGGTGAACCTGGCGCTTCAAGTGCTCTTGCAAACGTATCTTGGCCAGCTCCTCGTGTTCGCACTTCCCAGCATTGAAGTGGCGGCTGTGATTGGGTCACTCGTGAACTCGACGTTCCTGCTCTTCATGGGAGGCAATCCACCCGCTTCAGCCATACCGAGCGGGTACAAGTGGCTGTATCACGTTACCCCACAGAAGTACACGCTCGCGGCGTTGATCGCGACTGTCTTCGCCGATTGTCCATCGCCTGAGAATGCTGCGAACTTGGCGTGCCATCGAATCGAGAATCTACCGCCAACGATGCCTGCCAACCTGACTGTGAAGCAGTTTGTCGAGCAGATCTTCCTGATGAAGCACGACGAGATCACCGAGAGCATGCTGGTCGTCGTGGGGCTCATCATCTTCGTTCGAGTTCTTGGACTCGTCGCATTGCGATTCATCAATCACCAGAAGCGTTGAGAAAGAGTCGAGAGCACAAAAGACTCGTTGCATGTTGAATGGATGGAGCTTTGTGTACACGTGTTGTTCCTGTGCATTGAAGTCGCCGAATCAATGCAACAGCAGCATGGAGAGCACAGCAACAGCAGCAGGTGTCAGGAGACGCAACCCGAATCGCGCCTTGGCTGGTCTGACTTGACCAAACTGCAACTCTCACTGGCTGTCGCGCTGACGTCACATCGAAAGCCACGGTCCGTGACTCACGGAACGAGGCGAGGTTCGAATCTCAACATTAGAACGTACAAGTGCGAGGAAGAAGCATAAAAAAATGGATTTCCACTGGAAATCCATTGCCACATGCCAATCGCTTCTGAAAGCAACAAACTTTGACAAATTTTGTCGCCCGCATTCGGTTTGTGTATGGTCGACTAAATTCAACTGTAAAGTCTCCATTCCTTCGTCAGCTCCTCTGTCTTCTTGTCCCGTGCCCCGTGTCAGGTGAAATGGCCGTGACACTGATGGATGACAGATGCTGGTCTGCTTCCGAGTCGCTGGCCAATCACAGTCTCGGCGGGCGCGACGACCGACCTGTCCATGTCAGCAACTGCGCGTGAGTCACGCCGCGTGACAATTGGACACTTCCCTCACGAAGGCTGTGAGATCGAGAGCCGCCGAGAGCCGCTCGCTCCATCGCTCGCTCTGCTGTCCAGCCCCATGTCTCCATTTCGAGATTTAGCTGCCCGTGACTGAACGCGCGAGAAGCCCCCTCTTGTATGAACATGGCGTTCCAGCGTCTTCTCGTCGCGGCCGCCTGTATGCTCGCGGTGCTGTCGTCGACGGCGCACGCTGTGAGCCCGAAGGACCACATCCAGCACAAGATCCGTCGCGGTGACGTCGTCGCGCAGTCGGTGAACCTCGGCTCGTGGTTCGTCGCCGAGTACTGGATGTCGACCGACTCGCCGCTGTGGAAGGGCGTGCCGCCCAAGGTCGGCATCACAGGCGAGTACGGCACGATGAAGTACCTCGGCAAGGAGCAGGGCACCAAGAACTTTGAGAACCATTGGTCGACGTGGATTACGGAGAAGGACATCAAGGAGATCGCGGACGCCGGGCTCAACACGGTGCGTGTGACGGTCGGCTACTGGATCGTGAACGACGTGGACGACAGCGAGAGCTCTGAGGTCTCCAAGACGTACGCCAAGGGCG
This sequence comes from Pythium insidiosum, assembly GCA_022836835.1. Lineage (NCBI taxonomy): Eukaryota > Oomycota > Peronosporomycetes > Pythiales > Pythiaceae > Pythium > Pythium insidiosum. The sequence goes on along the minus strand of JAKVDI010000032.1, from coordinate 289,294 downwards.
GACTCAAGTATCTCGACGTGCTCATCAACAAGTGGGCGATCAAGTACAACCTCGCGGTCATGGTGAGCCTGCACGCGCACGAGGGCTCGCAGAACGGCATCGACCACAGCGCACCCGTGGAAATGTGGAAGACGCAGTGGAGCGACAAGCCCGAGAACGTCAAGAGCTCGCTGCGACTCGCGACGTTCATCGCCAAGCGCTACAAGAACAGCCCCGCGTTCCTCGGCATGAACCTCATGAACGAGCCGACGCGTCCGACCGACTACCCGACGCTGCTCGGCTACTACAAGGACGCGTACAAGGCGATCCGTGAGACCGGCAACGACTGCATCATCGCGACGTCGCCGTGGCTCGAGCACCAGAGCCCGGACTACCTGAACGACCTCATGCGCTGCCCGGATTACTACAATGTCTGGCACGAGTTCCACGTGTACTACAAGTGGGGCTGGGAGAAGAAGACCAAGGAGGACGTCTTCGAGGCCGCTGGCAGCTACAAGAAGACGCACATCACGCCGTGGCACGGCAACCCGCTTTACATTGGCGAGTGGAGTCTCGCAACGCCGGACGAAATCCCGCTCACCGACGACGACTTCGCCGAGTTTGCCGCGATTCAGATGAAGCAGGTCGACGACGCCGGCGCCGGCTGGGCATTCTGGGCGTGGCGACACTCGGAGGAGTCGGAGAAGACGTCGGGATGGTCGATGCGCCAGCTGCTGCGCAAGGGGCTGATCAAGATCCCGTCCGGCACGGCGATCTCGGCTAACGTCCCGACACGTGCGACCAATGTGCGCTGCGCCCCCACGCGGAATGCGACCACGAGCAGCTCGGGATCTGGTGCTGCCGAGGCTGGTGCGGGCGACGACGTCGATCCGTCCGTGTTGTTCACGCCGGAGCGCGTCTCGGCTGCGGATACCGACAACGCCAACGTGACCAAGCCTGCCATGTCGACTGACCAACCCAAGACATCGTCTGCAAGCACGGTGGCGGCTGCACTTCCAGTCGCTGCACTCGCTCTGGTGAACCTCTTCGTGCAGTAAGCGTATGTCGTCCTTCGTTGATGTAGAAGCGCTCAGCGAAGGTGAGAAAGCGATAAGTATTCATGGGATGTTATGATTTGAGCCCGACATAGAGATGAACAACATGTGTGTCATTTTTCTACTTCGAAGTATCAAACAGTTTGTAGAGCTACAGATCTTGAAACAGAAGATGCATGTGTTCATGACCTCAGCCATGTTACTGCTGCGTTCAGCCAACTGGACGCACAAAAAGCGAGGATCGATGAGCCTGGACAACAAGACCGACACCATCACGATAGAAATCAAATCAAATGATCCAGTTCAATTGCACTTCTCGCCAACCAGAGCAACTAATTGATGCCTGGTGCTTAACGAGAAGGAAAGTTACCATCCTCCATAATTCTCACATGACATGCTCCTTCCAGCTTAAAAAACGCAACGCAGCCACTCCCAATCAATGGACGGAGGTACTGATAACAATCTTTGTTGTCCAAGAATTAAATGAGTGAATGCTGTCGCAGTCCATGACAACCGGCACAAACAAACAGTTGCGGTTTCTGCTAAAGAATATCACTCCTCGCAGAGGTCAGCCCAATCGGTTGTCGGACGCACCACCTAACGAGGTCGAGTAGTATGTAGCCATCTGTCTATTGCCATTGTGTGTATCCTCACCACAACGACATCAAAGAGCTCAATCCAATCCAATTCAATAATAGAGGGAGGGAAACTGGTAGTGCTTTCAGCCAAGTGTAGATAAACAAGCGTCAATATTCGTTCTGAGAGGTTTAACCGACTCACTCACAAGGTTTTCGAGACATCAATCCAACTGACGTCTAGTCAAGAACCATGATGGGGAACTACGAAGAATGAAGAAAGGTGAGCGTTTCTCGGAATTGCGTGCAGTTCAGTCATCACCTCTCAACTGGGCGACAATCAGCAGACCCTGTCTCAATTTTTTGTCCAGGGACAGAAATACTGGCGTCGAGAACATCTGCCATTCTCAATTCGCTCTTGAAGCGAGCATCTACACGATGAACGCATTCAGAACAATTCTCGCGTTCCCTTCCAGAACCTTCACTTCCACTTGTAATCGCATTGGGAGCATGCATTTATGCGCTATGCCATCCACTGTCATCATGCACATGTCGAATGAGACCATTTGTGCTTGATGGCGGTGGAGCGGCATGGCGCTTAAACACGTGCTGCCCATGCGCCAAGGTCCGCCCGTCCCCGCCTATCCCAGCCATGGTGATTGTGCCCCCGTTGCCGTCTGCTTGCGACGCCCGCAGCACGGACACAACGCCGAAGAAGCCCTGCCTAGAAAGGGTACGCTGTGCAGCGAAGAAGATGTGGGGAGACGTTGCGCATGTTAGAGGACCCAGAGGTGTCAGTTGCTGCAAGCGGCTGACAATCGGTAGCTGCTAGGTAGACTCGATGATCGATTCGGGCGACACGGTGTCGGTCGTGGAGGTGTTTACGAAGAGACTATACGAGGGCTGCATGCAGGGTAGCTAGTCCGTTTCCTCAAAGGCTGACAAAAACAAAAACAATTCACACAATATCTTGGTCCTTCTCCTGCGAAAGCGATGCTTTTGTCCACGATCCATGCCTGGTTCCTGAACTTGTTCGTCCAGGATCTCCTATTGCGTCGCACATGATTGTGTCCAGGATCCGACAGTTGATTGTGGACGTTTGTGTTTAGTACAGTAAGTACACGATCCACTGATCCACTGTTGGATCGTGGAATGTAGTTTTTGCAAAATTCTTGGATTTCGTTTCGAGAGCTGATTTTTGCGGAAAGTATCAAAGTGTGGTCCACATTTGCCTCTCTTCAGTGATAAAATACTTCTCATCTCTGATGCGAGTACCGTAGTGGTCTAAAATACCTCTCATTTACAGTGGAGTTTACTCATCAGATATAATAATCCTGTCTGATCCAAATTTTGAATTGTAACCATCCTTAAGTGTCCCTGGGACATATTGTCGTAGAAACTCATAAATTACTCTGGGGAAGGAATAACTGGTGGAGAACTGTTAGTACTCCCTCAAGGGAGCACTCCCAGGATCAATAATAGTCCAATTCAAAACTCCAAGACAAGACCTTGGGTCAAACATCACTGCTCTCTACATTCTCTGCTTCTCATCACAGACTTTGCAGTCACCACCAACTCGCTGCGTGTGAGTTCAGTTCGAGTCTTTGACATGATGTACAATTGAAGCATATCGCCCGGCAAATGCTTGACCGACACCGAACTAATCCGATAGTCATGCGAACAAAATGTTACTATCCGGTGCAGCCATACATCATCACCATTCAGGTTCAAAGACTATATTGAAGTATCACTCAACACACTACTTCCTACATACTACAAGCGACGCTTGCACTCGACGTCGAAGTCGCACTCGCACTCCCACTCCCACTCAGACGACAACTTGCATGACAAGACAAGACGCGTCATGAGTCTAGTTGATGTGGATGCGGCGCACGTGGCGACCGTCCGCCTTCATGGCCGTGCGCGCGTGGATGAGCGCAAAGTTGTCGGCAAAGAGAAACTCGCCCTTGCTCCACGCGTGCGCGTAGCAGTACTTGGGGTCGTACAGCTTCTCCACCAGCAGCTTGCACACCCAGTCGGCCTCGGCGTCCACCACCTCGCCACTGACCACCTTGGCCGCGTCCACGCCCTGCGACGTCACCGTCACGGGGAACATCTTGGTGCGCTCGGCTCCCCACGGCTCGTGGAAGCGCACGATCTCTTCGCCCGTCACCGGGTGCGGAATGATCACCGGAGACACGTGCACCAGGTGGTCGTTGCCGAGAATGCCCGAGTAGTACACCAGCGTGGCGTTGCGCAGGCGCTCGCGCTGCGCCTCCGTGAGGTCCGCCAGCAGTCGCCGCGTGTGCGTGAACAGCGTGCGGCCATTGCTGTTGTCACCTTCTTGGCTCGGGTACGCCTCGACGCAGTGGAAAAGCTGGTACAGCCACACGTCGCCCAGCTCCGTCGAGTCCGGGTGCTTCTTCTTGAACAGACCGTCGTAGTGCATCGGCATGGCCTCGCGCGTCTGGCCCGTCAGCGCCGTGTCGGCCACCGACTTGATCTCGAACACCTTGCCGAACGGCCACTCGAGCACGGGACCCACGCGCTCCGCCACCTGCACCAGGTCGTCGTCCTGCTTGAAGCCGCGCAGGCTCACGACGCCGTACTTGCACGCCAGCGCGCGCAGACTCGCCACCGGCACGCGCGTCATGGACGGCGGCTGCTGCGTGTTACGCGCCTGGATGATCAGCAGGAACGGCTCCTCCACAAACTCGACGTCCAGGTCGTCCCATTGCTTCTTGAGCTCATCCACGCTGAGGTCGATGGCGTCGATGGTGTTGGCAGTGTTGTTGGTCGTCTGCTCCGCCTTGATGGTCATCGCGGACAGCGCGTCACTCACACCAGCAGTCGCATTACCCGTCACACCAGCAGACACACTAGTCGCACTTGCTGTAGCCGCACCCTTGGCACGCTCGCGGAAACCCCACGCGCGGCCGCGCTTCTCCACCAGCTCGTACCGGTCGTGGTCGACGCTGTCCAGGTCCACGCCGACGACCGTGCCGTCCAGGTTCTCGCACACCACCGAGTGCCACGGCGTGCGCGGGACGTTGGGCGAGTCGGCGTCGTGCGGCAGCAGGTACACGCCAAACTTGGGACCCGCGTTGTCGTACAAGTGGATCGAGATGCGCACGGCCGATGGGTACACGTGGTCGACGAGGCGCGAGAAGCCGACGTTGCGGTGCATCATGCGCTTGGCGATGTCGCCCATCTGCTTGGACGCCTGCGTGTTGGACATCTCGGCCCACTTGTGCGCCAGGTCCTTCTTGAGAAACTTGCGGAACGCGCGGTACGTGTTCAGCAGGCCGTCGTCCGACTTGATGAGCGCGTCCATGTCGAGTTCGCCGACGCCGAAGCGGTCGAGCACCTCGCGGATCGGGTCCTGCGTCTCGGTGTGGCGCTCCAGGCCGTCGAAGCGGATGTGCGTCAGACCGGCGTCGCGCACCATGGCGCGCAGCTCGGCCTTGTACGCCTGCAGGTCGCTCAGCGGCACGCCGAGCAGGTCGTTGAACACGCGGCCGTCGCTGAAGATCGTCACGTGGCAGCCGCGCGGGTACACCGACTCGATGCTGGCGCAGAACGCGTCGAGCCGCGCCAGCGCGATCTCCTCGCCGCGGTCGGGCAGCGCGCCCAGCACCTTGACGCCGCGGTTCGGCGACTTGAACGGGAACGCCGGCAGCACGAGGTGGATCGGCTCGTCGCGCTGCATCTGGGCCAGCAGCGTCTGCACCAGTCGCGGTTTGCCCACGGCGTCAAACTGGTCCTGTCCTGGCTGCGTGAAGCGGCTCTGCAGGCCGTCGAACAGACGGAGAAAGTGGTCCACGACGACGGCGTGCGGCGATGTCTGGGTCGACTTGGCCTGTGACTGGGACTGGGTCTGGGTCTGATGCTTGTTCATGAGCGAGTGCGAGTGCGACTGCGAGTGTGTCTCGTTGGCGCGGAAGGCGTCAGCAGCGGCCGTGGCGGTCGTGTGGAGCGGCGTGGGAGTCGGAGCCATCGTGTTGCAAGTTGGAAAGTGTGGGAGTGAAGAGTCTGTGTATGTGTGGGTGGATTGCTCGAGAGGATACTGGGATCGGATCGGATCGAATGGAAGTCGGATCAAATCGGATCGAGGATCGAGGGAGGTGCTAGGCGGTGGTGGTGATGTGGATATCGCCACAGAGGTGAATTGGAAAGTGAGCTGCAGCTTGCTCGTGCCGGTGGTCGGTGCTCGGTGCTCGGTGCAGGTCATGCGAAGCCTCTGCGTCTACAGCGTCTGCGTTTGCGTTTGCGTCAGCGTCAGCGTCAGCGTCAGCGTCTGCAGCGTCTACAGCGCCGGCGGCAGTCGGTCCGTGTCGTCGTCCGTGTCGCTGCTGCTGCGACTGCTGCGACTGCTACAGGGATCGGCGGCATCATGTTGGTCCTGACTGCGCGGTGTCCTCCGTCTGTCGCGACGGAGATGATGAAGCCATCAGAGCGGTCGTGTCGCAGGCATCGACCGACGATCGATGGATGGATCAATCGAGGGAATCCGTCGATCGATCGGATCGGGCGATGACCAGCCAGGCGGACAGACTGAGGGACTGTTGTGGAGGCAAGAGTCGGAGGGGGGGGTCTTGATTCGTTGGAGTCGTGGACGTTGGCGGCGGTGGTGGTGGTGGTGGGGATTGTGGTCATTGGTGCAGGGGACGGGACGAGAGGTCGTTCGGAGTTGAGTTGAGTTTGGACTTGAGTTGGTTTCGTGTTGCTTTGGGTCCTGGTTTGCAGCGTCATTTGGGTCTTCGCGTCGGGTGTTGGGGGTGTTGGCCCAACAAGACCCAAGACTGTTGGGTCTTGTTCGTTTCGGGTCTTGCTTGTGTTGGTTCGTTGGGGCCCCAACTTGGGGGGTTTCGGTGTCCAACTGCACCTGCTTATTCTGCATCCAGACTGCAATTTCAGTCTCTCGATGGCGCAAGCAATCTTGTCAGCCGACGAGTGGTGCGTGGTGGTTTTTGCGTCGCCAGCACATGTCATCAGACCTGTCACTCAGCCGCAGAGGCCGCGACAAGTCTGCTGGACAAGTCTGCTGCTCCACTGCTGCTGCTGCTGCTGCTGCTTTCTGGAGCCTGGTGCCTGGCGCTTGGAGTCTGTCACCTGCTGGTCGGCTACTGTGGCCTGCGACTTCAAGTCGACGACAGACATGACCACGAAAAACGAACAGCGTCGCATCCTGTTCAATCTAGAACAGCTCTCCACTGCACTACACTATACTGCACTGCACTGCACTGCACAGTTCCGACTCCATCGCCACAAGGCACGGTCGGTCGTCAATGAAGTGATCCAGGAGGTGTTCTAGTTCATGCTCTCGTGCCACATGGACCGCACAGCGCGTTGGACAGCACGCTGATGGATGGCACACATAGAGGATGTGAATCCATTGTCGACAGGCTCACAGGCTCACAGGCTCACTCAAGCCACATGACGTGTCACAGTGGCTGAGCTGTTCGGACAGCACACAACAACATGATGAATGTGCCACGACCGACTGCACCTCTGTACCTGAGCTCCAAGAATGGGGAGCTGGGAGCTGGGAACTGAGGACTGAGAAATGAGAAATGAGGAATGAGAGACGAGGAACGAGAAACGAGAACTGAAAAAATTATGGGGGGGGCAACGTGTCTCCGTGAGAACGAGGAGCCAAGCACGCAGGATGGCAGCCGTCACATGCAGCATCAGCTGGAGACGAACTGAATGACGTCGAGTCTCGAGTCTTTAGTCCACGGGCGCTTTTTCTAAAGCACACGATGATGTTGTTTCTGTAGAGGAGCGATCTCCACATACCCCGTCCACAAGCTGTCTTGGGCAAGAACCCAGACGAGCACGAGTCGAGACTCGAGCAATGGACTAAGGTACTGACTACGAACCGATGCCTTCCTCTGACGCAGTCACTGTAGGCAGCGATCAATCAGCACAATCGGTTCTCGGACGCACCACCTAACGACGTCGAGTAGTATGTGGCCATCTGTCTATTGCCATTGTACGTATGCTCACCACAACGACATCAAAGAGCTCAATCCAATCCAATTCAATATTAGTCCAATTCAAAACGCCAAGACAAGACCTTGGGTCAAACATCACTGCTCTCTACATTCTCTGCTTCTCATCACAGACTTTGCAGTCACCACCAACTCGCTGCGTGTGAGTTCAGTTCGAGTCTTTGACATGATGTACAATTGAAGCATATCGCCCGGCAAATGCTTGACCGACACCGAACACATCCGATAGTCATGCGAACAAAATGTTACTATCCGGTGCAGCCATACATCATCACCATTCAGGTTCAAAGACTATATTGAAGTATCACTCAACACACTACTTCCTACATACTACAAGCGACGCTTGCACTCGACGTCGAAGTCGCACTCGCACTCCCACTCAGACGACAACTTGCATGACAAGACAAGACGCGTCATGAGTCTAGTTGATGTGGATGCGGCGCACGTGGCGACCGTCCGCCTTCATGGCCGTGCGCGCGTGGATGAGCGCAAAGTTGTCGGCAAAGAGAAACTCGCCCTTGCTCCACGCGTGCGCGTAGCAGTACTTGGGGTCGTACAGCTTCTCCACCAGCAGCTTGCACACCCAGTCGGCCTCGGCGTCCACCACCTCGCCACTGACCACCTTGGCCGCGTCCACGCCCTGCGACGTCACCGTCACGGGGAACATCTTGGTGCGCTCGGCTCCCCACGGCTCGTGGAAGCGCACGATCTCTTCGCCCGTCACCGGGTGCGGAATGATCACCGGAGACACGTGCACCAGGTGGTCGTTGCCGAGAATGCCCGAGTAGTACACCAGCGTGGCCTTGCGCAGGCGCTCGCGCTGCGCCTCCGTGAGGTCCGCCAGCAGTCGCCGCGTGTGCGTGAACAGCGTGCGGCCATTGCTGTTGTCACCTTCTTGGCTCGGGTACGCCTCGACGCAGTGGAAAAGCTGGTACAGCCACACGTCGCCCAGCTCCGTCGAGTCCGGGTGCTTCTTCTTGAACAGACCGTCGTAGTGCATCGGCATGGCCTCGCGCGTCTGGCCCGTCAGCGCCGTGTCGGCCACCGACTTGATCTCGAACACCTTGCCGAACGGCCACTCGAGCACGGGACCCACGCGCTCCGCCACCTGCACCAGGTCGTCGTCCTGCTTGAAGCCGCGCAGGCTCACGACGCCGTACTTGCACGCCAGCGCGCGCAGACTCGCCACCGGCACGCGCGTCATGGACGGCGGCTGCTGCGTGTTGCGCGCCTGGATGATCAGCAGGAACGGCTCCTCCACAAACTCGACGTCCAGGTCGTCCCACTGCTTCTTGAGCTCGTCCACGCTGAGGTCGATGGCGTCGATGGCGTTGGTAGTGTTCTTGGTCGTCTGCTCCGCCTTGATGGCCATCGCGGACAGCGCGTCACTCACACCAGCAGTCGCACCAGCAGACGCACTAGTCGCACTTGCTGTAGCCGCACCCTTGGCACGCTCGCGGAAACCCCACGCGCGGCCGCGCTCCTCCACCAGCTCGTACCGGTCGTGGTCGACGCTGTCCAGGTCCACGCCGATGACCGTGCCGTCCAGGTTCTCGCACACCACCGAGTGCCACGGCGTGCGCGGGACGTTGGGCGAGTCGGCGTCGTGCGGCAGCAGGTAGACGCCAAACTTGGGACCCGCGTTGTCGTACAAGTGGATCGAGATGCGCACGGCCGACGGGTACACGTGGTCAACGAGGCGCGAGAAGCCGACGTTGCGGTGCATCATGCGCTTGGCGATGTCGCCCATCTGCTTGGACGCCTGCGTGTTGGACATCTCGGCCCACTTGTGCGCCAGGTCCTTCTTGAGAAACTTGCGGAACGCGCGGTACGTGTTCAGCAGGCCGTCGTCCGACTTGATGAGCGCGTCCATGTCGAGCTCGCCGACGCCGAAGCGGTCGAGCACCTCGCGGATCGGGTCCTCCGTCTCGGTGTGGCGCTCCAGGCCGTCGAAGCGGATGTGCGTCAGACCGGCGTCGCGCACCATGGCGCGCAGCTCGGCCTTGTACGCCTGCAGGTCGCTCAGCGGCACGCCGAGCAGGTCGTTGAACACGCGGCCGTCGCTGAAGATCGTCACGTGGCAGCCGCGCGGGTACACCGACTCGATGCTGGCGCAGAACGCGTCGAGCCGCGCCAGCGCGATCTCCTCGCCGCGGTCGGGCAGCGCGCCCAGCACCTTGACGCCGCGGTTCGGCGACTTGAACGGGAACGCCGGCAGCACGAGGTGGATCGGCTCGTCGCGCTGCATCTGGGCCAGCAGCGTCTGCACCAGTCGCGGCTTGCCCACGGCGTCAAACTGGTCCTGTCCTGGCTGCGTGAAGCGGCTCTGCAGGCCGTCGAACAGACGGAGAAAGTGGTCCACGACGACGGCGTGCGGCGATGTCTGGGTCGACTTGGCCTGTGACTGTGACTGGGTCTGGGTCTGGTGCTTGTTCATGAGCGAGTGCGAGTGCGACTGCAACTGCGAGTGTGTCTCGTTGGCGCGGAAGGCGTCAGTAGCAGCGGCCGTGGCGGTCGTGTGGAGCGGCGTGGGAGTCGGAGCCATCGTGTTGCAAGTTGTAGTGTGTGACTGGCTGTTGATGTGGACGAGAAAGCAAATTGGAGAATGAGCTTTCAGGCCGAGGGTCGAGTGGACATTTAATGATCTGAACCACCGCATTGCTCCTTTGTGTACCTTTGTTTGGCTGTGCACCTCTTGCTGCTGGTGCTGACGACGACTGCAACACAGTCGAGACGTCGCAGCTGCTGTTGTCAGTGGTGATGGGGTGCTTGCGTGGTGAAGCTTGTCGGCATCACACGGATCCTTACACAGAAACTGCATGATGAAGCCATCACGAGCCGCAACCGATCATCCTGTCTCTTGTGATGCACCACAACAGTGGTGAAGGAGCACGTGACGGGGCATGTGGTCGCTGATGGTGCAATCTCCCGGTGGGGAGTCCCACACTTTTCAATGTGGTGCTGGGTGGTTATCGCCACTTGACAAAAAGTTGAGACCATCGAATGTCACAGTGGCTGACCTGTTCGGACCGAGAACTGACACCGATGGCTGCACGATGCCATATGGCTGAGCATCGCTTCTGAACCTGAGATTGACGCGAGCAGAAGAACATTTTTCGTGTCGCCGCGATCGAGGTTGGATATCCTGGGACTCTAAGCCTCCGAGCCCCACAAGTGGGCACCCTCGGCGATTTTTGTATTATCGAGGGTCTAAATTCATGTAGATCAAGGCTGATATGATAATCAACGGCGACCGTTGTCCCCCTGTAAGAAATCTGGTGTTGAAAGCTTCCCTCGACGTGAGCACAGACGCCACCGCTTCCAAAGAAACTCAAAGCAAGATGGATCTTGAGAGACGCACGCACACGTTGGGGCACGCGCCGACGATCTTTGGAACACACACTACGAAATCATTTCTCCAAAAACCCCAAACACCACAATTCACCACTCTTGCGACGTGCGCCAGATTGTTTCCCGCGGTGACGTTGTGGGCGCCATGTCGCCATGTCACAAAGCTGTGACGTGGAACACTGTGTAGGTATCTTTCTGAGTACACTGTACAGCGCAGACCTGCGCCGCAGAGCGAAGGCTCACCGACGCACACGACAAGTTGCCTCCTGCTTCAGGACAGCGCCAAACAAACGAGATGTTCTTGCATCCTCACTTTCCAATTCGCAAGACAACAACCACAACAACAACAACGACCCATTCAAAATGGCTCCCACTCCTCTCAACACGTCTGTGAGCAAGGCATCCAACATTGACAGCCACAAGACTCCTGCCTCAACCGAGAAGGTCGACACCACCATTCAAGCATTTTCCGCGATGACCATCAAGGCGGAGCAGTCGACAAGCAACACTGCCAACACCATCGACGCCATCGACCTCAGCGTGGATGAGCTCAAGAAGCAATGGGACGACCTGGACGTCGAGTTTGTGGAGGAGCCGTTCCTGCTGATCATCCAGGCGCGTAACACGCAGCAGCCGCCGTCCATGACGCGCGTGCCGGTGGCGAGTCTGCGCGCGCTGGCGTGCAAGTACGGCGTCGTGAGCCTGCGCGGCTTCAAGCAGGACGACGACCTGGTGCAGGTGGCGGAGCGCGTGGGTCCCGTGCTCGAGTGGCCGTTCGGCAAGGTGTTCGAGATCAAGTCGGTGGCCGACACGGCGCTGACGGGCCAGACGCGCGAGGCCATGCCGATGCACTACGACGGTCTGTTCAAGAAGAAGCACCCGGACTCGACGGAGCTGGGCGACGTGTGGCTGTACCAGCTTTTCCACTGCGTCGAGGCGTACCCGAGCCAAGAAGGTGACAACAGCAATGGCCGCACGCTGTTCACGCACACGCGGCGACTGCTGGCGGACCTCACGGAGGCGCAGCGCGAGCGCCTGCGCAAGGCCACGCTGGTGTACTACTCGGGCATTCTCGGCAACGACCACCTGGTGCACGTGTCTCCGGTGATCATTCCGCACCCGGTGACGGGCGAAGAGATCGTGCGCTTCCACGAGCCGTGGGGAGCCGAGCGCACCAAGATGTTCCCCGTGACGGTGACGTCGCAGGGCGTGGACGCGGCCAAGGTGGTCAGTGGCGAGGTGGTGGACGCCGAGGCCGACTGGGTGTGCGAGCTGCTGGTGGAGAAGCTGTACGACCCCAAGTACTGCTACGCGCACGCGTGGAGCAAGGGCGAGTTTCTCTTTGCCGACAACTTTGCGCTCATCCACGCGCGCACGGCCATGAAGGCGGACGGTCGCCACGTGCGCCGCATCCACATCAACTAGACTCATGACGCGTCTTGTCGTGCGAGTTGTCGTCTGAGTGGGAGTGCGAGTGCGACTTAGACGTCGAGTGCCAGCGTCGCTTGTAGTATGTAGGAAGTAGTGTGTTGAGTGATACTTCAGTATAGTCTTTGAACCTGAATTGTGATGATGTATGGCTGCACTGGATAGTAACAGTTTGTTCGGATGACTATCGGGTGTGTTCGGTGTTGGTCAAGCATTTGCCGGGCGATATGTTTCAATTGTATATCATGTCAAAGACTCGAACTGAACTCACACGCAGCGAGTTGGTGGTGACTGCAAAGTCTGCGATGAGAAGCAGAGAATGTAGAGAGCAGAGATGCTTGATCCAAGGTCTCGTCTTGGAGTATTAGATTGGACAGTTATTGAGTTGGATTGGATTGAGCTCTTTGATGTCGTTGTGGTGAGGGTACACACTGAGATGGCTACATACTACTCGACCTCGTTAGGTGGTGCGTCCGAGAACCTGTTGGGCTGATTGATCGCTGCCTACAGCTGACTGCGTCAGAGGAAGGCATCGGTTTGTTGTCAGTACCTCAGTGCATTGCTCCAGTTTCGACTCGTGCTCGTCTGGGTTCTTGCCCAAGACGGCTCGTGGACGGGGTATGTGGAGATCGCTCCTCTACAGAAACGACATCATGCTTCACATTTCGCCATCCACGCTTGGCTCCTCGTTCTCATGGGGACACGTTGCCCCTCTCATTTTTTCAGTTCTCGTTTCTCGTTTCTCTCCTTCTCATTTCTCAGTCCTCAGTTTCCAGTTCCCCATTCTCGGAGCTCAGGTGCAGAGGTGCAATCAGTCGTGGCACATTCATTATGTTGTTGTGTTGTCCGAACAGCTCAGCTACTGTGACACGTCATGTGACTTGAGTGAGCCTGTCGACAATGGATTCACATCCTCTATGTGTGCCATCCATCAGCGTGCTGTCCAACGCGCTGTGCGGTCCATGTGGCACGAGAGCATGAACTAGAACACCTCCTGGATCACTTCATTGACGACCGACCGTGCCTTGTGGCGATGGAGTCGGAACTGTGCAGTGCAGTGTAGTATAGTGTAGTGCAGTGGAGAGCTGTTCTAGATTGAGCAGGATGCGACGCTGTTCGTTTTTCGTGGTCATGTCTGTCGTGGACTTGAAGTCGCAGGCCACAGCAGCCGAGCAGCAGGTGGCAGGCGCCAGGCTCAGAAAGCAGCAGCAGCAGCAGCAGCAGTGGAGCAGCAGCAGCAGACTTGTCCAGCAGACTTGTCGCGGCCTCTGCGGCTGAGTGACAGGTCTGATGACATGTGCTGGCGACGCAAAAACCACCACGCACCACTCGTCGGCTGACAAGATTGCTTGCGCCATCGAGAGACTGAAGTTGCAGTCTGGATGCAGAATAAGCAGGTGCAGTTGGACACCGAAACCCCCCAACGAACCAACACAAACAAGACCCGAAACGAACAAGACCCAACAGTCTTGGGTCTTGTTGGGCCAACACCCAAAACACCCGACGCGAAGACCCAAACGACGCTGCAAACCAGGACCCAAAGCAACACGAAACCAACTCAAGTCCAAACTCAACTCAACTCCGAACGACCTCTCGTCCCGTCCCCTGCACCAATGACCACAATCCCCACCACCACCACCACCGCCGCCAACGTCCACGACTCCAACGAATCAAGACCCCCCCCTCCGACTCTTGCCTCCACAACAGTCCCTCAGTCTGTCCGCCTGGCTGGTCATCGCCCGATCCGATCGATCGACGGATTCCCTCGATTGATCCATCCATCGATCGTCGGTCGATGCCTGCGACACGACCGCTCTGATGGCTTCATCATCTCCGTCGCGACAGACGGAGGACACCGCGCAGTCAGGACCAACATGATGCCGCCGATCCCTGTAGCAGTCGCAGCAGCAGCAGCAGCAGCAGCAGCAGCGACACGGACGACGACACGGACCGACTGCCGCCGGCGCTGTAGACGCTGCAGACGCTGACGCTGACGCAAACGCAAACGCAGACGCTGTAGACGCAGAGGCTCCGCATGACCTCCACCGACCACCGAGCACCGACCACCGGCACGAGCAAGCTGCAGCTCACTTTCCAATTCACCTCTGTGGCGATATCCACATCACGACCACCGCCTAGCGCCTCCCTCGATTCTCGATCCTCGATCCGATTTGATCCGACTTCCATTCGATCCGATCCGATCCGATCCCAGTTTCCTCTCGAGCAATCCACCCACCCACACAGACTCTTCACTCCCACACTTTCCAACTCGCAACACGATGGCTCCGACTCCCACGCCGCTCCACACGACCGCCACGGCCGCTGCTGACGCCTTCCGCGCCAACGAGACACACTCGCACTCGCAGTCGCACTCGCACTCGCTCATGAACAAGCATCAGACCCAGACCCAATCCCAGTCACAGGCCAAGTCGACCCAGACATCGCCGCACGCCGTCGTCGTGGACCACTTTCTCCGTCTGTTCGACGGCCTGCAGAGCCGCTTCACGCAGCCAGGACAGGACCAGTTTGACGCCGTGGGCAAGCCGCGACTGGTGCAGACGCTGCTGGCCCAGATGCAGCGCGACGAGCCGATCCACCTCGTGCTGCCGGCGTTCCCGTTCAAGTCGCCGAACCGCGGCGTCAAGGTGCTGGGCGCGCTGCCCGACCGCGGCGAGGAGATCGCGCTGGCGCGGCTCGACGCGTTCTGCGCCAGCATCGAGTCGGTGTACCCGCGCGGCTGCCACGTGACGATCTTCAGCGACGGCCGCGTGTTCAACGACCTGCTCGGCGTGCCGCTGAGCGACCTGCAGGCGTACAAGGCCGAGCTGCGCGCCATGGTGCGCGACGCCGGTCTGACGCACATCCGCTTCGACGGCCTGGAGCGCCACACCGAGACGCAGGACCCGATCCGCGAGGTGCTCGACCGCTTCGGCGTCGGCGAGCTCGACATGGACGCGCTCATCAAGTCGGACGACGGCCTGCTGAACACGTACCGCGCGTTCCGCAAGTTTCTCAAGAAGGACCTGGCGCACAAGTGGGCCGAGATGTCCAACACGCAGGCGTCCAAGCAGATGGGCGACATCGCCAAGCGCATGATGCACCGCAACGTCGGCTTCTCGCGCCTCGTTGACCACGTGTACCCGTCGGCCGTGCGCATCTCGATCCACTTGTACGACAACGCGGGTCCCAAGTTTGGCGTGTACCTGCTGCCGCACGACGCCGACTCGCCCAACGTCCCGCGCACGCCGTGGCACTCGGTGGTGTGCGAGAACCTGGACGGCACGGTCGTCGGTGTGGACCTGGACAGCGTCGACCGTGACCGATACGAGCTGGTGGAGAAGCGCGGCCGCGCGTGGGGTTTCCGCGAGCGCGCCAAGGGTGCGGCTACACCAAGTGCGACTAGTGCGTCTGCTGGTGCGACTGCTGGTGTGAGTGCCGCGCTGTCCGCGATGACCATCAAGGCGGAGCAGTCGACCAAGAACACTACCAACGCCATCGACGCCATCGACCTCAGCGTGGACGAGCTCAAGAAGCAATGGGACGACCTGGACGTCGAGTTTGTGGAGGAGCCGTTCCTGCTGATCATCCAGGCGCGTAACACGCAGCAGCCGCCGTCCATGACGCGCGTGCCGGTGGCGAGTCTGCGCGCGCTGGCGTGCAAGTACGGCGTCGTGAGCCTGCGCGGCTTCAAGCAGGACGACGACCTGGTGCAGGTGGCGGAGCGCGTGGGTCCCGTGCTCGAGTGGCCGTTCGGCAAGGTGTTCGAGATCAAGTCGGTGGCCGACACGGCGCTGACGGGCCAGACGCGCGAGGCCATGCCGATGCACTACGACGGTCTGTTCAAGAAGAAGCACCCGGACTCGACGGAGCTGGGCGACGTGTGGCTGTACCAGCTTTTCCACTGCGTCGAGGCGTACCCGAGCCAAGAAGGTGACAACAGCAATGGCCGCACGCTGTTCACGCACACGCGGCGACTGCTGGCGGACCTCACGGAGGCGCAGCGCGAGCGCCTGCGCAAGGCCACGCTGGTGTACTACTCGGGCATTCTCGGCAACGACCACCTGGTGCACGTGTCTCCGGTGATCATTCCGCACCCGGTGACGGGCGAAGAGATCGTGCGCTTCCACGAGCCGTGGGGAGCCGAGCGCACCAAGATGTTCCCCGTGACGGTGACGTCGCAGGGCGTGGACGCGGCCAAGGTGGTCAGTGGCGAGGTGGTGGACGCCGAGGCCGACTGGGTGTGCGAGCTGCTGGTGGAGAAGCTGTACGACCCCAAGTACTGCTACGCGCACGCGTGGAGCAAGGGCGAGTTTCTCTTTGCCGACAACTTTGCGCTCATCCACGCGCGCACGGCCATGAAGGCGGACGGTCGCCACGTGCGCCGCATCCACATCAACTAGACTCATGACGCGTCTTGTCGTGCGAGTTGTCGTCTGAGTGGGAGTGCGAGTGCGACTTAGACGTCGAGTGCCAGCGTCGCTTGTAGTATGTAGGAAGTAGTGTGTTGAGTGATACTTCAGTATAGTCTTTGAACCTGAATTGTGATGATGTATGGCTGCACTGGATAGTAACAGTTTGTTCGGATGACTATCGGGTGTGTTCGGTGTTGGTCAAGCATTTGCCGGGCGATATGTTTCAATTGTATATCATGTCAAAGACTCGAACTGAACTCACACGCAGCGAGTTGGTGGTGACTGCAAAGTCTGCGATGAGAAGCAGAGAATGTAGAGAGCAGAGATGCTTGATCCAAGGTCTCGTCTTGGAGTATTAGATTGGACAGTTATTGAGTTGGATTGGATTGAGCTCTTTGATGTCGTTGTGGTGAGGGTACACACTGAGATGGCTACATACTACTCGACCTCGTTAGGTGGTGCGTCCGAGAACCTGTTGGGCTGATTGATCGCTGCCTACAGCTGACTGCGTCAGAGGAAGGCATCGGTTTGTTGTCAGTACCTCAGTGCATTGCTCCAGTTTCGACTCGTGCTCGTCTGGGTTCTTGCCCAAGACGGCTCGTGGACGGGGTATGTGGAGATCGCTCCTCTACAGAAACGACATCATGCTTCACATTTCGCCATCCACGCTTGGCTCCTCGTTCTCATGGGGACACGTTGCCCCCTCTCATTTTTTCAGTTCTCGTTTCTCGTTTCTCCCTTCTCATTTCTCAGTCCTCAGTTTCCAGTTCCCCATTCTCGGA
Organism: Pythium insidiosum; assembly: GCA_022836835.1. Classification (NCBI taxonomy): domain Eukaryota; phylum Oomycota; class Peronosporomycetes; order Pythiales; family Pythiaceae; genus Pythium; species Pythium insidiosum. The sequence goes on along the minus strand of JAKVDI010000032.1, from coordinate 271,698 downwards.
GCTCAGGTGCAGAGGTGCAATCAGTCGTGGCACATTCATTATGTTGTTGTGTTGTCCGAACAGCTCAGCTACTGTGACACGTCATGTGACTTGAGTGAGCCTGTCGACAATGGATTCACATCCTCTATGTGTGCCATCCATCAGCGTGCTGTCCAACGCGCTGTGCGGTCCATGTGGCACGAGAGCATGAACTAGAACACCTCCTGGATCACTTCATTGACGACCGACCGTGCCTTGTGGCGATGGAGTCGGAACTGTGCAGTGCAGTGTAGTATAGTGTAGTGCAGTGGAGAGCTGTTCTAGATTGAGCAGGATGCGACGCTGTTCGTTTTTCGTGGTCATGTCTGTCGTGGACTTGAAGTCGCAGGCCACAGCAGCCGAGCAGCAGGTGGCAGGCGCCAGGCTTCAGAAAGCAGCAGCAGCAGCAGCAGCAGCAGTGGAGCAGCAGCAGCAGACTTGTCCAGCAGACTTGTCGCGGCCTCTGCGGCTGAGTGACAGGTCTGATGACATGTGCTGGCGACGCAAAAACCACCACGCACCACTCGTCGGCTGACAAGATTGCTTGCGCCATCGAGAGACTGAAGTTGCAGTCTGGATGCAGAATAAGCAGGTGCAGTTGGACACCGAAACCCCCCAACGAACCAACACAAACAAGACCCGAAACGAACAAGACCCAACAGTCTTGGGTCTTGTTGGGCCAACACCCAAAACACCCGACGCGAAGACCCAAACGACGCTGCAAACCAGGACCCAAAGCAACACGAAACCAACTCAAGTCCAAACTCAACTCAACTCCGAACGACCTCTCGTCCCGTCCCCTGCACCAATCACCACAATCCCCACCACCACCACCACCGCCGCCAACGTCCACGACTCCAACGAATCAAGACCCCCCCCCCTCCGACTCTTGCCTCCACAACACTGTTGTGACAACAGTCCCTCAGTCTGTCTGCCTGGCTGGTCATCGCCCGATCGATCGACGGATTCCCTCGATTGATCCATCCATCGATCGTCGGTCGATGCCTGCGACACGACCGCTCTGATGGCTTCATCATCTCCGTCGCGACAGACGGAGGACACCGCGCAGTCAGGACCGACATGATGCCGCCGATCCCTGTAGCAGTCGCAGCACCAGCAGCAGCAGCAGCAGCGACACGGACGCCGACACGGACCGACTGCCGCCGGCGCTGTAGACGCTGCTGACGCTGACGCTGACGCAAACGCAAACGCAGACGCTGTAGACGCAGAGGCTCCGCATGACCTCCACCGACCACCGACCACCGACCACCGGCACGAGCAAGCTGCAGCTCACTTTCCAATTCACCTCTGCGGCGATATCCACATCACCACCACCGCCTAGCGCCTCCCTCGATCCTCGATCCGATCCGATTTGATCCGACTTCCATTCGATCCGATCCGATCCGATCCCAGTTTCCTCCCGAGCAATCCACCCACCCACACAGACTCTTCACTCCCACACTTTCCAACTCGCAACACGATGGCTCCGACTCCCACGCCGCTCCACACGACCGCCACGGCCGCTGCTGCTGACGCCTTCCGCGCCAACGAGACACACTCGCACTCGCTCTCGCTCATGAACAAGCAGCAGACCCAGACCCAGTCACAGTCCCAGTCACAGGCCAAGTCGACCCAGACATCGCCGCACGCCGTCGTCGTGGACCATTTTCTCCGTCTGTTCGACGGCCTGCAGAGCCGCTTCACGCAGCCAGGACAGGACCAGTTTGACGCCGTGGGCAAGCCGCGACTGGTGCAGACCCTACTGGCCCAGATGCAGCGCGACGAGCCGATCCACCTCGTGCTGCCGGCGTTCCCGTTCAAGTCGCCGAACCGCGGCGTCAAGGTGCTGGGCGCGCTGCCCGACCGCGGCGAGGAGATCGCACTGGCGCGGCTCGACGCGTTCTGCGCCAGCATCGAGTCGGTGTACCCGCGCGGCTGCCACGTGACGATCTTCAGCGACGGCCGCGTGTTCAACGACCTGCTCGGCGTGCCTCTGAGCGACCTGCAGGCGTACAAGGCCGAGCTGCGCGCCATGGTGCGCGACGCCGGTCTGACGCACATCCGCTTCGACGGCCTGGAGCGCCACACCGAGACGCAGGACCCGATCCGCGAGGTGCTCGACCGCTTCGGCGTCGGCGAACTCGACATGGACGCGCTCATCAAGTCGGACGACGGCCTGCTGAACACGTACCGCGCGTTCCGCAAGTTTCTCAAGAAGGACCTGGCGCACAAGTGGGCCGAGATGTCCAACACGCAGGCGTCCAAGCAGATGGGCGACATCGCCAAGCGCATGATGCACCGCAACGTCGGCTTCTCGCGCCTCGTTGACCACGTGTACCCGTCGGCCGTGCGCATCTCGATCCACTTGTACGACAACGCGGGTCCCAAGTTTGGCGTCTACCTGCTGCCGCACGACGCCGACTCGCCCAACGTCCCGCGCACGCCGTGGCACTCGGTGGTGTGCGAGAACCTGGACGGCACGGTCGTCGGCGTGGACCTGGACAGCGTGGACCACGACCGGTACGAGCTGGTGGAGAAGCGCGGCCGCGCGTGGGGTTTCCGCGAGCGTGCCAAGGGTGCGGCTACAGCAAGTGCGACTAGTGCGTCTGCTGGTGCGACTGCTGGTGTGAGTGACGCGCTGTCCGCGATGACCATCAAGGCGGAGCAGACGACCAAGAACACTGCAACGCCATCGACGCATCGACCTCAGCGTGGACGAGCTCAAGAAGCAATGGGACGACCTGGACGTCGAGTTTGTGGAGGAGCCGTTCCTGCTGATCATCCAGGCGCGTAACACGCAGCAGCCGCCGTCCATGACGCGCGTGCCGGTGGCGAGTCTGCGCGCGCTGGCGTGCAAGTACGGCGTCGTGAGCCTGCGCGGCTTCAAGCAGGACGACGACCTGGTGCAGGTGGCGGAGCGCGTGGGTCCCGTGCTCGAGTGGCCGTTCGGCAAGGTGTTCGAGATCAAGTCGGTGGCCGACACGGCGCTGACGGGCCAGACGCGCGAGGCCATGCCGATGCACTACGACGGTCTGTTCAAGAAGAAGCACCCGGACTCGACGGAGCTGGGCGACGTGTGGCTGTACCAGCTTTTCCACTGCGTCGAGGCGTACCCGAGCCAAGAAGGTGACAACAGCAATGGCCGCACGCTGTTCACGCACACGCGGCGACTGCTGGCGGACCTCACGGAGGCGCAGCGCGAGCGCCTGCGCAAGGCCACGCTGGTGTACTACTCGGGCATTCTCGGCAACGACCACCTGGTGCACGTGTCTCCGGTGATCATTCCGCACCCGGTGACGGGCGAAGAGATCGTGCGCTTCCACGAGCCGTGGGGAGCCGAGCGCACCAAGATGTTCCCCGTGACGGTGACGTCGCAGGGCGTGGACGCGGCCAAGGTGGTCAGTGGCGAGGTGGTGGACGCCGAGGCCGACTGGGTGTGCGAGCTGCTGGTGGAGAAGCTGTACGACCCCAAGTACTGCTACGCGCACGCGTGGAGCAAGGGCGAGTTTCTCTTTGCCGACAACTTTGCGCTCATCCACGCGCGCACGGCCATGAAGGCGGACGGTCGCCACGTGCGCCGCATCCACATCAACTAGACTCATGACGCGTCTTGTCGTGCGAGTTGTCGTCTGAGTGGGAGTGCGAGTGCGACTTAGACGTCGAGTGCCAGCGTCGCTTGTAGTATGTAGGAAGTAGTGTGTTGAGTGATACTTCAGTATAGTCTTTGAACCTGAATTGTGATGATGTATGGCTGCACTGGATAGTAACAGTTTGTTCGGATGACTATCGGGTGTGTTCGGTGTTGGTCAAGCATTTGCCGGGCGATATGCTGCAATTGTACATCATGTCAAAGACTCGAACTGAACTCACACGCAGCGAGTGCAAAGTCTGTGATGAGAAGCAGAGAATGTAGAGAGCAGTGATGTTTGACCCAAGGTCTTGTCTTGGAGTTTTGGATTGGACTATTGAATTGGATTGGATTGAGCTCTTTGATGTCGTTGTGGTGAGCATACGTACAATGGCAATGGAGAGATGGCTACATACTACTCGACCTCGTTAGGTGGTGCGTACGAGAACCTATTGGGCTGATTGATCGCTGCCTACAGTGACTGTGTCAGAGGAAGGCATCGGTTTGTTGTCAGTACCTCAGTCCATTGCTCGAGTTTCGACTCATGCTCGTCTGCGTTCTTGTCCAAGACAGCTTGTGGACGGGGTATGTAGAGATCGCTCCTCTACAGAAACAACAACATCAAAAGCGCCCGTGGACTAAAGACTCGAGACTCGACGTCATTTAGATCGTCTCCAGCTGATGCTACATGTGACGGCTGCCATCCTGCGTGCCATCCACGCTTGGCTCCTCGTTCTCACGGAGACACGTTGCCCCCCTATAATTTTTTTCATTTCTCGTTTCTCGTTTCTCATTTCTCAGTCCGCAGTCCTCAGTCCCCAGTTCCCAGTCCCCATTCTCGGAGCTCAGGTGCAAAGGTGCAGTCGGTCGTGGCACATTCATTATGTTGTTGTGTTGTCCGAACAGCTCAGCCACTGTGACACGTCATGTGGCTTGAGTGAGCCTGTGAGCCTGTGAGCCTGTCGACAATGGATTCACATCCTCTATGTGTGCCATCCATCAGCGTGCTGTCCAACGCGCTGTGCGGTCCATGTGGCACGAGAGCATGAACTAGAGCACCTCCTGGATCACTTCATTGACGACCGACCGTGCCTTGTGGCGATGGAGTCGGAACTGTGCAGTGCAGTGTAGTATAGTGTAGTGCAGTGCAGAGCTGTAGGTGAGCAGGATGCGACGCTGTTCGTTGTCGTGGTCATGTCTGTCGTGGACTTGAAGTCGCAGGCCACAGCAGCCGAGCAGCAGGTGGCAGACTCCAAGCGCCAGGCGCCAGGCTCCAGAAAGCAGCAGCAGCAGCAGCAGTGGAGCAGCAGACTTGTCCAGCAGACTTGTCGCGGCCTCTGCGGCTGAGTGACAGGTCTGATGACATGTGCTGGCGACGCAAAAACCACCACGCACCACTCGTCGGCTGACAAGATTGCTTGCGCCATCGAGAGACTGAAATTGCAGTCTGGATGCAGAACAAGCAGGTGCAGCTGGACACCGAAACCCCCAACGAACCTACACAAGCAAGACCCGAAACGAACAAGACCCACCAGTGTTGGGTCTTGTTGGGCCAACACCCAAAACACCCGACGCGAAGACCCAAATGACGCTGCAAACCAGGACCCAAAGCAACACGAAACCAACTCAAGTCCAAACTCAACTCAACTCCGAACGACCTCTCGTCCCGTCCCCTGCACCAATCACCACAATCCCCACCACCACCACCACCGCCGCCAACGTCCACGACTCCAACGAATCAAGACCCCCCCCCCCTCCGACTCTTGCCTCCACAACAGTCCCTCAGTCTGTCCGCCTGGCTGGTCATCGCCCGATCCGATCGATCGACAGATTCCCTCGATTGATCCATCCATCGATCGTCGGTCGATGCCTGCGACACGACCGCTCTGATGGCTTCATCATCTCCGTCGCGACAGACGGAGGACACCGCGCAGTCAGGACCAACATGATGCCGCCGATCCCTGTAGCAGTCGCAGCACGCACAGCAGCAGCGACACGGACGACGACACGGACCGACTGCCGCCGGCGCTGTAGACGCTGCTGACGCTGACGCAAACGCAGACGCTGTAGACGCAGAGGCTCCGCATGACCTGCACCGAGCACCGAGCACCGACCACCGGCACGAGCAAGCTGCAGCTCACTTTCCAATTCACCTCTGTGGCGATATCCGCATCACCACCACCGCCTAGCGCCTCCCTCGATCCTCGATCCTCGATCCGATTTGATCCGACTTCCATTCGATCCGATCCGATCCCAGTATCCTCCCGAGCAATCCACCCACCCACACAGACTCTTCACTCCCACACTTTCCAACTCGCAACACGATGGCTCCGACTCCCACGCCGCTCCACACGACCGCCACGGCCGCTGCTACTGACGCCTTCCGCGCCAACGAGACACACTCGCAGTCGCACTCGCTGTCGCACTCGCTCATGAACAAGCATCAGACCCAGACCCAGTCCCAGTCACAGGCCAAGTCGACCCAGACATCGCCGCACGCCGTCGTCGTGGACCACTTTCTCCGTCTGTTCGACGGCCTGCAGAGCCGCTTCACGCAGCCAGGACAGGACCAGTTTGACGCCGTGGGCAAGCCGCGACTGGTGCAGACGCCCTGGCCCAGATGCAGCGCGACGAGCCGATCCACCTCGTGCTGCCGGCGTTCCCGTTCAAGTCGCCGAACCGCGGCGTCAAGGTGCTGGGCGCGCTGCCCGACCGCGGCGAGGAGATCGCGCTGGCGCGGCTCGACGCGTTCTGCGCCAGCATCGAGTCGGTGTACCCGCGCGGCTGCCACGTGACGATCTTCAGCGACGGCCGCGTGTTCAACGACCTGCTCGGCGTGCCGCTGAGCGACCTGCAGGCGTACAAGGCCGAGCTGCGCGCCATGGTGCGCGACGCCGGTCTGACGCACATCCGCTTCGACGGCCTGGAGCGCCACACCGAGACGCAGGACCCGATCCGCGAGGTGCTCGACCGCTTCGGCGTCGGCGAGCTCGACATGGACGCGCTCATCAAGTCGGACGACGGCCTGCTGAACACGTACCGCGCGTTCCGCAAGTTTCTCAAGAAGGACCTGGCGCACAAGTGGGCCGAGATGTCCAACACGCAGGCGTCCAAGCAGATGGGCGACATCGCCAAGCGCATGATGCACCGCAACGTCGGCTTCTCGCGCCTCGTCGACCACGTGTACCCGTCGGCCGTGCGCATCTCGATCCACTTGTACGACAACGCGGGTCCCAAGTTTGGCGTCTACCTGCTGCCGCACGACGCCGACTCGCCCAACGTCCCGCGCACGCCGTGGCACTCGGTGGTGTGCGAGAACCTGGACGGCACGGTCGTCGGCGTGGACCTGGACAGCGTGGACCACGACCGGTACGAGCTGGTGGAGAAGCGCGGCCGCGCGTGGGGTTTCCGCGAGCGTGCCAAGGGTGCGGCTACAGCAAGTGCGACTAGTGCGTCTGCTGGTGCGACTGCTGGTGTGAGTGACGCGCTGTCCGCGATGACCATCAAGGCGGAGCAGACGACCAAGAACACTACCAACGCCATCGACGCCATCGACATCAGCGTGGACGAGCTCAAGAAGCAATGGGACGACCTGGACGTCGAGTTTGTGGAGGAGCCGTTCCTGCTGATCATCCAGGCGCGTAACACGCAGCAGCCGCCGTCCATGACGCGCGTGCCGGTGGCGAGTCTGCGCGCGCTGGCGTGCAAGTACGGCGTCGTGAGCCTGCGCGGCTTCAAGCAGGACGACGACCTGGTGCAGGTGGCGGAGCGCGTGGGTCCCGTGCTCGAGTGGCCGTTCGGCAAGGTGTTCGAGATCAAGTCGGTGGCCGACACGGCGCTGACGGGCCAGACGCGCGAGGCCATGCCGATGCACTACGACGGTCTGTTCAAGAAGAAGCACCCGGACTCGACGGAGCTGGGCGACGTGTGGCTGTACCAGCTTTTCCACTGCGTCGAGGCGTACCCGAGCCAAGAAGGTGACAACAGCAATGGCCGCACGCTGTTCACGCACACGCGGCGACTGCTGGCGGACCTCACGGAGGCGCAGCGCGAGCGCCTGCGCAAGGCCACGCTGGTGTACTACTCGGGCATTCTCGGCAACGACCACCTGGTGCACGTGTCTCCGGTGATCATTCCGCACCCGGTGACGGGCGAAGAGATCGTGCGCTTCCACGAGCCGTGGGGAGCCGAGCGCACCAAGATGTTCCCCGTGACGGTGACGTCGCAGGGCGTGGACGCGGCCAAGGTGGTCAGTGGCGAGGTGGTGGACGCCGAGGCCGACTGGGTGTGCAAGCTGCTGGTGGAGAAGCTGTACGACCCCAAGTATTGCTACGCGCACGCGTGGAGCAAGGGCGAGTTTCTCTTTGCCGACAACTTTGCGCTCATCCACGCGCGCACGGCCATGAAGGCGGACGGTCGCCACGTGCGCCGCATCCACATCAACTAGACACATGACGCGTCTTGTCATGCAAGTTGTCGTCTGAGTGGGAGTGCGAGTGCGACTTCGACGTCGAGTGCAAGCGTCGCTTGTAGTATGTAGGAAGTAGTGTGTTGAGTGATACTTCAATATAGTCTTTGAACCTGAACGGTGACGATGTGTTGCTGCATGTAGGAACATTTTGTTCGGATGACTATCGGATGTGTTCGGTTTTGGTCAAGCATTTGCCGGGCGATATGCTGCAATTGTACATCATGTCAAAGACTCGAACTGAACTCACACGCAGCGAGTGCAAAGTCTGTGATGAGAAGCAGAGAATGTAGAGAGCAGTGATGTTTGACCCAAGGTCTTGTCTTGGAGTTTTGGATTGGACTATTGAATTGGATTGGATTGAGCTCTTTGATGTCGTTGTGGTGAGCATACGTACAATGGCAATGGAGAGATGGCTACATACTACTCGACCTCGTTAGGTGGTGCGTACGAGAACCTATTGGGCTGATTGATCGCTGCCTACAGTGACTGTGTCAGAGGAAGGCATCGGTTTGTTGTCAGTACCTCAGTCCATTGCTCGAGTTTCGACTCATGCTCGTCTGCGTTCTTGTCCAAGACAGCTTGTGGACGGGGTATGTAGAGATCGCTCCTCTACAGAAACAACAACATCAAAAGCGCCCGTGGACTAAAGACTCGAGACTCGACGTCATTTAGATCGTCTCCAGCTGATGCTACATGTGACGGCTGCCATCCTGCGTGCCATCCACGCTTGGCTCCTCGTTCTCACGGAGACACGTTGCCCCCCTATAATTTTTTTCATTTCTCGTTTCTCGTTTCTCATTTCTCAGTCCGCAGTCCTCAGTCCCCAGTTCCCAGTCCCCATTCTCGGAGCTCAGGTACAGAGGTGCAGTCGGTCGTGGCACATTCATCATGTTGTTGTGTGCTGTCCGAACAGCTCAGCCACTGTGACACGTCATGTGGCTTGAGTGAGCCTGTGAGCCTGTGAGCCTGTCGACAATGGATTCACATCCTCTATGTGTGCCATCCATCAGCGTGCTGTCCAACGCGCTGTGCGGTCCATGTGGCACGAGAGCATGAACTAGAGCACCTCCTGGATCACTTCATTGACGACCGACCGTGCCTTGTGGCGATGGAGTCGGAACTGTGCAGTGCAGTGCAGTGCAGTATAGTGTAGTGCAGTGGAGAGCTGTTCTAGATTGAACAGGATGCGACGCTGTTCGTTTTTCGTGGTCATGTCTGTCGTGGACTTGAAGTCGCAGGCCACAGCAGCCGAGCAGCAGGTGGCAGACTCCAAGCGCCAGGCGCCAGGCTCCAGAAAGCAGCAGCAGCAGCAGCAGTGGAGCAGCAGACTTGTCCAGCAGACTTGTCGCGGCCTCTGCGGCTGAGTGACAGGTCTGATGACATGTGCTGGCGACGCAAAAACCACCACGCACCACTCGTCGGCTGACAAGATTGCTTGCGCCATCGAGAGACTGAAATTGCAGTCTGGATGCAGAACAAGCAGGTGCAGCTGGACACCGAAACCCCCAACGAACCAACACAAGCAAGACCCGAAACGAACAAGACCCACCAGTGTTGGGTCTTGTTGGGCCAACACCCAAAACACCCGACGCGAAGACCCAAATGACGCTGCAAACCAGGACCCAAAGCAACACGAAACCAACTCAAGTCCAAACTCAACTCAACTCCGAACGACCTCTCGTCCCGTCCCCTGCACCAATCACCACAATCCCCACCACCACCACCATCGCCGCCAACGTCCACGACTCCAACGAATCAAGACCCCCCCCCCTCCGACTCTTGCCTCCACAACAGTCCCTCAGTCTGTCCGCCTGGCTGGTCATCGCCCGATCCGATCGATCGACAGATTCCCTCGATTGATCCATCCATCGATCGTCGGTCGATGCCTGCGACACGACCGCTCTGATGGCTTCATCATCTCCGTCGCGACAGACGGAGGACACCGCGCAGTCAGGACCAACATGATGCCGCCGATCCCTGTAGCAGTCGCAGCAGTCGCAGCAGCAGCGACACGGACGACGACACCGACCGACTGCCGCCGGCGCTGTAGACGCTGCTGACGCTGACGCTGACGCAAACGCAAACGCAGACGCTGTAGACGCAGAGGCTCCGCATGACCTCCACCGACCACCGACCACCGACCACCGGCACGAGCAAGCTGCAGCTCACTTTCCAATTCACCTCTGTGGCGATATCCACATCACCACCACCGCCTAGCGCCTCCCTCGATCCGATTTGATCCGATTTGATCCGACTTCCATTCGATCCGATCCGATCCGATCCCAGTCCAGTATCCTCCCGAGCAATCCACACACACCCACACAGACTCTTCACTCCCACACTTTCCAACTCGCAACACGATGGCTCCGACTCCCACGCCGCTCCACACGACCGCCACGGCTGCTGCTGCTGACGCCTTCCGCGCCAACGAGACACACTCGCACTCGCTCTCGCTCATGAACAAGCATCAGACCCAGACCCAATCCCAGTCACAGGCCAAGTCGACCCAGACATCGCCGCACGCCGTCGTCGTGGACCACTTTCTCCGTCTGTTCGACGGCCTGCAGAGCCGCTTCACGCAGCCAGGACAGGACCAGTTTGACGCCGTGGGCAAGCCGCGACTGGTGCAGACGCCTGGCCCAGATGCAGCGCGACGAGCCGATCCACCTCGTGCTGCCGGCGTTCCCGTTCAAGTCGCCGAACCGCGGCGTCAAGGTGCTGGGCGCGCTGCCCGACCGCGGCGAGGAGATCGCGCTGGCGCGGCTCGACGCGTTCTGCGCCAGCATCGAGTCGGTGTACCCGCGCGGCTGCCACGTGACGATCTTCAGCGACGGCCGCGTGTTCAACGACCTGCTCGGCGTGCCGCTGAGCGACCTGCAGGCGTACAAGGCCGAGCTGCGCGCCATGGTGCGCGACGCCGGTCTGACGCACATCCGCTTCGACGGCCTGGAGCGCCACACCGAGACGCAGGACCCGATCCGCGAGGTGCTCGACCGCTTCGGCGTCGGCGAGCTCGACATGGACGCGCTCATCAAGTCGGACGACGGCCTGCTGAACACGTACCGCGCGTTCCGCAAGTTTCTCAAGAAGGACCTGGCGCACAAGTGGGCCGAGATGTCCAACACGCAGGCGTCCAAGCAGATGGGCGACATCGCCAAGCGCATGATGCACCGCAACGTCGGCTTCTCGCGCCTCGTCGACCACGTGTACCCGTCGGCCGTGCGCATCTCGATCCACTTGTACGACAACGCGGGTCCCAAGTTTGGCGTCTACCTGCTGCCGCACGACGCCGACTCGCCCAACGTCCCGCGCACACCGTGGCACTCGGTGGTGTGCGAGAACCTGGACGGCACGGTCGTCGGCGTGGACCTGGACAGCGTCGACCACGACCGGTACGAGCTGGTGGAGAAGCGCGGCCGCGCGTGGGGTTTCCGCGAGCGTGCCAAGGGTGCGGCTACAGCAAGTGCGACTAGTGCGACTGCTGGTGTGACTGCTGGTGCGACTGCTGGTGTGAGTGACGCGCTGTCCGCGATGACCATCGAGGCGGAGCAGACGACCAAGAACACTGCCAACGCCATCGACGCCATCGACCTCAGCGTGGATGAGCTCAAGAAGCAATGGGACGACCTGGACGTCGAGTTTGTGGAGGAGCCGTTCCTGCTGATCATCCAGGCGCGCAACACGCAGCAACCGCCGTCCATGACGCGCGTGCCGGTGGCGAGTCTGCGCGCGCTGGCGTGCAAGTACGGCGTCGTGAGCCTGCGCGGCTTCAAGCAGGACGACGACCTGGTGCAGGTGGCGGAGCGCGTGGGTCCCGTGCTCGAGTGGCCGTTCGGCAAGGTGTTCGAGATCAAGTCGGTGGCCGACACGGCGCTGACGGGCCAGACGCGCGAGGCCATGCCGATGCACTACGACGGTCTGTTCAAGAAGAAGCACCCGGACTCGACGGAGCTGGGCGACGTGTGGCTGTACCAGCTTTTCCACTGCGTCGAGGCGTACCCGAGCCAAGAAGGTGACAACAGCAATGGCCGCACGCTGTTCACGCACACGCGGCGACTGCTGGCGGACCTCACGGAGGCGCAGCGCGAGCGCCTGCGCAAGGCCACGCTGGTGTACTACTCGGGCATTCTCGGCAACGACCACCTGGTGCACGTGTCTCCGGTGATCATTCCGCACCCGGTGACGGGCGAAGAGATCGTGCGCTTCCACGAGCCGTGGGGAGCCGAGCGCACCAAGATGTTCCCCGTGACGGTGACGTCGCAGGGCGTGGACGCGGCCAAGGTGGTCAGTGGCGAGGTGGTGGACGCCGAGGCCGACTGGGTGTGCAAGCTGCTTGTGGAGAAGCTGTACGACCCCAAGTATTGCTACGCGCACGCGTGGAGCAAGGGCGAGTTTCTCTTTGCCGACAACTTTGCGCTCATCCACGCGCGCACGGCCATGAAGGCGGACGGTCGCCACGTGCGCCGCATCCACATCAACTAGACACATGACGCGTCTTGTCGTGCGAGTTGTCGTCTGAGTGGGAGTGCGAGTGCGACCTAGACGTCGAGTGCCAGCGTCGCTTGTAGTATGTAGGAAGTAGTGTGTTGAGTGATTCTTCAATATAGTCTTGGAACCTGAATGGTGGCGATGTACCACGTAGTATTGCTGCACTCGATGGTAACATGCATGACTCTGGTCCTCACGATGTCGGTCAAATTGTCTGCAAGTTCAGTAAAACATCCAGCATCATTGACGTCCTTGTAAGGTACAGTTCGCGCTCACGACGAAGTGTGGGTCTGCAATTTTTCACAATGATAAGCAGAATGTTGAGCGATTTTTGATCTGAGACATCAGTGACTTCCAGGCAATAAGGAGCGATGTGCATTCATGGCACCAACGAGTAACAGACATTACATTCTTCGACAACAAAGGTTTGAGATACTTGCTCAACAGCACAAAACCGCCTTCGTGACCTACTAAATGCTAGCACATATCACGATCTAATCTCTATCATCGAGACATTAAACGTCGTCGCTTGCAGTGATCAAGAGAGCAGCACGCCAAGCAGCGTGACACCGGACATCAACGCAAGCGTGGCAGTGAGTTCCGATGCCGTTGGCGCTGCCGAGCTCGGCGCCGGTGCGGGCGGTACGTTGTTCTCCGTCACAGGAATGCAGCTCTTGTACTTCATTCGTGTGGGCATATCCGCGTTGACCGTCGTGTTCGGAATCTTCACGAGTCCCTTGCGAAGCAACTGGCGCATCGACCACGCAGACGTCTTGTTCGCTTCGTCCGAGTGCCGCCACGACCAGAACGCCCAACCGGCGGGGGCATCATCAATCTCGACCATCTGAAGCGCCGAGAAGTTGGCGAAGTCCGAGTCTGTCAACGGGATCTCGTCCGGCGTCGCGAGGCTCCACTCGCCGATGAACAACGGGTTGCCGACCCACGGCGTGATATGCAGCGCCTTGTACTTCTTGACGAAGTCGTAGATCGCTTCCTTGTTCGAGTCCTGCCAGCCCCACTTGTAGTAAATGTGAAACTCGTGCCAGACATTGTAGTATTCGGGACACAACATCGTGTCGTTCATGTACTTGACACCCTGCTGCTCGATCCACGGAGACGTCACGAGAATACAGTCATTACCAGTCTCGCGGATCGACTTGTACGCGTCCTTGTAGTACCCAAGCATCGTGGGGATGTCCGTCGGGCGACGCGGTTCGTTCATGAGGTTCATGCCGAGGAACGCTGGGCTGTCCTTGTAGCGCTTCGCGAGCACCGAGGCAAAGCGCAGCGAGCTTTTGACGTACTCGGGCTTGGTGCTCCACTCGGTCTTCTCGAGCTCGACCGGCGCACTGTGGTCAAGGCCGTTTTGCGAACCTTCGTGCGCGTGGAGACTGATCATGACAGCGACGTTGTACTTCACCGCCCAGTCGTTAATCAGCTGGTCGAGGTACTTGAGCCCGCCTTGAGGATACGCCTTCGATAGCTCCGAGGCTTGGCTGTCGTCCACGTCGTTGATGATCCAGAAGCCGACCGTCACGCGGACCATGTTGAGACCGTACGACGCGATCTCCTCGATGTCCTTCTCCGTGTACCACGTCGCCCAGTGCTCCTCAAAGTTCTTCTGTCCCTGCGTCTTGCCGAGGTACTTCATCGCGCCGTACTCGCCCGTCATCGAGACGTTCGGGGGCACACCACGCCACGCCGGTGAGCTCGTGGACATCCAGTACTCGGCGACCAGCCAGGACCCGAGGTTGACGGCATGCGGCGCGACCTCGCCGCGGCGGATGCGGAACTGGATGTGGTCCTTGGCGACGACGCCCGCGTTAGCGTTGGTAGAGGCACTCGCGCTCGGCAGCAGCACGCACGCGAGCGCCGCGGCGGCCGCGAGCAGTCGATGAAGCATTGCGACTTAATCAGTCGTTCAGCGAGAAAAAGAAAATGGGAAACTGAACGGTCGGTCGCAGCGGTTGTTTGGCAGCGGTTCGCTCCCGATCACACATGGCATGCGGCCGTTGCGCCGTTGTGCTGTCGAGGGACAAGAGGTCGATGCGCCTCGTGTTCTCTGTCCGAGATCAAGTGCAGAGACCGGCAGCGTCTGGTCACCTGCACCTGCGGCTTGATCCATTTGGACTGGAGCTGCTCGCGTGATTGGATGAAACAAAGGGCGACGGTCTCAACTGGATGAACAGGATTCGACCCGAAGTGGACATGGACCGCAAGAGCGTTTGACCCACCGTGTCCAGCCGTTTGAGTTGAGTCGAACGCAGGAAGTCAGTCCCTCTCCACCGGGAGTTCATATTCGCACAAAGCGCTATCATTGGTTCACAAAGCGTTATGACATTTCGGCAGTTTAAACACGGGGCAGGCAAGGTGGCATGAATGCAGATATAGATAGCTCAACGAACCTATGATTAGGACTGTTGATGTTGCAGTCAGCCTGTGGGAACGCGCCTCAAGGGGTGCCATCCCTGGTGTCCCTGGTGCTCTCATTTTTCGTTGAGCACTCTCACGACCATGTCAAACAGCAACAGCAACTCCGTAGACTGTGAACACGACGACGGAAGTCAGAAGATATGGTGGCTCCCACCGCCACCTATTGCAGTGTATTCGAGCAGAGAAGAAGCTCAAGATGCGATGAATATGTTCGCCCGTAATCACGGTTATGCCTTGGTGGTGGAGCGATCGCTCCGAAATAGACTGAAAGAGGTGCGTCGGGTCGACATGGCATGCGACCGATATGGTTCGCGCAGGGAATACAAGCCTCGACCAGGGAGTGCACGACGCCCCAATGTGGCTACACGAAAATGCGGATGTCCTGCCCGGGTTCGTATAGTTCGTGAAGTCAGGGATGATGCAAACGGCTCACGACACTGAGTGAACTTGAAGCAGTCGTTCACCTCATGAAAGAAGCTACATTTACCTATAACTGCAAGAATCCGAGTGAACCTATATCTGCATTCATGCCACCTTGCCTGCCCCGTGTTTAAACTGCCGAAATGTCATAACGCTTTGTGAACCAATGATAGCGCTTTGTGCGAATATGATCTCCCCTCTCCACCAGTGGTGAGTCGCTACACTGCTGAGTCAGCAGTGCTGACTGACTCGGGCGAAACCAGCGGAGACGAGAGGTCCCCGTTTTCAGGTGTTATCGAAGCCCCAGATCCCACGCCACCCAGCGCTTTGGCCCCGTCAGAGTCTGACTGGCAGACTGTGAGGGCTGTGCTGTTCCCACGCGATGTTCCATGGAGGGAGCGACCTCTGATCGAGATTTGAGGTTGATCTCAAGTCGTGGGTGATGATGGGATTGCCGTGTTTGGTGGTGACGTCCTGATGCTACCTCGGATCCATATTCAATATCGTATGGAACTGTACACCGCCTCCGTAAACTAGACGGCGAATCTATCCGTTTTTTCTGTCCACAGCAGCTGTGGGACAGTATTTTACCTGAAGTAACGCAACAACTTCAACATAGGGCCCTCTAATCGGGGACTGGGGGTGCGATCGTCCACCCCCATGCTGCCATCATGTCATCCCTCACACAATCACACAGTGTACAGTATCCCAAAGCCGCCTTCCATGACGTCACCAACTGCAACATGTCCGCTCGACCGCTGGACGCGCCATGGACCTGGCAAGCAACAGGCGACGTTCCCGGACGACGGCGTCTCGTTCTGCTCGCGCTTCGACAGCGGCAACCTCCAGCACGTCGCTCGGGTCGCGCGCGACGAGTTCCACGTGACGCTCGCGGAGGACGCCGTCGACTCGCGCGCGTTCACGGCCACGGGCTACACGACGTGGTTCTACTTTGAGATGCGTGTGACATCGTCAAGCGAAAGCGCGGACTGCGCGTCGTCCAGCGCCAACGGGCAGCTCCTTGGCAGCCAGCGCAAGATCCGACTGACGCTGACGAACATGAACCACCAGCGAGGACTGTACTCGAATGGCTACACCGTCATGTACGCCGCGATGCCAAACGTACCGCGGTCGGCGAGTTGTGTGAGGGATTGTGGGGATCAGGACGCAGAGCTGTTCTTTAACGATGAGCGGAAATGGAAGCGGCTGCCATCACCCGTTGACTGGGAAAAGTATACGAGCAGCCCCGTTCGACCGACGATGGCCCCAGCATGCGAGTCACCAGAAATGGACGCGATCGCGACTACCAAGGAAGACGACCACGCATCGAAAACGACCGAGACGAAGATGCGCCTGTCGTTCACGTACCACGTGCAGTCGGCGTGTGAACGTGTGCGATTCGCGTTCTGTTACCCGTATCCGTACACGAAACTGAGTCGTCAACTTGATTCATTCGATCGGATACACGGCAGCAAGATGCAAGCATCAGATGTCGTATACTATTCACAGGAGGAAGGAACCTCGGCGTGTGGTCTCTTCTTTCATCGCCAAGTTCTCACTCATTCGTTGGGGGGTTTACCAATCGAACTGGTGACAATCTCGTCCCGCGACCACCTCGTAGACAGTTTACCGGGTGCCCCCATCGAATTCGATGTATCCAAGAAACGTACCGTCATCATTTCAGCGCGAGTGCATCCAGGGGAGACACCGGCGAGTTTCATGCTCGACGGCATGTTCAACCTCCTGTTGCACCCGACAGACCCCAGTGCGTTGGCGCTTCGTCGAAGCTTTGTGTTCAAGATCATTCCTATGCTTAATCCCGATGGTGTCTGCCAAGGTTACTATCGTACCGATACTCGCGGCGTCAACCTGAATAGAGTCTACGAGAATCCGGACGCGACGCAAGAGCCCGCGATTGCTGCAACGCGCGATCTCCTTCTTGACACAGTGGATCGCTACCGCCGTGCAGGACGCGACAAGGACGAAGTCGTCTACCTGGACCTCCACGCCCATTCGAATCATCGTGGCGGCTTCGTCTATGGGAACTGGCTTGTTCCACGTGATTGCGACCTTCGGAGCCCTCGTGTGTTGACACGGCAAGTCGAGACGCAGCTTTTTGCCAAGCTCTGTAGTCTCAATTCCCCCTTTTTCGACTACAACGCGTGTTCATTCGATGCCGCTAACATGACGCGACGGGATGCAAGAAGTAACAACAACAGCCAGGCAGACGCCGGCCCGACCACGCGAGAAGGATGCAGCCGCGTTGCCTTGCATCACGCGACTGGACTCACGTACATCTACACCATCGAATGCAACTACAATGAAGGCCGTCGTCGAGTGGAAATGTCATCAAGTGGAAAATTGATTGGCGCTTCCAACCAGGACTCAAGACGGTCTATGTCAACGCCCGAACGTGGCAGTTGTGCGGGTCGGCTACAGCGGCATGTGGCGTCTTCGGGTGGTCGAATATTCATGAAGTTCTCACCGTTAGAGTGGGCAGACGTCGGTATTGGAGCACTGCTATCGTTACTCGACTTGTTTGCGCTCCCTGGTCGCACGACTGCTGTCGCCAGCTCGCCATTTCGCACGATGGATGGTGTCAAGAAAAGCATTCTCGTCGAGCTGCAAGAACGTGCTAGCGTTGACGTGAAAACCTCAGCTTCACAGGGCGGTACGGTCGTCATATCTACCAAGACTAACCGAGGAGGAGGAGGGAAGTCCAATCAAAAAGGACTCAAAGTGCAGCTGACGAAACAAGCCAACCCCTGTGTGGTTTGACACGAGCAAAACGCATTTCAGTATCTACTCAATCAAGCGCATTGTATGGAATGAAAAGCGGTCAAGTTACCAGCGGCGTCATCAAATCGAAGCCGATGGCATACACGGTGGCGTCGTCAGCAGACGCACTACCATCTCTCTTCGGCTGAGCAGATAATCAAATGATCAAGGATGCAACTACTGGTTCTGCCTGTCGCTTGGTGACAAAGCTGGGGTCGCATCGTGTTTTTTGTCGCCTTTGCATGACCATCACAACTGCAACCGAAGATGTCTTCCTGGCGCGTCGAGCGACGGACGCCCACGAGATCGAGGTGTTTCTGAACAAAGGCGGCTACTTGCGCTGGGCGGAAAACGAGCAATCAGCTATGTGATGCGCGCAATCGGTTCATTTGGGTTGCGCTCTCTTGCTGCTGTTGAATACAGGCATTTCCCCCAGGAGCATGCCCATGCGGTGCCGTTTCGACCGAGAAACATGGATTTAGTTGGTCCGTTGGCTACCTCACTGGGTTGTCAGAGCAATCGACCCACTGTCTCAGACACACCGCCACGAGCGATCGTCCACTTCATAAACACATCGCTGCGTCGGTGGTGATGATGCTGAGGAATCTTTCGTGCCGCGTGCGACATGCTGACGATTGGGAGGAAGAGCTTTTCAGAAATGGATGGTCGATTGATTGATTGATTGTGCGCGGAGAATGTTGGTTCCGCAGCACAATCCCGTCAGAGGATTGTGCTTTGCCTCGCCAGTGCACTTCGCGCGCTCTCGATTGTTGTGGCGAGTTGCGTGCACAGCTTCAGACTCCTCTGACCGACTCAGCATCCACTCTGTTCGTGAGAAATGGGTTCACTGACATTTCAAAATTACATCGATAAACATCAACTATGTACATAATGTGCAATATAGGACATAAATGACACTATCAATTGCAATTAAAGCACATGTTGACACCACTGCGTGATTCGTCCGAGCGACCAGTGGCCGCCGATGGCACCGTCTCTGCGCCGCTGGCTAGTGATTATGTCGGCAAGGTGCCAAAATCTCATGGTAAACACCAGTGTCTCCCTCTCTCGATCGCGGCGGCGACAGAGGCACAGACGAATGTGACGCCGGTCGTATTGCGCCGGGTCATCGCGACTAATCAGACGAGGATGGCACCGGACAGCGTCCAGGGTCCAGGGTCCAGCGTCAAAAGCGTCCAGCGTCCGGCGGTCGCGCCGTCCGCGCCTGACTCCACCATTCCAACACTTGACTTCTCCGGATCACATCCAGCGACACCCGTCCATCCATCCATCCATCCATCCCCATTCGTTAGTCCGCAGTCTATCCAGCGTAGCTCTTCCCAATGGACCGTCGACCGTCGCTCGAGTACACCAGCGGCAAGGCGCTGATGGCGCGTGGCCCTGAGGTGCTGCATGAGCACGTGTCGACGCGCCTGCAGGCGGCGCTCGGCCGTGCGCTGCCGCAAATGGAGGTCCGCGTGCACAACCTCAGCATCTCGGCCGAGGTCTCGGTCTCGAGCGAGAATGAGCACCAGCAGGAGCTCCCGACGCTCGCGAACGAGCTGCTGCGCGGCTTCCGCGGCGCGTCGGCCAAGAAGACCGTGACCAAGCACGTGCTGCGCAACGTGAACGCCGTGTTCCGCCCCGGCACGATGACGCTGCTGCTCGGTCAACCCGGCTCGGGCAAGTCGTCGCTCATGAAGATGCTCAGCGGGCGCTTTCCCGTGGCCAAGAACGTCACGATCGACGGCGACGTGTCCTACAACGGCACACCGCGCCACGAGCTGCAGCAGCGACTGCCGCAGTGCGTCGCGTACGTCACACAGCGCGACCACCACTTCCCGACGCTCACCGTCAAGGAGACGCTCGAGTTTGCGCACGAGTGCTGCGGCGGCCACTTGCCACGCCCGGCCGCCGACCTGTTTGACAAGGGCACGGCCGAGGAAAACCGCCAGGGCCTCGAGGCCGCTCGCGCCATGTTGAAGCATCTCCCTGAGGTCACGATCCAGCAGCTCGGGCTCGAGAACTGCCAGGACACAGTCGTGGGCGACTCGATGCTGCGTGGTGTCTCGGGTGGCGAGCGCAAGCGTGTGACCACGGGCGAAATGCAGTTCGGCAACAACTTTGTGCTGTGTCTCGACGAGATCAGCACGGGACTCGACAGCGCAGCGACATTCGACATCATCAAGACGCAGCGCAGTCTCGCTCGCAAGTTCCAGAAGACCATCATCATCGCGCTGCTGCAGCCGTCGCCCGAAGTGCTCGCGCTTTTTGACGACGTGCTCATCATGAACGACGGCTACGTCATGTATCACGGCCCACGCGACCAAGCGCAAAGCTACTTTGAGGCGCTCGGCTTCGCGTGTCCCCCGCGTCGCGACGTCGCCGACTTCCTGTTGGATCTCGGCACGCGGCAGCAGGCGCCGTACGAGGTCCCGAGACCCGACGGCGCGTCGCCGCCGCGTTCGCCTCGTGATTTCGCCGAGACGTTCGAGCGCTCGGCGCTGCACCACGCGATGCTCCAGGCTCTGAACGCCCCCGTGGCGCCCGAGCTCGCGAACGACAACGACGAGATCTTCCACCGACTCCCCATCTTCCATCAGTCGTTCTGGGACAACACCAAGACCGTGACGCGTCGCCAGTTCCGGCTCGCGATGCGCGACACCGCGTTCTTGGGCAGCCGCGCCGTCATGGTCATTGTCATGGGGCTCGTGTACGCGACGCTCTTCTGGCAGATGAACCCGACGGACCTACAGCTCGTCATGGGTCTGCTCTTCACGGCCGTGCTCTTCCTGGCATTCGGGCAGGCGTCGCTCATCTCGTCCTACATCACGACGCGCACGATCTTCTACAAGCAACGCGGCGCCAACTTTTTCCGCACGGCGTCCTACGTGATCGCGTGCACGCTGAGTCAAGTGCCGATCGCCGTGTCCGAGACCATCGTCTTCGGCACGCTGATCTACTGGATGTGTGGGCTCGTGTCATCCTGGTCGGCGTTCCTAATCTTCGAGGGCTTGCTCCTGTGCACGAGTCTCTGCTTCGGCGCCTTCTTCTTCATGCTTGCGGCGGCGTCGCCCAACCTCAATGTCGCGCAACCCGTCTCGATGGTCATCATCGTTTTCACCATCATGTTCGCGGGCTTCGTGATCAACAAGGAGCAGATCCCAGACTACCTCATCTGGGTCTACTGGATCAACCCCGTGTCGTGGAGCCTCCGCGCGATGGCCGTCAACCAGTACAGCGCATCCGAGTTCGACGTCGACGTCTACCACGGCGTCGACTACAAGGCCAAGTACGGGCTTCCGATGGGCCGCGCGTCGCTCTCGCTCGTCTCGGTCAACCACGAGCGCGAGTGGATCGCGTACGGCTTCATCTATATGATGGTCACGTACGCCGTCTGCGTGCTTTCATCCTTCCTGCTGCTCGAGTACAAGCGCTACGAAAGCCCCGAGAACGTCACGATCGGCGCGAGCGACGAGCTCGACCAGGCGATTGCTGGCGACCACAAGTCCCTGATCCACATCGACAGCTCGTCCGATGACAGCAACTTTGCGCTAGTGACGACGCCGAACGCGAGCTCGGACGACGTCATTCTCGAGCTGCAGCCCACGCGACGCGCAGTCGGCCGCAACTTTGTGCCTGTGACGCTGGCGTTCAAAGATCTGTGGTACTCGGTGCC
Source organism: Pythium insidiosum (assembly GCA_022836835.1). NCBI lineage: Eukaryota > Oomycota > Peronosporomycetes > Pythiales > Pythiaceae > Pythium > Pythium insidiosum. The sequence continues at coordinate 249,783 of JAKVDI010000032.1, read as the reverse complement.
GGACCCCGCGAACCCGAAGGAGAGCATCGATCTGCTCAAGGGTATCAGTGGCTTTGCGATGCCAGGTACCATTACAGCACTCATGGGCAGCTCTGGCGCCGGCAAGACGACACTGATGGACGTGATCGCGGGTCGCAAGACGGGCGGCAAGATCCGCGGCCAGATCCTGCTGAACGGCCACGAGGCGACGGACCTGGCGATTCAGCGTTGTACGGGCTACTGTGAGCAGATGGACATTCACTCGGAGGCGTCGACGATCCGCGAGGCGCTCACGTTCAGCGCGTTCTTGCGTCAAGGCAGCGACATCCCGGACAGCCAGAAGTACGACTCGGTTGATGAATGTCTGGAGCTCTTGGATATGCACTCGATCGCGGACCAGATCATCCGCGGTAGCTCCGTGGAGCAGATGAAGCGCCTGACGATCGGTGTGGAGCTGGCCGCGCAGCCGAGCGTGCTGTTCTTGGACGAGCCGACGAGCGGTCTGGATGCGCGATCCGCCAAGATGATCATGGACGGTGTGCGCAAGGTGGCGGACACTGGTCGCACGGTGGTCTGCACCATTCATCAGCCGTCGTCTGAGGTTTTCATGGTGTTTGACAGTCTCCTGTTGCTGAAGCGTGGTGGTGAGACTGTGTTCTTCGGCGACTTGGGCAAGAACGCGAGCCAGTTGATCAAGTACTTTGAGTCGGTGCCTGGTGTGGCGCCGATCGAGGACGGCTACAACCCTGCGACGTGGATGCTCGAAGTCATCGGTGCCGGCGTTGGCAACACGAACGCTCAGGATAAAGACTTTGTGGCGACGTTCAACGCCAGCGCCAACAAGGCGAACCTTGAGCGCGACCTGGCGCGCCATGGAGTCGGTGTGCCCGAGCCTGGCAGCAGTCCGATTGCGTTCAAGTCCAAGCGCGCAGCGAGCGAGTCGGTGCAGTGCAAGTTCCTGGTCAAGCGCTTCTTTGACACGTACTGGCGCACGCCGACGTATAACCTCACGCGCTTCATGACGAGCATCATCCTCGGTGTGCTATTTGGCTTCTCCTTCAACGGCATCAAGTACGACACGTACCAGGGCATCAACGCGGGTGAAGGCATGGTCTTCATGACGTCTGTGTTCGCCGGCATCGTGTCGTTCAACGGCGTGTTGCCCGTCGCGTCGCTCGATCGCAGCGCGTTCTACCGAGAACGTGCCTCGCAGACCTACAACGCGCTGTGGTACTTCGTCGGTGGTACGTTGGCCGAGATCCCGTACATCTTTGGCTCGACGTTCTTCTTCATCGCGATTCTCTTCCCGCTGGTCGGCTTTACGGGCGTGCTGCGCTTCTTCCTCTACTGGATCCACTCGTCGCTGCTCGTGCTGCTGCAGACGTACTTGGGCATGCTGCTCGTCTACGCGACGCCGAACGTCGAGGTCGCGGCGATCGTCGGCGTGCTCATCAACTCGCTGTCGTTCCTCTTTGTCGGGTACAACCCGCCGGCCAGCACGATCCCAGCGGGCTACAAGTGGCTGTCGTACGTCGTCCCGCAGAAGTACTCGCTGTCAATCCTCACGGCGCTCGTCTTCTGCGACTGCCCGAGCCCCGACAGCTCGAACGTCGGCTGCAAGCCGCTGCGCCAGGCGCCACCGACGCTGCCAGCGGGACTCACGGTCAAGCAGTACGTCGAGTCGGTGTTTGAGATGAAGCACGACGAGATCTGGATGAACTTTTGGATCGTCATCGCGTTCCTCGTGGTGCTGCGCTTGATGGCGGCGCTTGCGTTGCGCTACATGAACCACCAGAAGAGATAGAGCTGTCACTTGCTGCATTCATGATGACATTCACCAGTGCTCGTCAATTGTATGGTCTATAAGATTTTTGAATTGAAATTTGTATCGAAATGCACTTGATGGTACTGTTGATGAACCACAGACGGCGGATGCGACTTCCTTTACAACGTCATGCGGTCGATACATGTCGACAACTTCGCAGCATTGCTGTCTCTGACCGCCGAAAACAGAGAATGACATGCAAAAAGATAATGACGACACCGGTGACTGCCAGTTTCTGACTGCCAGTCAGCGACCGAACTGTTGCTCAGCTCAACACTCCACAGTGGATTTTGCTTTTCAGTGGGGTCCAGTATCGACTGCATCTGCACGATCGTCGCCTCTCCATTGTGTTGGAGCAGTTCCTCACATTACGACTGCAGTTTTCTCACTATAACGGAGAACGTCGCACCAGAGCGCACGCTAATGAAACTGTGTTCTCTCTCTCTCTCTCTCTCTCTCTCTCTCTCTCTCTCTCTCACACACACACACACTCACTCTCTCTCGACGAGCAATACTCACAACACACTGGCCACTTGTTTCCTTTGAATAGTTTTGCAGTCTACACACGAGAGATGCAGTGTCGTGTGCGTCATCCGTGACGCACAATAAAAAAATAGCTCTCTCTCTCTGCTTTAACGACTGAATCATCAGCAGTCTGCCGCGCATGATGACGCGAGCTTCTCGAGCGACTAACGCTCGGCAACTCGCCAGCGACGACAAGCGCGACGCCAGCGCGGTCGTGCTCGTGCTGCCCGCGAGGCTCTATCGCCTGAGCTGGGCTGCGCTGCTGCTGGTGCACGTGCTCGTCGCGGTCTTCTCGCTGCTTGTCGCATTGCTCTACCAGTTCCTACGGCGACCGGACCTCGAGTACTACGTGCGACTGGTGGATATCTCGGCGCGACCGCACACGTTCGTGTCGTGCGTGCTCTGCTTCGCGACCGTGAGCGCTGTGAACTGGATCGAGGCGCTGCGCATGCTCTGGCACTCGAGGCACCGCGCTCGCCTGCGCATCCAGCCATCCCGGTCCAGCACCTCGCGCACCTCACGCACTGCGTCGCTACTACAGTTCGAGGCAACGCAGTCGCGCGTGGCGTCGCTCACGTCGTCGTTCTCGCTCATCTTCAGCGACGCGGGCGTGTTCGGCATCCGCAGCTCGCTCTTCTCGTTCGTGCACGCGGTGCGCAAGCTCGTGCAGATCGGCTCGCAGATCTACATGGCGGCACGCATGAGCCACCTCGTGACGCGCTCGGCGATCAACACGCTGCACCTGCTGGTCATCGTCTTCAACTGCGTGTCGACGCCGCTCATCCTGACGCTGACGTCGCGCGGCGAGGGCCGCCTCCGCGTCTGGTGCCTCGGCTGTGACATTCTCTCGGGCGTGCTGTCGTCCGTCCTCACGCCGATCGTCATCTTCTACCCGTACGTCCGCGACTGGAATAGCGCGCTCATGGGCTTCGACGACCAGTTCATGTACGACGACGTCTGGTTCATCAACGGCGCGATGGACACCCGCGTGCTCGTGAGCACGACCGCGCTCGACCTCGTCATCAAGGTTTACCCGTTTCTCGAGTGCTGGATCTGCATGGCTGGTGTCAAGTCGCTGCTGCGAGAAGAGCCCCCGCTCGCGCTGCACGCCGAGCGCATCGCGGCAACCGCGCGGGCGATCATCCAGCCATCACGGCGTCATCCAGCGACGGCGCCGGGGCCGTCGCCGGGACCGTCGGTCGATCTGCTGCGCCGACGACAGACTACGACGCTGCTGGTGTCGTACAAAGGGCCATCGGCGAAGTGGCTTCTGGCGTTCCACGTGCTCTTCGTGCTGCTCGCGGTGCTCGTGACGACGTGTCACGTGCTGGCGCGCGTGCCGACGCCGCCGACAACTGGCTGTCGCCTGCCCGTGCACCCGTGGTTCACCACGCAGTACGCGTGCTCCGTGCTTGAGATCAACTGCCATCGCCGTGGGATCGGCGGCAACGCGTCCAGCGTCGCGAGTATTCTCCGTGCGTTCCACCAGGAGACGCTCATGTCGGTGATCGTGATGCACTGTCCGGCGCTCGAGATCCCGCCTGAGCTGCAGCGGTTGCGCAGCCTCATCGGCTTCGAGATCTACAACTCGACGCTCGTGCATTGGCCGAAGGAGGCCGCTCTCACGGGGCGACACCACCCTGCGCTGACGTTTGTCGCGCTCGCGTTCATCAACTTGACTGGCATCCCCGAGGGTCTCATGGCCGAACGCATCGACCCGCTTATGGACGTCGAGATGTCGCGCACCAACCTCACGACGCTGCCGCCCGAGCTGCTCGACGCGTGGCCGCAGCTCTCGACGTTCTCCATCGAGTACAGCGAGTTCACCGAGCTGCCGCCGTTCCTCACGCAGTTCCCGCGCATCTCGACGCTGTCGTTCGCGGGCAACCACCTACGATCGCTGCCCGACGACCTGTTCCGCAACTTCCAGTTCCTCATCGACTCCAACTTTGCGCGTAACCCGCTGACCGCGATCCCGCCGTCGCTCAACCCCGAGAACAACCCGTTCTTCAACCGGTTGTGGGCGCCCGAGACACACATTGCGACGCTGCCCGACGGCGTCATCCAGCTCATGCGCAAGCACGCGTTCGAGCTGTACGTCGACGCGACGCCGCTCTGCCGCCACGCGCATCAGTCGAGTGAGAGCAGCGCAGTGCCTCTACCGAGCGATATCAGGCACGAGATCAAGGCGTCGTGCGCGATGGAGCCCCGCCGCACGTGGCTGGACGACGCGTTTTATCCACTTTCTGTGACGATCCCGCACCGGCAGCTGTGACAATCGAGCACCGCGTTGTTTCGTGGAAGAAACGGGATTTCTATTGGGTTTTGAGCCAGCCTCCATGAGACGCTCATGGCCTGAGCGCTCCAGACTCTGCAGAGGAGCAGGCAACGGAGCCCAAGCTGCACGGCGCCGTCGGGATCGATTGCACCTGAGACCGTGCACACCGACTTCTTTCGCGCCTCATGTGGGACGAGCTCACAACTGGACAGCACCGTGGACCCTGGATCACTGGATCGCTGGATCGCGAGTTGCTCTGGAATCTGGACAGGATCCGGAGCGTCCGTCGATCCATCTGACGCGCGCGTGTGGCTCTTGGTCTGAAGAACGAATGGCTCCGGTGCGGCAGATGCGGCGACGGGATGGGGGTTTGGACACATGTCACATATATCACACGGCCATAGCACCACGCGAACGGGTTCTTTTGGTCTGAACACTCACAGAAGTAGGTGGGATATCGTCGATATCCACCGCATTTTGGGCACAATTAGTCAATGTGGTCGGCTTTACAAACATTTCCAGCACAACGCATCACAACCGGTCAACGGTACCAACTACAAGGATCCACAAAAGTGTTCCAACGTGTCGTCTTGTAGTAGAGGAAGATGACAAACTTTTGTGGTCAATTTCGAGAAGTGTGGCGAGACTTGAGGGTAGGGATTCATATCTTTGTGTCAAAGGTCGATTGTTGGTTTGCTTGAGGGCAGCCACTAATGGTCAGGTGTTGGAAATCGGACCACCACCACTGTGGAGAGAGAGAGAGTTCGAGAGGTTTCTGCACGTGGAAACAATCTGCCAACACAGCGACGTGCGCCCTGTCACCGTCCAGTTCCGGACTCGATCCATCGATCGGAAGCAGCTCGTTAGACGCCAGCGACGTCAGGCAACATGGCGTCGAAGGGACTAAGCAGCCCGAGCAAGTACGTCGTCGCTGTTCGCATCTCTCCTTGTTCGTTCGCGCCCTCTAACTCCACTCGTTGTGTGTATGGCTCGGTTGCCTCCACAGCGACCTGACCATCCCGCTCAATGACGTCGCCCCCAGCGGTCGTCTGAGCGTCAGCTCAGCGCATAGCCCCATGGGAGCTCGCGCGCGCAAGAACACGACTGGCAGCGAAGATCTCGGAGAAAAAGTGTCCAAGATGAAGATTGACTTTGATGACAACAAGAAAAAACGCGACGAAAGCCGCATTAACCGTGAGTATCCCACACCAACGATGCATACAGGCATTGGTGGTCTAAATTTTTCGTTAAATGTGCTTGACATACAGCCGACTTTCGATACAACATGGAGATGGCCATGCGAGTGGCGTTTGGCGTGCTCATCGCTTCGATGATCCAGACGAAGCAGCCTGGTTATGATGCGAACGACTCCAGCGACACGAAGAAGTGGTTTCTCTTTCCTGACTGGTACTATCTCGGCGGTCTCAGCTACTGTGCGGTGGCCGTGATCTTCTCTGCACAAAAGAACGTCGGAGCGACGCTGCGAGAGGTCTGCCAGGCGTTCTATGGTGTCGGCATGGCGCTCGTGTACAACATCGTCCTGTTTGCCGTCATCAACATTCACATGGTGGATTCGAGTCTCCCGAAAGACGAGCAACTCGATGGTTACATCATGATCACACGCACGTTTAACTCGAAGAGTTACTACGTGAACAAGCACAACTTTTTCACGGTCCTCCCGTGGATGATGGTGTTCACCGTCGTGGTGCTGCTTTTGCCGATCGAAAACAACACGAAGAAGTTCGCGCTTGGTAACAACTTGTACTTTGGTACGTTCGCTAAATCTTGGGGCCCCTATCGAATGTGTATGCTTACAATCCCTGTACTTTCGCCAGCTCTTACGATCATCAACCCGATGAACCCCACGAAACCCTCCGAGCTCAAGATCGAGGGTGATAACCGGTTCAGCACGTACAACGTTCTGCGCAACCTGGAGTTGTATTTCCTGGTTGGTTTCATCGGAACGCTGATTTCCTTTGTCGTGATGCTCATTCCGTATCCAGTCTTGTACGTGTATCTCTCTCGATCCTTGTGTAGTGTACGGCCAACTAACGTTCTTGTGTTGTCAGTGCGAGCCGTCGATTGCGAATGGAGGCCACAAAGGCGTCGGAAGACATTCTTGATCTGCTGAACATCATCATTGACTCGTACTGTTTCAAGAACAAGAACGTCGAGCATATGAACTTCCTTCGTCACAAGTTGCGCCGTAAATTTGACGCTGCGCAGGCGCGCCATCGTCGCATGAACGCACTGATCGAAGACGTCTGGTGGGAGCAGCTTTTCGGCTTCCATTACCTGCTCAAGTTCAACCGCTCGATGATTAAAAACTACGTTCGCTTGGTGGGGTCACTCATCTCCGACTTGCGATCGCTTAACAACGCGATGCACCTCGAGAAGTACGAGCACCTTCATTTCGCGTACATGAAGTCGTTGCAACGCGAGATCTACATGATCCAGCTGAAGTCTGGTGATCTGTTGAGCGAAATCTCGAAGGAAGTCCACGATTGTGTGCCTCGTACGTAGTAGCGATTTCCTGATATGTCTTCCTCCACGATTGCGACTCTAACGTTGTTGTCATCACAGGCTTGGACCTTCGCTCGATCGCGCCACTGGAAGCGCAAATGGAGAACACATTGATCCGGTATCGCATCACTCAGAACCGTATTCTGCGTGGACAGAAGGTCTCTTTGAAGGACATCGAAGGCAATGTGCCACTCAACCTCTTCCTCTTCTCGCTCAACTCGTTCTGCAGCACGCTCGTCAACTTTCAGGCGCTTCACAACGAGAAGGAGTACGACACGACCAAGCGCGCACGCTCGTTCATCAAGGACTCGATTCGTGCGTTCTTCGTGTGCCACAAGTATGACCGCTTGCGCTTCATGTCGGCGTTTAAGGCGTCGGCGGCGATCTTCGCTGGTATCCTCCTGGCCGTGTACGTCTACGCGTTCAGCCACACGACGCCAGCCGCAGTCGCGTACGTTATGGGCAACCACATCGGTGGCTCGTTCAGCGTGACCGTGAATCGAGTCGGTGGTGTCGTTGCGGGTAGCGTCGTGCCGTCGGTGTTCCAGTTCTTCATCTCGCAGGTGTGCGAGAACTCGATCTACCTCGTGCTCACGAATACGGTGCTCTTCCTGTGGGTCGCCATCTCGATGTACGTGCGCTTCGCGGGCGGCTACGGGTCGTACGCGGGTCTCGTGTCAGCGTTCATTGCCGCGGGTATCCTGCTCCGCCAGCAGGACGTCTGTGGCGCCGACACGAACGCGAGTCTCGCGATCTCGTCGTACTCGAGCATGGCGCAGACGTCGGTCGGTATTCTGCTGTTCATCGTGATGGAACTGGCGCTGTGTCCCGAGAGCGCGTCGGGGCTGCTGCGTGAGAACATTCAGAAGACGTTGCGCGAGCTGCATACGTGCTTCGAGACGCTGTTTGGCCACCACTTGTCGAGCACGGAGGAGATGAGTGCCGAGAAACTCGAGGAGATCCGACTGATCCTGCAGATCAAGGTGCCGGCGCTTCTCGTGGAGCAGGAGAAGCTGCTGACGGAGGCGAACGTCGAGCCTATGCTCTGGAAGCCCGCGTTCTCGTACCAGAAGTACGAGTCGGTGCTCGATAGCTGCTACCGTCTGCTGAACAACAACAACCTGCTCTTCAAGCTCGTGCGGTGGTTTAACTACCGCGTTGAGTCCAAGAAGGTGGATCTCTCCAACACGGTCGACATCCGCGACGCCGGAAGCGCCGACTCGGACTCGGGTGAGCAGTGTACGCACCAGAAGTGGCAGGCGGCGAGCCACAAGTTCCAGAAGGCGGTCGGCGACTCCTTCGACACGCTTGATAAGCTGTTTGGCGAGGGCTTCTTGTACGCGGATCCTGAGCAGACCGCACTCTTCATGCAGATGAAGGAGGCATTCCGTCTCGCGGACAAGGACTGCAGCGGTGAGATCGACGCTGACGAGGTGGCGGTCATGCTGGAGGCCATCTTCATGCAGTCTGGCGCCGTGAAGGAAAGCGAGATCCACAAGTACGTCGAGGAGTTCATGGCGGTCGTCGATAAGGACAACAGCGGCAAGGTGTCGTTCGAGGAGTTCACGAACGCGCTCGACAACGGACTCAAGCTTGAGGTTGAGGTCTACACGCGCCGCAAGCCCAAGGCAGAGCTGCTCCGTCAGCCCACGCAACGCGGGCTCTCGGCGATCTCGGAAGAGGTGGACACGACGGACGACCACAGCGCCGACTCGCTGTCGCATTCGCAGCTGCAGATCATCACGCCTAAGGCGCGCGTGAGCGTGGGCGCCGCTAAGACGCCCAAGCAAGGCAAGCTCTTCACGCCTAAGGCCAAGACGCCTGTGCGCGCCACCAGCACCGTGAGCTCCATGGGCATCAGCTCGCCGACGATGCGTCGCCAGCACGAGATTCTCAACGTCGAGGACTTCAGTCTTGGTGAGATCGCCGGCTCCATGAAGTCGGCGTACGTTGAATGGCTCATGGCCAACAACCGCTACGAGAAGGTCTCAATGGAGGAGCTGTTGCTGCTTAACTGTCTTGTGAGCGGTGCCGAGGGCATCGCGCACCACCTGACCAAGCTCGAGGAGGTCGTCGTGTCTACATAAAGAGCACCCGAAGAAATACAATGTTTATTGTTTCTGTGAAAAAGAGAGAGAGAGAGAGATGCTCTTCATCCGTTGTGAAAAATCAGTCGAAACGGCCTAAGAGATATGCACCCTCTTCATCCACTTCGCTTCAACTCAGTTCTGATTGGAACACAACAAAAAATCCAGCAGCCCATAGAGAGAGAGAGAGAGAGAGGATTTGTGGACGTCGTCGAAGACTGACCCAGTTCAAACAGCGAAGGGATCATTTACTTCGTCAGAATCCAGTGCATTTCCCTTCGTTTCGACTTTCGTGACCCGTCCTCATCAGTACAAGACGACGACGACCCACCAAAAGCAACAGCGTTTCTGCTGTATATCGTCCCTCAGTCTTTCATTCTCCTCAACGCCATCAAGTGATGAACAGCTTCCGTGTGCCTCCGCTCGACGGTCTCGACACCTGCTTCTTCCACGCGCGTGACCCAAACGGCTGCACGCGTCGACGCATGTGCGACGAATGTCTCCTTCGACCGGTACATAAATGAATCGCCAGTCTCTCCACCATCACTACAGCGTTTTCTCTCTGACCCGTTGAGACGTCTTGTGCCAGGGATGCGTCATCAGCACGACTGGCGAGTGCCTGCCCGCGACCGAGTTCCACGAAGCGCTCGACTTCCGCCGTGCGCCTCCGCAGTCAGCACCTGCAGCAGCCCCCACGGCCAACGCCTCGATGGCGCAGCAGTGGCAGTTCCCATCGCTCTCGACGACGTACTGCGCCCCAACCGACCGCGTCTGCGCCCCGTTCTTCGCGAGAAACACGACGTGGCGCGATTTCTCCGACACGTCGTTCTGCCGCGGAGCAGACGGCTGCGTCGTCGTCTCCGCGTGCGAGGCGCGGGCGCTCGGGCGCGACCAGTGCGAGCTGTCGTCGCCAGCGACGGGGGATCCGCTGGTCCTGGCGGTCGACTTCTCGTGGCTCACGGGTCTCGTCGCCGGCATTGTCGTCGTCTCCGTGCTGCTGCTGCTCGGAGGTCTCTGGTGTCTCTACCGCTGGTGCACGCGCTCGCGACGGCGCCGCGTGCGCCTCGACGACGGAGACGTCGCGCTCAAGACGCAGGTCATCCGCAGTGGCTCGGTCGTCTCGGTTGATAACCAGAATGTGTCACTGGACACGAGCAGCGCGAGGCCATGATGTGTGCTCACGATGCGTACGCACTGCTCATCCTGTACGTAGAGATACGTAGGCTGTACGTATAGCGCTCTGCGTACGGTGTACGTACAGCGTACACCGTGCGTACGCTCTACTCACCCTGTACGTATAATGGAGTATGCGCACGCAGCTATACTCCCCCTCTGCACACAACCAAAACCTCGAAAAACCTCCCGAAGATTATGTTACCTAAGCCATTACTCAAAGAGGTATTATCTTTCTGCTTGTGAGACGGTAGAATCTGCAAGAGGAAGAGCTCGGAAGAAGGGAGCATCGATACCATCGATTTGATTGTGTCATACGTACGCTGTACAGATATGTATACGTATAAGGCCTGTACGTAAGCTGTACGTACAGAGCTATACGTACAGCCTACGATGCCTGTACGTACCTGTGCTCAATCACGGTACTGCTGCTAGATGTGCACCATTCTGTGGCAACAGCATGATTGGGCGATGCCCATGATCCAGCCTTAACCATGGTTCACACTGTGATGGACTCCAGTAGCGGACGATGTTATGCACATCGCATACAACATAGACCACTTGGACAACGCGCCGCCACGGCCCAGCGACAACAGCGCCGGCGTGCCGTACGACGCGTGCACAGACTCCACCGACTCCATCTCGCGTGTCACCAGCGCGTTGGGTTTGGCGCCACGTACAGTGACAACAACACCTGAACCACGATCGGACGTCGCGACGACTCCTCCACGAAGCTCGCATTCGGCCACAGCGGCACGATCTCTGTGACGTACTTGCTCGGCACCACTGCCACTCGCACTTCATTGCTTGCCCAGTTCCCTCCAGCGTACGTATGACACAATCAAATCGATAGTTTTAATGCCCCCTTCTTCCGAGCTCTTCCTCTTGCAGATTCTGCCACCGTCTCACAAGCAGAAAGATAATACCCTTTGAGTAGTGTTTATGGTAACATAATCTTCGGGAGGTTTTTCGAGGTTTTGGTTGTGTGCAGAGGGGGAGTATAGCTGCGTACGCATACTCCATTATACGTACAGGGTGAGTAGAGCGTACGCACGGTGTACGCTGTACGTACGCTGTACGTACAGCCAACGTACAGAGTGAGCAGTGTGTACGCAAGGTACGTTGGCTGTACGTATAGCGCTCTGCGTACGCTGAACGAACAGCTCCTATACGCTGACAACAGAAACTACGAGCATCCACGAACCTCCACGACAATTGCAGTTCGACAATCATTGACAATCATCAGCTGCATCAACATGCACCGGACTCCGCCTCGAGATGCGGCGCCTTCCACGCGTCGGCCGCCGTCGACAGAGGACGCGCGCACTAGAGGCATCTCAGCCAGTCGCTGGGCGTTCCTGGAGCGCCCGTGGTATCAAGACTGGGTCAGCGCCGTGCAGCCGCAGGTGGGCGGGCGCTCCTCGAGGCCGCACCCCCGTGCTTTGTCGCCCGCAGTTCCGTCACTTTTCGCTCTATCTGCCCTGGAACCTCAGCGCTGTGGATGCAGAGCGCATAGCAGAGCTTCGAGAGGCCACCGAGCTCTCTGGCCTCATGCTGAAGGCCGACCCCGAGACGTGGCGGTTCCTCAAGGCGGCGTATCGACCGTGGTTCCGGGCGTTCCATTTGCTTGAGATGGACGCATTGGAGCCTCGCATGGACATCGTGATGGGGCAGCGATGGGGAATGGGGCTCGAGCAGTTTGGGTCGCTGCGCAATTGCCGCGCGTTCCTTCTTGGTGAGCAGTCGAGAGACGCAATGTTCCTGAAGGCGAGACAGCAAGCAGATCATCTCGATGGACACGTGCGGACGACTGCGGGGATGGAAGATTCCCACGACCATAACGTTCCAGCCAGCGAACTATTCCTGTGAAGATGAGATGAACGCGTACGCTGACGACCTGGTCGCCATCGTCAGGGACGTGCGAGACGCGAGTCGTGATGGCAGCAACAGCGAGTATCCGTTTCGCTTGGAGTCGACCACGGTTGCGCTCGGCACTCGCTTCGTTGGCCTGGTCACTCAACAACTCATGACACTGCTGATGCTTGGCGTGCCTGTCGAGCTGAAGCTCACTGGACCGCTGCCTGCAAACGGGGTCGACTACCTCTCTCGCATGCTCTCTGCGCTGTCGACTCTTTCGCCCGGTGATCCAATCCATACGCTCTACATTGATTCGTTCACTCTTCCCCAGTGCGCGGCGTATTGCTCGTTGATACGATCATCATCGCTGTTTCGTCGTGTGGTGGCGCGAAACACGGGTGCGACGTACAAGCGCGGTGCCTACATTCGCTGGCTCACTGCAGCGCTTTTCATGGGGACAAACCTCCCTCAGGAAGTCGAACTTCATGGCCTCGTCGTCACGAAGGCCGACCTCGAGAAAATTAAGTCGATGCTGCAAAGTGACTGTCCAATTGGGCATCTCATGCGACACTATCGACCAGGTCAGCCCCTGAAGATGCAGCTCGTGAAGCTCCAGCCAGGTACACGCATACAGACACTGGTTTGGCAGCGTTGGGACAGCGCCGAAAATTGGCTCATTCCAACTCGTGACAGGGAGTATCCTGCTTGTGAATGGGATGCCAGCCTCTTGGCTGTGCTCATTCCAGGCTTCGGCGTGTGCCGAGTGCCGAAGGGAGAGGCTGAAGAATTAGATCCATCGGCACACGACGCGTCTCAGTTTTGGTGGCAGTCTCAGCCACCCGAGAAACCCATCGAGGTGTTACGAATTGATACATCGGAAGACGACGCGAATATCCCTCGCTTTCTGGAGCTCGTCTGCGTCCGTGATTTACGCGTCCTGGAGATTGATTCGGCCCAGCCTCTGCTTGATGAAGACCTCGCCCGGATTTGTCGAGCATGCCCAAGTCTCGAGCGTCTGTCGATCGTCAATGGAGACTTATCGGCATTGCTTGGGCTGCTCCGCAGTGGAGGCTTTGCCGTCCTGCGATCGCTGTCGTTGAAGTGGGTCGAGATGAAGAAGGAAGACTTGGTCGCGTTCGTGGATGAACTGGCGGATACCTCATCGCCGACAAGTCAATCGCTCGAGGAGTTTGAGTACATCGTCGACACGCAGCAGGAGAAGTGGGTCGAGATGGAAGAAGATGTCGCAACTGCCGTGCTCCGCATGCTTCAAGTGAATCGACGGTTATCGATGCTACGCATTTCGCTGACGGCCTCACGCCAGCAGCAACGAGAGCTTTTGTCAAAGCACCACGGTGAGCTGACCAACAAGCGGATGGAGGTGTTGTCGATGCGCAGTAAAGTGGCTCTGCTGAGTGTCGTCGAGCATCTCGGTGGAGAGAGAAGATCAGCAATTGGCAGCCTGGACAGTCTGTGCATGGCACACATCTTCAGCTTCTTTGGGCGAAGACGACGGCGTTGTGTTTTGGTGGACTGACCGGCGTGCACGTCCTAAAGAGGGTATCGCCCTCGCCCCGTTAGAAATGTGGACAAGGTTTGTCATCATGAGCCGTCGAGTGGAGCTACGATAACGGGATCTACATGTCGAAGGCTCGCCACAGATGAAGTTCGCATGGAAGCTTGGTGTTGAACACAACGCAAAACAAAACTACACGTAAGGATCCTCAGAGAATGCCCTGCAGTCAAGTATAGTGGAAATTGCAGATGAGAATTGATGAGCATCCCACTGAGTTCCAGACTGCCTCTCTGGATCAAATGAACTTGGTTTCTCGCTCAAGCGAAGCAGATCTTTATCAATCAATAATGTGTCATGCTGCTGCTGACCTAAATGCTTGAAAGGCTTTCAATGAAAAGCATTTTGATCGTGGTGAAAGGGGGGATTTATACGGGAAACCTCATTTGTTTAAACAGATAAAACCTGAAGAGCTCAGAGAGATTTAGAGTGGACATGCGCTAGTCACACGGTCGGTCGGTCAGTCAGTCATTTCGTCGATCGCTCGACTGCATCGCCATCGCAGTCGACTGACGAGATGCCTCGCACGCCATCCATCAAGACTGCGACGGGTCGCTGCTTCTATTACCCAACGCGACGCGATGGCAATTGGTTCCGGCGGTCGTGTGAAGACTGTCTCGAGACGCCGGTGCGTGTGGACTAAATGCTTGATTGTATTGAATTGTGGTTGGAGACTTGATGAGATGCTAACGCTCTCTCGCTCTCTCTCTCTCTCTGCTGTAGGGATGCATGGTAAACCAGTACAGCGAATGCGTCAGTATGGCGGAAGACGGCTACAATCCGCTCATCGACTTTCGACTGGCGCAAGAGAGAAACCTAACGGTGCTGCAGATGGCGAACGCGACGACGAGCAACGCGCCGCAGGCGTGGCACTTTCCAGCGCTCGGTGCCGAGTACTGCTTCAGCGATGATTCGATGTGTGGCGCGTGGATGGCGAACCAAAAGTTCCGAAACAAAGGCTCGATAGACAGTCGCTACTGCGTGGGGACGCTGGGATGCATCGCCATCTCTATCTGTGAGGCCAGTCGTTTGGATCTAGAGCATCCGTTCTCGCCACACGACGTGGGTACTGCGGAAGAGGAAGAAGGAGGACTCGTGTTGACGCTCGTGTCGGCGATCAGCTTCCCGTTGGCCATCGTAGCATTTTCACTGCTGTACTATCGCTGCTGTCGCCGCAACGCCGACCGCTCTCTCAGTAACCAGCAAGCGCGACACGCGCAACTGCACGCCATGGCGACGGAACGGCGACAAGACATCGAGTGCACGGTTGCGCCTCGCGCTCCACTAGATCTCGCTGGCTGGCGCGCGCAACACGCAGAGCGCGTCCACCGCGAGAAGCTTCGGCTCGCAGGCGCAGAAGACACAGCTGCGACGTACCTCGAATTTGACGCGGTGTCTCCCGGCACGGCATACCTCCGCATGATGAGCGACGCACACAGTGATCGTGAAGCTGATGAGACAGCGTTGGCATTCGAGACGGAGCCGGAGCCGGAGACCGAGACCGAGTCCTTGTCAGCGGTGGTGGAGGCGGAGGCCGCATAATCTGCGACGTGTGCACACTCAGCAACTGAATCACCATCATTCCCACTGGAAAGTGCATCGCGACTCTGCCTGTCGAGGACCTCGACCTCGAAAGCGCAGTGCTCACTTTGTCGATCGCTTCTCTCGTGAACGAACGCGTCGCCATGTCGCTGAGGACGCTGCATCGCGTGCTGCAGCTGCAAGCGGTGGACGACTGGCAGCAGCGCGCGCTCTGCACAGCGCCAGGGCTGTTCTACCTCGACGGCGGCATGATCCCGGGGCGCCTGCGGTCCTCGGTCGGCGCGCTCTGTCTGCTTCCTCCGCACGGCGCAGACAGCGACGCCTGGAGCGAGTGGCTGATGCTGTGCGAGGTCGCAGAGCTGCTCCTGCTGCTCGAGGTCGCGAACCGTCCGCTCTGGTGCGAGTTCGTGCAGCAGTTGCGTCTTGTGCCGCCGTTTGCAGAGCTGGACGCCCGTCAGCCTCGTGACGAAGGAGCAAGTTCTTCTCTTGGTCGCCAAGTCGTCGTGCGTCTCGCCGAGTGCGACTGGGATGGCGAAGACGCCGTGATCTGGGTCGAGAGCCTCCTCTCGGTCTTGCTGCAGCCGTATCGCGCCGGTGACGACGCGCGACGGTACTTTAAAGCTCGTCGTACGCTGCTGGCGATGGCGATGGACGAGACAGCGCGCGAGCGAAGCAAGTGCCTCGCGATTCCTGTTCAGCTTGACGTCGCGGCGTCGAGACCCGAGCTCAAGCACGTTCTCAGTGTCGTCAGCGAGCAACTGGACCTCGCGCGCGAGCAAAAGTACCGCTTCTTCTTGTCAAGTTGGCGCTGCTCGCTGGACTGGACAGAGCCGCTGGATGTGTCGACCGCGCAGATGATGGTGCAGTTCATCGAGAACGTCCCGCTGCGACTCGACGCATTCACGGTCGGAAGTGTCGCCCATGAGGTGCCTGAGTCGGCCGTCGACGTGTGGATGAAAGCGCTCACGGGGTCGTTGAACCGAGACGAACGCGACGACGACGACGACGACGCTCGAGTTGCTCAAGGTGCGCGACGACTGACGATCGCAACCGACAACGCGCTCGCGATTCAGGCGTTTTGCGATACGATCGACCGCTCGCGAGGCGTCGAGTCCGTGACGCTCGTGGGCGACGCAGCCACCGCGTGGTGCGCGTCGCCGCTGATGTTCTACCGCATCTTCAACGCGAGGGCGACGCACGAGCTCCGTTGCCTGAACGTGGACTCGTGGGGACTCTCAGAGGCGGATCTGCACGCAGTCTACAGTCTCGTTCGGTCGACGGACCCATTGACCACCCTTCTCGACTGCAGCGAGACGCACGACTGGCCGCAGTACGCGGACGAAGACCTGGCGTTTTGGATGGCGGACTTGACGCAGTGGAACTTTGCCAACCATCGCATCACAGCCATGAGCTTGAATCTTCGTCCGCCACCAAGTCAACGCGGCGAGCATTTCGAGGCTGCGGACGACGCAGTCGAGGCCGAGTGTATGATGCTGCCGCCGTCTCTTCGTCTGCTCAAGCTGATCGGACAACCCGTGGAGCACCTGTTCCTCAAGAACGATGGGCTCGAGCCTCTGTACCTCACGACGTCGTTCTTTGCGCTATTACTCGAAGCTACGCCACGACTCAAGCGACTTGGTGTTTGGCGACCCATCATGGCCACGATGCGCACGCTCGTCGATGCGTACGAGGACGGTCTCCAGGTTGAATGTCTGTGGCTTCACGCACCGACCGTTCTCGCGACATCGTCGGTCAAAGTCTTTGCGCTGGCGCTGTGCGATGCCCGTTCACCACTGTCGCAGACTCTGCGGGAATTGAAGATCTCGTTTGACGACGAGCACCACGTTGAGAGTCTCGTGTTCGTTCACGTTCTTGAGCGCGTGCTGGAAGTGAACAGATCGCTGCGTTTCTTGCTGTTGAAAGTGCCAGCAGTCGTCCAGCAGATCTGCCAAGCGCTTCTCAGTCGATTCAACGGCCAAATGTTGCCGTACACGAGGTTTCCACTGCCAGTTCGGTCGCGCGCAGCGTTCATCAGCGCTGTGTTCCATGGTGCGGACGATCCTGATCATTCAGACGCGGCATCAAGCGATAGCGACGCCAACAGCCAACTTTGGTACCCGTTGATACCAATGATGACGGCGACGACATCGGTTTACTCGCTGATCTTTGAGTTCGCAGGTGAGGCCGAGCTGCGAGTCATCAAAGTCAGTTAACCACAGCCAGCATGACAAGACAGGATCGATATGATCTTCATCAAACTGGAGACAGACGCAATAACTCAGGAAAATATGGCTCTCCATTTAACCGGAAGCTTTGCGTGGTCTCTTTTAGATCTTGAAGTCGAGCCGATGAACCTCAAACGTCGCCAGTCGCTGAGTCGTTTGTTGCTCGCACAGCTCTTCACTGGCTGCAATCGCTGCAGCCTCCACATCGTTTACAAACGTTGATCGCCCACTTGCGAACACACCAATTGGACCTGCGAAATGAGGAAACGCCTCAGCGACTTGGTGCATGAATTTCTGCAGGTCTGGTCTGATCGACAAGATGCGCAGTCGATCGAGAATATCAGTGGCTGAGGGCGTTCTCTCGCAGGTACTTGAAAAAGTCTTCCCCATCTCCAAAGACAGCGAGCGCATGAAATACTCGGGATCATTCCCAGTTCGAAGTGTAGACATCTCTGTGTCATTCGATCGCCTCCACTCGAACTGACCTCGACGATGCTGGTGATGATTATCTCGTCGTCGCTGAGTGATTTTTTCTCGTGCCAGCGCGAAGACTCCGACGATAAGCGCGGAGGATAGCACTAAGCAAACGTTGCGGAGGCGCTGCAGCGGTCGAAACATGCCAACACGAGCTCCACCAGTCGATTCCTCCGCATGCGACTCCTCACTTCCCACCCTGGCGGTGGCCAACGCATGCCATTGCGTTGAAACTGCAATCGGTATCACGACGATGGTGACAGCAACAAGAGACATGAAAATCCGTGACCGTGAGCTGACACTTGGGGCGAAGGGCCGAGACACCCACCCCAGCCATCCTGTGTGATTCTGGGCACGACAATCATCATTGGAGTCACCCATCGTTTGCTTCTTGTCGTAGCATGTAGGCGGCACAGGCACATAAAGCAGTTCTTCTCGGGTTGGAATTTTCGTGAGGAAGAAGCGCATTTTGAATCGTCGTTCATGCGGATCAAGCACGCGAATTTGTGTCAGCAGTTCCTCAAATTCCTTGTACAGGCAGACATCTCGACTGGTCCACAGTACCCATACTTGGCGCCCCGTTGAGAGTTCACCACTACTCGCTATTGCTTCAGCTTGGGCATTGTGGAAGAGTTCTTCGAGCACCGATGAGACTTGAACGAATCCGATCCCTCCTGCGACGAGCACCAGACATTGATACCTATCGTAGTAGGATCGATTGGTAGGCCCGTAGTAGCCATCGACGTGAATGACGGGGGCATTCATACTGGCGAAAGCCAGCTTAGAGAGGTCGTGCAAGCCATTAGTCCACGATGTCCTGGTCGGATGTACCGCTTTCGCGTAACACTTGAACGTATCTGGGTGCCGACAAGGACTGCTGGCGATGGCGAACGGATGCCACTGAAACCACGAGAGTCTTGGGACATGAAGATAAACAAACTGACCCGGCAGGAGATCATCTCTGCCGTGTGTTAAGTTACGACGTCGACATACGAGACGCGTGATCCCATTCGGTAGGGGAGCCATATCAACCACTTCGACTGGATATCTTCGGTGGCTCCACGCAGATATTCGTTCGATGAGCAACATGAGAAGCGACGGCAAAAGCCACCACATCGTCTGAGGGTGATGAATACACGCTGCCAGCACGAAGATGCTTAATCCGATATGTCGAATGTACGACGCAAACGAGAAGCATCGGTCCTTGAAACACGGAAGCGACGACGCTGCCGTGACCAGTACTGCCAATAGTGCGAGTTCACCGAACGCGTTGACTCCGTTGGCATCTCGGGTCGACGTATCCCGGTACATTGCGCCCCACGTTGGCAACAGCTCTGCGGCCAGTTGTCCTCGTCGTTCAAAGCAAAGTACGTAGCACATAGCGTGAAGAATGGAGCAGCTTAGAACGATGTACGTCAGCCAGCGATGGTACTTCACGCTCTGCGGAAAGGATACGCCGAACAACTCAATCCAGACTGACCGTTTGATGAGTGGTAACAACAACCACGCCATGCAGAACAATGCGTTGTACCCGAACGCACGGCCAAGCACTTGGAAAACACGATCCGCTGGCGTGTTGGCGTCCAATTGCGCGCGTTGGACGACGTGAGCGAAGATGAAGACGTTGCAGGATAACAAGCCAAGCGCAAACACAAGTTCCCCCATGGAGAAGTCGAGATAGACGGCGTCTTGCCCGTCGCCTCGTCGACGAAGGAGAGCGGACGGCAGCGAAACCAGCGGCTTTCGTCTCCAGAACTGCTCGAGTCGAGACGGCATCGAGCGATGATTGTGGCGTCTCGGCCGTGGCGAGAGTCGCTTGCTGAGCGCCCAGAGACCCGACGCCGCGAGAGACGGCACCAACCCGACGAGCAGAAGGTAGACGAATGCCACAGCTTGTCGTCTCGCGTCGACATCGTCTTGGAACGACCGCAGACTCCAGAAGAACCGCCGGAAGAGCGCGACTTGCAGGACGTCGTTGTAGAACGACGTGAAGAACACAAGCAAACCAGCGATATGAGCGATCAGGCAGCTCCACATTCCGATGGAGATCGCGTATCCGCAGCCAACACTGCGATCATCCTCTGCGTCGCGGTCTTGCTGCGGAGAGCGAGGTGCGCCGACAACGCTAAAGGCGTCGGCTGGGGTCGATGGCACGAGCGTCTTCGTCTTCTTTGGCGCCAGCGTGTTGCTGTCGCTGTCGTCCAAGTCGCCAAGCACAGCGAACGCCGAGTTGGGCGTGCGATAGTTCGGCTCTCGAGGCTCTATGGACATCGCGTTGTCCTTCAGGTGGCCGGTTGAAGCCGACGACACCATGCAGTCAGACGTCTTCTGCGCGCGCAAGCAGATCGGGAACTGGGGCAGCGCCACATGACGTCGCGTGCGTGTGGATGCGGCTGCCAGTCAGTCATTCTCCATGGAGAAATGGAGTCAGACGCGCATGGATCCCCTTGCGTTTCTTCCATCGTCTGCAAGTTGAAGTGGAGCACATGGAAACCTTCCACGGGTGGCGGGGTGGCGTTCCGCTCGGGTTCGTTTCGGGTTCGTTTCGGGTTCCCCATGTGGGGCGTCTGATTGGTCGTAATTGCCAAGACCCAGAGGTGGTGCTCCATGTTGAGCCAGGCTGTGTTCATACCAATGATGAGACCATGAAGAAGTTAGTGGTCTCTCTATAGAGATCACACTCGCATCAGGATTCACAGTTGACGTGGTTGCAGAAGCGTCCAAGCGCTTTTCGATTCCTGTCCGACGAGCAGACGTCAACTCGATTCACGTTCTGGAATATATGCATTGATACCGACTCGTCGTCACTCGTTCAATTTTCAAAAATCGCAGTCAGCATGTAAGCAAAAAGGCGGATCTCAAGCCACATATGGAGACGATCTGAAGAGGTACAGTATGCAGCAGTACATGTATTCATGACCCACCCACGAAGCAGCTTCAGCATCTTCACTTACTGTCATAATCAAGACGACAGCGAAGCCAAGAGTTGAGATCAGCTGCAGTTAAGGTTTGCTTGTTATTGAACGCAGAGCGGGACGTGAATTAGACGAGGAGGCCCGCGATAGAATTTACCACTCCAAGCGAACCTACAGAATATCGTTCTCGAAGCATCCCTCGTCTTCGGTAGCGTCTCGTGCGTTGCCGTTGTTCATACCAAGGCTCCCAGACGCCGGTGTGTCGCGAGAACCTGTAGCCGCCGACGCACGACGACCCCCTGACACTGTCATCGGCACTTCCTCGCGTCTCATCGAACGCCGACGAAGGCGGAACGTCGCCACGGCCACACCGACTACGGCGATTACAGTTCCTGCCACCGCACCACCAAGGAGAACTGCCTTGGACATGATGGGCTCTGTCGCTGTCGATGCCGACGCTGCTGAGAACGCGACGACTGGGGCGTTCGCAGGTTCCTTTACAGTTGCAGATAGGAGGATATCGAGACCTTCGGGGCTGCCACTGGCCGAGTTGGAACCAGAGGTGCTGCTTCCGCTCGCGCTGTTGGCGTCGCTGCTACTCCCACTGTCGCTGTTGTCCTCGTCGTCGTCGCTTCCCCAGTCGACGTCTTCACTGCCGCTAGTGTCACCGACCTCGACATCGCCAGCGGGTACTGATGGGTGCCAGTCAACAGAGACAACCGTCGCTCGTGACGAAGACCCAGCTTCGACCCCAACGAAGGCGTGCGACCCTGAGCCAGAAGCGGAACCAAAGAGCGCACCTTCAGATTCTGGAGACGGAGACAAGAAGGCCAGTGTCTCCTCAAAGTCGGGCTCATCGTTCAGAGCAACATCACTCTCTTGAATGGATGAGGAGGATAGAGTCGTCCCGTGGAGATCCGCAGCGTTGGAGGCGGCGAATAGAGCACAAGAGAGCACGAGACCTGCAGGATGAAGCTTCATGTGCACCGTGTCGACTTCCGTTGTGAGGTTTTTGAACAAGAGGGGCGCACCTCCGAGTGCCCGATCCATCTCGTAACGGCTCAGGAGCTCACAACGACGACGCCGATTGGTGAGACGGTTGCGCATCGATTTGGCTCCCAGAACTTGATCATGGACTTCGCCACTATGCTGAGCAGCTTAGCTGGAGCGAATGCTGGAGCGTTGTTTTGGCACTGCCTTGGGTGTGCTTGCTCATGATGAAGCCTGCAGACGCATACGGGATGCATGAACAGTCAACAGAGTGCTGAACTGTCTGCCACAAAGCCTCCATACGTGGAGGGAACTGTTCTTTTCACACAAAGATCATGTTTCGTTGACTGTGTCCACCTCCGTCATGCTGCAAAGCTCCAAGGAGTGAGTCACACGGCTGGGCGTTCGACTCCAGTGGAGTCTTGTGACTCGAGTGAATCATGTCCAAAACTGGCGCATCGAAGGCCGCTACAATCAATGGCCATTTCTCATTCTGCTACGAGACGCCCTAGAAGCCGATGGACGTGCGATCAAATCCTTGCTTCCAGGAGTCGACGCCTCCCGGCTGCTTCCTTCGGCGCTCGTGCAAAGACTGCCTGCGTGTTCCCGTACATACCATTCCCTTTCGAAGGTCGGCAAAGTTGATTCCTTACGTCCTTCGCCAGAGTTGTGCCTTGAATCAAATCGGCGAATGTGTCCTGTTGACAGAGCTTGATACTAGTAACACCAGCGATTTCCGCATCGCACAAGAGAAGAACCTGACGATGGCCACGAGACAGTCTTGACGACACCGAAAGCTTGGAACGTGGATGGAGTCACCACTCTTCAACAAGAATCTAACCATCGACATTCGCTACTGTGTTGGGACGGCGAACTGCGTTGGCGTCGCTGTGTGCGAGGCAAAGCGACACATTCCCCCGACCTGCCACTTCGCAAGACCAGAGCCTTCGGTCAACACTTGATCTGGCAGTTTAACGCCGTGACTGTACGTCGGCATCGCGCTCGCGATTCTTTTCGCCGTTGCCTTTGTTTGCTGTTGTCTCCTGCGTCGAGGAAAGCATGCGGGATTTGGTGAGCCAGCTCAGCATCGCCGAGACCTCAAACCGAGCAATGGACATGTGCCATGAGAGCAACAAGGTCTCGCGTGGTGCCGAGTTCAACTGGTGAGCCCTGATGGCGTCGATGTGTCGGGCGACAGGCACGAGGCTGCCGGCAGCAGTGCGGTGTATCTCTTTGTGAAGAAAGCGAGCAATGAGACGGTCAGCTTGTCCACCGTTCCCCCGAGCCAAGACGGACGAGACGCTCGGCATCACCTGCTTTTCATCGCGCCTTGACTCGTCACTTTGCGTTGCGATACCGACCAGCAATGCTTCAAGTAATACTTAGAAATTGGTAGACTCCATCCGCTCTTGCTCTGTTCTCATTCCAAAATGTTCTGTCTCTCCTTCCTTCTTCCTCTCCCCCCTCTTTCACTAGCTTTCTCCGTGCACCTTGACTTCCGACGAGTAATGTGTTGAGCCTCGTAGCCAGTAACACTGCCGAGACTGACAATTGAGATTCGCGCTTCCAAGCGTCATGGGTTTACACTGATAGTGTACTAAGTCGCCGCAAGACGGTTTAGCAGCAGCAGCTGAGACGCAATCTCCTCAACTGAGCAAACGAGGCAGCTCATGAGAATGAAATCTTCGACTGGGATGTGCCTTGCGGCCGTCTCATGCAAGAGGTACTGTCCGTACCGATCACGTAGCGCCGACGCAGCATCATGAATGGAGAATGATTCGACTGCTAAGAGCGTGTCTCGATGTCCGATAGGCAGAGTGAAAGATGGTCGCTGAGGTGAGGGAGATCGCTCAGTTGAGCCCCAAATACCAGTCGTCATCAGTCGTGTCGCGTTTGCCCACAGGTTCTTGAGTGCCGAGTCGTGCGATGCGCTTGCAGACCTATAGCACTTTCCTCCTGACTCTTCTTCGTTCTCGGTTTGTGCTTGTTCTTCATCACCGGTACTGTCGGGCGTCAAAATGTTGTCAACTTCTCGACTAGACTGACGGAAGACTGCGGACTTCACTCGTATGTCGTTATATATCTCAAGCTCGAGACGGAATCCGTGATGTAAAGCGTCCATGAACTCAGCGTAAGTGATGATTCCGTCACGATTCCGGTCAACGAGACGCATGAACTCAGCAACGTATTGGTCCATCTTGATGGCACCTTCAGGGATCGAGTAGGGCATTAGCTGCTCCAAAAGAACTGCGAGCTCTGTTGCGTCAACTTGGCCACGCCGATGCACGTCAGCAACGCGAAACGCCTCCTTCATCTGCATAAAAATGGCTGTTTCATCTGGGTCAAAAGATGCAAGCTGATCTCCAAACAACGCAATCAGCGTGTCCAGCGCTTCAGTCATCGATGTCTCGAGATCATCTTGAGATTGGTGCCACTGATGTAGTGTGTTCGTTGATGTTGCTTTCACGGCTGCCTCGTTGGCGCCCCGTGGAGCTGTCATGCTCACACTGGACTGGCGACGGGCGTGATGCCAGCTGGCCAGATCCAACAAGACGCGCAGATGCTTGAGTAAAGTTCGACAAACACCCAGAGCACTAGCGTGCTTGTCCTGCTCGAAGACTGATCGCCATAAATCGGGCTCTAGAGATGCGTCTTGCAGCAACTGCTCTTGTGTCTTCAGCGAAAGCGGTAGATCTACATCGAGTAGTTTCCTCAGAGAAGCAATCTCTGTTGGGTCCAACAATCGATCCCCGGCGGACGAATTTGCGAGGTCGTTCCCTCGTTCTGCTGCGAGGTGGTGGCCGTAAATCTGCAAAAAAGCGGTCTTGTATCGCTGAAGAAAATGTGCCACGTTTGCCCGCAGGAGCGTCCGAGCGCTCTTGGGTTGCATAAGGAGTTCAGTGAGCATTAAAATCAATATACCAAGGGAGTTCTCAGTCAAGCTCGAGTACGATAGCGCCTTGTTGCCATTTTGACTGCGACAGCTATGTTCGAGCAAAACAGAAGCGGCCATGTACGCAGACACCATCCCGGCACTCTGAAAATACCGGCTGCTGTAGAATACGTACATCGAGAGAGTTGTCCACGCGAAGAGTACGATGTTGTTGACTGTGTTGTAGACTTCGGCACTTCGTGATTTGCAAATGAAGAAGCTGAATATCGACGGCAACACTGTGCCAGCGACGAGCCCGCTAAGTCGGTTCGCTGTATTGCCGTACGTTCCACCGATGTGCGCTTCTGCTACCATTGCAATTGCATTGGGCACTGTCGAGCTGAACGCGAACACGAATGTTGAGAGACAAACACCGATAAAGACAGCAAACGTCGTGCGAAGCGCGAAGACGAGAAGTTGTCGAGGATACTGCTCTTTTTGCCAGAGTGACCTCATGACATGCCGGATGAAACTGGCGACACGGTGACGCAGACTGAAATTCTTGTGGTTGAATGTGTTCTCGAATTCCACGAGAGTTTGAATGAGAGCGTGGAACGAATAGAGAAATAGGTTGAGTGGCATCGATCGCCCAACTTGCTGTGGTGTTCGGATTTCTGTCGTCAATAGAGACGAGTATTTCTCTGTGTATGTCTGGATAAGATGCTCGAGGCGACACTCCAGTTGTCGCAGCTTCTCTGTTGGCATCGTCGTCGCGGCATCTAATACGTGTGTGGCGATTTCGTCGAGAAGATCATTTGTTTCTGTTTGAAGGACGTACACCTTGCGTTGAATTCGTCGCATTAGCGTAGCATGCGCGGAGTGACACGTCTCGAGCTCGATGGCGAACGTCATTGCGTCAAGGTTATTGATGAGTGAGGCAACCAGATGAATGAATTGCTTCGAGACCGTTTTGTTGAACTGGAAAAACCAACCAATCCCAATCAACTCTTCCCACCAGCAGTCAACAAGCAGCTCCTCCATATCTGTGTGGCGTCGTCTCAGAGACGCCATTCCTCTTTCGAGGCGAAGTCGAAAGAAATCCATCCTCCGTACATCCTTGACCCGAAAGCAGTACGTATCCACGATAAGGTTCAGCAGCTCTTTGATCTCCTGTGTTGTATCACGAACATGACCTTTAAACTCTCGGATTGCACTATGTATCAGAAAAACATCGTTAGAACGTTACGACGCCCATTTAATCATGTTCGACAAACGTACAAAATGGGAAACGGGAAAAGCATCGTCGCAAGTGAAATGAGTGTGCCAACCACGCCAACGAGACTATAGATCGCGAAATTGTGGATGAGATTGGCGACGTTGAAGTATCCATCTCCAAGGTCCTTGCGTTGCATTGGATAGATGGGATTCATCGGGCTCATAATGGTCAGCACTGTACGTCACATTCGCGATCAGTGGGAAATGTTCAGTGGTCGAGAGAGACAGTGACGTACTGAAGTATAAATTGTTGCTGACCGCGAATTTCTTGATGTTGGTTTCCTGCAATCACGATGCCAAAAATGAGTTCTCTTTCTTCCACACTGATGAACCGCAACGTACGATGGGCAACACAAACACGATAAAAGTAAATAGCAACAGCAGTGGGACGATCTTGGCCCAGTCTGTGAGGCTGATGTCGTAGCTGCTGCCGTTCAAGTTGACCGAGACGGTGACAATGTGATGCTGCTGCATCGGGATGAGGGAGTAGACCACGACATTGTACAGCAACGCGAGCGCAACGCCGAGATCGATTTGCCAGATCTGCATGATCGCGCCGCCGACAGTGCGCGCCGCCGCAAAGATCACCATGAGCGCTGCCCAGCTGAGCCCACCGAGAAAGTAGTCGGCGGGCAACAGCGCCCATTGCTTGTTGCTGTGACCAGTTGACCGCGTCTGAGCGACACCCGCGACAAGAACACCCAGTGCGATCCGGGCCGCGAGCTGTGCGTTTTGCTTAAAGGCGTCTTTCAGTTTGGTGGTCACAAGGACAACAACAAGGTAAGAAAGCAGAACAACACTGACAGTCGACGCCAGCAGCACTGTGTGTTCACACCTCGAATGTTGGTGAACCGCATGGCTTTCTGGACGTCATGAAACAGTCTCCGTGACGAGCTGCTCTTGGCGTTCGCCGTCGTGCGGCGACTGGACGAGCGGTGCATGCGCAGCCGCACACGCGGCGACGCCGAGGCGTCGTGGTTCTCATCCTTGAGCGCCGCGTAGAAGAGTCCGTTGCGTGGATCCATGGACGCGAGCGCGAGAGCGTGAGCGTCATCCGCGCTGTCGCCGTCGGACGCAGCGTCGACGGAGCGTCGCGTTCCGGTGCTCATGGCGCTCGCCACACGTTGAACCTGGAAAAGGAAATGGCCATCGTTGCCGTTGCTCCATAGACGCGTGCCATGCAATCTTGCACCACACGGCACGCTGATGACAACAGCGGCGAAAAGAGTGATGGTCGCTTATTTCGAAAGTGAAATTTCCAGAGAAAAAATTCGAGAAGATACTTTACGACTGTGGTAATCAATCTCGTCAGGAAAAATGTGTGCATATGGGAATAAAACACAGTGGATATGCATTCCGCAGTTATTACACATGGAGTCCCATTGGGAACCTCATGTCACCTCGAGCTTGTGCAGCGTGACGAGCTGCGTCGCGATCTCGTCGACCGCGCAGACCAAGCAGCTCATCAGCACAAAGTCCTCGACGGCAACGCGGCGTCGAGCTGTCGTCTCCGCCAACAGGTGATCGCCGTAGCGCTGTCGCATGAGGCGAGCAGCCTCTTTGATGGAGAACGCCTCCACGTTTAGCAAGAGCTGCTGCGTGGTCGGACGCGCGGGCATCGAGCGCTTCGCGATTGGATGCACGAGCGACGAACGAGCCGCCTCGGATGGCAGTAGTGCGGGTGGCCAAAGGCGACTGATGAGTGCGGTTGGCGATGGTGCTGGCTGTGATGAGGCAGTCGTCAGCAATGCAGCTCTGGTATCGTGCGCGTCCGTATCGATAACGTTGGCTTGATCGCGGTAGACTGTTTCCGCGTCGTCGTCCATATCCGATCCGCTTTCTTGACTCATCTGGTGATGTGCCGCAATCGATCCACGACGAGTCTCGTAAATCTCCAGCTCAAGCCGGAATCCATGATTCAGCGCCTCCATGAACTCGGCGTATGAGATTTTGCCGTCACCGTTGCGATCCACCAGCTTCATGAACTCCGCAACGTACTGCTCCATGTGTACAGCCCCTCGGTTGGCTGAGTAAGGGAGCAGCTGCTCCAGCAGGGATGCTAGTTCTGTCGCATCCACTTCACCACGTCGGTGCACGTCAGCGATACGGAAGGCTTCCTTCATCTGCAAGAAAATGACCGTGTCATCTGCATCCTTAGCCGGGACCTGGTCATCATAAAGTGAAATGAGCGTATTGAGGGTCTCGCTCAATGCGGCAGCAAACGTGTCTTGAGCCTGGCGCCAGAGTTGTAGCGTAGTGTCGTTATCCGTATAAACTGGTGGAGCTTCGCCGCCATCATTATCGGTCGGAGGGAGATGAAATGATACTGTGGAGCGACGTCGACCATGATGCCATGTTACGAGATCCGCCAAAATGCGGAGTTGGGTGAGGAGAGTTCTGCAAATGGCCAATACGCGGGAGTACTTGTCACGTGAGAACACTGGACGCCAAAGATCGGGCTCTGATGAGGCGTCTTGAAGCAGTTTCTCCTGGTCCGCGAGTAGCCGTGGAAGATCGACGTCAAGAACTGATTGCAGTTCCTTGATTGCTGCTGCATCCAGGATGTCATCTAATCCTGTCTGTCGTGTCAGCTCGTCGCTCACATTGTCGCCTGGGTCCGTCTCGGTAGAGTCGTTTCCTCGTTCCTGAGCAAGATGGTGGCGGTACACCTTCGTCAGAGACGTTTGAAAACGCTGAAGAGAGTTCTTGATGTTCGCTCGAAGTAGTTTACGGGCGCTCTGTGGCTGAATTAGAGCCTCCGTGAGCATCAAAATGAGAATGCCCAAAGAGTTCTCCGTCAAACTGGAATAGGAGAGCGATTTGTTGCCATTTTGACTTCGACAACTGTGTTCCAGAACGACTGACGCCGCCATGTAGGAAGACACGACACCAGCTCGTGGAACGTACGAACTACTATAAAACACGTACATGCCCGCAGTGACCCAGACGAAGAGAAAGCTGTTGTTCAGGAGATAGTATACACCAGTGCTTGCAACCTTGCACGTGAAGAAAGTAATAATCGAGGGCAGAACGGTTCCAGCGACGAGACCACTCAGCCGATTAACGAGGCTTGAGTGAGTACCGCCGATATGCATTCGGGCAACCATTGCAATCGCGTTGGGAATCGTCGGGCTAAAAGCAAAGATGAACGTGGAGAGACAGACACCAATGCAAACAGCGAATGTCGTGCGGAGCGCGTAAATGATCAACCGACGCGAATACTGATCAGGCTTCCAAAAGCTCTTCACGACACGTCGCGTAAATCCAGCCACACGATGACGCGTAGTAAAATCTTTCCGGTTGAAACTCTGCTCGAACTGAAAGAGAGTTTGCACCAATGCGTGAAACGAAAAGAGGAAGACGTTCAACGGCATGGAAGTGCTGATATCATGGGTAGTGCGGATTCGATCTGATAGCAGAACGGAGTATGCAGCAGTATACTTCTTGATAAGACGCTCAAGACTTGACTCGAGATGCGTGAATTGTGGCTCTGGGAGATGGGTGGACGCACTAAGTACATGCTCAGCAATCACTTCTATCAAGTCGTTTGTTTCAGCCTGAAGAACGTGAATTCTGCGTTGCAAGTCCTTCATCAACGCCGTGTGAGTCCAGTGACAAGTTTCGAGTTCTACAGCAAAAATCATCGCGTCCAGGTTGCTGAGCAGAGTGCCCACCAGTTTAACGAATTGCTTTGACACGGTCTTGTTAGAGCGCAAGAAGCAACCCGCACCAATTAGTTCTTCCCACCAGCATTCGTCAAGCAGCGCATCCATCCGTGAGTGACGTGTCTTAAGTGATGCCATGAGTCGCTCCAGTTTCAGCTTGAAAAAGTCCATGCTGCGAATGTCATTCGCGCGAAAGCAGTACGCGTCAACAACGAGGTTCAGCACCTCACGAATTTCTTTCGTCGCGTCGTGGGTGTGATTCTTGAATTCTCGAATTGCACTGGGTACACGGACGTAGAACGAGTCAATCCCGGCATTCATAAGGTGTGTGCTGTGCACTTACAATAAAGGATACGGAAAGAGCATCGTTCCGAAAGAAATGAACGTGCCGATTGCACCAACAACACAGTAGACGGCAAAGTTTCTCACGAGATTATGCACGCTGAAGTACCCATCACCGAGATCCTTCCGTTGGGTTGGATAGACGGGGTTCATCGGACTGACGATTGTGAGCACTGCCAGAGTTGATCGTGTTAATACTCGGACAAAGCAGAGTGGCCATATCGACATATTGGCGGGTACGCACTGAAGTATAAGTTTGTGCTGACAGCGAATTGTTTCACGTTTGTGCTCTAAGCGGAACGAGACCACATCGTGAAAATGCCGTGGCTTGTAGCGACACCCACGCATATCACGTACCACAGGGAGGACCATCATTGAAAACGTAAAGAAGACAAGCAAAGGCACAATCTTTCCCCAGTCGGCGAGACTGATATCGTAGCGCTCACCTTTCACTGTTACGTAAACAGTCATGATGTTCTCTTGGTTCATCGGAATGAGGGAAAACACGATTAGATTGTAGAGCAACGCGATGGCGACACCAAGATCGATCTGCCAGATCTGCATGAGGGCGCCACCGACGTTTCGTGAAGCAGCAAAGATAACCATCATAGCAGCCCAACTCAGCGCTCCGAGGTAGTACCATGATGGCAGTAAATACCACTGGCGATCGCTGGACTCGGGTGCTCGCGTCTGGGCAACACTGGCCAACAGGACTCCAAACGCGATTCGAGCCGCGAGCTGAACATTCAGCTTGAAGGCCTCTACAGTCAGGTGTCGCAAACAATTTAGTTACATCAGATAGCAGGATTGAGCAAAGATGGCTGACCTCGCATGTTGTCGAGGCTCATCAGCTTCTTCACATCGGCGACGAGTCGGCGGCGAGAAAAAGATGCGGTGGTCGATCGGGTCCTTTCGCTGGACATCCGCCGCATTCGCATGCGCAGGCGTGCTTTGTCAGTTCCGACCTCTACAGGCGTGAGCTCCGCCGAGACGTAGGCGCACTCTGCGTCATCTTGCTGCGGGGATTTCAGCTGCGGCTTCCTCGATAGTCTGCTTGGCATTTTCGCAATATGATAGCTTTCATCCAGCAGTATTGGATGCTGACAACGCTAACTGTTGCGCGAGTGCTCTGCAGAACTTCAACACCGGAATTTTTGAATGCTAAACATGGATCACTTGCATGCGATGCACCGCATGAAGCTCGATTTGGCGCACGGACGACCAGAGCCGGTATTCCCACGGAAGCGATTTTGGCTGGGCATCTGGAATTGTTTGGAGCAAGCAACTGCAAGGACAACTGAGCTAATGATGTTATAGATTTCACGACGCATACTACTTTTTTCCAAGCAATTCGCGAAATCGACCGCTGCTTCGACGTCGCTCAGATGCGTGAACCAGCTTGACGTCAGTGACCAGTTTGACATCGTCATGTGTGTGTATGTGTGTGCAGATACCAGTCATTCGTACCGTGCTTCACGATACCTTCACATGGCGTTCGATCTTGCGTCCCTCACACTATTCCATTCACACTTCAGCTGTCCGATGGAGGCACGAGCAAGCGTCCGCGCGCTTCGATCGCAGACGGACGAACTGACCTTCATGCCATGCAGCGCTGCGTCTCTCACTGCGATCTCTGAACCCACCGACTCACATACCAACGTATCAGAGCGCCGTCCATGTCATCTCGCGTCGCGCGTCGAGTCGACCACAAACGAAATGGCATCGGCCACTTCAAGTTCGTTGAACAGAGTGATGGTCACTTCAACACCTCTTTCACGCCGCTGTACTGATTGGTTCAACCGATGTCACTCTTCCGAGGGGACACAGACACGCGTGATTGGTCGAGTGGCACGACACGGACACGCAGTGCGACACCTGCGGCGAGCGAGCGCTTCTGTCGCGCGATGCACGCGCAGCGCACGCGCGTGCGGAAACAAGCGCCATGTCCCCGAGAGGCAGTCGAGGCCCATGCCCACGCGACGACCCTCCAGCGAAGCGCTCGCCATTTCCGCTTGACCGACGATGAATGACGCTGCCAGACCCCCTTCTCCGCCGCGCGCGAGTGCCCACGACCTCAATGACGACGGTGGCGACGACGACGACGGCGGCGGTGAGAACGACAACGGCCACTGGTCGTATCTGGACCGCTGGTGGGATGTGCTCGTTGATGGCGTGTACCCACTTGAGCGAGAGGAACCGCTGGACGACGACCGCGGACGCGGGGCCTCGGCGGCGAGGCTACGACGGCCGTACGACGGTCTCTGCGTGTTTGTAGCCGACGATCACGACGGCGACTGGTGCCGGAATTGGCGCATGCAGTGCGAAGCGCTGGAGTTGCTTGCCATGCTGGAATGCGTGAATCGCCGCATCTGGATTCGAACCCTCTCGCGTCTTCTCGCACGTTGGATTGGCCCGTTTTGCCCAGAGCTACCCGAGATGTCGGCGCCGCTCTACGACGACGCCATGGATCGGCTTTGCCGTGGCCGACTGGTGGCGATTTCGCTTGGCGACTGGGAGGTTCCATTGACGGACCGTCCAGAGGATCAAGCTCGAGATATGTTGGCTATCCTCAGCCAAACACTGTCTGATTGTGTCGATGATGGTGGTGTATTTAATTGTGCCAAGTCGCGTTTGCTTGCAAGCGCATCGCCCGTTGCGAAGAAGATGTGCCAGCACTTGAAGATTCCCGTAAGACTTCAGTGCACGTTGGAGCATCCACATATTCTTGATCTCGCGGTGCAGTCGTGGAAAGCGCATCAAGCTATTGAGCCAACTGGCGTCTTTCGCGTTGTCGACGTACGTGGCGTCGATTGGCCATGTCCTCCTCGGTGCGTAAGCATCCCACCACCGGTACGGCTCACAAAGGCTCGTCTCATATGCGACTCGACGACGATGCCGCCTTACATACTCGGTGAGTGGGTGACAAGATCGCTTGGTGCAAGCTGTGCCCCCTTCGACTTAAACATTTATGGGGCCGACTCACGGAAGACACCCCAGCATCCAGGATTCCAGCAGCTTAATGTACAGCTACGCTCTTCACATCCGGTTGACGTCATAACTCCGTGCCTCGCGATTATGAATTCGCACGGAGTTCGCACGCTAACTCTGGATCAGTCTCAGCGACGATCAGCAGCGTGGTGGCCATGGTTGTTCTATGCGTTGTTTCACGGCTCCAGCACGCATGATTTGCGCCACCTCGATATTTCGGCAGTTACAACAACTCGTCGCTGTGTGCAGCGAATTGCTAGTCTCGTCGACGCGCCGAATGTAATGGAACAACTTGCTCTTGCGATTCTAGATGAGCAAGCTGAGAGCAACGCACAAGATGTCCAAAGGATACGAGTGACACGAGTAGCGTTGCCCGTGGGTACAACCTTGTATTTCGAGAATGGAGTTTCGTCACCTGTCTCCGCGACTCTGGCCCACGACATTGAGTTAGATGCTTTTGAAGATGATCCGATGTCTTCGACCGTGGCTGCCGTGGTACCAGGATATGGTCTGTGCCGTGTCGAGCGAGTAGCTGCTGCTGCAAATCCTCGGCAATCTCCAAAAACAGAGGCCGGGTGGAAGCTTCGAAATCACTCGATCAATAGTCTGGTGATCGCTTATCGCGACGATGGGCTCGACGACGAAGATGAGCTTTGGGATGATGAAGATGACTCACTTCCCACTCCTCCGATGGAATTGCTGAGCACAATTGGTTCACCGCTTCTTTCACTCGAGATTTGTCTTGAAGATCACCAGCGATTCCGGCAGCAAGACATGACTGTGCTTGTGCGAGCGTGTCCCAGTCTTCAGCGGCTTACGCTGACTCGTGGAGTGATTGATTTCTCGGTGATCGTAGAAGGTTATCAGCAAGGGCTACGGGTTGAGGCTCTCGCGCTAGACCAGTTTATGCTCCTTGAGGAGCGCTCCATCGAAGACCTTGAGCGTGCTCTGTCGGATCCTTCAGCACCAATGTCTCAACACTTGCGCGAGATACGTATCTCTTGCTCCGAGAGCGTCGATTCGTTTGATCGCCAGCTGGTTCGCGCTATGACGAGAGTTCTCCAGACGAATAATCGCCTTCGCGTTGTCTCGTTGAATGCGTACACTGAAGTGGTTTCAGAACTGACACCGCAGCTTGAAGCTTTTCACAACCAGCCTCTTGTAAGCCGACGTGCGCCACTCCACATGCGCCGCAAGTCCGCGTTTCTCAGCGTCATCAATTGGCACTGTCAAAACATCAGCAGCTCAAGGTGTCTTCCAGCGATAACCCGTCTCGATAGCGGCGTCGTCGGTGTCATCTTTTCGTTCGCGGCAGAGTGCGAGCACCGCGCGGTGTTTTTGGACGATCGAGGCCCGATTCCTCAGTTTTCGGAGGAATTGCTTTCTGCGTTTGCAGCGCTGGACGAAGTTGACGATGAAACGGATGAACTGATGATGGACCAGCGCACATGGGCAGTTTTGCACGCCTGACGCCGACTCCGATGAAGAAGGATGAAGTTATATCGTGGTCTGTCCACAGCAATCAAGCAATGTGCCACCACCCGAGCAGTACGGTGACGAGGTCACCGATAGTTTTGCAGCAACTGAGGTCGCCGACAATACTGCATCAAGCTCGGCATGGTAAGAGCCCCAATGGAAAGGGCGCGATCTTTGAGTCATGGGAATGAACTCGGGACGAGTTGATTTATTGAGAACATAGAGAAGCATCTTGCGATCATTCTCGATTGTGATTCTCCCCAGCGCTCTAGCGCTGCATTGTTTCGAGACGTGGCGGTGACCCAAAGTCGATTCCCTTCTCTTGGATCTTGAGGTGGTTCGCCATTTGACAAAGCACACACGTCGTACAGAAGCAGCTGCAGCAGAAGTCTCCGACTGCACCACCTTCGATGCCGAGCACCTTGCGCACCTGCTGGCGCAGGAAGCAAGTACCGCAGCCGGCGAAACCAACGACGGCGCAAACTGTGTAGACACAGCAGTTCGCGCCGCACGACATGTCGTCGCACATGCCATTCGAGCCAATTCGCTGGCTCACCTGTCCGTACAACACACAGGGGCAGCAGAACCCCATGCAGCACGTACTGGTGTGGCTGCAGCAGTCGCAGACATCGCTCGACCACTTGCCTCGCTCTGCCGGTGCGAGCTCGTTGGACATCGCATTGTACTCGGCGGCCATGGTGCGTGCTGAGGCAGGGGATCGGGAGTCTTGGGATCTTGGACAGTTGATGAAGAGTGAGGACACTGCGTTCGTGCCAAGAGGATCTATACTGCTCTCCCCCCCCCAGTTTCTTCGGCGGAGGACACGAACTGTATCGCTGAGGCGGAGTTCCAAGAGTCTTCAGCGAAGCTACCCCCACCTAGACAGATCGTCACGGCGAAACCGGCTCGAGTAACTGCAGTTCGATTGTTTCAACGCGACGGTAGGTTGCGATTGCGACTGGCGTCAATCACGAGGTAACTCGTGGCGAATGTCAGCGTGATGTGAAACCACTTGACCATTACAGTGCCTCGTCGGATGCAGTGCTAAACGAGGCTTGATGTTAACGAGTTCTATGCGCGACATGATGCACCGCTGCTCAAACTGTTGCGCTGAAGTGCCAACTGCGGCAGTAACATCGCACGAACTCATCATCACCCACAACAGGAATGACGTCGGAATCCTATTGATGGCTTCTGGGTAGCCATCCCGTACCCAACTCCGATGGTCACCACCTTTACGTTGCACTGCTGAGCGAGCGCAGTTTCGTTTCGGACCATCGCCCATCCATAGGTATGCTTGTCAATGTACTCATCAGCAACGATCGTTGGTTCAGAAAGCCTTGGGCTAGCAGCAGCAGCAGCCATTTCAAGGCATTTTGCCTTTGCTCCATCAGCAATAGAGCAGCGTGGCCTCTTCAAAGCTTCCTTCCGTCTTCACAGGATGTCTCCTCGTGAAGTCACAGGGGTACCAAGTGCACGTGTAGTGGTCAATACGAGAGCAACCTTCAGAGTTGCCCTCTTCGGGACGTCACAACCTACAGTGCTCGAGTTCGATACAATCGTCAACGATCAACGAAGCCGAGACAAAGCTCTGTCGGTGGTCAATACTTGCTGTGTCCTCGAGTCAAGAGTCTTGCAATCGAAATTGCTCATCGTTCACGAGGCTCTGACGTTGATCGCGGAGGTTAAGGAAGTCTAGGACGGCAACAAGCCACAACAAGCGCAGTGAGTTGGCCGTTGGTTCCCCTGAAAGGTGTTGGATGCATCGAGGGAGCTGCCCCCCCACGCTCGTAACACGCAGTGCGTCAACAGCAGCGTCATGCGACTCCATTCACAATCTCTGCTGCCAACGTACTCGATCGTGAAATGCTGCGGCGCACGAACCACCGGACCATATTCGGGGAAGACCATGCGACCATCCATCTCCATCAACTCTAACGAAATGAATCAGATACCCATTCAAAACGATTCGCTATAAACACCAGTCGCGTCATCTGATTGGTTAAATGTGCAGTAGACTCAGATTTGTTCTCCTCTGCCCCTTCAGAAGTTGAAGTTGCCGCCGTGGGTGCGCGCAACGCGATGCGCTGCGGACGACCGCAGGCTTCCATTGATTCCATCGCGCCATTTCCAGATCTTCCAGGCGCTTCGTCTCCTTCGTCTCTTGATGGCGACGCCCGACAGTGAAGCTGCATGGGCGCTCGTGCTGCCGTGGCTGAATGCGCTGCAGGGACGGCTCGCGGTGCTCGCGCGTGCGCAGTCGCCGTCACCGTCACCGAAAGGAAAGCTGAGCATTCGTGAGCGCTTCGAGTGTGTCTGCGTGCGACTCTCAGAGCGCTGCATCTCCGACAAGCGAGAGCTGCGTCGGCTTCGCGATGGCGTCGCGTTGTTGCAGCTCCTGCTGGTGCTTGAGCGCTCATTGTGGCAGCGCTTCCTCGAAGCGTTTTGCTGCCCATGGACACTTCCCGCGATGTCACTTGTGGTGGATGACGAGTTGATTCCGACGTTCCGATTTGAAGCGACGACCGGAATGCAATCACCGTCCTCATTGATGATGATCGACGCCGCGAGGTCGATGTGGCTGGATGAGGATGACGACGATGGTGGCGACTACGCGAAAGCTGTTGAAACGTTGCTCAAGATGTATGACACAGACAGGAAGAAGATTCCACAGAGCAAGACAGAGTATTTGGTGGATCTTACGGATCCTAGACGCTCGTTGCACCAAGTCATCGCGGCGTACGCAAGGCTATCAAGAGATGTACGAACCACGAAGACCACGCCCATCAAATTCTTCGCTCACGTGGATCAATCGACTAGTCAGGCGGAACTCGACGTATTGGCACGCGAGGGTATCACAGTTTCAAGAGTATCGGTTTCGGGGGATGAAGCAGTAACGATGGACGGCGGATTCGATACGGTGCCGACTCAGGAGGTCACTCTACGACAACCAACGTGGGAGACAACTTGGGCGGCTTGGGAATGGCTTTCTCGAACCGAGTCTGCGGTGGCAACGATGACGATTACAGAGGCGTGGCAAAAACCCAAAGAGCAGAGCCCCTCTCTGTCGGTTGCAAAGAGTATCGCCTATTTCTTTTTGCATCCACGCTCGCCAACGACCGTCCGACAACTTGTTCTGCGAAATTGCTGCATTGACGAAGTCCAACTTCAAGCAATGGTCGAAGTCTTTGAAGCAACTCGACCAAACGATCAGCTTGCTGCGTTGGGTCGACGAAGCTACAAGCGATTTATTCAGTCGAGTCGCGGTGGTGGGTTTGCTTGGCACTTCGCTCATCCCTTTTGTGGTGTTGGCAACGGTCTCACAGCCCTCGAGGTGTCCTTCGGGCATGTAGAAAGAGACACGCTTGGACGTTTTTTCGCGGCAGTTGGGCCACGACTGCGATCGCTGAACATCCAGCTGCGAAATCGCATCGATGGTTTTTGTCTCACGTCTTCTGTCTTGGTATCATGCCCAAGACTCGAGGCTCTCGTTATTCGGTCTGTCGCCAATCCAATTCTAGAATCCCTCATCGAGGCATACGAAACTGGTTATTGTGGCGCGCATTCGGTTTGGATCCACCACCTGCCTGACGAAGAAAAGTCGTGGGTGATGAAGATGGTGCATCTGCTGTCAAATGATTCTTCTCGATTTCAGCAGTGCGTGAAGGAGTTCCGCTTCGTTCCATCAATGATGCTTGGGCGACAAGAACTGGACGCGTTTAACGCTATGCTAAAGCAGAACCGCAACTTAAGTATGCTGGAACTGTGGATAACAAGCGATCATGTGGCCCGGTATCAACCGCTCTTCACACCCCTGCACGGGGAAATTCTTCTCCATGAATCTCGGCAACGATTTACCGACATGGGCAAGTGGCTGTCGCTCGCGACCCAACGACTCGAACTGTCTCAAACCTTACCACGAGAGGTTATCAATGCGATCGTCGGCTTCGCGCAACCGCCGTCGCATCGTCATGTGCTCATTCGTCATGGAGCATGATCAGCAACGATCCTCGCTGACTCTTCATTTTCTCCAGGTAGCTTCAGTGCAGCAAAGAACACAAACAGTTATGCCAAAGGTAGCGCCATGAACACCGCGAACATAACCAAGTGTGTGGGATTCCACGTCTTTCAGACAAGGTGTTTGTTGTGAACATGCATCATGTTTCAAGTTCTAAGGCTGTCCTTTGTACGGCAGCGACTCACCCACGCAAGCACACAGGCCGTCGAATTCTCTTTCCCTTGGTCGCAAGTACATTTGATTCAACTAAAACGTCGAAGGAGCCTTGTAGCGGCTGAAGATCTGCTGCATGCGTTTCAGAACCTCCGCGGCATTTGGTCGTTCGGTAGGAGATAACGCTGTGCATTCCCGAGCGAGCTGCACGACGTCCTTGTCAGCCGCTGGAGAGAACGAGACTTTCAGCGTCCCGTTGGACACTAGTGCGATCACAGCAGCATCTGGCATGCTGTGACTGTCGAAACAGTACGGAAGCTGGTGCGTGTCAAGTTCCGACAGGACGACGCCAAAAGAGAACACGTCTGCGGTGTCTGTGTATCGGCCGCCGAACATTACCTCGGGCGCCATCCATCGCAGCGTGCCAACACCCATCGTCATCGTCGTGTCGGCACGTTCGCGAGAGACACCGAAGTCGGTGAGGCATGCATCCAGTGACGCGGACAAGAGGATATTGCGTGACTTGAGGTCGCGATGAAGCACCTGAGGCGATAACGAGTGCAGGTAGGCGAGACCCTCGATCACATGCTGCGCGATTTTGAGTTTGACTTGATTGAATCCTGTAGGGCGCGAATCGTTCGCGTATTTCTGGAGCAGAGAGCGCAGATCGCCTCGTGGCATAAACTGGGTCACAATCATTAGATCGCTCGGATCGGTCCATGCAATACCGATGAAGCGAATGATGCGCTCGTGGTGGATTGTCGACATCAGTTTTGCCTCGCTTAGGAAGCCGAGGATCTGACGCTTGTCGTCGCAAAGGTTTGGCGCGAGTCGCTTGATGGCGACTTCCTGACGGTCGTAAAAGCCAGTGTAGACCCTTCCGGATGCTCCGTGGCTGACCTCTCTTCCGATCTCGAGACGCTTCAATGGTAGTCGAAGAGCCAACACATCCGCATCACAAAAAGCGGATGAGAGCTCGCGTTCCGTCTTCGGAGGTCGAGTCGTTCTCGCCTTCGGTTCACCGCTTGACGCTTGGGTTGACACACCTTCTGTCGTTTCTCCCAGTGGTGATTGTGTGCTGACGAGTCCACAGTAATCCGGTTTGGGCGACAGAGCCGCCTCGGGGATGTCAACGTGTTTGGCATCGCTTCGTCGGCAGCGATACGCGACGAGCCCGATGAGAGCAAGCGACACAACAGATCCGACGACCACCAAGGCGATCGTAGCTTCGGACACCTTGGTCGGCGCAGGGGTCAGCTTGATGCCCGTGACGGCTGGAGTCTTAGTATTGCCGACGTGTGAGTCGGCTGGGTTCTCCGGTTTCGCAGGCTTGGTCCCGTTCTTTGCAGGTGCTATCGCAATTGCCTCTTCAGAGGAGCCAGCGTGGGAGCCGTCATGCACGACCTCAACGGTCAACTCATCCGGGGCAGCAGCGCGCGAGCCAGCCAGAGAGTCCGGCCTGGCGGCCGGCGGAGCGGCACCATCGAACTTGCACTCCTTGATAATGGGCTCGTTGAGGTCCGTGATGAGGTCGACAGCGCCAAGCTTGCACGTCGTCACACCAGTGGCCTTGACCTTCATGACGAGGGTAGCGCAGCTCTTCGACGAGCACGCCTTCTTGATGTCAGCCGCGGTAGGGACAGTCACCGGTGGAATCGTGAGGCCCGACTCGGTCGTGCAGCCCGTGAACGACGGGTCATTCATGAGCGGACGGAGCTTGTCAAGGTCGCAGGCAGGGGCCTGGGCCGAGACGGCGGCGAAGAGGACGGCGAAGGGGACGGCGAAGAGCTTCATGTTGTACCGGAGGAAGGACTTGGTGTTGATTTTTTTTAAGGCTGGAAGGAGTCGAAGAGTGGTCAAGAACAGCCAGGCATACCATGCTACATCGAGGTGACAAAGGGACCCGAACGTCGGCTCCTGCGCGCGATGAACTTCGAAGTAGGGCACAGCCCATGGAACGGAACCCTCTGGGTGCGGCGTGCTCCAGTACAGTACCTTACTGGTACTGAAGTGAAGTCTTCGTATCTGCGCCATGGCGTCCGTTGCTGTACTGGAGCCATGTCGTGAAGGCAGCTTGCATCGGAAGCCAGATCAACTGCCGACGATTGGTGAAAATGATCCACCTGCCTATGGACATCAACTCGAGACGCGTACAGTCGTCGAATGATTCCACGGGAACTTCCACGGGTAGTCGCCATGCAGCCCAAGTTGCAAGCGGCGCAAGAGAATCTCTTGAAGAGATCCAGCCCAGGAGGTCCGCTCAGGAGGTCCCTCGGCGTTCTGTCGAAGATCTCTAGAGCCACACTGGCTCTCCACGCGCGCTGGTGCCTGCGTGTTGTTAATCGGTATAGTGTCGCTGCATGGCGCTTCAAGTGTCCGTTGTCTTGAAGCGTCGCGTCCTCAATCCGCGTCAGAGCAGTTAAATGGAGACCCCGCCATCGACATGGGGCTTCTTGCGCCCGTGGTGGCTGAGTCTTCCAGCGTTATCGACGCTTGTCGTGAGCAGCTACAACGAGCCAGCCGAGTCCCTGCGTCGACGGTTCAGCCATTTCGTGGTGGCGCCGCTGGTGACGACAGATAGCGACGTTGACGCGGTGTGGTCGCGGGCTCGCGAGGCCCTCGAGCTCGCAGCGCTTCTCCGTGTCGTCGACGCGCATGGCTTTATGGAGAGTACTGCCAGACGGAAGACGAAGTCACAATGGGAGGATTTCGAGGATGACGCTGTTGTACCGATGACAGTTCAGGTCGTGATCCAAGCGCCACACGGTCTGTACGTTCGAGAGCTGTTGGAGACGCTGTGCGCTCCAATGGATTTCGCACTACGTCGAGACGAGTTTCACGAGGCGCTCGTGACAATCGAAGAACGTGCCAAGCAAATGAAGCGGCAGCTCTCGACACCTCAACTCCTCATTAGACTTTCGTTTGATCCCTGGAAATGACCGACTTCCCTCGGCAGCGTTGGATGCGTTTGCCCAACTCAC
Source organism: Pythium insidiosum (assembly GCA_022836835.1). Classification (NCBI taxonomy): domain Eukaryota; phylum Oomycota; class Peronosporomycetes; order Pythiales; family Pythiaceae; genus Pythium; species Pythium insidiosum. The sequence continues at coordinate 208,047 of JAKVDI010000032.1, read as the reverse complement.
GGAAGACTCTCGATCGCAGAGCCAATCGAAAACGTGTCAGCCATGCCGGTTTGTTCTGCATCGGGTGGATCTCCTCTTCGAGGAGGCAGGGCTGACAGATGCACTGGCTCAGTCACTGATCCGTCATCTCCGGCTCAGAGTTTCTGCCTCGGTGACGTGAAGGTGCTAGGACCACACGAGGCAGTGTCAAGGCATTCGCTTGGGCAACTGCTTTCGCTGGTTGCGAGCTCTGATAACACGTCACCACAGTTTGCTGGTGCGGAGACGTGGGTGGACATGTTTATTCTAGCTTCGTCGGCATGTGCTCGGCAGTGCGTTCTAGCAAGACCACTAAGCTGCTGGCACTGATGGACGTCTTCGAGAGCCCGAGTGAGACAGAACAACACTTTCGGTGTCTGTGGCTCATGTACGCGCTTTTCCACATCGAGAGCTCGCATGCGCTGCGTGAACTTTAGATCTCAAGCGAGATGATATTCTCAGCTGAAGCCATTGAATTCGTGCAAAGCGTGGTGTCGTCATTCACCACAGCGTCCCTCTTCGACACCAGGAGACTCATGGAGTGCCATCACCAGATTAAATCCGTGCGTCTGACCGTCGGTGCCACGTTGTGCGTTCCTGCGCGGCGTCAGACGGAGCCAGTGGTGGAACTTCCAGTCGAGACCAGCGACCGCTGGTATGAGGTGATCGATTCAAGCGGCGAGGAACTCCGGGTGATAGTGTCTGGATTTGGACGATGTGTGGTCTCCCGAAGACACGTTGAGGAATTCCGCGCGTACCCGAGCAGCTCCATCGGCAGGGACCCGACGATGATGTGGAGCCTGAGCGAGCATTCGATCAAAACACTCAAGCTCATATTGTACCCATCAGAATACTCGGAAGATCCTGGTACATGGCTATTTCTCGGTCTCATTGGAAATCCTCTGCGAAAACTCGAACTCTGGGTGGAAGAGAATCCTGTCGACTCCATTAGGTTGAGCTGCATCTGGAGAAGCTGCTCACATCTCGTCGCACTTGATATCAGCGGATTACGAATTGAGAGCATGAGCGAGATCATTGATGCGTATGCGGACAGTCACTGCCGCGTCCAGTGTCTTAATCTGGCGCATCTTCAAGTCTGTCGACCAGAAACACTCGTGACGTTTGCAGCCGCATTGCGTGACGACGCGCAAGAGATCGCGCGGACGCTCCTTCATCTCGAGCTGGGCACCGACTTCTTTGTTGACTCGTATCCGACCGACGAGCTGCTTCGTGAGCTGCTGCGGACACTCGCGACCAACAAGCGCTTGCAGTATGTGTCGCTCATCGTAAAATCTTCTTTCTACGAAAAATAAAAAACCGAGACGCGTTCTTGCGCCACGACGGTGAGCCAGTGCTGGGTCGCCGCGCGCCTGTCTCGATCGCGTGCCGTGTGGCGTTTCTGAGTATGGTGCATCAATACTCGTCTGGTGACATAGCGAGTCATCCAATGTCTCGACTCGACAGCAATATTATCGAGGTCATATGGACTTTTGCAGCGATGCCGAAACGACGTACGATCAGTTTTACCTTGACGACGCAGTGAAGAGCAACGCGTGCGACACTCTTGAAGAACGCGTCGTGGGAGAATTGTCTTGCTGCTGTTTGCAACAGAGATGGACAGAGGGTGCCAGATGAGAAAAGACCGTGTGGAGTGTCCGTTGAGCTAGCGTTCCGCTCGAAGCACCGGCGATAGACAGCAATCGATCGTGATCTCTCGGAGCATCACGACGCTCCGTGATGGACACGAGAGTTATGTGGCGTCGTTCGTCCTCGAGAACGGCGCTCAGCATAACGACACAGGCGCAGCGCATCCGCAATCGCAATGCAGTGCCACCGGATCGCCTCGAGTCGAATTGGGTTGCTGTCGCCACCACGCAGCGTCGCCGTTCAAGCTCCCTGCGCTCCATGCTCCTGCCTCGTTCTGTAGCTCTCGCTGGTGGAGATGGAGATCACGCTCTTTCTCCTTCTTCTCACTGTATAGTGTGAACCGAGTTGCGATGACGACGATGTCCATCGTCAGAATCCAATGGTTAGTTGTTATATCAGTACACATCAAAATTGCGCTTTTCTCGGTGGCCGAGCTGTTGGATACTGCGGAAGATGCCTGTTTAAAACTGTCTCGCCTCACTGTCGTTGTTGCTCCTCCGCTTCCAGAGAGATCGATCGATCAAGCGTCGACCGAGACAAGCACCAGCAGCTCTCTCTCTCTCTATTGCTCTCTCTCTCTCTCTCTCTCTCTCTCTCTCTCTCTCTCTCTCTCTCTCTCTCTCTCTCTCTCTCTCTCTCTCTCTCTCTCTCTCTCTCTCTCTCTCTCTCTGTCTGTCTCTCTCTCTCTATTGCTGCGTGGTCGATCGTGGGGATGAACAACAACAACGGACGCTCGGTGGGTTTTGGGGCGTCGTCCTCATCTTCCTTTCGGCGCGCGGGCGACAGCAGCGGCATGAAAATGGGCGGCGCCAAGAAGAAGATGGTCATCAAGCCCTTCAAGGTCACGCCGCGACTGCCCGCGACCTTCGAGGCCGAGACGTGGGCGACGCTGCAGGCCGCGATCCAGGCGGTGCACTCCAAGCAGGCGACGCCGCTCAGCCGCGAGGAGCTCTACCGCCTCGTCGAGGACATGTGCACCTGGAAGATGGCGGCCAGGTACGCTCTCCTGTGATCGTGGTGGTTTATATGTGGGCGGCAGCTAATGTGCTTGTGTGTGTGTGTGAATGAATGAATGAATGAATACCCAGTCTCTATGGCAAGCTGGAGGCGACGTGCGCCGCGTTCATCCAGTCGCGCGTGGAGCAGCTTGAGCGCCTCGAGACGACGGGCGGCGACGTGACGCTGTTCCTCGAGGCCGTGCACGCGCTGTGGCAGGACCACTGCGACGACATGCTCGTGCTGCGCACCATCTTCCTCTACCTCGACCGCACGTACGTCGTGCAGACGCCGCACGTCGCGTCGATCTGGGACATGGGACTGCAGCTCCTGCGACAGCACATCACCGCGCGCAAAAGCGTCGCGACACGTCTCGTGCAGGGACTACTCGAGCTCATCGAGCGCGAGCGCAAGGGGGAAGCCATCGCCCGCAGTCACTTGTACGATCTGCTGCGCATGCTGCTGGCGCTGCAGCTGTACCACGCGCGTTTCGAGGCGCCGTTTCTGGAGGCGTCCGAGCGCTTCTACGCGGCCGAAGGGCTGCAGGTCATGGCGTCGAGCGACGTGCCTCAGTTTCTGCTGCACGTCGAGAAACGACTGCAGGAAGAAAACGAGCGCGTCGTGCATTACCTGGATCCGTCGACGCGCAAGCCGCTGATCCACGCGGTCGAGTCGCAGCTGCTGCGTCCGCATGCGACGGCACTGCTTGATCGCGGCTTTGACGCACTCATGGACGGCAGTCGTGTCGACGACCTGCGTCGCATGTTTACGATCCTCGCGCGCGTCGACGCCGTCAAGGACCTGCGCCTCGCGTTCGCGACGTACATCAAGAAGAAGGTTTCGGCGCTCGTCATGGACGTCGAGGAAGAAAAGCACCTCGTCGAGAAGCTTCTGCAGCTCAAGACGGAGCTGGACACGATTCTCAGCGACGCGTTCCAGGGCGACGCCGAGTTTGCGTTCGCGATGAAAGCAGCGATGGAGTATGGTGTGAATGCGCGCGCGAGCCGCCCCGCGGAGCTCGTGGCCAAGTTTGTCGACGCGAAGCTGCGCACGGGCAACAAGGGCGGCAGCGAGGCCGAGGTCGAAAGTCTGCTTGATCGCGTGATGGTCATCTTCCGGTACATCCAGGGCAAGGACGTGTTCGAGGCGTTCTACAAGAAGGATCTCGCCAAGCGTCTGCTCGTCGGCAAGAGCGCATCGTTCGATCTCGAGAAGCTCATGTTATCCAAGCTCAAGTCCGAGTGCGGCAGCTCGTTCACCAACAAGGTAACGACTGGTACTGAAATCGTGTATGTTGATGACGCATTGAGCTAACTGCGCGACAATCACAGCTTGAAGGAATGTTCAAGGATATTGACTTGTCTCGAAGCGTCATGAGCCAGTTCCAAGAGCACGCACCGAGCAGGTTCGTTTGAGTGGAGATCGAGTGAACCTTCCTATTTGTCTCTAATTGTTTCTGTCTATAAATCACCCGACAGAACCGCGCTGCAGCAGCTCGGACGCTCCGTGCCAGACATGCACGTGCAGGTGCTGACCACAGGCTTCTGGCCGCCGTACGCCGCCGTGGAGCTTAATGTGCCGTCAGTGCTGCTGCCGCTCAAGCAGATCTTTGAGTCGTTCTACTCCTCCAAGTACCAGGGCCGGCAGCTGCAGTGGCAGCACTCCTTGGCTCACTGTTTGGTCAAGGCCGTGTTCCCGTCGGGCAAGAAGGAGCTGCAGCTCTCGCTGTACCAGACTGTCGTGCTGTTGTGCTTCAACGGTGCTGACTCAATCGGGTTCCAGGATCTCAAGGAGCAGACTCGGATAGAAGATGGCGAGCTGCGGCGCACGCTGCAGTCGCTCGCTTGTGGTAAAGTGCGCGTGCTGACGAAGCAGCCAAAGGGCAAGGACGTCGCAGACTCGGACGTGTTTGTGTTCAACGCGGCGTTCACGAATCAGCTTTACCGTATCAAGATCAACTCGATCCAGATGAAGGAGACCAAGGAGGAGAACGAGGACACACATGAGCGTGTGTTCCGTGACCGCCAGTATCAGGTCGACGCCGCAATCGTGCGCATCATGAAGGCGCGCAAGAAGCTGTCGCACCAGCTGCTCATGACGCAGATCTTTGAGCAGGTTCGATTCCCTGCGAAGGCAGCAGACATCAAGCGTCGCATCGAGAGCCTCATCGATCGCGAGTACCTCGAGCGCGATCCCAACGACGCTCAGGTGTACAACTACCTGGCATAAGTGCGACAACCACAGACACACACACACACACAACGACCGACGGACAGAGCACAGAATACACGAGAAAACTGATGGTTCCAGTGTAATGAATGAACAGACTGCAAGTTCATGTCACGTCCCAAGATCCAAACGAATGGATACACTCGATCTTCGCTGGCATTTAGTTTTGTTCTCCTACTAGCTTAGCTCATTGACACAGAATGATGGTCATTTTTCCAACTGCAAACTGCATTGGTCATGAGCATGTCAGGAGCAGCACCAAGACCGGCGTCGATGACCAGCGACTACGAGGAGCAGCATGAGCGCGACGAATGGACGATCGATCGGCTTCGAGAGACCGGTGTCAAGCATCGCTTCGTGTACGACCTCATGCTCTCCTGTCGTGTATTGGTCTAAAGGCGACGCAGACTAACTTCCTCATGTGTTCCACATCAATCAGCAACGTTCTCGGTCACGGTCGCTTGCACAGCGGCATCGACGTCAAGCAGCTCGCTCTGCTCGTCCGCAACGCAGACTATCGACCGAGGGTCTGGTCTAACGCCAGAAAATGCGCTTTTATTTGACTGTTGCTCATCATGGCGCGCGTCACAGGGTTTTGGCGCATTGGTGCTGCGCTTCCAAGAGCCACGAGCGTCCATGTTGATCTACAAGAGCGGCAAAGTGGGTGTCTCTATCTGTGCATCTACAGGGAAAAAACTGTGTGGCTCATGCGCTGGTTTGTGTGATGCGATAGTTTGTCGTCGTGGGCGCCAAGACACCGACGGACGCACACACGACCGTCGACAAATTTGTGTCCGTGTTGCAGGTATCGAATTGTATTATCTTCCTATTCAGTGCAAGCAGCAAAACGAGCAGATCGATTGATCGGGTGGTTCATGCAGAAAATTGATTTTCCTCACGATCTCGCGTCGTTTACGATCGCCAATGTCATTTGCTCCATCGATCTCCGGTTTCGGCTGCGGCTCGAGGGACTCGCGCACGACCACCGTCGGTTCTGTACTGTACGTTCATTTTAGATTTTGTGTTTCAAGCACTCTGGTCTGAAAGGATTCTCTCTGTGTGTCTCTGTGGGTTGTGGCAGTACGAGCCGGAGCTGTTTCCGGGTCTCATCTATCGATATTTGCGCTCCAACGTCACTTTGCTCGTGTTTGTGTCGGGCAAAGTTGTCATCACAGGCTCCAAGGTAGAATTGAGCTGGAGTTGATATCTCACATCGATGGTGACTGACGCTGTGTGTGTGAATGTGTGTTATCTACAGTCGATAGAACAAGCAGAGGATGTGCTGGTCAAGATGTATCCTGTGCTGCTGCAGTATCGATGGCGCGAAGAGCTCTCTAGCAGCGACTCGGAAAGCGACGCAGACTCAAACGCAGACGCAGACGTGGAACTCGGCGACAGTGATGACAGCGACGCGGGTATTCTCTTATAATCAACCACTATTTATCATCCTCCCTCCTGATCCCAGACATTTCAACGGACCAGACACAGATGCGGGAGCCAGCATCAAATCCGCGTGCTCCTCGATTTGTTGTCATGACTAATCACCGGCACTCTCGTTCTGTTCAGCGATTGCGATCTCTCGTCGAATGTGCCACAGCGCGACGATCAGCAGCTCGTCGACGCCCGCAGCGATCTCGATCGTCGCCTTCTCGTTCAACGTATTGCGGAATCTCGCGATCGGTTCACGCTCGCCTGACTCGCTTTCGAGCACGACGACCGCGACCTCGTCCTGCCACGTGTGCACGCACTCGATGACGACGCGCGCCATGCGATTAAGTGACACGTTGACAAGGTCGGCCTCCATCTTGTTGCTGTCGTAGCTCACAGAGAAGAGCACGTCATCCGAGTTCTTGCCGAGCTTGACGCGATACAGCCACTTGAGACTAGCCGCCTCCAGGCAAAGCACGCCGTCTGAAGGAGGCGTTGACAGCACCAGTGGGCCACCAAAGCCGTCTCTCTTCGCGCGGTAGAGCTCGGTCGACGTCTCGCTCTCGCGCACGACCGTGTCGCTGGCCCACGTCGCCTCCTCCACACAGAGCGTCACGGGCGTCGAGCGCACCGTTGAGCCATGCAGCGCGACAAGCGGTCGGTACTTGGGCTGCGCGGCCAGCGAGATCTCGAGCAGATGCGTCGTCGAGACGTTGCCCATTTTTCTCGTTCGTTCTCTCACTCTCTCTCACTCTGCCGGAGATCCCTGATTCATGGAGCTCTTGGTGTGGACCACTTTGTTTGAACCCATGTGACGTTTCCTCACATTTCTGATCATGGTTCTGACTATACAGACCAGAAGCACTCAGCCGTGGAGACGATGGCTGTGCTGGCGCTCGTCTTGCGTGCGGATCGATCCGAAGAAAGAAGAACGGACTCGTTGACTCGAGCAAACGCACGTGCCGGCTTCATCCACTTCACTTTCACAGATTCCGGCCGCTTTTCACGGAGAATTGGAAGAGATCTCACCTGCGATCAGTGCCAGCGTTCTGCGCGATTTCGAATTTCGGATGATCCATCCGCTGGGATTCTCCAGAGACGGAGAGCTCACATTGGGACATGAGATGCCCAGATTGCGGATTACTTTGTCAGCACCACAATCACAGCTCCTCGTGGTGCTGTGGAGCGGAGCCACATGGCTCCATTCGGTGGGTGAGAGCTCGGGTTGCATTTTCCAGCTGCCGCGAACGATATCATCCGCCTTCGCGTCCTGAATCGCAGCTGTTGGGAGCGTCCGACGCGCATGAAGTGGGCAGCTAACGCTCCGTCATCCATGGTGGCTGCGACACGACGACCGCTGTCAAGCATCCGTGCTCATGTGTCCTCCCTGTGGGTGCGGAGTTGAGTTGAACAGACACTCTTCAGACTGCAAAACCCGCCGAGTCCCGGTCTCACTCACGAATAATGGGGACCTCGCACTCACACTCGACGCTGGATCTGCTGGATGCGCCGCTGTTCGCTCAGCCTGCGCTGCGGTCCATCGACGCCACGCGCGGTGGTCTCGTCACCACGGACGCTGTGTCATTGCGAGTCGTATACACGGCCAAGTGCATCAAGCTGCTCAATACCCACACAAACGAGGAGCTGCTACAGATGCACTGGAACTCGCTGGGCGGCGCCATCACTCTCATCGACTCTGTGGGGCTGCCAGTCGTGCGTCTGCAGCCAGCTCGAGGCAAGGGGCAGTACCTCGCGCATCGCCCCAAGGATCGCAGCCTCGGTCTCTTCACAGTCAACGTCGAAGGCGACAGAATACAGACAGCTCTGCCGTATCCCAAGACGGGCAAGCCAACGCAGATCGTCATGGAACGAATCCAGTCTTGGCGCGACCACGTCTCGCTGGTCTGCGTCGAGCGCGGTGGACTGCAGCAGCCGATTGCCCGCTTCCGCCGAGCACCGCTCGTGCGACGAGAGTGGCAGCAAGAAGAAGAGTTCATGGAGGTCGCACCGGGTGTCGACCTCGCCCTCGTGGCGTCGCTGTGGTGTATCCGCCACCACCTCGCCCACTTTGAGCGCATTTGAAAAGACAGAGCGCGCGTCCAAGTCCATCTTCTTGTGGCAACGACCGTAGTTGTCGAGAAGAACGTCGTGATTGTTGGTAGTGTACAATACCTCAAGTATTTATCTCGAAGCTTGATGTTTTTGTCCGAACGAGAAGGGCAATACTCAAATCAAGTCATATAAGGTCGCAACATCAAATTTGTCAACCTCTCTCTCTCTCTCCCTCAATTTTCACGCGTGTAGCCTGGAAACCTGTTCAAACTCGAATGAGGCAAACGTCCTCTTCCTTCGCCGATGGTTGTGCAACACGCGATTCCACTGCACAACGCCCCATGCACCATCGCTGGTCCCGTTTCGCGTTACAGCCTTGTTACCACCTTGTATCTGTCTAAACTCGCAATACTGACAAAATCGCCCATCAACTGAGCAGTCTTACAAGACGCATGACAAAACCGCGACCAGGAGCGCACAGGAGCAAGCGGCCATGGAGAATCGCCTGAATACGTGGTGGGACGCGCTCAGTGAGTACGCGCGCGTGCACGCACTCGAGCACAATGGGTATGGCGAGCCGTACCAGGGGCTCGACGTCTGGCCCGCGGACAACGAGGACGAGGAGGTCCCGTGGGAAGACACGTGGCGTCGCATCGCGCAGGCACTGGAGCTGCTCGCGCTCGTGGAGCTGCTGGACAGAGACGCGTGGTGCGCCGCCGTCTCGCGCGTCCTGGGCGTTCAGCTGACGGGCGGGCGTGGGCCTGCGCCGACGCGACCGCCGCGGCAGCGCGACGCGCTCGCGGATCTCTGCCGCGAGCGCCTCGTGCTCGTGTCGGCGACGACCGAGAAGAATGGCGAAAATCACATCCAGGGCCGCATCGCAGACGTGCTGCTGGCGCTGCTGCGACCTCTCGACGAGTGGTCATCGCCAGCGAGTGACGACACGTTCCCGAAGCTTCGCAACGCGCTGCGACGACTTCGTCGGCAGTCGAAAGTGAGCGACCGCCCCGTGATTCCCGTCGAGTTTCGTGTTGAACTGGACCCATCGATGCCGTCGCTCGCGTCGTTCGAGAGCATCCGCCAGGCGCATCGCGAGACGCTCTTCGCGCCCAGCAGCAGCGCCTGTCCGTTCCGCCTGGTGAAGCTCAGCGCCGAGATTCGCGCTGTCTCGGGACGACCGCTATGCGACGCCCAACTGCGGCATCAGGTCGCGGAGCTGCGCCAGAACCCGAGCGTCTCGATTGAGACGCTTGAGATCGCTGGCTTCCACGTCGACGTCTCGGTGCTCGCACGCCGCGAGTGGCTGCAGACGGTGATCGGCTCAAGTGGTCACGACCTGGTGCGTCTCTCGCCGAGCGATACGCGGATCAAACGCGTCATCTGCGACGTCCCAACTTCCGACAGCGTCGGAGACGCGGCCGCGCTCGTGTCAACGTTGATGCACGCGCGTGACGTCTCGTTCCTGAAGCTGAGACGAGGCTGGCTGCAGCCGACTCTGTGGCTGTGGGCGGTGCACGCGCTCTTCAGCCCGACGGCGACCCACGGCTTCATACGTCTCGACCTCAGTGGCGGCCTCACGAATGACCATATTGCGGCCATGGACCGACTCTCGGCTGCGAGTGACCGTGGCGAGCTCGTGCTGCTTCCTCAGGGACGCACTGCGGAGACGTACGCGCGGGTCCATCGCGCCCATGTGAAAGCTGGTGTCGCTCTTCGGGTGTGGAAGAGAAGCTCTCGTGATTTGACTGTGTGGGAAACAGAAGTCGACGACATCTTTGACGTGCTCGCAGCAAGCGGTCGCGACGTGTTTTTGCTGGTGCCGCACGTCGGCATCTGCGTCGTGGATCGCTCCGAGTGTGAGTTTTCGGATGAAGAAGAGGCTCAATGGAACTTTGAGCACCATTCGATTCGGTGGCTGACGCTGAACATGAGCATGGCGCAAGACGAAGAAGACCTAGAGGACGACGAAAGCGATGGGGACGAGAACTTCGAGGATGACGAAAGCGATGAGGAACAGCGAGAGGAGGCCACGGAGGCTCGACCCATGGCGGCCCCTGCATCGCTACCTGCCTCCGCTCGATTTCTCTCGCGCATCGGCCGTCCACTCGAGTGGCTACAGCTCCACTTTGAATGGTGTGACCCGCTTGACACCGTCTTCCAGTTGCTTCCGCAGAGCTGCCCGAATCTCAAGCGCCTCTCGATCGACAACGGCAAATTGCGATCTTTCAAGTCGGTCATCGGCTTGTTCCAGCAGGGCCTCTCCCTCGAGTCACTCACGTTGCGGTGCAGTGCGCTGACCGATACCAGGTCCATCGAGACATTCACACGCGAGCTACGAGACCCCAAGTCCATCGTCGGCCAATCGCTTCGAGAAATCACGGTCATCATCCACGGAGCCTCGCAAGCGACGATGAGCGGCTTCTGCGTGGGATGTACGAGGTCACACAGCAGAATCACCACATCCGCTGGATGTTGATCGAGATCGCGCCTCAAGTCGCCGATCAAACCCCCGAGATGGTCGAATCAATTGAGACGCTGTGTTATCGCTACCACACATGGACTCCACGCCATAAACTGGCGTTCCTCAGTGTGTTGGAGGCCGCCAACCGACCGGTCACTGACAGCGAGACACGCATGCCTTGCGCAGAGGTACTGGCCAAGTTTGATAGCGCGATCGCGTCGCGGATCCTTCGATTCTCAGCGGATGGTGACGGCGCGTGGGGAGAGGTCCAGCTTCGCTATGAGTAAACTGAAGTTAAAGAAACAATTGAACTCCTCTGACGTCCATTTTCTCACTTGGGGGACCTCATGTTGTTTAAACAAAACAGAAGATCGACGCAATTGATAAAGACAACACGTTTCGAATTCAGCAAACATCTCACTGCAGTAGTCCTTCTCAGATCACGTCTCGCTCATTCCCGAGCGTGCGACTCAAGAGCTCCACCACCTCGTCCGCCGACGGACGCGCGTCCGCGTCGAACGCCATGCACGCCCGTGCCAGTCGCACAATCTGCTCGTCCGCGTCCGCCGAAAACTCGACCACCAGCTTCCCCATCGACACCTGCGTGATGATCGCCAGGTCGTTCATCGGCGCGCCGTCCACGTTGTACGGGATGCGGTGCGTGTCCAGCTCCGACAGCATCACGCCGAACGAGAAGATGTCGGCCTTGTCGCTGTATCGACCGCCCTGCATCACCTCGGGCGCCATCCAGCGCAGCGTGCCGACGCTCGCCGTCATCGTCTGGTCCGCGCGCTCGCGCGACACACCAAAGTCGATCAGCTTCGCCTCGTGCGACGTCGACAGCAGCACGTTGCGCGACTTGAGATCGCGGTGCAGCACCTGCGGCCGGCGCGAGTGCAGGTACGACAGCGCCTCGACGATGTGCAGCGCGATGCGCAGCTTGTGCGGGTTGAATCCTGTGGCGCGGCCCTGCTGGTGGTACATTGAGAGCAACGAGCGCAGATCGCCGCCGCTCATGTACTCGGTCACGACGTGCACGTCAGTTGGTGTCGTCCACGCGACACCGATGAACTTGATGATATGCGGGTGCTGCAGCGACCCCATCAGCTTCGCCTCACTCAGAACGACGCGAGCTGCTTGATGTCGTGGCGGTGCTGCGGCGACAGACGCTTGATCGCCCGGCACGTTGCGGTACTCGCCACAAAACTCTCGCCAACGCGCCGTGGCTGATCTTCTCGCCAACCAGCAGCTCCAACATGGACACGCGGAGCTGTGAGATCTCGGGATCGGACAGCGCGGCCGCGCGGCTGCGTGGGAATGCCTGTCGGTGCACCGTCACGTCTTCACCATGCGACGAGATGGTCGCGGAGCTCGCTTGTCGATGCCGTGCGTCCCGTGAGTCTTGGAGAGCAGCTCGACTGTGAGTGTGTTGTTGTGCTTCGAGTCCCGAGCGATCGTGAGCGCGTCGTCGTCATCGGAAGAGCTCTTCTCGCGGCGGCAGCGGCGACGCAGCCACCACGCGAGCAACGCAAGCACGAGCACAGCGACGACGACGCCGATGATGATCGGCGTGGGGCTGCTTTTCTCGCTGTCGTCCTTTTTCGTACGATGGTTTCATTCTCGAGGACGGCGCCGTGTCGTCGGTGTTGCGTCGTGGAGCGAGCGCTGGCGCCGCCGTATTGATCTGCGGCGGTGGCGCGGGCGCAGGCGAGTTGCGAGGCTCCGAGATGTTGCGTGGCTCCGAGATGTTGCCGCCAGCGCTGGGCCCTGAGATGGAGCCAGCACTGAAGGAGCCCGCGTGCGAGGAGTTGGACGACGTTCCGTTGCTTCGTGCGAGGAACCGCTTCGCCTGGAACCCGCGTCGCGTCTCCAACGGCTCCGCTGGCGACCAGCAACCGGGTCTCGGCGTCGGTTTCTCCTGCAGGCGACGCTGCTGGAAGCTGCACTTGGTCGCGATGAACGCCATCGACGCGAAGGGCTCCATCGAGCAGCTCAGCAGCTCGACGTCGGCGAGTCTCTGCACGAGCTGCTCGCAGTTTTCCACGTCGCACGCGCTTTGGATCGCGTCGGCGCGAGCCGCCGTGCGCGCAGGGAGCCGCAGTCCGCTGTGCAGCAGACAGTCCGAGAAGTCGGCGTCAACCAGCACGGGCTGCACCGCCTCCAGGCAGCTCTTCATGTCGGGCGCCGCCATCGTTTTGGTGCTGTTTTGCATCGTTAGCTGGGTGGCTGGCGTGAGTGGCAGAGCTTGAGCTGCACAACGTGTGCCTGCGTGAGGGCCACAGCCGTCCTGCGCGACCGCGAGCGGGACGACTGCAGCGAGAAGAAGCGACGCCAGACTCATGGCGACGCGCCCCATGGTCTGCTGGCTCGGTGGCGTTGGGAGGGAACGCGATGGAGACTGGCGAGGCAAGCGAGAAAGAAGAGGTAGGAGATCCACCCCCGCCGTGGGCCACCGCGACCCGACTCGGGGCCCGAGAGCTCGAGAGCCGCTTGTCCCCTTGGTCCAATGGACCAAGGGCCTTGGTCCATCTGCATACAGTGATTTGCCCCAATAAGCAAGGGATTTAACTATTTAGTTGTCAGAGGGTTATCAGATGAAACAAGTACACGTAGAGAGAAGGCACTACCAACCGATAAATTATAGCAGGTGATAGAGGATACCCACCTTGCTTATTGGGACAAATCACTGAACTGACTCTCGAATCCATCTCATCCCACGGACACGTCAGATGACGTGGCCTTTAGACCAGCTGGGCGACAGGATTCCTGGCGCTTCCTCGGGGACTGTGGCCCACAGCTAGAGAAAGATTGCAGTGTCCTCAACCTACATACATGTACATTCTCCATGCACGCAATGGCACCGCAACTAAAAGTATAGTGCCGAGGCTGTTAGAGGAACCCGCCCGGAAACGGTGCATAATTGCTGGTATTCGCGGCTTGTCACCAACAATGGTGTCAGCAACCTCATCAGCTGGACGATATCAATCTAAATCAATGCCCTGTTGGAACCTACTGAATCAGATGTGTCCGTCTTGTTTTGATCGACCTGACACACTCTATGCCAGATGGTTGCGCCATTTTGGGAGGCAGGCTGCCTCCCAAAATGGCGCCTCAGGCAGGACTGTACAGTGATTTGTCCCAATAAGCAAGGGGTTCAACTATTTAGTTGTCAGAGGTTTATCGGGTGGAACAAATCAGAGCAGAAAATGTCTAGTACTGACTTACGGAAAATAGGGCCTGAGGCGCTCCATGACCTCCTGCTTCTACGGCAGTATTGAGAAGACCGTTGATAGACATCGGATCGGGAGTCACCGGATCTTTCGGAGCGGGATTCAAGAGACCAGATATATCCATCGGATCACGCGCGATTCCCGATCGCTCCCAACCATGGCAGATTGAAGGCCGGTCCAAGTGTTGGCGCACCGGACATGGCGGAGAAGAGGCTGACCTTGTGGGGGTTCATGATAGACTGGAGTCACAGGAGACTTTGCCGGCTCATTTGGCATGATCGCGATCTTGACCATAATGTCAAGGAAGCACCCGTTTTGGCGCGCATTTTCACATGGAAGATCTCCATCAAACTTCCCGCACACACACACACACAACTGTGGCGCATCTACATCAGTATATGCACATCACCACCATATGGTGAGAAGGCACTTGCGCCAGATAAGTTATAGCAGGTGATAGAGGATACCCCCCTTGCTTATTGGGACAAATCACTGTAAATGGAAAACTTGGCAGGGGACTCCCCTGCCAAGTTTTCCCTGAGGGGACTCCCGTGGGAGTCCCACGACTAAAAAGCCACGTTGTACATGTACAGATATCCCTCGTCTAACGACACCTGTGAAAATTATGAATCCTTTGGTAGTTGATAATTAATCCACAAACAAACGACCGAATGTTCGACGTCAAGAATTTATTTCTGATGCATTCTATATATCAGGTCGTGTCGTTAGACGAGGGAAGACTGTATGACGTGTCTGTGGGATGAGGCTTGATTGATTTGAGTCAAATCAATCAAGCCTCATCCCACAGACAAATTTTGAGGGTGTGAGTGTAAGTGACTCACTTAATAAAGCTTAAAGTGAGTGGCTCACATGTTGGAGCGGCACGTAACCATCAGGTGCACTGATTCTATCTATCCGGAGCATTGTACAGTAGTGTAATTTTGATCACTCGCTTGCTTCAAGTGTAAAGTGCGTTTGTTCGGAAGGGGACGATCTGGGTCAATCCATCTCGTGGATTCCACGGGATCGATTGGCCCAGATCGAGTCCTTCCACGGTGGAAGGACTTTGCACGAGGTCAACGTGTTCAGGTCAAACATCAGCAACGCGTGGGTGTGCTCAGAGCGCTCCGACCAGACGCGACGTCGTGCTGTCGTCGCTTCAAGCAACAAGCGAGTCGCTTGTCGTGGTCGATGGCGCTCAGAAACGCCAGCTTGTTGTGAATGGACAGCGGCAAAGAATACTGGCGAGAACGGAGCTGCGCGATCGCGTCCACCATCTCTCGGTGCCTGTCAGCGACGTTGGCAGCCACTTGGATAGCCAACCAGCGCAGCTGAGGGTGCTGCTTCGCGACGAGATGCATCTCACGCAGCAAGAGCTCGTCGGTGGCTTCGTCTGCGTGAGACACGATGATCGTGATCTCTCTCAGTGACTGCGACATCGCCGATGTGGCGTCTTGTAGCTCGCTCGCAAACGAAGAGATCGATGCGCTGTCCTCTACGGCATCAAGCCAGATATCAACTGCGTCAAGCTTCAGTCCCTGATGGAACATGCGGACGATCGATACAAACGACTCGAGCGAGCCGCCGCTGATGTTGAGCCGCTCAAGGTTCGGGCAACTCACGGGAAGCACCGCAAGCAGGTCATCGATGCGTTGATTGCCACCAAACCGCAAGGATAATGAGAGCAGTGGGTGTCCGATTCTGAGAAGGAAGCGGTGAAGGGCTGGCACTCGTTGCGCGTCGGCTGCTACTGTCTCGACATCAACGTCGTCTCCACCTTCGTCTTCGTCGTCATCGCTATCGTCTCCTTCGTCGTCCGAGTCCAACCCTGAGCCGACATGAAGTGTGAGGCATCGTATCGGATGACTATGGACGTTCCAGGCGTCGCTGCTGGCGGTGGAGAGCTCGCACATCGCGCGTCTCACTTCTTCAGCGACGCTCCCGCTGCACATGATCTCCTTCAGGCATCTCTCAACCATCAGTGCCGTCACCTGCTCTTCTTCGACGCGGATCGCGTGGCAACGCAGGACCAGGCGACTCCGGCGTCTGTATCATCCGTAACGACGTGAACACTGCGGAAACCTCAGTAGACTAGCGTGCTGCCATGAGTCTCGTAGCCTCCTCCACGACCAACACCCAAGCAGAATATTTCCGTGACAGAAGTTCTGTCTCGCCAGGTTGAGACTCCACGTGTGTACGCAACTGTTGTAAGCCTTTTGTCAGTACCAGCTGAGGAATGGCCAGTGGCGAAGTAGCTGATGCCAAGGCGTGATCCAGACTCCAGCAATCCCCTGAGCAAACGCTGCATCGACACATCTGAAGCATGGCGAGTAGGAAGGGCTCACGATGAGAGAGCCATTGTCCGATGGATCGTGCTGACGCGATCTACCACTAACAGCGTCTTTTGGCGTCCGTATGCTGGCTGCTGTAGAGGCTCGGTAAGGAAAAAATGAATCCCTTCGCAGGGCTTCGGCTGCGTCGAAGTCGATACAGTACCAGAGAGCGAACTCCAACAACAGCGACGCAATGTGGTCTTGTCTCATTGCGCTCACCTCATGCACCGATCGCTCTCTACGTCTACAAGTTCAGTATCACTCCTCAGAACGTCTTTCAGTTCGGCAAAACGCGCAACAAAACAAAAGTAAATGATCAACATCATTACTTCTTACCCGACAGCGAGCATCTCACTACCCGTTTTCAGATGAGGCCTCGCTCATTCCCGAGCGTGCGACTCAAGAGCTCCACCACCTCGTCCGCTGACGGACGCGCGTCCGCGTCAAACGCCATGCACGCCCGCGCCAGGCGCACAATCTGCTCGTCCGCGTCCGCTGAAAACTCGACCACCAGCTTTCCCATCGACACCTGCGTGATGATCGCCAGGTCGTTCATCGGCGCGCCGTCCACATTGTACGGGATGCGGTGCGTGTCCAGCTCCGACAGCATCACGCCGAACGAGAAGATGTCGGCCTTGTCGCTGTACCGACCGCCCTGCATCACCTCGGGTGCCATCCAGCGCAGCGTGCCGACGCTCGCCGTCATCGTCTGGTCCGCGCGCTCGCGCGACACGCCAAAGTCGATCAGTTTGGCCTCGTGCGACGTCGACAGCAGCACGTTGCGCGACTTGAGATCGCGGTGCAGCACCTGCGGCCGGCGCGAGTGCAGGTACGACAGCGCCTCGATCATGTGCAGCGCGATGCGCAGCTTGTGCGGGTTGAACCCCGTTGGACGCCGCTGCGTGTGGTACATCGTCAGCAACGACCGAAGATCGCCGCCGCTCATGTACTCGGTCACGACGTGCACGTCGGCCGACGTCTCCCACGCGACGCCGACAAACAGAATGATGCGCGGGTGCTGCAGCGACGCCATCAGCTTGGCCTCGCTCAGGAACGACGTCAGCTGCTTGATGTCGTGCCGGTGCTGTGGCGACAGACGCTTGATCGCCACCGGCACGTTGCGGTACTCGCCGACAAACACCTCTCCGAACGCACCGTGGCTGATCTTCTTGTCCACCAGCAGATCCGACATCGAGATGCGCGTTTGTTGGATCTCGGGATCAGCGAGCGCGGTCTCGGCGGCCGTCTCGAACGCCTGTTGTTGCTGTTGCTGAGCAGAGGTGCCGTCGCTGTGATACGTCGACACGAGCGTGTCGCCCTGTCCGGACGACGTGTTGGTCGCGTGGTTCTTGGACAGCAGCTCCATCGTGAGCGTATGGTTGTGCACGTGCGACGTGGAGCTGTTGGCGTCAATCGCGAAGGTGTCATGGTTAGCGTTTTTGGCTTCTTTACGGCTGCATCGACGACGGAGGAACCACGCGATGGCGACGAGCACGAGCACACCGACGACGGCGCCGATGATCGCAGGCGTGGAGCTGCTGCCGCCGCCGCCACCGCCTTCTGCCTTGGACGGAGCGGCCGTCGCTGGGCTGCTAGTCGTGACGCCTCCGCTCCCCGGCACAGGCGTCGCCGCGGATGGCGAGGTCGTGGTGGTATTGTTCTTGCTGGAGCCAAAGTTGCAGGTGGTCTTCAGGGGTTCGACGATGTCCTTGGTCAGCGAAGCTCTACCGATAGTGCAGTTTGTCGTGATATTCGCCGCGTAGAACTCCACGATGAAGGCCTCGCAGTCCTTGGAGATACACAGGCGCTTGATGTCGTCGAGCAACGGCTTGCTGAAGTCGGGGGAGTTAACCCCCAGTACGTTCATGCACGACACGAACGAACTGAGACTGCTCTGGTCCAGCTCCGGTAGCGCGCACGGGTCGTCCGCCGCGAGCACGACCGAGACGGCGCCAAGAAACAGTGGAGCGGTGAGGCACGTGACGGCGGCGCGCATCGTGCTCGAGTCTCGAGTCTCGACTGGGCAGAGCGCGCGGAAACAAACGAAGACTGAAGCGGCATTCCTCCACCACGCAGCACCCACGAGGAGCTCTCATATCGAGAGCCGCTCGCCGTCCCTGCTGGTCCGAGGGAACAGGCACTCACACACGCATCCACTCGTTCGCATCCCACCGACACGTCATCTGACGTGGCCTTTTCGGACCAACTGGTCGACAGGAACGGGACGGAATCATCCGTTGCCAACAGACTCGTTGGTGTTGCTGTTCGCTCAGGCTCCGGCTCAGGCTCCAACGGTGACCGCCACACCACAAGCACTACACTGTACTGCTTGCAGCAGCTGGTGATGGTGGGGGATCTAAGTCAGTAGAGCATCAGTGCCTTGGCGCTATCGCTCGGACGAGTCCTCTGTTGTCCTCAAGAGCTCACCGCAGTCCTGTCATCAGGACCCGAACAGGCAAGCAATGCGGCATCGGCGAAAAAAAACCGGTTTGATCCGGATCCAAACCACACGACCGATGTCAATACATCATAGAGAAACTGGCTAAAACCGACTTGTATTGTTTTGCCATCACAGCACGAAGCGAGCATGTGCACCGGAATCGACGCACCCACATGGACTGTAGTCGGAGCTTGAAGGGTCCGCACTGCGGCTCCGTGTGGAAAAGGAAGGCGTTTACTTCGATATATGGTATGTCCCCGTGTCCGATGGCTGTCGAGCACACGCCACGGGTGTTCAATCCCGTCGAAGCACGTTGCCCGTGGCGCACACGCAGTCGGCAGCGAAGTCAAAGATCAGCAGCACAATCTCTCGGCTGAGTGTCGTCAGAGCGCTCCGACCAGACGCGACGTCGTGCTGTCGTCGCCTGCCGTGGTCGATGGCGCTCAGAAACGCCAGCTTGTTGTGAATGGACAGCGGCAAGGAATACTGGCGACAACGGAGCTGCGCGATCGCGTCCACCATCTCTCGGTGCCTGTCAGCGACGTTGGCAGCCACTTGGATAGCCAACCAGCGCAGCTGAGGGTGCTGCTTCGCGACGAGATGCATCTCACGCAGCAAGACCTCGTCGGTGGCTTCGTCCGCGTGAGACACGATGATCGTGATCTCTCTCAGTGACTGCGACATCGCCGATGTGGCATCTTGTAGCTCGCTCGCAAACGAAGAGATCGATGCGCTGTCCTCGACGGCATCAAGCCAGATATCGACTGCGTCAAGCTTCAGTCCCTGATGGAACATACGGACGATCGATACAAACGACTCGAGCGAGCCACCGCTGATGTTGAGCCGCTCAAGGTTCGGGCAACTCACGGGAAGCACTGCCACCAGGTCATCGATGCGTTGATTGGCACCGAACCGCAAGGATAGTGAGAGCAGTGGGTGTCCGATTCTCAGAAGGAAGCGATGAAGGGCTGGCACTCGTTGCGCGTCGGCTGCTACTGCCTCGCCATCGACGTCGTCTCCACTTTCATCTTCATCGTCGTCGTTATCGTCTCCTTCGTCGTCCGAGTCCACCCCAGAGCCGACATGAAGTGTGAGGCGTCGTATCCGATGACTATGGACGTTCCAGGCGTCGCTGCTGACGGTGGAGAGCTCGCACATCGCGCGTTGCACGGCGCAGACGCCGACATGAGGAACAACCAAAACCACAAATTGCTCGGTCTCCAAAAGTACGTCGAGAACGCTGTCTTGCTTCAGCGTCCACGGGTTCGTCATTGCATCACCATCATCCGAAGGCGCGATGAATGTGCAACCGTTTCCCCATGCCTCAAGCACGGTGCCTTCCTTCACAAACGCCTGAATGGGAGCACTGAAAACATCAGATGTTGCGACACCAAAACCTTGGAGATACTCGGTGGACAGCAGCCACGCGCACGGATTCCGAGCTCGTGTCAGGCGGTCAAACGCCTCTATGTGCCTATCTCGCAGTCGTCCACTGATGATTAGTTGGGAAAACGCATGCGTTGCCGAGGCACTGAACATCGCATACAAAGCCCACGGCCACAGCAGCTTGTGCATCCAGCCTTGCCTGAGCTTCAACAGCAGCACATCCCGTACATGCATCAGCGTTGACGCCATGGCGACTGCATCGTGAAGTCTTGCGTGAAAAGCGCTACTCTCGACTCGATGAACGCGCGCATCGGTCGGCTTGAGACGCACTGGAGAAGAATGCGGCGGCTGCAAGACACACTGCAGTCAGTCGTGGCGTCTCGACACCGACACGTCGTCTTCGAATCCTGGTATCTCGAGCAGTGCGATGCCAACAGCTTCGTTTCGACGCAGCTCAGCCACTTGATACACGAGATCTTGATCGCTCAGCAATCGGCCATGAGAGCGGATCTCCGCACAGACTTTGACAAGCCGGAAGGGACGCGACGTCGGTTGATCTGGCACGATCCGTTTCTGCTGCTGCACCTTGCGGATGTCTTCGAAGAGCGTTATTGACACGAGGCCAATGCCAAGTTCGAGATGAATCACAACAGGAATGATGAACTGTTCCAGCTCTTGTCGCTGGCGCTTGGTCATGCCAGCTCGCTCCATCACCTTTTTTCGGTAGCCACCGAATCGATCGTCCAGGAATGCGTTGCGCATGAGCAACAGCGTCTCCAGCGTATCAGCGAGAGGCGACTCGCCAGTGCGCTCACGGGACAGCGAGAACACCACGAGGCGTTCGCAACAGAGCCTCGCCAGCGCAGTCTCACATCGCGCCGTTGGCCTCGTTGGCAGGAGCTCTCGCACATGAACTAACCAAAGGATGCTCGCCAGCTTTTGGATCCACGCGCCGCGATCGCAGATCTGGAGCACCGCGAGCAGCTCCAGCGCTGGAGCTACGCTTCGCCGACAACGCTCGTCACCATCGTGCTGGCCGTCGCGCCCAAGCCAGACGTGGAGCCCCTCGAATACACTGCCGAATCCGACGTCGTCGACGACATGGGCGGTGGCGCGGTCGCGGAGCGCTGCACGAAGCGCCTCAGTGATGGTCGCGTCCATTTCCATCCAGCGCCTGGTGGGTCGTTGTGAATCGCCGCATCGCAAGTGGCAGAACGCTTCAAGTTGTTTGAGCCATGTGGCGATCGGATGGGTACAAATGGGTTCACCTGGGGTCTAAAGGAGAGTGAATGGGATGGGCACACACCAAATGTCCGTAGACTAAACGGGGTGAACAGAACACATTATTGTGGGTCTTGAGTCCGGACATCACTCGCTTACCGCGAGTTGCCCCAATTGGGTGCCACGTGCTGGACGGCGCGCTGGCGCGTTAGCGTTGGTGTTGGTGTTGGTGTTTGCACCGTACTAGTTTGATCGAAAGAAATCTTCCAGCACAAACGCGAAGGAAACCCGAACGAGCGCTGATTCGTGTCGTGATCACTTTTTGTTCTCCCCTCCGCGTCCTCCTCCTCCTCCCGTTCTCCGCTCCGCTCCTCTGCTCTCCCCACCTCACGAGCGAGGAGCTATGAGCGACCACCGCCACCACCGCCTCTCGTCGGCGTCCTCCATGTCCTCGGGGACGACGACGACCGCGGCGCCTGCCGCCCACAATGCTGCCGCGGCGCCGTACTCGCTCTTCCTGCGCGTGCATTCGGCCGAGCGCCTGCAGCTCGCGACGTCGTCCAACGCCTACTGCAAGCTCTATCTGGGCGAGACGCCCGTGGTCAACGCGACGCACTCGACGCTCTCGAACCTCTTCATCAAGGACGCCAAAGACGCCGAGGGCGACGCGCACACGACGTTCCACACCAACGTCGTGCCGGTCTCGATGGCGCAGCAGGCCGTCGTGTGGAACCAGAAGTTCCAGATCGCGCTCGAGAAGCCCAAGAAGACGGTGCTCAGCATCCGCGTCAAGAACCAAATGCCGATCTACTGTCCGTCCATCGGTGCATGCGCTGTCGCGCTCAAGCAGGTGCCGATCGGGCAAACGGTCGATCAGTCGTTTCCGCTGTACAAGGGCGACAAGCCCGTTGGTAGCATCCGTCTGCAGATCGTGCTCAGCGAGAACAAGCCAAAGAAGAGCAGTAACGATGACGCCGAAGAGGAAGAGGCACTCGCGCGCGAGCTGCAGTTGCAGCGGCAGCGACGCGAGAAGGAAGAGATGGAGCGACGTCGACGACAGAAAGCGGAAGAAGAGGAAGAGCGTGCTCGACGAGCGCGTGAAGCCGAGGAACGTGCGCGAATCTTGCGCATGGTCGAGGAAGACATGCGGCAAGAGAAAGAGAAGAGTCAACTGCAGCCATCGAAGCCAAACACCAGTGCAGTGACGGCCAATCGACGGGTCGTGGGCACAAGGAAGGCACCCGACAACAATCGAGACAGCGACTCGGAAGGATCCGTCGGCACCGCCGACGAGATGGAGCGTAGCGACAAGCGAGGAAACCAACGCGAGCCAGGACGTCACGCAGCGCTGGACTCGAGTCTCAATGGATTAATCGATCACGTCGTGCAGGACGCGCTGCCGTCGGATTCCGACTCGGACTCGGATGCAGACGCGGAAGAGATCGCTCAGCTCACGACCCAAATTGAGGCGCTGGAGCTGCAGCTGAACCAGTTGCGACTGCGACTCAAACTGAAGCAGGACGCAATCAAGCTGCGGAGGTCGAGCAAAGCGTCCAAGCACCACGCGTCTCGAGCCGACACGTTACGCATGTCGGACGATGAGCAGGACGCGCAGCGGAGAAAGACGTCAGCCCACTCATTTGCGTCCGACAGTGAGCGGAAGAAGTTCAACAAGTCGCCGACAAGGCGGGACAGCGCGTCCAAGGCGGTTCGCACGAGCGACAAGCTGCGACGCTCTAGTAAGGGGAGCAACAGCAGGAGTGGCTCGAGCAGTGACGACAGCTCGAGCAGCGACGACGACAAACGAAAGAAAGCCAAGAAATCCAAGCGCTCCAAGCGACCATCGACGCATAAACCGGTCGTGATACAGTCCATGACGCCCGATCAGATCGCCAAGAAGACCGGTCGAGACCCGACGTCGGCGCCGTCGACGGAAGATCTACTTGAGGCCGTGAAAAACGTCTCGGAGCTCGCGTCCACTGACTCGGACAACCTCTTGGAGGCAATTCCCACCGCGTATGAGGCTGCGAAAAGCCTCGCGCCGATTGGAAAGTATCTGGGTCTCAAGCTGCACGAGCTCTCGGCCAAGGCCGCTCAGCATGGGTCCAATGGCAATGCTGGGGAACAGGTGCAGCAAGTGCAACAGGTTCAACGTGTGCAACAAGTGCAGGTCATCACGCCCGCTCCTCGCAAGAATCGACCAAGCAGAAGTCCAGAACCGACCAAGGAGCGTGCGTCCACCAAGCCGTCGAGCTCGCCCGCCACAGCTCGAGCCCCAGTGGCGCCAGCGTTTGACGTCGAGAAGTTTATGAAGGACGTGGAGAAGAACAATGGTGACAGTTATAAGGCGTACATGCAGCAATCGCAGGAGCAGCAGAAGAAGGACGCTGCTGATATGAAGAAGATGATGGACGACGTGCAGAAGACCAACACGAGCATCTACTCAGCGTACATACAGCAAGTACAGGCCCAACAGCAGCAGGCGCCAGCGTTCGACATCCATCAGCTCATGCAGGACGCGCAGCAGAGCAACACCGACATTTACACCACGTACATGCAACAGCTCAGCGGCAGCAACGGCAGCGATCAACAGCCACCACCTCAACAACAGCAGGTATCCTACGCTCCAAACGGCGGCAACGCCTTCGACATTGGCAGCATGTTCGTTGGGCAGCAACCGACCGACGGCACCGACGCTGCTGAACAAACGTCCTACTACTTTTAAGCGACGTGTATCATGTCACAGAGAGACCAGTTTGGTGTTTGATTTGATGGACAAGTCACGGATATTGTCGAGAAGCTCTGTAAACTTTCGAAAAAAAATATCAGGAATACCGGTATACCCACCGGTTTCCCCTGGGTTCATGGCAGAGGCTGGAGCTCTTCGCCCCTCACTCTCGAGGTCTCTTCCATGGCTTCATCATCAATTTGACGACGTCCCCAGCTGGCGCTCCGTCCATTTCAGTCACTCACTCGCGCGTTCCACTCCTCGTTCTCACTCGCCCGCGGTCTCGCCACTCAGTCCGAACGAATGGCCGGAGAAAGCTGCACGCTGTCGCTGTGCGTGCACTCGGCGGAGCTGGACGCGTCCACGCACGACGCCTACTGCAAGCTCTACCTCGACTCGCACGACCTCACGGGCGGCACGGGGCTCGGCAGCGGCAACAACCACCACCACGCCGCGGCCGAGTCGCCGTCGCCGCTGGACGACCACCGAGAGGACGGTCCGCGGTCGTTCCACACGCAGCCCGACCGCTCGGCGAAGAAGACGAGCTCGCCGCTTTGGAACGAGACGTTCACGGTCGACGTGCTGGACCGCCGCAATGAGATCCTCACGATCCGCGTGAAAAGCAAGAAGCTGCTGCACGTCTCCGCGGTCGGCGCGTGCGCGATCCCGCTACGACAGATCCCAGTCGGACGCCCCGTGGACCAGTGGTTCCCGCTGCAAAAGGGCAACAAGCGCCGCGGCAAGCTCCGCCTGCAGCTCACGCTCTCGTACACGTCGGCACCTCCGTCTGCCACGACCGTCTCGGCGCCAACGGCGGGGTCGTCCCCGTGGTCGTCGTCGTCGTCGCCGATGCCGTCGTCGCCGGACGCCCCGGCCAACTACCAGCCGCGCTCCAGTGTCGACCGCCGCCGCAGCACGGGCCCGCGCCGCTCGAGTCTCGAGCCTGCGACGCCGCCAATCTCTGCGGGTCGAATGAGCAGCTCCTCTTCGCTGTCGCGTGCGTCGGTATCGTCGTCGTCGGGTTCGAAGCAGCACCAATGGCAGACGATCGCCTCGGCGTCGTCGTCATCGTCGATGACGTCGCCGCCACTCAACGCGTCTGCCCCGCCACCGGCACAGCAACCGCCAGCTCGGCCGCTGTATCAGCCAGAGGAAGAGCCCGTGAAGCCCTCGATTGCGTCGCCACAGAAGCTCCATCCGTCGCAGCCTCCGCCGCAGCCGCAGTCGCGACCGGTGCTGACGTCGATGGAGAGCGACGACGATGAAGACGAAGCCGGTTTCCCACGCGTCGCCGAACTGCACCGATTGGAAAGCGATCTCATCGGCGAGTACAGCGATGACGAAGGAGGTTTTGGCACGGCGCTGGAAAGCAAGGCGTCGTCCTACAGTATCAAGATGGAGGCGGTGGTGGAGGAGTCTGCCAAGCAGCTCACGACGGCGCTTTCAAGCGACGTCGAGATCGCTCGTCAGACCATCAATCACCACGTCGCGCACGAGGAGCTCCAGCGGCTCGAGCAGCTCCGCTCGCCTGTGAGCCAGGATGCCAACGCCACAGACGACCGTTCGTCGATCGAGATCTCTCGCCAGACACGCGTCGCGGTGCCTGCAAGCGAGCTCGCCAAGCTCGCGTCGTCGCCGTTGGCTGCGCATATCGACGAGTTTGTCGAGTCGGATCAAGAGGAAGAAGACGACGCCACGAACAAACCATCTACCACAGACCCTGCGCTGGAAAAGCGGGCGAACGGCGATACGGAGATCTGGAATCGCTACCCGAGCTCGTCGTCGAGCGAGGAGCTCGAGTTGCAGCTGCCGTTCCCGGATGAACCACTGAGCGAAAGTGTCGAGCCGCCGAAGGAAGAGGCTCTGCGTCGCTCAAGTGCGGAGGTGGCAGTTGTCGAAAGCCATGAAGTGAATCCGTTTGTGGAGCCCGCGTCGCCGTCGGACTCGGAAGGAGAGGAGGAGCACGTGGACGCTGCTGTCCACGTTGCGTCTGACGAGCACGACCGTGAGCATCCAGTGGACGCGGCCGTCGTGGTTGACAGTGATGCAGCTGACGAGGAGGACGTTGTCGTTGGCATCGCCGTGGAGGTTGAGGAAGACGTCGACGTCGCGTACGCCATCTCGGTGGAGGAAGCACCATCAAGTCATCTTCACGAGGACGTGGCGGTGGCAGTCGCGACGACCGAGACGGAGTCGGGCGCGACGCACTCGCGAGTCTCGTCGTCTTCCAGTCTGCTGTCGTCCACGTCGGTGACAGCAACGGAAGAGAAGACTGTGGAAAGCGCCAAAGCTGTGCAGGTGGAGACGTCGCAAGAGGCTGCGATCGAGAGCGCTGCAGCGGTGGCGATGCAGCAGCACGACGTGGACGTGCGAAGCACGAAGAGCGTGTCGGTGTCGTCCACGCACTCGAAGCACTCGTTCGTGTCGGAGGACGTCCAGCATTCGTTCGTGTCGGAGCAGGCTGATCATTCGTTCGTGTCGGAGCAAGCGGATCATTCGTTTGTGTCGGAGATGCCGGATCATTCGTTCGTTTCAGAAGCTGCGGATCACTCGTTCGTCTCGGAAGTTGCGAATCACTCGTTCGTTTCGGAAGCCGCGGATCACTCGTTTGTCTCGGAACCACCGAGTCATTCGTTTGTGTCGGAGAATCCGGAACACTCATTCGTGTCGGAGAACCCGGATCATTCGTTCGTGTCGGACGACCCGGGACACTCGTTCGTTTCGGATGAGCCTGGACATTCATTTGTGTCCGACGATCCGGGTCATTCATTCGTGTCAGAGCGACCACCGTACGCTGGTGAGCATCGGCGCCACTCGTTCATCTCAGCGAGTGCTGTGATCAGCCAATCGGCCTCGATCACTGAAGAACCGCGACACTCGTTTATTGCCGAGGAAACAACCCACTCGTTCATCTCGGAAAGCTCGGATCACTCTTTCATCTCCGAGAGTCCCCAGCACTCGTTTGTGTCGGATGATCCGGGCCATTCGTTCGTGTCGGAGCATCCGTCCGGTGAATCCTTCGTTGCGACCGCAGGCATCACAGTGCGTCACACGCATTCATTCGTGTCTGAAGACGGTGATCACTCGTTCGTTTCGGATGACCCCGGCCACTCCTTCATTTCGGAGCGTCCGGGCCATTCGGTTGTGTCTGAAGCCGACGTGGCGACGCTGTCGGCAACGATCAGCGAAGGCGATGAGAACTCGCACCGCGTCTCACGATCGTCTTCTTCCAGCGACGACGAAGCACTGCCGTGCTCTGCGTCCTCCTTCATCGAGGAGCTGGCGGTTGATGTGACTCCAGCGAAGGACGAGACTCGAGAATCTCTTTCCAGTGAGGAAGATCCAGACGAGGAACTATCCCTGGTTGGTGTGTACCATGAAGACGTGGTAGTCGCGCACGCCTCCGCGGACAATGAAGTGGTGGAGTCTACGACCACGGTTACAACCACGGTCGTCTCCACTGCCGACCGAGCTTCCTTGTCGTCATCTTCCTCCTCCTCCAGCAGAGATCGGCTAGCGACATCCTCGTTCATCGAGGAGCTCGCTGATGACGAAACTGCTGAGCGTCCTTCGACCACGAGCAGCTACGCCGCTCCTGCCGCCACGGTGCTGTCTCCACGTGCGTCCATCATCTCCAGTGACGGCGTGCGGGACAGTGACGTCCAGCAGACACGGATGAGCGAGCGCATCTCGTTTCGGTCGTCGCCTCGATCAAGCTCTGCGTCGTTCAGCCAGATCGAAGATGTCACGTTGGTGGCACAGACCACGACGACCACGGAGACCCTGCGATCGTCCGTGGTTTCTTCGCTCTCCAGCAGCTCGTCCTCTGAAGCCGCCGAAGAGGAGAAGTTCACTCAGCATCTTGACGACGACGAGGTGGACGTGCGGTACTCGACCATGTCCAGTGTCACCACAAACGGGCATGACGACCCGACACTGTCGCACACGTGGATTGACGAGCCATCGACGAACGTGGAGCTCTTGGATCTGCTGCGTCGCGTGTCGAGAGCATCGGATGCCGACGATCTGTCGCCACCAACGCGCCCGATCGATGGGTCTGCTGTCGTCGTGGAGCCGATTCAGGAACTTCCCGAGCGGCCCGAGGCATTGACATCGACGCTGCTGAGCACAGGCGAACCCGAGCGCGACCCAGAGGAGATCGCGAAGGCCCTGGCTCAAGCGATTGCTGCTGCTCAGCAGGAGAGTGCACTAGAAGTTGAGGTGG
The DNA here is from genome assembly GCA_022836835.1 of Pythium insidiosum. NCBI lineage: Eukaryota > Oomycota > Peronosporomycetes > Pythiales > Pythiaceae > Pythium > Pythium insidiosum. The sequence goes on along the minus strand of JAKVDI010000032.1, from coordinate 179,653 downwards.
CTGAGGAGGAGACCGTGGTGACTGTGCGAAGCCGGGCATCCTCAAGCTCCAGCTCCAGTGATGACGAAGAGATCGTTGCTGCACCCGCCGACCCCGAGCCGGTGCTGATTGCGGAGGCACCGATCGCGATCACCGTCAAGCCGAAGGTGATGGTGGTGCAGCCGACGCTCTCTCTTAGCTCCATGGATGTCGCAGACTCGAATGATGACGAGAAGGCAGCGCAAGCAGCGGCCGCTTCTGAGGCGGACCCTCAGCCTTCACCCAAGCCTGTGCCTGCTCCTGTTGACGCACCCGATACATCTTGTGCACCCACCGCCGCAGAGGAGCGACCGATGTTGAGACACATGTCGACGACACTCACGGCGACGCAGCTGGAGATGGCGGCGGATGACTGCCTGCCGTCCGATAGCGATGACTCGTCGGTCTGCGGCTCGGACGACGAGTTCAACTTCGACTCGGACTCGGACTGAGCCCGCCTTCATGGCTGATGTTAAATTCATTTTCAAGTTTACTCTATGTCAATCACATGCTGCGCGAACTGATCGTCGCAGCCCCCTGATCTTCCGTGCATTCTGCGTTCTCTGGGTCGTTTCAGACACACACCCACTGTTCGTTCAGCGCTCCTGCCCACAGTCCACGCCGGCCGCCGTCACAGCGAGCGTCACAGCGAGCGTGGGTGACGTAATGGTGCCGCCGCAGCAGCTGGAGGCGCATGGTCGACCGAGCAGCCATGGCGTGTGTGGCGCTTCATGCGCCAGGAAGAATGGAGCAGACGCATGGGATGGCTGTGTGGGTGAGGAAGGAGCAGCCATCGCCATCCACACCCATTAAGCTAGTCTTCCTGTGGAAGATATCGCAGTGAGGCATGTTCCAGCACGCGTCCGGAAACACGAACGAGAGGGCGTGATCTCTGGACGAAGCGCCGCACACGACACTGCAGAAATCCGGACTTCAGTTCTGTGGTGGACTGCGACAGGCTTCGCATCACCGCCGGCCAAACGGCGCGACAAGTCAACAGCAGCAAGCGCGGTTCTGAGTTCTGATAAAGTGGCCTCTCAACCCACCTGCTTTTGTGATTTTCGCCCCGGCTGGTCCCGCCGAGCAGGTCCAGAGAGCAAAAAGCTGTTCTCTGCTCCTCGCCGCATTTGCTCCGGCTCCGTTCGGTGCGCGGTCTGTGATCGCATTGCAAGACACGCACAGCGTGCACACAGCCCCCGCATCAGGACGACAACACCAACGACGGAACACACCAACAACAACCGCACACCCAACCCTCGCTCGCTCCAACAGCCCGCACCGACAAACACACGACGCCCGCCCGACAGACTGTCGCCGGAGCACCCCATCGCCATCGCCAGCTGGTCGCAGGGCCGTTCCTGTGCCACGGTGGGCGCCCATTGAGGTCAAGTCTGTCTTGGGTCAGAGTCTCAGAGACGACGGACGCCGGCGTCTCTGGCGTTCGGTTTCTCGAGCGGGCTTCCATCCCATCGACCCGAACGAAGCGCAACACCATCGAGGCTTGCTTTCCCAACAAAACCGAACGGCCGGTCGTCGGGCACCAACGTTGGCGACCCACCCCACCTGGCCGCGACCCAACCTCGCTAGCGAGAGCTCACTGCGGAAGCCCTCGAGGTCGAGAGATCTCGTCCGCTTGATCTCGCTCTGTTCTGTTCATGGAAGCGCGACGATCCTCGACGCCGCGGTCTCGGCGCAGAGGACTCTCGCGGCCGCCCACGCCTCCGCCGGCGCCGACGCTCGCGCTGCCGGCGCGCTACCGACTGCTTCTGCGGGTGCACTCGGCCGAGAGTCTGCGGCATGCGTCCTCGGCGGGACTCTACTGCAAGCTGTACGTCGGCGACCACGAGATGACGCACGGCACGCGCTCGAGTCTCAAGCGGTTTCTCGGCAACAACGACCGCAGCGACCTGCCGCACGCGGTGGCGCCCTCGCCGGAGGTGCTGCCGATGCGCGTGCTCAAGACAAACGTCCGCAAGGACACGCGTGGTAGTCCCGCGTGGAAGGAGATGTTTGAGATTCCGGTCGCCGATCCGATGCGCGAGGTGCTGAGCATCCGCGTGAAGCACGCGCGGCTCATGACGACGTCGGTCGTCGGCGCCTGCGTCGTCACGCTGCGCGATCTCACGGACGAGTCCGAAGACCGACGCGTGCTGCTGGTCGACTCGCACCGACGCCCAGTCGGGCGCCTGCGACTGCAGCTGCGACTTGTGGACGACGCGATCGCGAAGCCCGAGGACGACGACGAGGAAGACGCCGTCGCGGATGGAGAGACGCCACCGACGGACCGAGCGAGCGGCCCTGTGAGTCGAGAGAGCCGCATGATGGACTGTCGGCTGACGATGCCGACCGAGATGCGGCTATCGACAAGGCAGTACATGCAGTCGAGGCGGCGATCCACGAGAAGCTCGTCCACGGCGTCGTCGTTCATCAGTCGAGAATCTGGGGAGAGTGTGTCCACCGCAGCGAGTGACTCCATCGTGTCTGACCACTCGCTTCGCGCTGGCTCGGTGCCGATGGTGACCGAGTACCCGCTGAGCAAGGAGGCGTACGGAGCGCCCAACCAGGAGCCATTTAATCGGCCCGCGAGCACACCGTCATTACGGCTAACGATGCGGGATCTTCTGTCAACGGACGACCAAAAGGGCAGTGACACGGTGCTAAGCCGCGGGCCCATGAGAGCAGAGGAACTCGGTACGTGTCCATCCGTTTTTTTACAAGCAGAGCCATTCTGTGGTTGCTTACGTTTCTGTTGGGTTTGTCGTACAGAAATGACCAAGCCAGAGGTGGAGGTCATTCGACGCCATGTAGAAGCCATCAAGACAGAAGATCGCAGTCCCCGGACGACCGATAACACAGCAGACACCTCTGAAGATGACGACGACCGAGAACGCGACCGCAGCGCTCTCACTGTCGAGTTTGACTTTGATACGCTTGAAGTTCGGCCATCGTCACGTCAGCCAAAGCTGAGTCCTGTGCGGTCCTCCGCGGTGTCAGCGCAGGCAGGCTCGGCTAAAGACGAAGTTGTCCGAGGCAACAATGCCCCCGAGTCCTCCGAGTCGTCCGAGGAGGATGAGTTGGACCCCGATCGAGACGGCGAGTTCCCCCGCGTCTTCTTGCGGTCGACAATCACGCGCCTGCTTCGCCGGGAGAGCGTGAACGTCGTCATGGACGAAGAGGACGCCGAGTACGACGAGCTGGATGATATGCTTCCTTCGTTTGAAGAGCTCCCGATCCTGGACTGGGGCAAGATGAGTTTTGTCGAGGAGATCGACCTCGCGACGCCGACCAGCGCGGCATGATCCCGTCCCCTCTCTCTCTCTTTTCTGTCTCTCTGTGTAGTCACTGTGCTCCTCATCGAGGAGCCGGCGACTCTCTTTAACTTATGAGTGTGGGGATTCGTGTGCATCCCCATCAGTGAGTCTACAATCAATCAATCAATCAATCGATCCACCACGAAATGAAACGAGATGGCTTCATTGCTTCAGTACAGTGACATGTATCCATCCATCCATCCCTTCGATCCTCTCGATCTCCATTTTCGTGGAAAGAATTGTCGGTTGTTGGATCATGCGATCGCCGCTCTCGACGCAGAAGACGCCAGACCAAGCGGCTGCTCTCATCCAAGCACGCGTCCGCGGCGCACAATGTCGAGCGCGTCAGCAGCGCCTCATTGTATTCCCTCTCTGTTCTCTTCCCCTTTGGCGTCTCTCTCGTGTTCAGACTCCACTGACTCGTGAATCTGCTCCCACAGCAAGCAGTCACTCGATTGCAAGCGCGACAGCGAGGACGCTACACGCGTCGCGAGTTTGCGCAGCTTCTCGAGTTTTACAATGAGCAGGTGTCGCATGGATCTATGTTGCCTCGCCACACACACGACACAGAGCCCTTCACCGTCGCAAATTGTAGGCGTCCTACCTGGAGCAAGCGCGGCAGCGGCAGCGGCGCATCTGGCAGCACGAGCAGGAGCTCTACTTCCTGCAGCACACGACGTCGGACCAACTGGAGTGGATCCGTGGCCTGCAGCACCGTCGCGCCGCGCGTGTGATCCAGCGCGAGTGGCGCCGCAGTCACCCGCCGCAGCTGCGGCACTTGGGGCCGCACGACGAGTCGCCGCCATTCGATCCGTTCGGGTTCGCAGCGGAGCTCGCGTCGGCAGCTCCGGTCGAGACGTCGGAGGACGAAGCGACCGAGTTCTTTGCAGAGGATCGCGCCGTGGAGGTCGCGGTGCCGTGGCGACTGGACGCCGAGACACTGGCGCGGCGTCGCCGCGAGCTTCGAGAGCGGTGCGTCTTGTAGTTGACGGTGGATACAGAGCTGAGAAGGTGACCAACTCTGTAGCCTTCACAAGAAGCAGCAGCAGCAGAAGCAACAACAGACAGTGGCGACTGCAGGAACTTCCTCCTCCACCACCTCCTCTTCTTCTTCTTCCGATAGTGGCAAGCGACGCGAGCTGTTTGAGAGACTGGTCGCCATGCGACAGCGCACCGCCGAGAGGCTTCAACGCGTGCACGCGTCGCACCGACGCGATCGCGCAGCGAGAGACCTCGAGACCGCGCGACGACTCGAGAGCTGCGACCGGCGGCTCGCGTTTCTCTTGGACGAGTCGCGCACGACGTCGCTACTGAGCAAACGCGCGTCGTTCGAGCGCGTGCAGCGCGAGCGTCAGGCGTTCACGACCGTCAGCAACGCGTGGAGCGAGCGCCGCAGACGCGACGCCTGGCGACACCACACCCAGGCGCTCGCGAGCGTCGACGCCAAGACGTCATGGAGCGACACGTTCGTCGCCGGGCAGCATCGAGACATTCGCACGGTTTTCAGCGCGAGTCCATGGGAGCACGAGCAACAGATCTGGCAGCAGCGCCAGCAAGGAACCAAGCCGTCAGCCTCAGTCTCAGTGTCGGCAGCAGCAGGAGCACCAGAGACACCGACCTCATCTGTGGCGCATGACGTGCTGCATCGGCTGCAGCTCGGAGCAATTGGAATGGGCAAGAGAGGCGATGACGACAACCAGGCGACGCACGAGCTGCCAGAGCCCACGAGCGACCACGACGCGTCGCTGTGGTGGCGTGCGCACGCGACGCAGTCGCATTTCGGGTACGCGCATCTGCTGGCGGCGCGACGGCGGCAGGACGTGCTCCGACGGCTCAAGATCTCGGTATCGAATGACGACGTCGACGACAACGAGAAACAAAGCGAGATGGAGCAGCAGTGCGGCGTCATTACGCCCGAGATGGTGGCGAATCCAGCGCTGTATGCGTTGTACCAGGACGCGCTCGAGCGGCTCAGCGACCACGAGCTGCGAACTGCCGCGGAGCAGCGCCGCGTCGAGCGCGAGCAGGACGTCCAGCGCCTGGCGGACGAGCTGGAGGCGCAGATCGCACGCAACACTCGGCGTCTGGCGGACGCGCAGCGCGAGGCCGAGCGCGCGAAGGCCCGCGTGACCGTGGAGCAGCGCGCCGCGACGACGATCCAGCGCGTCGTGCGAGGGCAACAGGGCCGCCGCCTGGCGGAGGAGCACCGCGCGACGTACTTTGTGATGGTCCGCGGGCGCGCGATCCGCAAAGGAAAGTGCGAGGAGTGCGGCGAGCAGCGCGCGGTGCTCGAGTGCCGCGAGTGCGACGAGATCCTGCACTTTTGCCCCAACTGCTGGGTCCAAGTGCACGCCACGCGGCGGCGCAAGCTGCACGTCGCACTGCCGATGGCGATGACGGGAGCGGACGAGAAAGAGAGGAACGGGGCGCAGGAGAAACAGCAGCAGCAGCAGCAGAAGCAGCGTCGAGCGCTTGAGCCGTTGGTGGTGGAGAAGGAGCCGACAATGAGAGTGACTGGAAGAAAGGGGGTGCCACAAGATCTCAAGGTGAACGTGAACGACGTGGATACGAGCGAGCGCGTGAAGGATACGAAGGTCGTAGCACGTGAAGAGACAGCGCCGCCTAAGGCTGTCACTCGTGTGATTGAAGGACAAGCGTCCGTTGAGCAGCAGCCGAAGAAAAAGGAGAAGAAGGAGAAGACTCTACAAGAGCAAAGCACAGATGAGGAAACTGGCGCAGAAGCCAGCCAACATCAAGTGCTAGAGGCGAATCAAAGTGTGGTCGTGCTCTCTTCGACCGAGGCAGAGAATGCCAACAAGCCGACGGAGCTCACGAACGCGTCAGAGCATCCACCGCCTTCGTCGCTTGCTCTCTCTCCAGCAGTCGAGCGAGAGCAACCCATGGAAGCGCGAGGAGATAGGTCAACACCAACTGAAGACAAGGAGGACACGGCAGCGATGGCGCCATCAGCGCAAGACCAAACGCAGCCACAAGAGACGACAGAGCAGACGCAGCAGGAGGGTAACAGCACCCTGTGAAGATTACAAAGTGGCTCCTTACGTCAATGAGCGCGCGGGTTTGTAGGGTCCTGGGTGGTCGCTGTCTCGCTTCTCGGCGTGGACGCGTGCCACCTGCTCCCTCAACTCTTCTGAGGAGATGACGCGTGGCTTGTCACTTGCAGGAGCGTGCGGTGGATCGCGTCCAAGATTGTCGAGCGCCACTTTGGACGCAATGAAACCAGCCTTGCGGTCCCTCACGTTGGTCGTCGAGGTGTCGTTGCCCACTGGTTCCATTGTTGCGTTGATGGAAGAAGAAGAAGTTGGTATCAGAGAGAGAGAGAGAGAGAGAGAGAGAGAGAGAGAGAGAGAGAGAGAGAGAGGACCTAAAGGCGCCACGTCGCAAATGAAGAAAGAAGAAGCAAGTCCCAGGATGCATTGTGCCAACAACAAAATGAGATATCATGAAAAGAAGTGTATCTCCTCCTCCTCATAAATGTCTGCGCCTACGCTCCTCGCGCATCTTCACTGTGTGAGCTAGTGCTTGGCTCCTTCCACGTGCTCCCCAAGTGTTTCTTTTGCTCTCGTTCGAGCGCTGCCGAGTCCGTGTGCGTGGTGATCTTGGGGTCTTGCGCCGAGCGATTGCTCTCTTGCGAGGACGTCTCCATTGATGCGCGCGACGGACTCGTCGACGTGGCTTGAGGGTTGGGCATGGGCTCTGGCATCGTTTAGCTCGTACTGCTGTCGTGTTGCAGAGCTGTACGTGCTTGAGAAGTGGAGGCATGACGCACGCATCGAGGGCTCCGTGTGGCGGATGTGGCAGTTGATGGCAACTTCAACCTGTCACACGTCACACATTTGTGATAAATAAGGTGGACCACATGGATGAATTGAGTTTCCGAATTGAGTGGTCTTCGATTGATTGATCGTTGGGGACGTGCAATTCACGGCCCTCTTCTCGCGCACGAACTGTTCCAACAAACACGTGAATTGCGGCCAACGTTGGGAGAATTGAGTTGAGCAGGTGGGTCATGGAGCCATCGACCAACAGCAGTGAGCCGCCGCTGAGCGACATCCTGCCGCCAGATGAGGTCTCCACGACGACGTCCCCTGGCGCATCGACCACCACGTCGGCCCCGACGACTCCAGCAACCGCCGCTGCTGTTGCCAGCGACGCAGCGCTCTCTGTTGGAAGCAGTGTACCGGTCGTCGACGATGACGGCGCTGCCTCCGAGGCGACCGTCGCAATGATCGCTGCCAGCGGCGTCGTCGACACCGACGAAGCCGTCGCGCTGCTCCAGCGCCACGTGACGAGCCACGAGTCCACTTCCACGTCGACTTCCACCGCTTCTTCTTCTTCTGCTGCTGCTGCCGATGCTGTCGTTGCCGTCGCGATGCCGTCGGTCGATCCAACAACTTCAACTCCAACGACGCCAACGCAGACGCCAACGAACGCCAACGGTTCCAACAGTTCCAACGTCTCGGCGGTCTACCGCTGGTACGACATCGAGGCGACGCTGACGATCAAGCGCCGCGAGGAGTCGGCCATCGCGCGCTGCAGGCTCTGCCGGCAGCAGGGCCGGCAGGAGCGCAAGGCGAGCGTGCGCTTCAGCAAGAGCGTGACCTCGAACCTCTGGCGCCACCTCAAGGAGAACCATCCCGAGGTCTACGCGGCGTGCGCCAGCGAGAAGAAGAAGATCCAGATGCACAAGCTCGTGAGCGAACGCAAGCGCGCGCGCGACCGCAGCGACGTCGCCAGCGCCGGCGACAGCAGCGCGGCGTCGACCAGCGCGACGAGCACGACGGTTGCCACGACGACGACGACAGCGACGACGACGGTCGCGACGACCAGTGGCGCACACGATGAGAGCGACAAGCTACTGGACGTGGAGGCAGACACGGAGCGCCGTCGACCGCCCACGAAGCGCGCGCGCCGCACGACGCCGAGCAACGCGACGACGACGGTTGTAGCGGCTGCGGTGCCACACGCCGCGAGTGCCGCAACGCCGCCCGAGATGTTTTTCCATGAGCAGTACGCCGCGCTGAATGCGTCTCTTGCGACAACGTTCGCCGACTGCTCACTGTATGTGATGTGCTCGAGCACATTAACGAGCTCCGTCGAGATCATTGCTTCCGACATTCGTTTGCTTGGCGTCGGTGTCACACACAAGCACCGATAAAACTGATTAAACTCGGCGTCCAAACCGAGACCGTAGAGCGCGAGGAACGAGTCCGCGTCGTGTGGAACGCCCGCGCGCGGTTGCGGAACGCCAGACTCGAGCACAGCTCAATCGGCACCATCTCATACAACGACAGGAACGCTGCCGCCTCTCGAATGTGATCAGCATTCACGGGCTGCACACGTGACTTCTCTGCGTTGTGCGCACTCGTGACAGCGTCCAGCCATCGCGGTGTCGTGAAGCAGCTGCTTGGTGGGGAGTTGTCCACATTATTGTTTGCGGAGAGTATCACGGATGTGCTGAGTGATGTGATGGTATCGACAATTCTCGATGGCGCGCCATCCCGTCTCTTCGTGTTTGGAGCAGACGCTGCCCCCGAAGATGTGGCTGCCTTGAAGCCATTCTTCCAAGTGTTTGACCCGGACTCTGCCACTGTTCAAGCAGACATCTCCAGTCATGTCGTGGAATTGGAGACGCCGAGTGCCATCCTCCTCGAGCTCCCTAACGTACTCACTGGCCACACTATCCGTGATATGCTGTTAAAGATTCTTCATTTGATGGCGCACATCAAGCAATCACGGTCGACACGAGCTGTGCTGCGAAGAATCATGGTGGAAGAGTTTCGAATGGATGAAGATGCATACAATCAAGTGTTTGAGAGCGGCCCAGCAAGCATCACGGTGTCGATTTACTCGATTCATGACGTTCTGGCTTGTTCCATCAAGATGATGCCGACACTGCAGAGATACTTTGAGTGGCACAAAGATCAGCCGTCGGACTTTTCCAAGCTGATGCAACTAGCGTCACTCTCGCCATACGAGTGGGAGCGAGTGGTGTATCTCTCTTCGCTTGTCAAACCGTTCTCTGTCGCAGTCACCAAGCTGCAAGATGAGCAATACTTCATCTCGTCGCTCGTGATTCCCTCTGTCTATACGTTGCTGGAAAAGCTTCGCGATATCTCAAGTATCCCGACCTCAAGAGATTCCATGGATCTCCCTGAAGACATGGTGGCGATGAAGAATAACGCGTACGCGCGACTATCGTCAAGCTTTGGCTACCTCTTCCGCTCCCCAGATGCAGAGTGGTCGGAGAATCAGCGTCGGACATTCAACTTGCTGTGGGCAGCGACGCTTCTTGATCCTCGGACACGGCCATTCATCATCAAGGGTCCACTGGACCAAGTGTACTTTTGGGATCTCATCAAGGCGGAAGCGGCAAGACTTGCGGGGGCGTTGAAGGACTCCATGGACGAAGACAAAACGGATCTCATTGCACACGAGACCTCGCTGGACGATGAAGACGCGGAGAAGTCGGGCCACCACCACGATGGCGCTGGAAGTGGCGATCTCTGGGATGATCTGCAGGCGAACTTGGCGTCATGCGCACAAGAAGAGATGCTCGGTGCTTCCAAGTCGGCACTGGAGATGACCAAGTCGAACAATCTGATTGAAGTCGAGGTGTCCTTTTTTCAGGAGGAAGGCAGCATGTCGCTGCAGGGAAATCCGCTCGAGTGGTGGCAAAGTATGCGCATCAAGTACCCGTATCTCGCTCGTTTGGCACGTCACGTGCTCTCGATCCCTGGCCACGGCCATCGCGGCGAAGACCCAACCTGACGCCCCAGCTCTCAGCTGAGGAGCTGACTCGATTCATCTGCGTAACGCTCAACTTGACAGTCGACAAGATGCAGCCGTCAGAGGCACCACCGCGGCAGCTGTGGTCAACAGTGTGAGTGGCACTCACACGTTATGGGAGAGACAACAAGATCATTGATGGTGAGAGGGCGAGTTTAATCTGTTTGAAGAGGACCAAGCTGGATGCAAACGCATCTTAATCTAGTACGTGAGGACGAATACAGTTGGCATACAATTCGTTCATCACGAATCCACCTACTGATAGGAGGTCGAACTGCTCCACGCGACAGGCTCCACGACAGATGGCTACGCAACAGGACTCAACTGACCTGATCATCGGACTCACGTCCCGGTCTTTCTTCCAGCAATCGGAGGCTCACTCCTCGTTTCGCTTGCCGCAGCACACACCTCACTTGAGCTCGTCATCGCGTTCTGGTGTTGGCGCCCACTCGCAAACGCGTTGAGCATCTCAAGCCCTTCAGCCACCCAGCTAACCATGGAAAGCAACGCAAAAGCGATGGCGGCGCCCGACATGAAGAGCTGCCTGGAGGCGGTGCAGCCCGTGCTGGTTGACGCCGACTTCTCCGACTGCCTGCTGCGCAGCGGGCTGCGGCTTCCCGCGCGCTCAGGGGCTCGCGCCGACGCGATCCAAAGCGCGTGCGACGTGGAAAACTGCGAGCAGCTCGTCACGAGACTCGCCGACGTCGAGCTGCTGAGCTGCTCGATGGAGCCCTTCGCGTCGATGGCGTTTATCGCGACCAAGTGCAGCTTCCAGCAGCGTCGACTACAGGAGAAATCGACGCCGAGACCCGGTTGCTGGTCGCCAGCGGAGCCGTCGGAGACGCGACGCACGTTCCAAGCAAAGCGGTTCCTCGCACGTAGCAACCGGACGTCCGAGTCCTCGCGCGCGGGCTCCCGCCTGGGCTCCCGCGCGGACTTCATCAGTGAGGGCTCTAAAGCCGGATCCAGCGCTGGCGGCAGCATCTCGGAGCCTCGCAATTCGCCTGCGCCTGCGCCACCGCCGCAGATCAATACGGCGGCGCCAGCGCTCGCTCCTACGACGCGAACGCCGACGACGCGCGCGCCGTCCACGAAGAACGGGACCGTCGTTAATCAGAAGGACGACAGCGAGAAAAGCAGCCCCGCGCCGATCATCATCGGCGTCGTCGTCGCTGTGCTCGTGCTTGCGTTGCTCGCGTGGTGGCTGCGTCGCCGCTGCCGCCGCGAGAAGAGCTCTTCCGAGGACGACGACGCGCTCACGATCGCTCGGGACTCGCTGCGCAACAACACACTCACAGTCGAGCTGCTCTCCAAGACTCACGGGACGCACACGGCATCGACGCAAGCGAGCTCCGCGACCGTCTCGTCGCATGGTGAAGACGTGACGGTGCACCGACAGGCATTCCACACGGCCGCGGCGGCCGCGCTGTCCGATCCCGAGATCTCACAGCTCCGCGTGTCCATGTTGGAGCTGCTGGTTGGCGAGAAGATCAGCCACGGTGCGTTTGGCGAAGTCTTTCTGGGCGAGTACCGCAACGTGCCGGTCGCGATCAAGCGTCTGTCGCCGCAGCACCGCCACGACATCAAGCAGCTCCGGTCGTTTCTGAGCGAGGCGAAGCTGATGGGGTCGCTGCAGCACCCGCATATCATCAAGTTCATCGGTGTCGCGTGGACGACACCAACTGACGTGCACGTCGTGACCGAGTACATGAGCGGCGGCGATCTGCGCTCGTTGCTCTCAATGTACCACCAGCAGGGCCGCGCCACAGGATTCAACCCGCACAAGCTGCGCATCGCGCTGCACATCGTCGAGGCGCTGTCGTACCTGCACTCGCGTCGGCCGCAGGTGCTGCACCGCGATCTCAAGTCGCGCAACGTGCTGCTATCGACGTCGCACGAGGCGAAGCTGATCGACTTTGGCGTGTCGCGCGAGCGCGCGGACCTGACGATGACGGCAGGCGTCGGCACGCTGCGCTGGATGGCGCCCGAGGTGATGCAGGGCGGTCGGTACAGCGACAAGGCCGACATCTTCTCGTTCGGCGTGATGCTGTCGGAGCTGGACACGCACCGCATCCCGTACAACGTGGACGGCGCGCCGATGAACGATCTGGCGATCATCACGCAGGTGTCGATGGGAAAGCTGGTGGTCGAGTTTTCGGCAGACGCGGACAAGAACATTGTGCGCCTGGCGCGCGCGTGCATGGCGTTTGACGCAGTGACGAGACCGTCAGCTGACGAAGTGCTGCAGATTCTGAAGATCTTCGTGGAGCGCGACACGGTTTACGCCGTGTAGTGCGAGAGACAGCAGTGGATGTGGTCGAACATCGGATAGTAGTAATTCTCTTGAAAGCGCTTTCAACAGGAAGCTATCAGTCGGCAGGAATCTCTGAGACGTCGGCGACGGCAGCGGATGTATCTCGACCTGCACGTTTGTTTGGGATCGAATTCCAGTTTAATTTTTTTAATTTTCTGTTGTCTGGGGACGTGTAACTAAATTCTCCTGTTCCTGGTACTGCTCCCAGAAGGGAGTACTAACAGCTCTCCACCAGTTATTCCTTTCCCAGAGTAATTTATGAGTTTCTACGACAATATGGCCTAGGGACACTTAAGGATGGTTACATTTCAAAATATAGACCAGAAAGGATTATTATATCTGATGAGTAAATTACACTGTAAATGAGAGGTATTTTAGACCACTACGGTACTTGCATCAGAGATGAGAAGTATTTTAGCACTGAAGAGAGGCAAATGTGTACCACTCTATGACACATCTGCACAAAATACTCAGCTGTCGATAACAAAATGCGTGGGTCGTGCACACAAAAATCCATGATCTAGAAATCGATCGTGCGTTGAGCAATCCGGTCATGCATACAATCATCTTCGCCGCAAACGCGCATCGTGAACATCATAGTTCAGCAACCAATAATGGATTGTGGGCGAAAGTATTGCAGTAGAATGACCGAGATAAGGTGTATTTTGGGGCTTAGCATGATTTCTAAGGTGCTGAGACTTCCCAATCTTGCCATACCTCGCGATTGAGCAAGCCGGCAGCAAGACAGCATTCCACGAACGCGGCTGCCGAACAGCCGCAACGGCCGACGCTGTCACCACTGTTCAGCAGTGAGGTCGTGAATTTCTGTTCCATTGTCACCCTGCGGCGCGGTAGACAGACCCGATCCTATGCAAGGCGTCGCAATAGCTGTATGTTCTGTTCAATAATACTTTCAAGACACGTGCCGGCTTGGCTGGTCCATGGCGAGACCAAGACTGTGCCTTGCCTTCTTTGCGTCTACAAGCCATCGCCTCACCGTGTTTTCGTGTCGCTGTTCGTTAGGCAAGGCTTCTTCGGCGTCGAGCGCCACACGTCGTAGACATTCCTGTCGTTCGCGAGATCGTTGTGCCGGGGCTGCGAGCGTCTCAAGCAGACGGCAATGCGAGCACAATCGGCATGGACGGAATAGGCGGGAGCGGGCTGGCCTTGGTCCGTGGGCAGCATGCGAGTACGTGCCATGCCACTCCACCGCCATCAAGCACAAATGGTCTCATTCGACGTGTGCATGATGACGGTGGCTGGCATGGCCCATACCTTCATGGACGGAATGGGCGGGAACGGGCTGGCCTTGGTCCGTGGGCAGCATGCGAGTACGTGCCATGCCACACCACCGCCATCAAGCACAAATGGTCTCATTCGACGTGTGCATGATGACGGTGGCTGGCATGGCCCATACCTTCATGCTCCCACTGCGATCACGAGCGAGAAATAGTTCCGGCAGGGTGTACGAACTTGTTCAGCGATGCCAGGCTAGATGCGAAATGAGAATGGCAAACGCTTCCCACGCCGTTGTGAGCAGAATACTCCACTGACGAAATGAGACAGTGTTTGCCAACTGTCGCTCAGTTGAGAGGTAACGACTTCACGCAATTCCGAGAAACATCACCTTGTAGTGGACTGGGCGTCAGTTGGATCGAGGTCTCAAAAAATTCTCGTTCAATTTAGCGACCTGCCTCGGCGAAAATCCCATCGAAAGGTGCTTGAGAGTATATCCTGTAAACCTCCCAGACAGATTATTGACGCTGGTCCGACTTCACTGACTGCTCATTGGTTAAAAGCACTACCAGTTTCCCTCTCCCTCTAGTTTCAACGTGGAGAATTTCCCATGGCGACGGCAAGGAAAAAAACAGCTATACACAGTAGACTCCGCCGTCGTCATCGTCATGGCCGTCATGGCCATCGTCGCGTTCATATCCATGGTGAGTTTTGCCGAATCCATGGTCGTGAGCTCCATACGCGCCCCAATCGTGACCATGACCACCACCGTTATAGTCGCCATGTTGTGTGAATCCATAGCCTTGATTTTCTTCGTATTCGTGGCCGTATTCATTGTCTTGCGTCGACTGCGCATAGTGAGGAGGAGGAGACCACTGCTGCGCGTGCACGTAGTCGTCCGCGGGCTCTTCTTGCTGATTGTCGAACTGAAGATGATTGCAATCACGAAGCTGAGGGTGGTGCTCGTATTGAGGCTCTTGATAGTTGCCATACCGAGAGTCTTGCTGGCAGTCGTCGTATTGGTGCACGTACTGCGACTGGATTTCACAGGGAAGACGTTGTGCGCGAAAGCGTACCTCTTTATCATCGTCACTGCACGCGGCGCCGTCGTCGGAGTCGTCAAGCTCGTGTGTCTCGACAGCGCTGTCGTAGTCGACACTGAAGCCATCCTCCTCGCTCTCGTCGTCTTCACTGTTGTCACCGTTGGATTCGCTCTCACTCTCACTCGACTCGTCATGGTCATCGTCTCGTTGCTCTGACTGTCGCATGTGCTGATTGTTCAAGAGCTTTTGCTGTAGCAAAGAGATTCGACGACAGAGCTCTTCATCGTCCAAATCATCATCATCATCATCATCATCGCTCCAATCTTCGTGCTCTGGCTGCTTCTCCTTCTCCTTCCTCTGCGGATGCTTTACTATCTTCTGCTGGGAAATTGATCCATTTGCTTTCGTTGTCGCCACTCGTGCGGTGGCACCTGCGTCTCGTGCCTCACTCTTCTTCCCGACAGAACGTTTTGTGCTTGGATTAGTCGAAGGCGCCGGCTGAGCACGTGGCTGAGCTTTCAATGATGCTGCCAGAGGCGCTGGAGTCGACGCTGTCCGCCGTTTGCCAGCACCAGCGTTCACCACTTCAGGTGAGGAGCGCCTCACGGTTGGTTGTGAAGGACGCCGAGCACGAGGGCGAGCTTGAGCCTGAGCTTGGGCAGACGGTCTCTCGGGACTCACGTGCTGCTGCGCTCGTGCCTGTGCCTTTGGTGGAGCAGCGTGCTGCCTTACATCTGCTGTTCGTTGTGGCGACTGTCGATGGTCTGGAGATGACTGATCAGCGGTCCTCGCTTGCTGCGGAGGGCTCCTTGTGACTGTCGCTGGATGAGCAGATCGAACGGCTACTACTGCTGTTCTCGTTGCTCTTGCTGTCTCTGTTGCCATTAGTGGTGGAGGCGAATGAGACCGTTGCTTTGCTGGTTGCTGCCTGGTTGCTGCCGGTTGTGGGGATCGTTCAGTCGCTGCTGGATCATTTCTCCCCGCTGATCATTTCTCCCCGCTGCTACTTCCGAATTTTCCACCAAGCGATCAAGTGACCTTTCGAGGAGCCAGCGCCCGGAAGTGCGCGCTACGAGCTCCAGAAGGGTCGATCGTTATTTTATATGAGTCAAAGTATGCCGGAGACGAAACCCCCGCCGTGGAAGACCCCCACGGATGCGGGTGCGACACATGAAGGAGACATGGACCAACGCAGCAACGGCGACGCCACATTGACCGCGAGCCCGCAAAAGCCAACGACAGAGAAGCAAGCAAGAGAAAAACCGAAAAAAAACTACATGAGGAGCGAGAAGACGAGCAACGAACAGAGTATTTGGCAGGGCGCGAAGGAGAAGCTGTTCGGCCCACCACAAATGCCCGGAGGACAACAAGGAGGCAATGACAAAGTCTACCACTGCCACTACGAGGCTGCAAACGCGAGATATCGGGTCATTCCCGATGGCTTCCAGCGTGCGATGACGAAGCTTGAAGAAGAGACCCTCTTCCTGTGGCGCACGGGCAAGATACACCTCGATACAATACCAAACTTTGTCACGGAAACGCACACACTTCAAGAGCAATTGGAGTTTCTTCGGATTCACAGACAGCACCTCGGCTTCAGACTTTACGCGGTCACACCACCGAGGCTCCGTATTCCGGCGTATACAGCAAAGTACCATTTGTACAAGGCACTGCTCCACGACGGCCAGAAGGATGAACAAGTGAAGACAGTAGTTGAACTGCTTCGAGATGCGTACTCGCTCGACTGCGCTGGAGAATCCAAATTTGTCGAAATCCGATTCACACGCCCCGAGACGCGCGACAAATGGGCAGATAAAGTGATCGAGCTACCCGTTGGACAAATAGTTCTGCGTGCCACAGACGACTTTATCAACGAAGACCCAGCCGTGGGCTACGACGCGACAGCCATCTCGCTGTTGTACCAAGTAGCACTCCTTGGTCGAGCGGATCTACCACCACAGGTGGTCTACAACATCGCGGTGGCAGCAGCTCCCGGTGCGTCGATTCTCAAAATCGACCCGATCGATCCAAAACCGTCGAGTAAGAACTTCTTGGCACCCAGAGGCTGGTTGCTCACCTACAACACCATGTGTGCTCCAAGTGGGTTGGAGCGGGTGCGAGCAATCCAAGTCGACTGCGGGGGAAAACAATTCGAAGTGGGTGTACATCACACTCGCATTGACCGGACGTACCCTTGCGCGAGATGCCTCGCATTTGGTCACACGTATGGGAAATGTCCAAATGTCGAGCGAGCAGAGGAGTTGCGGACACGTTTTGTGAGACATGTCATCATCGATGACGTCAAGCTTACGCCAATCAGTCCACCGGCCACTACGCTATCCGAACATGCGAGACAGCTGAGCGAACTTCGCAAACGTGTGGCCCCTGAAAATGCCGGTCACGGATACACGGGAGGGGAAAAAGAGACCCAGCCCCGTGTAGACAAACAAACAGCAAAGAAGGTTACACAGAGTTCCCTTCAAGCTCAGCTACAACGCTTCGAACACGCGATGGAACAACCAAGGGATGAAGAGAAACCAGAAGGGAAGCATGCGCAGCTGGATAAGCTGGCAAGCGCACAGGACGGCCCCGTCCCCATCGTGCCCAGCCACAAGCCCAAAGGAAAGAAGTCAGCGCGGCAAAAGAAAAGCAAGCCACAGGATCTCAATGACCCCACGAAAAAAGAGGGTCTAGAGGCCAAAGAACGGGAAGACGAGAGACCCAGTGCTGCGAAGCCAGAACCTTCAGAGGAAACACACGGGGAGGAAGGCACCACGACCCAGCAACCGACTGAGTGGGAGGACGATGATGACGTTGAAATGCTCGCGGCAGAAATGGAAAAAACGACCGGCAAGCGAGCACGCAGCGATACAACTGCACGGGACGAGACGTCTGCACCTCCAACTCGCGTAGCAAGAGCGAACACGGCTTGTTCAACTATCAGAGCGCCTCCGACGACAGGAGTCGCCCGGAAACCAGGGGTGAAGATCGACCTAAGCGCAATGAAGGGAAAATGCAGAGGGACTACCCGGACGAAAGAACCAGAGCAACTCCACCAGGACATGGAACCCCACGAGGGAGACACGAAAGGCAAGGGTAAGCGTCTGAGAGAAGGCAGCACAGACGAAGAACAGATTGAACACCAGACCCGCCAGGCAAGAGCCAACACAGCGCACACGTCCGTTCATCGCGCACCTTCGGTTGCGAAAGGTATGGTCGCGAACAAGCCGCGTCGCCGCCATAGCCGGAAGCCAGAGCAACTAACGGTATCGCAATTTCTCCGCCCGATACAAAGCGAGGAACGCGATGTCAAGACCACCGAGCAACGAAGTATGGATCCAGACGTGGACTATCTAGGCAAGGTACAGCCAACAAAGCCTCCGCTCCAATGGCAAGACGTGAAGCAGGTGTACGGTCTGCGAGAAATCCAGACACCGGGCAACGGGTCGTGCTTCTACTACGCGGTCCACGCAGCCAAAGCCCCAACGATACCCACAGACGTAGTCTCACCGACTACAGAGCCAGACTTAGAGGAGGCCACGTATTACCGATTCCAAATCAATCACGCCATGATCCGACACCTTCCGCATCTAATGGCAACTGAGATGCTCAGCCCGTCGGAGATCGACACTTATTATCCCGACATCGGACAGCCGGGGGATGTAATGATCGACGCACTAGCGAACCATTTCCGCGCGGCAGCGATGCAACGGTGTGATCAGAATGTCCAGAGACGATTTTGGGCAGGGGCACCGGAAATCAAGGGACTAGTCTTCTGGTCATCGGAACCGGTATATGTGTTCGATGTGTGGCCAAACGGCTCGGCTTGGCTCCAAATGTATCGAATTGCGAATTCCTCGATCAATGGCTGCGTAGCGGAGATAGTCGAAGTCGCCACGCTGGACGAAACGGAAGCGATCGACTTCTTGAACGCCCACCTAACACGCAAAGTGTTGCCGACAATTCTCGCACTGCACCATAGCCACAGCAACGGCAAAGCATCCGGACACTTCACGGCACTGCGATTTCCAGAGAAAGCCTATGCGGACTGGGCAGGAAGTAGTAAACGCAGCGCAAGAATGCGGGTACGGTTATCAAGGCTGCTAAGTGCGCGAGGCCTGCACCCCCACAAGAGATCCACAAGAGCCAAGATCCCGGAGTGGACCCCGCCCTCGGTCTCTCCAGACGCTGACTCCTCCTCTGACTACGTACCTTCCACTGGCTCCTCCACGGCTACGGGGCAGCCCAATAGTACGTCAGCTGCACCCGCAGCTGCCCAACGGACCGACGCCGTAGACACAAAACAGGCGAATACAACTGAGGGCGCGAGTACCGACGGAGAGGAAGCCCCGAGTGAGAAGGAGGAAGCTGGTGCAGCCCACCCAAACAAGGCGAACCACCCGATCCACAAGGATACAAAGGTCGATCCAACTAGGGAGACGATCACAGCCACGCTTCAAGCGGCGAGGGCGTGGTGCAAGAACCACCCGAGCGATAACAGGCAAGGCAACAGACCAAGCGATTGGAAAGACCTGATGTCATTGTGCAAGGAGGCGGCGCATGACGGAGTGTCTCTCGTAGGTCTGCTGAGAGCTCTGCCACAACCACTCACGGTCCTCACGGCGTGTCCCCCAAGTGTCGTCGAGAAGCTGGGCCGCTCGCTCATTACGGCTGGTAGAATCCAGTGGCTCACCCGACTGCAGCAGGAGGACCAATCCGACGGAGTAGCCGTACTCGCGAAAGAATGGCTCGACGCACTGCTGGCGACGACGGACGCAGCCCAATGGGCACTCGCGAAGAGTCCCGAGCGTTGGCGGAAGCTGAAGGCACTTAACAAAGGGCGCCAGCAAGCGTGCCAGATATTTGGATTGTCGGAAAGTCTCTGGTGCCAGATATTCGCTCATGCGCTCGTCCAACCGACGCACCTCCCCACTCCGGCGAAGGACATACCAATCGCTGAGCAGTGTGACACACTCTTAGTGTGGATGAGCTACTCAACCAACAGCGCCACAGTGAAAACAATCGCTGAAGCCCTAGAGGACAAGCACTACGACGCAATGGAGTTGCTCGCAACGCCCACAATAGAGGTCCCAACCCGCCCCCAGAACCCACCTCATAAGCCACGTGCTGGTGAGGTGGAACGCTCCTGAGGGCGAAACGGAGAGAGCGCACAGGGCTCCGGCGGTTAACGAGAAGCCCGATGTTGGGATGCAACCTCCACCCAACCAGACAGGTGCGCAGAAAGGAAGGAGGAAGAATCGCAGGAGACCAAGCACGCGAGGAACACCCAACGACCGAAGGACGGCCACGAGGAGAGGGCACCATAGGAAGCACGGTCGGCACCAAACTACACCCAGTCTCCAACTGCTGACGCAAAACGTCCAGGGCTTTTCCAAAACAGGCGATAACACAGCAGCTTGGTTTGACGCATTCAAAACGCAATGGGAGCACCATCGTCTGGACGTCGTGATCCTGCAGGAGACTCGAGCGACCGATAAATGGGCGGACATCCTGGGAGCGAAGTACGATCGATCGTGGAGTCTCGACCCAGACCGACAGCAAGTCAGCCTCTCGCATTGGTCACGAACCGAGAAGGCAGCAGGAGGAGCGGCGATTCTCATACATCCTGATGCTCCTCTCAAGGAAGTACGCCCGGCATGGCCCGAACATTGGTCCCCGCACTTCGTGGCGATAACCGCGCAGTACCTCAGTGGGCCGATCACGATTGTCGGCATCTACGGTCCAGGAACAAAGCGAGAGAGAGAGGACCTCTTCAGTGCACTTGCGGAACTACCACGACCAGAGGGAAGATGCTTGGTAGGAGGCGACTTCAACTGCACACTAAATGCTGATACGGACCGCAGCGGCAGCTACAAAGCAGTGCACGACTCGCCAGCCCTCGCCTCCCTCCTCCAGCACTGGGATCTACTCGATGCCCTACTCCCAGAGATGACCAACATTGACACGCGAGCGGACCTCCAACGGTTCCACACTGAGCATCACACTCACGTCTGCTTTCGACCGGGTGGGCACAGGCTCACAAGTCGCCTTGATAGGTGGTACATCTCGCGAGCATCTAACACGGAGGTGATATCGGTGTCCACCATAATACCCCTTCGCAAGTCCGACCATGACGGCGTTGTACTTCGACTCTCGCCTGGTGACCCCCGGTCACTCGGCAAGCGCCGCCGTCGAGGTCTCCGATATCCTCTGCCAAGGCATGCGCGGCTCGATATCATGGCAGCACACAGAGCGGCGCTCCACAAGTTCCAACACACATCCTTCAGGACACCGGAGGACCACGCCGTGGCATGGGACACCCTCAAAAGCCTAATGCGCGCCGACGCGCTCCGGATCCAGCGTCAGCGGGCTCGGGACATCAACCGCGCACGGAGGCGGCGACTAGCTCGGCTCCATGCAGCGATCAAGGTGGAGAAAGCACGTATGCATCATCAAGGGAAGCCATTACACTCGGTCGAGGAACTCGCGACGCGATTCGAACTGCTCACCCTAGATCCCACCACCCGGCTGACCGAGCTACGGGCCGCCATCATTCGCGAGCAAGAAAAATCTAGTAGAAACAGGGCCGATCGCCGATACGGACGGTACCGCGGCTCCTCCGGAGCGGCACAACGAGCCCTCTTCCAACGCCTCGCGCGCAGATACGGTGACTTCCAAGCAGCACTACCACGAGACGCGGAAGGCAGATCCACACCGACGCGTCTAGCCGAGGACTGGAAGCCGATCACGCAGCGTCCCCCTACACAGCGTGATGACCGCACGATGTTCTTTAACAGCCTCCAACACAACCAGCCCAGCGAGAGTGATGCAGACTGGACAGCGCTGACGGCGGACATCACAGAAACCGAGATCAGAGAAGCGATTCGTGCCTGCCCCTTTCGAAAAGCGAGCGGACCGGACGGCATGCCCAACGACTGGTACCGGGATATGGAAGATGAAGTCGCTCCAGTGCTCACTGCCGCTTTCAATGCATGGCTCTGCGGCAACACTCTCCCAGCCAGTTTCACGGAAGCGACAATTTACTGCATCCCGAAGGTCAGGCAACCGACTACCGGCCTCGATTTCCGCCCCATCGCGCTGTTAAATACGGACTACAAGATCTACGCGAGAGTCCTCCTGAACCGACTTCGTGGTCAGCTAGACAAGCTTGTAGCGCCAACCCAGTTTGGCTTTGTGCCCGGGCGCCAAGTACACGATGCCATTGATGTGTGGACCACCGTGCGTAGCCTGGTGATGGCCGGCAAGGCCCCGTCGACGACGCTCGGAGTGCTACTGGACTTTGCTAAGGCGTATGATACAGTCGACAGAGCCTTCCTCATGGAAGCACTGACGAGAGCCGGCCTGCCACGCTGTTTCGTGAACGCCGTGGACAGGATGCACCTCGGCACAACAGCGACATACCTGGCAGACGGCAGCATCTCCGAATCAGTAGACATCACCACGGGCATTCGTCAAGGTTGCCCCTTAGCCCCCGTGCTGTTCATCGTCGCAGTGAACACACTCTACGAGCGGATACAGACGGACAGACGACTGAAAGGGGTCACACTCGGCCGGGACACTGTCAAGGTAGCAGGGTACGCCGACGACACAGCGGTGTACCTCTCGCATCCAAACGAAGAGATCGCCCTGCTCCAGATTATACAGGAATTTGAAGCAGCCTCGGGACTCTCCGTCAACGTGGCGAAGAGCACGGCAGTCTTTTGTGCTCCAGCCAGGCGATTCCCAGGACACAACAGGGTCCTGACAGCGTTCCCAGTGGCTAACGAGCAGCAACTAGTGCGTTACCTCGGAGCCCAAATCGGCAGCGACCCGAGCCCTGCAGCAATCTGGCGTTCCGCCATTCAGAACCTCACCGCCAAGCTGCACCTAATCGAACTCAAGGCAACAAATGTGGAGCAACGTGTGGCAGTAGTACGGGCGATAATCCAACCTAAGGTGGAGTTCGTTGCACGTCACTGCTGGCCCTCTCGCACCACGCTAAGACGCCTCCAAAAACTCGCGCATAATTACGTGTGGAGCGGGGTCTTTACAGATTCGACGCACAAACGTGCATGGGTCAATGCAGATGTCGCGGCCCTCCAACCCAAGGACGGAGGGCTCGGCTTTACGCCGATAAAGACAGCACTCGAAGCACTCAGCCAGCGAACCGTAATACACTGGCAGCAAGCGACGGAGCCGATCCTCGCCCAGATTGGCGCTCACCTCCAAGGACCCTCGGTGCCAGCACCAACACGCCGCCAAGAACTGACACCCTCCAGGTGGAGCAGCTCCATCGCCAAAGCGGGCAAGAACTCGATGGAGCGACGGCTGGCCTCCTCGAGAACCAACATAGAGCTCCAGACGCACGAGGAACTCCTTCCCAGAGCAGCACGGGGCGCTCTCAGCCGCAAAACCTGGCATCAGGGTTGGATGCAGTGCGACTTCACGGCGCACCGCGACGCCCTCCAACTCCTGCGAGTCCATCAACACGAGACGCACGGCCACCTCAACGTTGCCACCCTCCTCAACTCACCGGCACTTAGTCCCGGACTCATCCTCACCCGGGGGCACCAGCAGCTCAACCGCACACATGTACCTGACTTGTTCCCACCGGGGGCGCGAATTACAGACATTCTCGAGGTGAAGTGGTGTCGGCCGAGTGTGATACAGTTCAAATGCAGAAGCCGTGAATTCCCTCTCCACCCACGAGCAGCACAGAGCTTCCGGGCCCTGTGCGACACGCTCACCGTCAACTACCCCGGCCTCCTCCTACCTACGGATCCAATCTCGCTACTCCGAGAACAGCAGCCCTCCGAAGCGGAATGGTACCTCCAGCCCGAGGTAGACAGGCTCCTCCTCGCTTGGTCCCCGTGCGCCGGAGCATACGCCGTCGTGGGTCCGGTCTCAGACATGACAACGGCTGAGCGACTGGCACGCGCCCACACCGCGAACGCAACTCTGCGATTTCGGCCGCACCCGTGGCTGACGCCCTGCGCTCCGTTGTGGAACCCACAGGGACAAGCGAGGCGACAAGAGCCCATCAAAGGCACGGCCAAGGTTGCAGAGCGACAACGCAAGCTAGCCAGCACAGCCCCGGCGATCGCAGCCGCGCTCCGTCACCTACACTGGAAGACCATACACACTCTACCCAACTCGACATCCTCCCAGCGAATGCTGCTGTACAGGGTCAAAAGCAACAGTCTCTCGGGCTGGTTGTCAAGACAGGCAAGGTTTGGATGCCCCCACTGCCCCCAGTTGGGCACAAGCGGCGGTACCACGGCCCACATCATTTGGCACTGCTCGGCAGCCCAGCACATCTACGCGGAGGTACGGTCTTTCTGGAAGGCCCACGGCGTCTGGGCCTCCCCAAGTGACAGCAAGTCGTTCCAAGACGCGATCTTCACGATGTCCTTCCCACGCCTCCCCGCCACCATCCAAGCTGCCATGGTGCGAGCGACTGCTACGTCTCACCCGGCACACGAGTTACACACAGCCATCACCACGATCTGGAGACAACATGTGCTCGCAGCCATGACGGTTATTTGGCGCTGGCGCTTCTCCTCCGAAACAAGCGACCCCGGCTGGACTCGCGCGACCGCAACCCAGATCCTACACGGAGCCACCAACAGCAATTGGCGCAGCATATCACATTGCCCGGATCCACTAGGCGCACTCACCACCATTCTGCTGACGACGCCAGCTCCAATGCCGCCACCAGCCACGCTGCAGGACGCCCGCTATGTTCTCTTTTTCGACGGTGGCTCGAGAGGCAACCCGGGACCCGGTGGCTCGGGGTCCGTCATCCTTCGGGCCGATTGTCACGGCGGAGCCGCGCACATTATATGGGCTGCATCGATGAGTCTCGCGAAGAAGACCACGACCAACAACGTCGCGGAATACCTCGGGCTCATCACAGGTCTGGTCAAGGCGCTCGCAGAGCGATGGCGACCACTCGAGGTCGTAGGCGACAGCGCGCTCATCATAACGCAGTTGGAACGCTACAGGCGCCCGCGCAACTCCACGCTTCAGGCTCTTTTCGAGCGTGCACGCACTCTAGCAAACCAACTCGACATAGCACGATGGCACCACCACAGAAGAGCATACAACAAGATGGCAGACGCGCTAGCAAACATCGCCATGGATACGGGGACCAGCGCCCAAGTCGACTTCCCCACCTCCCGCGAACGGTTCCAAGAGATCACGACACTCCTGCCAGGAGACTACGGCCACTGGCACGGCACCATTACGGGCGACCCTGACTAGCAGCCGCCCCCGGCTATTAGATTCGCACGACGTAATCAATAGACCTCAATTTCACCACCATTTCTCCCCGCTGCTGGCGCTGTTCGCTGCTCTTGGGGACGCTCTGCAGTCATTCTCTCACTCTCAACGCAGGATCTTCGCTGCTGCTGTTGCTGCCGTGGGATGGGCTCTGGCTGCGAGTTGTCTCTCAGCAAGAGCTGCACGTGCAGCGCTCCAGCAGTCTTGTTGGCCTTGAACAGCGGCAGCGTCTTGGTCACAGCGGTCCCCACAGGAAGCTGGTGCAGCGGCAGCACTGCAGCGCCGATCGACGGACAATAGAGCGGCAACTGGTTCTTGATCCGGCAGCTCAGCACATCCGTGCTCGGGTCGCGCACTGGCATCTCGAGCGTCTCGTTCCAC
The DNA here is from genome assembly GCA_022836835.1 of Pythium insidiosum. Taxonomy (NCBI): domain Eukaryota; phylum Oomycota; class Peronosporomycetes; order Pythiales; family Pythiaceae; genus Pythium; species Pythium insidiosum. Next base: position 154,262 of record JAKVDI010000032.1, on the reverse strand, counting down.
GCAGCGGTCGAGCGGTCCCCCGGTTGCGTGACGGCGGTGTGCTCCGAGTGGTGTGTCGCCGCAGGGTCTTCTTCGGGGTCGTTGCCTTTGCTTTTCTTGCCCAAGAGACTGGAGAACGCCGAGTTGGTGGCGTGCATCACGGGCGTCTCGCCGACGTACAGCTTGCAGTATGTCGACTGGGACGCGGAGAAGCGAAGCTCGTCGGCGGAGACGACAGAGAGCACGAGCGTGAAGCCCTCGGGCGCGAGCCGTCGAGCGGAAACACGAGCTGACGCTGGCGTGGATGAGGCGAACGACTTGCGAGAAGAATGACATGACTGATAACGACAGAGCAACCGGCAAAGAGCAAAGTGCAAAGAGCAAAGAGCAAAGAGCAAAGAGCAAAGAGCAAAGAGCAAAGTGCAAAGAGCAAAGTGCGAAGTGCACAGAGCAGGTTTGGCTGGTGGCCGCGAGGCGGATTCGATACTGGTCGCCAGAGAAGACCAAGCCAACAGGACTTACTAGCCGTCGCAAGGCTGGGTCCACATTGCACGCGACGCAATCGCATTTCGGGTACGCGCATCTGCTGGCGGCGCGACGGCGGCAGGACGTGCTCCGACGGCTCAAGATCTCGGTATCGAACGACGACGTCGACAACAACGAGAACCAAAGCGAGATGGAGCAGCAGTGCGGCGTCATTACGCCCGAGATGGTGGCGAATCCAGCGCTGTATGCGTTGTACCAGGACGCGCTCGAGCGTCTCAGCGACCACGAGCTGCGAACTGCCGCGGAGTAGCGCCGCGTCGAGCGCGAGCAGGACGTCCAGCGCCTGGCGGACGAGCTGGAGGCGCAGATCGCACGCAACACTCGGCGTCTGGCGGACGCGCAGCGCGAGGCCGAGCGCGCGAAGGCCCGCGTGACCGTGGAGCAGCGCGCCGCGACGACGATCCAGCGCGTCGTGCGAGGGCAACAGGGCCGCCGCCTGGCGGAGGAGCACCGCGCGACGTACTTTGTGATGGTCCGCGGGCGCGCGATCCGCAAAGGAAAGTGCGAGGAGTGCGGCGAGCAGCGCGCGGTGCTCGAGTGCCGCGAGTGCGACGAGAGCCTGCACTTTTGCCCCAACTGCTGGGTCCAAGTGCACGCCACGCGGCGGCGCAAGCTGCACGTTGCGCTGCCGATGGCGATGTCGGGAGTGGACGAGAATGAGAGGAACGGGGCGCAGGAGAAACAGCAGCAGCAGCAGCAGCAGCGTCGAGTGCTTGAGCCGTTGGTGGTGGAGAATGAGCCGACAGTGAGAATGACTGGAAGAAAGGGGGTGCCACAAGATCTCAAGGTGAACGTGAACGACGTGGAAACGAGCGAGAGAGTGAGGGATACGAAGGTCGTAGCACGTGAGGAGACAGCGCCGCGTACGGTTGTCACTCATGCGATTGAAGGACAAGCGTACGTTGAGCAGCAGCCAAAGAAAAAGGAGAAGAAGGAGAAGACTCTACAAGAGCAAAGCACAGATGAGGAAACTGGGGCAGAAGCCAGCCAGCATCAAGTGCTAGAGGCGAATCAAAGTGTGGCCGTGCTCTCTTCGACCGAGGCAGAGAATGCCAACAAGCCGTCGCAGCTCACGAACGAGTCGGAGCATCCACCGCCTTCGTCGCCTGCTCTCTCTCCAGCAGTGGAGCAAGAGCAACCGATGGAAGCGCCAGGAGATAGGTCAACACCAACTGAAGGCAAGGAGGACACGGCAGCGATGGCGCTACCAGCGCAAGACCAAACACAGCCACAAGCGGCGACAGAGCAGGCGCAGCAGGAGGGTAACAGCACCCTGTGAAGATTACGAAGTGGCTCCTTACGTCAATGAGCGCGCGGGTTTGTAGGCTCCTGGGTGGTCGCTGTCTCGCTTCTCGACGTGGACGCGTGCCGCCTGCTCCCTCAACTCGTCTGAGGAGACGACGCGTGACTTGTCACTTGCAGGAGCGTGCGGTGGATCGCGTCCGAGATTGTCGAGCGCCACTTTGGACGCAATGAAACCAGCCTCGCGGTCGCTCACGTTGGTCGTCGAGGTGTCGTTGCGCACTGGTTCCATTGTTGCGTTGATGGAAGAAGAAGAAGTTGGTATCAGAGAGAGAGAGAGAGAGAGAGAGAGGACCTGAAGGCGCCACGTCGCAAATGAAGAAAGAAGAAGCAAGTCCCAGGATACATTGTGCCAACAACAAAATGAGGTATCATGAAAAGAAGTGTATCTCCTCCTCCTCCTAAATGTTTGCGCCTACGCTCCTCGCGCATCTTCACTGTGTGAGCTAGTGCTTGGCTCCTTCCACGTGCTCCCCAAGTGTTTCTTTTGCTCTCGTTCGAGCGCTGCCGAGTCCGTGTGTGTGGTGATCTTGGGGTCTTGCGCCGAGCGTTTGCTCTCTTGCGAGGACGTCTCCTTTGATGCGCGCGACGGACTCGTCGACGTGGCTTGAGGCTCGGGCATGGGCTCTGGCATCGTTTAGCTCGTACTGCTGTCGTGTTGCAGAGCTGTGCGTGCTTGATTGAGAAGTGGAGGCATGACGCATGTATCGTTTTCGGTGAAATAGATAGATAATAATATCGAGGGCTCCGTGTGTGGAGGCGCCACCCTCTGCCCTCCCCTTCGCGCCAGCGAGCAGACCGGAGCGGACGACGCACCCACGGTACCTGCTATTCTTCGACGGCGGATCCCGAGGGAACCCCGGGCCGGGGGGATCGGGTGCGCTCCTTGTTATCACTGACGACGCGGGTGCTGTTGCTCCTCGCGTCGTCTGGGCGGCGGCTATGAGTTATGCCGATCCGGGTATGACGAATAATGCGGCTGAGTATGCAGGGTTGCTTCTCGGTCTCCGTGTAGCGGCAGAGCGCAGATACACCCCTCTGGACGTCATTGGTGACAGCCGACTGATCCTCTCCCAAGTACAGCAACACCGCCCACCCAAGAACCCGAGGCTACTCTCCCTTTACCGACAAGTACGCCCGCTCGCGGACGCCCTCGGACCACTCAACTGGACTCATCACCCCCGCGAGTTCAACAAGATGGCCGACGCGGCAGCCAACCTCGCGATGGATCGTCGCCGCAGCATCCAAACCCACCACCCACACTCCAGACAGGACTGGCATCCCGTGCTCCGCCACCTGGAGCACGACTTCCACTACTGGCTCTCCAAGCAACCCCTCTAGAAGCGTCCTAGACCCTTCGAATAGCTAATGCGATGCAATAGACTTCAACAGTGAGTGAGTGAGTGAGGGCTCCGTGTGGCGGATGTGGCAGTTGGTGCCAACTTCAACCTGTCACACGTCACACATTTTGGATAAATAAGGTGGACCACATGGATGAATTGAGTTTCCGAATTGAGTGGTCTTCGATTGATTGATCGTTGGGGACCTGCAATTCACGGCCCTCTTCTCGCGCACGAACTGTTCCAACGAACACGTGAATTGCGGCCAACGTTGGGAGAATTGAGTTGATGCAGGTGGGTCATGGAGCCATCGACCAACAGCAGTGAGCCGCCGCTGAGCGACATCCTGCCGCCAGATGAGGTCTCCACGACGACGTCCCCTGGCGCATCGACCACCACGTCGGCCCCGACGACTCCAGCAACGGCCGCTGCTGTTGCCAGCGACGCAGCGCTCTCTGTTGGAGGCAGTGTACCGGCCGTCGAAGATGACGGCGCTGCCTCTGAGGCGACCGTCGCAATGATCGCTGCCAGCGGCGTTGTCGACACCGACGAAGCCGTCGCGCTGCTCCAGCGCCACGTCACGAGCCACGAGTCCACTTCCACGTCGACTTCCACCTCTTCTTCCGCTGCTGCTGCTGCTGCCGATGCGGTCGTTGCCGTCGCGATGCCGTCGGTCGATCCAACAACTTCAACTCCAACGACGCCAACGCAGACGCCAACGAACGCCAACGGTTCCAACAGTTCCAACGTCTCGGCGGTCTACCGCTGGTACGACATCGAGGCGACGCTGACGATCAAGCGCCGCGAGGAGTCGGCCATCGCGCGCTGCAGGCTCTGCCGGCAGCAGGGCCGGCAGGAGCGCAAGGCGAGCGTGCGCTTCAGCAAGAGCGTGACCTCGAACCTCTGGCGCCACCTCAAGGAGAACCATCCCGAGGTCTACGCGGCGTGCGCCAGCGAGAAGAAGAAGATTCAAATGCACAAGCTCGTGAGCGAACGCAAGCGCGCGCGCGACCGCAGCGACGTCGCCAGCGCCGGCGACAGCAGCGCGGCGTCGACCAGCGCGACGAGCACGACGGTTGCCACGACGACGACGACAGCGACGACGACGGTCGCGACGACCAGTGGCGCACACGATGAGAGCGACAAGCTACTGGACGTGGAGGCAGACACGGAGCGCCGTCGACCGCCCACGAAGCGCGCGCGCCGCACGACGCCGAGCAACGCGACGACGACGGTTGTGGCGGCTGCGGTGCCACACGCCGCGAGTGCCGCAACGCCGCCAGAGATGTTTTTCCATGAGCAGTACGTCGCGCTGAATGCGTCTCTCGCGAGTGCGCACAACGCAGAGAAGTCACGTGTGCAGCCCGTGAATGCTGATCGCATTCGAGAGGCGGCAGCGTTTCTGTCGTTGTATGAGATGGTGCCGATTGAGCTGTGCTCGAGTCTGGCATTCCGCAACCTGCTCAACGAGTGTCATGCGAGTGCGGCGCTGATGGATGATGCCAGTCTGCTGGCGAGCGTGTTTGGCAAGCAAGCGGTGCTCCAGCAGGCGAAGCGAATGGTCAGCGACATCCACAGCCGCACGCAGCTCCCGTTGAAATCGATGACGGATGGTGTGCATCTCGTTGTGCAGCCCGTCAGTCTGAAGCGCGCGGGCGTTGCGCACGACGCAGACTCGTTCCTCGCGCTCTTCGGTCTCGGTTTGGACGCCGAGTTTAATCCGTTTTATCGGTGCTTGTGTGTGACTCCGACGCCAAGCTATCGACCGTCGGAAGCAACGATCTCGACGGAGCTCGTGAATGTGCTCAAGCACATCACATACAATGAGCAGTCGGCGAACGTTGTCGTGACAGCGTCCAGCCATCGCGGTGTCGTGAAGCAGCTGCTTGGTGGGGAGTTGTCCACATTATTGTTCGCGGACAGTATCACGGATGTGCTAAGTGATGTGATGGTATCGACAATTCTCGATGGCGCGCCATCTCGTCTCTTCGTGTTTGGAGCCGACGCTGCCCCCGAAGATGTGGCTGCCTTGAAGCCATTCTTCCAAGTGTTTGACCCGGACTCTGCCACTGTTCAAGCAGACATCTCCAGTCATGTCGTGGAATTGGAGACGCCGAGTGCCATCCTCCTCGAGCTCCCTAACGTACTCACTGGCCACACTATCCGTGATATGCTGTTAAAGATTCTTCATTTGATGGCGCACATCAAGCAATCACGGTCGACACGTGCTGTGCTGCGAAGAATCATGGTGGAAGAGTTTCGAATGGATGAAGATGCATACAATCAAGTGTTTGAGAGCGGCCCAGCAAGCATCACGGTGTCGATTTACTCGATTCATGACGTTCTGGCTTGTTCCATCAAGATGATGCCGACACTGCAGAGGTACTTTGAGTGGCACAAAGATCAGCCGTCGGACTTTTCCAAGCTGATGCAACTAGCATCACTCTCGCCATACGAGTGGGAGCGAGTGGTGTATCTCTCTTCGCTTGTCAAACCGTTCTCTGTCGCAGTCACCAAGCTGCAAGATGAGCAATACTTCATCTCGTCGCTCGTGATTCCCTCTGTCTATACGTTGCTGGAAAAGCTTCGCGATATCTCGAGTATCCCGACCTCAAGAGATTCCATGGATCTCCCCGAAGACATGGTGGCGATGAAGAATAACGCGTACGCGCGACTATCGTCAAGCTTTGGCTACCTCTTCCGCTCCCCAGATGCAGAGTGGTCGGAGAATCAGCGTCGGACATTCAACTTGCTGTGGGCAGCGACGCTTCTTGATCCTCGGACACGGCCATTCATCATCAAGGGTCCACTGGACCAAGTGTACTTTTGGGATCTCATCAAGGCCGAGGCAGCAAGACTTGCGGGGGCGTTGAAGGACACCATGGACGAAGACAAAACGGATCTCATCGCACACGAGACCTCGCTGGACGATGAAGACGCGGAGAAGTCGGGCCACCACCACGATGGCGCTGGAAGTGGCGATCTCTGGGATGATCTGCAGGCGAACTTGGCGTCATGCGCACAAGAAGAGATGCTCGGTGCTTCCAAGTCGGCACTGGAGATGACCAAGTCGAACAATCTGATTGAAGTCGAGGTGTCCTTTTTTCAGGAGGAAGGCAGCATGTCGCTGCAGGGAAATCCGCTCGAGTGGTGGCAAAGCATGCGCATCAAGTACCCGTATCTCGCTCGTTTGGCACGTCACGTGCTCTCGATCCCTGGCCACGGCCATCGCGGCGAAGACCTGTTGCCTGCGGACGCGGGACTCTATCGCAACCTGACGCCCCAGCTCTCAGCTGGGGAGCTGACTCAATTCATCTGCGCGACGCTCAACTTGACAGTCGACAAGATCCAGCCGTCAGAGGCACCACCGCGGCAGCTGTGGTCAACAGTGTGAGAGCGCAACCATAGAGTAGTGCTGGAAGATTAGTGATGGCGAGGATGATGCGAAGAGCGTGTTTGATGAGACTAAGCCCGATGCCAAAAACATCTTAATATAGTGCGCGAGGATGAATACACTTGGGACACGTTCTGCCGTCCCACGGATTCATCTACTGATAGAAGAATGAACTGGTCTTGCACTACGAGACACGCTCCACGACAGATGGCTACACAACAGGACTCAACTGAACTGATCGTCGTCGGATTCATTCACGCTCCGTCTTTTTTCCATCGAACACCAGCCCAATCGCTTGCGCTCACAGAGCTCAGCTCAGCTGAGCTCCTCGTCGCGTTTGTTTCGGTTCTGGTCGTGGCCCCCACGTGCGGCGCAGCGCCATCTCTCCAGTCACCCAGCAAAACCAAGGAATCCAACGCAAAAGCGATGGCGGCGCCCGACATGAAGAGCTGCCTGGAGGCGCTGCAGCCGCTGCTCACGGACGCCGACTTCTCCGACTGTCTGCTGCGCAGCGGGCTGCGGATTCCCGCGCGCTCAGGGGCTCGCGCCGACGCGATCCAAAGCGCGTGTGATGTGGAAAACTGCGAGCAGCTCGTCACGAGACTCGCCGACGTCGAGCTGCTGAGCTGCTCGATGGAGCCCTTCGTGTCGATGGCGTTTATCGCGACCAAGTGCAGCTTCCAGCAGCGTCGACTGCAGGAGAAACCGACGCCGAGACCCGGTTGCTGGTCGCCAGCGGAGCCGACGGAGACGCGCCGTGCGTTCCAGGCGAAGCGGTTCCTCGCACGAAGCAACCGGACGTCCGACTCCTCGCGCGCCGGCTCCCACGCGAGCTCCAGATCTGGATCCAGCGCTGGCGGCAGCATCTCGGAGCCTCGTAATTCGCCTGCGCCCGCGCCGCCGCCGCAGATCAATACGGCGGCGCCAGCGCTCGCTCCGTCGACGCGAACACCGACGACGCGCGCGCCGTCCACGAAGAACGGGACCGTCGTTAATCACAAGGACGACAGCGAGAAAAGCAGCCCCGCGCCCATTATCATCGGCGTCGTCGTCGCTGTGCTCGTGCTTGCGTTGCTCGCGTGGTGGCTGCGTCGCCGCTGCCGCCGCGAGAAGAGCTCTTCCGATGACGACGACGCTCTCACGATAGCTCGGGACTCGATGCGCAACAACACACTCACAGTCGAGCTGCTCTCCAAGACTCACGGGACGCACACGGCATCGACGCAAGCGAGCTCCGCGACCGTCTCGTCGCATGGTGAAGACGTGACGGTGCACCGACAGGCATTCCACACAGCTGCGGCGGCCGCGCTGTCCGATCCCGAGATCTCACAGCTCCGCGTGTCCATGTTGGAGCTGCTGGTTGGCGAGAAGATCAGCCACGGTGCGTTTGGCGAAGTCTTTCTGGGCGAGTACCGCAACGTGCCGGTCGCGATCAAGCGTCTGTCGCCGCAGCACCGCCACGACATCAAGCAGCTCCGGTCGTTTCTGAGCGAGGCCAAACTGACGGCCTCGCTTCATCACGCGCGGATCATCGATTTCGTCGGCGTCGCGTGGAAGACACCGACCGACGTGCACGTCGTGACCGAGTACATGAGTGGTGGCGATCTGCGCTCGTTGCTCTCGATGTATCAGCAGCAGCGCCGCGCCACAGGATTCAACGCGCACAAGCTGCGCATCGCGCTGCACATCGTCGAGGCGCTGTCGTACCTGCACTCGCGTCGGCCGCCAGTGCTGCACCGCGATCTCAAGTCGCGCAACGTGCTGTTGTCGACTCAGCATGACGCCAAACTGATCGACTTTGGCGTGTCCCGCGAGCGCGCGGACCAGACGATGACGGCAGGCGTCGGCACGCTGCGCTGGATGGCGCCCGAGGTGATGCAGGGCGGTCGGTACAGCGACAAGGCCGACATCTTCTCGTTCGGCGTGATGCTGTCGGAGCTGGACACGCACCGCATCCCGTACAACGTGGACGGCGCGCCGATGAACGACCTGGCGATCATCACGCAGGTGTCGATGGGAAAGCTGGTGGTCGAGTTTTCAGCGGACGCGGACAAGAACATTGTGCGCCTGGCGCGGGCGTGCATGGCGTTCGACGCAGTAACGAGACCGTCGGCTGACCAAGTGCTGCAGATTCTCGAGAACTTTGTGGAGCGCGACGCGGTTTACGCCATGTAGTGCGAGGGACAGCAGTGGATGGGGTCGAACATCGGATAGTAGTAATTCTCTTGTAAGCGCCTTTAACATGAAGCAATCAGTCGGCAGGAATCCCTGAGACGTCGGCGACGGCAGCGGATGTATCTCGACCTGCACGTTTGTTTGGGATCGAATTCCAGTTTAATTTTTTTTAATTTTCTGTTGTCTCTGTAACAAATTCTGTTTTCAATGAGAATTTTCATGGCGACGGCGAGGAAAAAAACAGCTATACACAGTAGACTCCACCGTGTCATCTCATGCCGTCATGGCCATCGTCGCGTTCATATCCATGGCGAGTTTTGCCGAATCCATTGTCGTGAGCTCCATACGTGCCCCAATCGTGACCACCACCGTTAAAGTCGCCATGTTGTGTGAATCCATAGCCTTGATTTTCTTCGCACTCGTGGCCGTATTCATTGTCTAGAGTCGACTGCACATAGTGAGGAGGAGGAGACCACTGCTGCGCGAGCACGTAGTCGTCCGCGGGCTCTTCTTGCTGATTGTCGAACTGAAGATGATTGCGATCACGAAGCTGATGGTGGTGCTCGTATTGAGGCTCTTGATAGTTGCCTTGTCGAGAGTCTTGCTGGTAGTCGTCGTATTGGTGGACGTACTGCGACTGGATTTCACAGGGAAGACGTTGTGCGTGAAAGCGTACCTCTTTATCATCGTCACTGCACGCGGCGCCGTCGTCGGAGTCGTCGAGTTCGTGTGTCTCGACAGCGCTGTCGTAGTCGACACTGAAGCCATCCTCCTCGCTCTCGTCGTCTTCACTGTTGTCACCGTTGGATTCGCTCTCACTCTCACTCGACTCGTCATGGTCATCGTCTCGTTGCTCTGACTGTCGCATGTGCTGATTGTTCAACAGCTTTTGCTGTAGCAAAGAGATTCGACGACAGAGCTCTTCATCGTCCAAATCATCATCATCATCATCATCATCGCTCCAGTCTTCGTGCTCTGGCTGCTTCTCCTTCTCCTTCCTCTGCGGCTGCTGTACTATCTTCTCCTGGGAGATTGAGCCATTTGTCGTCGTTGTCGCCACTCGTGCGGTTGCACCTGGGTCTCGTACCTCACTCTTCTTCCCGACAGAACGTTTTGTGCTTGGATTAGTCGAAGGCGCCGGCTGAGCACGTGGTTGAGCTTTCAATGATGCTGCCAGAGGCGCTGGAGTCGACGCTCCCCGCCGTTTGCCAGCACCAGCGTTCACCACCTCAGGTGAGGAGCGCCTCACGGTTGGTTTTGAAGGACGCCGTGCACGAGGTTGAGATTGAGCCTGAGCTTGGGCAGAGGGTCTCTCCGGACCCACGTGCTGCTGCGCTCGTGCCTGTGCCTTTGGTGGAGCCGCGTGCTGCCGTAGATCTGCTGTTCGCTGTGGCGACTGTCGATGGTCAGGAGATGACTGATCAGCTTGCTGCGGAGGGCTCCTCGTGACTGTCGCTGGATGAGCAGATCGAACGGCTACTGCTGCTGTGCTCGTTGGACTTGCTGTCTCTGTTGTGACTGGTGGTGGAGGCGAATGAGACCGTTGCTTTGCTGGTTGCTGCCTCGTTGCTGCCGGTTGTGGGGATCGTTCAATCGCTGCTGGATCATTTCTCCCCGCTGCTGGCGCTGGTCGCTGCTCTTGCGGACGCTCTGCAGTCATTCTCTCACTCTCAACGCAGGATCTTCGCTGCTGCTGTTGCTGCCGTGGGATGGGCTCTGGCTGCGAGTTGTCTCTCAGCAAGAGCTGCACGTGCAGCGCTCCAGCAGTCTTGTTGGCCTTGAACAGCGGCAGCGTCTTGGTCATAGCGGTCCCCACAGGAAGCTGGTGCAGCGGCAGCACTGCAGCGCCGATCGACGGACAATAGAGCGGCAACTGGTTCTTGATCCGGCAGCTCAGCACATCCGTGCTCGGGTCGCGCACTGGCAGCTCGAGCGTCTCGTTCCACGCAGCGGTCGAGCGGTCCCCCGATTGCGTGACGGCGGTGTGCGCCGAATGGTGTGTCGCCGCAGGGTCTTCTTCGGGGTCGTTGCCTTTGCTTTTCTTGCCCAAGAGACTGGAGAACGCCGAGTTGGTGGCGTGCATCACGGGCGTCTCGCCGACGTACAGCTTGCAGTATGTCGACTGGGACGCGGAGAAGCGAAGCTCGTCGGCGGAGACGACCGAGAGCACGAGCGTGAAGCCCTCGGGCGCGAGCCGTCGAGCGGAAACACGAGCTGGCGCTGGGGTGGATGAGGCGAACGACTTGCGCGAGAAGAACGACATCACTGATAACAACAGAGCAACCGGCAAAGAGCAAAGTGCAAAGAGCAAAGAGCAAAGTGCAAAGAGCAGGTTTGGCTGGTGGCCGCGAGGCGGATTCGATACTGGTCGCCAGAGAAGACCAAGCCAACAGGACTTACTACGGCCGTCGCAAGGCTGGGTCCACATTGAGTCGGGCGTCTCGGTTTGCCATCCTGTGGGTACGAGGTCGAGAGGCGTGTGCCCCCATTTGCGACGTTTTGCACCCAGAGGGTGTTGTTCCCTTAAGAATTGTTCCAAGGTGGAACGATACATCCAACAGAGACCGTCGCAGAAGCGTTGGGATCCAACATTGGGACTGATAAAACGCGCTCCCTACAGATCGTTCCGCTGAACGCAAAGAACAGGTCGCCAGTAGCGATCTTTTGGAATGCGTAATTTGCATTTCCGGACGAGATTTGCACCATTCATTTCACTTCATTTACACCACAATCGACAATAGCGAGTGAGGACATGCATAACGCTAGCGACGATCATGCGGCCGGACTCGTGCTCTTGGCACTGGGATCGTCGTGAAGCTGAGCGAGCGTCGGACTCAAAACACGAGCCTTGTGCACGGCATCGTCTCCACCGGACGAGTCTCGTCGGTACGCAGGAGGGGCGCAGTCGTCCGGCTTCTTCCAGTGCGCGGCCGCGACGAGAAGCCGCTCGATGGCTTCGTCAGCCGCGTGGTTGGCTGCCAGGGCAGCCTTGATATCGGTCTGCAGCACGTGGTGCACTCGGTGCGAGTCGTGTGGGTCCAGTGGCGCCAGCACGAGTTGCAGTCGCAGTCGCGCGACCTCCTTGTCCCCTTTCGTCAGCGGAAACCACTGGTCCACCGCGTGACCGACCTTGAGCTGCTTCAGCTTGATCGCGAGCACGCCGAGCACCGCTGGGTACAGGCGATGACGGCTCTTCACGCGCACACTTAGTATCTCTTTTGCTGGGTCGAGCACAAGCACGTCGAAGTTTTGATCCCAAACGACAGGCTCGTCGGGGTTACTGGCATCATGAAGCACGGCACCAGTGCGGAAGATTCGATGCGAGCTGTGCGAGGAGCCCTCGACGACCGCTGCGCCTCCGTCACTACCGTGGCTCGCGCTACTTCCGTCGCTGTTTGGCGCGCTTTCTTCGGACGTACTGCGGCTTAGGGAGCTTCTTGCAGGGACGTACTCGTCGCTGGAGGAGCGCTTGCTGAAGAGACCGCGCTGGCTGCCGTTCACCATGGCCGTATCGCCGAGATAGAGCTTGCAGTAGACACCCAGCGACGATGACGCGTGGTGCAGCTGCTTGGCCGAGTGCACGCGCAGCAGAAGGCGCTTGCGGCGCGCGTCATGCGGGTGCACGCTGGAGGACATGACGCTCAGCACTGGTGGAAGACCTCGGAACAGTCGTCACACGAGAAGAGATGTTCTTTGAAGGCTGGTTGTGTCGTTCCCGTGTCGCCGGGAAAGAACGTGAGTTCGTTGATTTTCGATTCAGCCCACACACCGCGTTCGTCGGTTGCACCCAAATCGGTCGGAGCAGAGATCAAAGCTTGGCTGTGTGATCTCTCGCGACGGTCGACTCGGTCGAGGGATGACAAAGGAGAGGCGAGGGCTGTTTGTCGTGTTGGGCTCGCAGACCAAAATGGAGAATGACATGCCTCCAGCTGGACATGCGCAGATGGTTTGGCCAGGGGGATTGACTGATAGACACATCTCGATCTCTTCATGCAGCGGAAGAGACAGCGAGCGATCCATCTTTGCCGTCGAAGACTCGAGGGAAGAGAAAAAACGGCCCCCACCACAAGTTTTGGCCCGAGGAGATGCTCTTTGCAGGTCCAAAAAATCTTGACCCTGGTTGGAGTTCAAATGAGACCTCTTTGGGGGGTATCTGTAATTCAATAAAACTGCCACAAATCGTTTTTATAGGAAACCACGACCCTCTATAGGGGGTCAAGCATCTGTGGAAGTCCAGTGAAGAGTTCAGTGAGTAAAAAATGTGTTTGAATCCAAATGCGATTTTTCCGTGGCAAATCGACTCGTTTTCAGCACCGAATGTATCCATGCTGCCATGGCTCTTCACCACACACACATGAGCAAGCAGTTGCAGTCCACCCGCTCTCTCTGTCCGCTCTCCACTCGAGAGCGAACAGAGAGAGTCTCGAGCTCCTTGATCACACAAATACTGTAGCGAGCGGGATGTGCAATCGACACCGACACAGACGCATTGTCTCACAGGACACAGCGTGGTGAGCTCAAGAGCACCGCCATCTCGGTGCTCTCACTCTCTCACCACAGAGCGTCAGCGGGACTCAAGCGGTTGTGTCATCACGACTCATCCGCCTCTGCGTCTCGAAGCTCCCGAAGCAGCTGACGAAGCCGCGCCTCGTGGTCGTTGGTAGCGGTCCCTCGTCTCGCGGCGCGGTTGCCGTCCGCCGGATCGTTCTCATTCACGTATCTGCTCGAGGTCTGGCGCAGGAGATGCGAAACCTCTCGGTCATTCTTGCTGCTTGCTGCCCGACGAATGGAGGAATGTTTGGAACTTGCTGTGGACGACGCCGTCGATCGCTGCCTTGAAATTGCGTTGAGCGACGCACGAATTTCCTCCATGCGGCGGTCGAAATCTAATGCACAAAGAGTAAAGTGGGTTTGGTAGCGCGTTCAGAAGACAACACAAGCGCGTTGGAGCGAGACAAAAGACGCACCCTCAAAGATGCTTTCTCTCGACGAACTGGAGCTTTGCTCTCGTGGGGACGATGCTAAAGAACGCGATGGAACCATCGGCATCGGCGGTTGCTCGCGCTCCCGAAAGTGTGAAGGCTGCGCGACGTCGGACGACGACGAGCTCGAAAGTGACGACAGAGATGGTTCCCACCTCTGTGATCTGGACTGCAGAGTCGTGACTTCACTTGAGAGCGATGGTGGCGACGGTCTGTCGCGAGAGTCATCGGACGTTGTGGTGGATTCGGCGTCATCCTCGATCGCTCGAGAACTTGTTGCCGTGGTCCTTTCAAGCGACAGCGATCGCTGGTGGTCAGTTGTCGATCGAGTCGAATCTGTCGATAGTTCACGCTGAGAGATACGTTGCGGCGCTGCTCCCGTTGTTGATGCTGTCCACGCGCTCGTCATCTCTTGGAACCGATCTCGAAGCGCTGTCAACTGTGTGAACGTCTCATTGGCAAACGCTGCTGCCTCTGCCGCGCGCGTGCTGTGGAACGACGGAAGTCCCGATAGTGGATCGCACTTGAAGAGATCTCGATGCTGGTCGACCATGTCGTCGACACGAGCAAATACCTCGCGCATCTCGTAGCGGAACCGATACAACTGCTCGCGTTGATCTCGTGGTGAGATTTGAGTGGCGTTCGTAGGCACTGACGATGCGCTGTCATGATGCAAAGATGGTTCAGTTGAAGGAACGAGAGGTCTCCGCTCTTCAGTAGGCAGATCTCTCGAAGGGGGAGCGTCAGCTGTGGTGTTGCTCTCTATGACTCCATCAAGGGAGCTGGTGGATTCCTCATGGAGCTCGCCAGGATCTCGTATTGGGGAGCGCACGGTCGACGAGATCGTGGACGGGGTATCTGGCGTGGAGCTCACGAGCGAAGGAGATCGCAGTGTGATTGTCGAGTCACCGGTTGAGTCTGCAGATCGTTCAGTAGGTCGACGGGGCGGTGTTTCCAAGAGCGGGTCGCGGGTATTCTGAAGCGCTGTCGGCAATGGAGCCGTCGATCTCCTGCTCATCCTCGTACTACTTTGCTCTGATGATAAACCGCTTAATCGTCGGTCCGATATTGTGTCATTCGTGACGGACGGCTCGATGGTATTCGGCAATTGCGAGGTAGAATGGAACTGCTGTGTCGCAGGCTCCAACGACGTCCGTCGGGACGTCCAGGTGGTCGTGGGCGCCCGCAGCTCTCGAGACGATGGCAGCGTTGGTGATGTGAGCGATGGCGAACTGCGGTCGCCTGATAGCGCGTGTGTTCTCCAGTCGGCGGCGGAGCGCACCGCATCATAGCGGTTTGTCGGACGCGTGATCCTGTCGATGGAGGAGCTGACAGCCGCTCCGAGGTCGAACGGGGACCGCTCTCGTGGCCTCGCAGCGCTGCTCACTCCCTGACGCACGTCTGCATCCACGTTCCAGTCGCTCACGTCGAGCTGCCGCGGCAGTGGCCGTCGCGATGGCCGCGTCTCCAGGTCCATGGGGCAGGAGATGCGGCCGGCAACACGAAACGACACACGAGACAGATGAACGAGGCGTGTACCACACCTGAGGTACACGTAAAAAATCGTTTTCACTCCTGAAAAACGTCTTTCGTCATCAAGAGACGCGTAACAACAATCTTGTTTTTTTCGTTTTGTCCAGAATCGAGACTCATCGTGATCTCTTCTGGCTGCTGTCCGGTGCCACACACGGCACATCACGGTCGATTCCAAGTTAGAACTTCGCCAAATCACACGAAAAGATTCCACTCTGCGCCAAGCACAAGAGGAAAGAAGGAAGGGAGCAAGAACAAGATCTCAGCCGCTGGGCGCGACTCGCATCCGCCATTGGGCCAGCGCGCACGTTGCGCCGTGTTCATGCGTTCCATCACCTGTCACCGTTACGTCACCCTCTATTACGTGTTCTCGACAGCTGGCCGACGCTATGTGCCATCCGCAAAACAGGGTCTCGGAACCGCTTCATCGGGGTACGAAGCCCTTGTACCCAGTGGCTGCGCGCCCGCATCGCCACCGGCCACAAATTGTGTGTGCGTAAAATGAGTCGCGCGCGTGGCCGTCACGTCGTCGAAGAACGCCAGAGATAATCCCGCGTCGGCTCCATCTCCATCGCCATCGCAGGCGTCGATTGCGTCCGCTGCGACCTTCCCCCCTCTCTTCCCTCCCTTCCCCCTCGAGCGTCCACAATCCCTCGCGCGCCCACCTCCTCGCCATGAGCATGCCGCCGTCCACTGCGGACGCCGCGGCCATGACCACGTCCACACCGAGAGCGACGGCCGCCGCGACGTCGACGTCGACGCCGACGCGGTACACGCTGCTGGTCAACATCCACACGGCGGACGGTCTCGAGCACTCCAAGGGCAAGTCGTTCTACTGCAAACTGTACGTCGGCGAGACGTCGCTGGCGGTCGCCAAGGCCTCGGGCCACGCCGCGCCGCCGTCATCGTCATCGTCATCGTCATCTTCCTCCGGCAAACCGTCGACGGAGCTGCGCGCGTGCCACTCCAAGGTCACGCGGTCGGCGCGCCGCACGAGCGCGTCGTGGGACGAGACGCTCGAGCTCGCGCTCGACGACCCGCAGACCGAGCTGCTGAGCATCCGCGTGAAGAACCAGTTGCCGGTCTATTGCCCGTGCATCGGCGCGTGCTCGATCGACCTCAGCCGCCTGCGCGTCGGCGACGACCCGCCCACGCTGCAGACGTTTGCGCTGCGAGCGGACGGCGAGCAGGTCGGCACGATCCAGCTGCGGCTGCAGCTCGTGCGCAGCGTGCGGCGCGAGCCGTCGATGCTGGAGCTGCCCGTCAAGTCCGAGAAGGAGCGGCACAAGATGTGGATCGGCAGCGCTGCGACGCCGCCACTGCCGTCGTCGTCCTCGGTTCATCATCACCACCAGCAGCAGCATCCGCACCATCGAGAAAGCGCGTCAACGCAGTACAGCACTCTGGAGGAAGCCGGCGTCCGCCACCGCTCGGTGCCGAGCCTGCGGACCTCGCGCGACGTCGGTCCGTCGCGGCGACCGAGCGACGCGCGTCCGGTTCGATCGCGACAGCAGCGAGAACAGGAACAAATCGACCTCGAGGAAGAGCGCCGAGAGGCCGAGGTGCTGCGCAACATGCGTCGCGATCGACTCGCGCAGCGCGGGATTACAGTCACGGAGATAGCGACGCCCGAGCAGTCTTCCGCCACGCGTCCTCCTCCGCCTCCGCCTGCGCGTGTGGCTCCACAGCAGCAACCGCAGCAGCCTCAATCGCGCCAGCCATCCACCGAGCACGACCAGTTTCAGCAGCATCTCTATCTGCCTCCGCACTCCCACGACGCTGCAGCAGGGCGACGGCCACCGGTGATCGCGCCGACGCCGACGAGTCCAGTGGGTTCGCGAGCCAGCGACACAGCATCACACACGCGCTTGTCGCGACCACACGCACACTCATTCAACGTCGCGACGTTGGAGCGCCCCAAGCTCGTGAACAACAACAATGCGGCGCTGCCGCCTGGTGCAAAGGACGCGAGTCGGCTTTGCCAGTCGATGCCGTCGCGCCCACGCTCGAGTTCAGCGCGACTGAGCACCACGAGCCACTCACTGAACGGCTCGAGCATCTCGTCACAGTTCTCGTTCGTACCGAGCAGCGTGCGCGCGAGTCTGAGCGGCGACGAGAGCTTCGGGCCCGAGGACGCGTGGGTCTTTGACTCGATGCCAGCGCCGTCGTCCCGGACGCAGGACACGAGCAAGCAGGAGCGACCGTCAGCGGACGCCCGACGCGGCCAGTCGCTGCTTCACCATCTACGCAGCCACCCGAACGAGTCGCAGCGATACCGCATGCACGCGCACGACAACCAGCACGACGACGACGCGTCGTACAGCTTCTGAGCATTCGCGTCACCCTTCCATGCGGGCTTGGGCCAAGGGGCTACAGTATCGGAATGATCTGATTCGCTGAAATATGCGTCCTAATTTAACCAATCGTAGACTGCACATCGTCCGTCTCTTTCCCTGTTGTTGTTGTTGAAGGTGCCAACTTGGCGAGTGTGGGGCGCAGTTTGCAACGCAGCAACATGGCGCACGAGAGCCCGTCTTTGGCGCCGTGTAGCGCCGCCCCACCGGCGCCGATCAGCCTGGCGATGCTCCTGAACGAACGCCAGAAGCGCGCGCCGTCGCCGCACTCGGAGATGGTCGCGTCCGGCGTCGCGTTGCTCCGGAAATCGACGCCAAAGCCACTGTTCGCGGTGCGTTGTGGAGCTGATATTTTTTTTTATGGAACCTCCCATGATGGCGTCACGATTGACTCCTGACATGTCCGATGGATTGCGCGCACAGAACTTTGATGAGAAAGCGTATTGTATCCGGCCGCCGACGCAGATGATGCGGCTCGTGGACGCATTGCGCTTCCACAAACCGACGGACGCCGAGCGCGAAGAGCTCAATCTGTGCAGCTCCACCGAACGGATATCGCTTCACCTGCTCAGCGATGTACGTTAGAGTCGGTGCTGGTCTTGCGATGCTGAATCATGTCGAACTGACTGCAAAGCGAGCGTGTCGTCACAGCTGCTCTTGGTCTGCGGGGGACGCAAAGGGTTTCGATTCACGTCTGCAGAGATCCAGCAGCTTCGACAGACTTCTGACGAAGTCGCACGACGATACGATGTCCTCGATGCGGCATTCAAGGGCTTGACGCTTGACGTCACGCAGTACCGTTTTCCTGTGACTGTGCAGCGACTGGAGGACGATGACGAGTTTGCGACGCTGCGAGGAGACGCGAGAGCGGAGGTGCTGTCGGCACCCAACTCGGTGCGACAGCGCGCTGTCCAATTCCAGTGGCTCGCAAGGCAATATATCGAAGGTTTTGCCGCTTTACGCGACTCAATACAAGCGATCCGCAAGCGCTTTGACCGGTTTTTAAACGAAGAAGCCGTGGATGCGTCTGCTATCGTCGCCTTACCCGAGCCAGGTTTGTGTGGCTGATTGCTTGCTTCGCTGATTGAATGTGCAACTATAAACCTTGCTGACAATGCGGGGAATCTACGCAGCAGTGGAGGTCGAATTCGAATCCAAAGCGCATCATCCGTTTCCTGGGTTTCTGCACGTGCTGATACAGAAGTATCATCGAGAGCAGCGTGGAAAATCGACACCGTGGCATCCTTCGTGCCCCGAGCCGCCGGTTGAAAGCATCGGGGTCTTTGCGACGTTTCTCGCATGTGTTCTCCTGGATGGCGCTCCGCTTTCCGTCGACGAATTGTGGAGTTTCCAGATCCTTCTCCAAGTTCTGTACGTCCATTTGCAGTTTGTGTCTGTGTCTGTGTGTGGTTGCTTCTGAGAAGATCAAAACTTGGTGACGTTCGTTGTTGGCTGCTCGTGTTGTTCTCACCATAGCAAATTGTCTTTCCGCGTGGACGTGTCTGCGATGCGGATTCACGATGTGGTGCATTCCCCCGACGTCACGCACGACGCGCATTTATATCGAGTACAACACGGCGTCGCGATCATTTCATACCCGCTCTTGAGCGCCATGATATACGAGTTTCTGTCAACCGTTCGCGAGCTACGACTGGTAGCAAGAGAAAAACGTCTACTACCGACACCCAGAACGAGGAAGGCGTCCCGACGCTCGACCGACAGTTAGTGGCCTGAACAAATAGATGTTGGACTCGACACACAGCAGACGCTTATGAATCGTGGAGCACTTGCATCCGTTTGAGTGGCGGCTGCTGCTTCCTGTCTGTGAAGCCGAGACTTGAGCTCGAGTTCCAGATCTCTCTGTTGTATCCCCTCGAATCCTGGAAAGGCGACTGTGTATTGTAATTTACCTGATGTTCAAGTCTGTTCCGGTGATTACGAGGGTTTGACACCCATCGTTCTTCGACGGAAGCTCGCCACTTGAAGCGCCATGGACGGCGGCAGCAGCGATGGCCGCTGGAGTCTCGTCTCCGACGCCGACGGCGCTGGAGATGAACGCGACGCGCGTTCGCCGTCTTCGCCCGAGGATGAGCGCATGCTCTCGCTGGAAGAGCTCAAGGCAGAGATGTTCCGGACGCTCCGGGAGACGGGAACTGTCGAGTCCATCCGGGTACGGCAGTGGCGCCTTGTAGAGAGTTGGTGTCATCGTCATTCGCTGGCGTGACGTGTCGAGCGGTCTGTAGGCTCAACTGCGTCGTCGCTTCATCGAGAAGCTCCGAGCGCACAGCCATCGCGCGACTCGCATGGCACGCGACGAGCGTGTCGGAGACGAAGAACGCCAGTCTCCGGACGAGAACAACCTGCCGCGATGGACCGTGGAACAACAAATGCTCCACGGATTGTTCTACGAGTATCTGCAGTCGCTCGCGATGGAGCACACCACTGCAGTGTTTGTTCCCGAGATCGGCGGCATGCAGGATGTTCTTTCGCCCGAGACGATTCTCCAGGTGAGACCAACGCGGGAGATCTCTGTATCCCCAAAGAGCTCGTAACAAAGAGCAAGAAAGAGCTCATAATCTCAATGTGACCGGCAGATGCTCAAGCTCTCGGACGAGGACGTCTCCTTATCAGGCGCGTCAACGCCATCGCAGCCGCTCGTGCTGCGCTGGTTGCGCGCGTGGCAGCGTCGAGCCGCCGTCACGACGCGCGCCATGGCCACGCAGACCGCGATGGACTGTCAGGACCACCGCGCCGTGCTCGAACACGAGCTGCGTCGCGTCGAGACTGCGTTTCTTTCGCCGCCGGAGGCTCCCAACGCGACATTCGAACAGCGCGTGCTGCAGTACCAGCGCGAGTACGACGCGCTTTGTGAGACTCGTCTGCAGGACGAGATGGAGCGGTTCCGGTCGACGGAGCTCGCGCTCATGCGGGTGCAGGAACGACAGCGCCATGAGCGCGAACTGGAGCAGCTTCAAGGCTCGCTCGGGCAAGAGCACCGAGAACGCCTGCAGCGACTGCAGGACCGAGAGCGGGAACTCGAGCTCGCACTCACGGCCAAACGCACCGAACTGGAGACTGCAGCGTTCGAAGCGCGGCAGCAGCTTTATCTGGAGATGGAACGACTGAGGACTCGAGACGCAGAGCTTCAAGCGCATCAGCGTCGCGACGAGCGACACGTCGCGGCTGAGCAGCAGCGTCTCGCGCTGTGGGATGAGCAGCTACGCACGCGGGAGAACAATCTCGAGTCGCGGGTGGAGGCGTTAATCCAGGAGAAGGAGGCCGCACTCGCGCTTGAACGTTCTCGGTGGCAGGCAGACGCGAGAAGGCGCGACGACGAGCTCACCGCTCGCGCGTCTGCTCTGGAGGTCGAGCGAGACGCGCTGCACACGATGCGCGAGGAGACGCACCGCTGGCGCGCAGAGCTGACTCGATTGGAGGCGCTCGTTCAGGTTCGTGCGAGTGGGATACGGTTGACGGTCGTTCTCAAAGCACCTCACCTCACGCTGGTTGCTAACTGACAGACACTGGAAGCCACAGGAGCCGAGACTCAACGCAAACTCGACGCCTCGAACCGCGAGATCGAGACGCTTCGCCACAAACTGGAGGCGCGTGATTCGCTGCTGCAAGAGGATCAACTCGGGCGGCAGCGTCTGGCACAGGATAACGCCCGACTCGAAGCGGAGATCGCCGCGTTGCAGGCTGAACGGACCAAGCTGGAAGGCCGCCTGGAGGCCGCAGAGACTCGGATTCACGAGGCGGAGAGCGAGACCCGCGGGTTTCAACAGCAATTACTCGATGCCAAGCTCAGCACGACGACCGCGGTGGTCGAGGAACGCACCAAGTTTCTCGCGCTGCTGGAGGAAGAGCGACGCGCGGCGCAGTGGCGCGAGCAGGAGCTCGAGACGCGCGTGCGGGAGCTGCAGCGACGCGTGGCCGAGATGGAGGCGACAGCAGACAAGTTCCAGACGCAATACGAGGATGAGCGCGTGCACGTCGCGTCGTTGCGCCATGAGGTCAGCAGTCTGAACGCGCTACTGGCGCAAGCACAAGCCACGATCCACACCAAGCACGGCAAACCGACGGCAATGGCGTCGTTCACGAGTACTTCCCCCGAGAGCGCAACGTTGGCTCGCGTCATGGAGATGCTGGCCACGATGAGCACCGCTGGTCGGATACCAACACCCGCTCCGACAGCAGCAGTGGCTGACGCTGCGCCGGTCGTCGTCCAACAGCGAGCGCAGTTGGACCAGCGCGATGAGGAAATCGCTCGCCGTCGTCGCCTTGCAGAGCAAGAAGCAGAGGAAGCATTGCGTCGTCGGGAGCGAGAACTCGCGGAGCGTGAGCAGCAACAGTTGCAGCGTGAGAAAGAGGACCGCGAGCTACGCGAACGACAAGCCCGGGAGCAGCGTGAAGAGGAAGAACGGCAATGGCGCTCGCGACGAGAGGCAGCGGAGAGAGAAGAGGAAGAGCGGCGGCGACGACAGCGTCTTGAAGAAGAGAATGAGCTGATGGAGGCGGCCAAGCGACGAAGAGAGGCGGAGGAACGCGAGCGAGAAGAGCTGGAGCAGAGACGGCGGGAGGCTCAACACGCCATCGAGACGCAGCGTCGAGAACTCGAGGAACAGATCGCTGCGGAGCAGCGACGGTTGCAGGAGGAACGAGCACAGGCCGCGAAGCAGCGGGAAATCGAGGAAGAGTGTCGACGCGAAGAGCAGGCGAGACTGGACGCAGAGATGGAGGCCTTGCGATACGCGCGAGAGGAAGCCGAGCGACAGCAAGCGGCTCAGCGTCGCAAGGCACACGAAGAAGAAGAAGAAGAAAAGCGCATGAAGAAGCAAACACCAGAGCGAGAGATCCTGGAAGCGGTTGCCGTGGAGGCAGTGGTCAACGAAGGATCAGCGAGCGACGAGACCGTCGCGAGAGCCGAGGAGCCACATGACGAGCACGGCGTGGCGCTGGAGTCGGAGTCGGCATCGGAGCACAGAGCCGATTTTCTTCCTTTGGAGGCAAGCAGTGGAGACGAGAAGACGGGCTTGGACGACGTGGAGCCACGAAGCGCCGAGATTGTCAATGAGGTCGCCCCGCTCCCCGCGAACGAAGCCGAGAGCGAAGCCACTGAGTCACTACCAGCAGCTACAGTGGACACAATGGAGATCGCTGCCACCGCTCATGACTCGGTGATCCCCGAAGTCGAGGCAGCTAAGAGCCCTGAGGAGCTCGAGGAGGAGCGACGGCGTGAAGCCGAAGCCGCGAAGCAGCGCGAAGACGACGCCGTGATCGACGTGTACCGGCAGCGCGTGTTGGCGCGCAAAGCAGCGGAGCGCCAGCGACAACTAGAGCGAGAAGCGGAGGAAGAAGCGGCGAGACGACGCGAGCAAGAGGCTGCCGACGCAGAGAGACAGAGACAGCAACAGGCGAGCGGCGAGGAAGACGACGACGGACTGGAGATGTCGGGTGGATCGTTCGCGGAGTCGAGGTACGTCAGGAGCTCCGTTCCGTCGAATGCCATCGGTCTAATCCCTGCGTGCTGCCATGCATCAGCGCTGCGAGCGACAGCAACGACTCGTTCTAGAGCGGAGACCTCAACTGCGTCCTTGTCCCATTGCTCTTGGTCGCTCCAGCCACGTCAGTGACGGGTTCACAGGTCTTTAGGTACGCGGGTTGACAGGTCAATTGGGCCAGACCTGACCCGACGGGTCCTTTTACTTTAGAGGGACGCTGGAGTTGAGAATGTTCTCGAGTGATGTTGCAGGGTTGACAAAAGCCCGGGCTTTATATATCGCCCCCTTTTCGCCCTGGGCGAAACGATTTTTGTATCGGATGGCGAAATGGCGAAATTTTTTGCGCCATCGGGAACTGAGCGCGACAAAACTTTAAGTCCGATGTGACGCAAGTACTTCTCGCCCTCTTGTGTCGGCAACATTCCCGTCGAAACGATAGCTCGCCAAACCTGAGAAGTGGATGCGCTGCACATGCACGCGTTTGGCTGCTCCTCTGAGCTCCTGCAGTCGGCGCTGGGGTCCCCGATCTCCTGTCTCGCCCGGTTGCCTCAAACCACTCGACCACAGCGTCCATGCCGAGAACCTCGAGCAGCCACACGTTGCGCTCAGGCACCGTGGTGTTGAGGATCTTGTTGCGGCATGATCGCCACAGGCAATATACATCCCGAACGTCAACTTGCAACACGCCGATCATGACAGTGTTGGAAACAACTATTTTGAAGACAAGCAAAACCTAATGTATGTGCGACAAAGTGCATCTGGAGAGTTAGTTCCTGTGTCAGCATCGAAACAAAGCTGAAAGCTCATTGCTTCGTTGTCTGCTCTCACACCGTTCGGGACTGACAAGCTACTCAGGATGGTTCAAGCAGAGGGCGACGGCCTTCGTGGGCCACTGCGGCCAAGTAAGCAGCGTGTGGCGGCCATACACTGCTCATTTGGCAGCGGTCCATGGCGTGGGTGAATGAGAGATCCACTGCTGCTGCCACGCACCGGATTTCGCCATGGCCTTATTTTTCGCCCTTGGCGAAACCAAATTTCGCCCGGGTTTCGCCACCCTTTGGAGGGCGAATGGCGAATGGCGAAAAACGGCCCTGCCAACCCTGGATGTTGGGGTTTGTTCTCTTCATCCCGCAGCTGAGCAATCTTTCGCGATGGGCACGTGGCATCCTGAACTCAAGACAGCGGAATCCATCTGTGCCGCTTGCGCCCGTCTGTTTTGGGTGGCCACACCTTCGACACGGCGCAGTGACGAGGCGACCCTCGACTTGCCCACCGGATGGAGCAAATCGCAGCGATTGGTGCTTTTCGGACCGGTCTAAACCAACGCACCGGCAGAGTGCTGGTGTTGGAGAGGGCGCCGTTTATGCGTTCGCCCAGCCGTGAGCGTGAGCGGGAGCGGGAGCGGCGCGTCTGTGTGTCCGTGAAAGCGAGGTGACTGAGACCTGACCGCCCCCCACCAGCCGGTTTCCGGTCTCCAGTCACATCAGCAGACAGAGGGTTGCAGTTGCGTCATGCTGCCCCAGGTCATGACAGCCTCATCACGTCACGACGCCTTCATGAGGAGCTCGCACAGACAAAATG
The DNA here is from genome assembly GCA_022836835.1 of Pythium insidiosum. Lineage (NCBI taxonomy): Eukaryota > Oomycota > Peronosporomycetes > Pythiales > Pythiaceae > Pythium > Pythium insidiosum. Next base: position 129,575 of record JAKVDI010000032.1, on the reverse strand, counting down.
CGCTCTTTTGGCCAGAATCCTACACAGGCGGCGACCATGTTTTGCAGTCACCAGCCACCGACTGACTCGCACTTTAGACCACAGTGCTTGCGCCCGAACCCTTCCTCCGCTCAAGTCCCAAGTGCAACGTTGGATCTCTCGCGCACATCCCCAGAGTTCGGACCGCAAGAAGCAGAAGAACGACAACAAAAAACAAGATGAAAGGCAAAGCGAGAGGGACGAACCGTCGCGGTCGTCCAGGTCTAATTGACTGGCGGGTCGCCAGTTCCAGCGAGTCGGAGTCGGAGCATTGGTCATTGTGCAATTTGCCTCCAACCGATCCGGTCCCATTCGCCTCCATCCACTCTCTCACTTGATCATGAAGGTCGCCGCCATCGTTCTCGCCGCCTCCGTCGCGCTTGTGTCTGCGCAAGACTGCGATATGAGCAAGCTCACGCCGCTCCTCACGAGCCCGAACAAGAAGGCGTGCGAGGATGAGACTGGTTACAAGCTCATTTCGCTGGCCCCGCCGTCGGCTGATCTTGCCCCCAAGGTCTGCGCCAACGCTGGGTGCAAGGCCCTCCTCGATGAGATCGACAAGGCGTTCCCCACCGAGTGCGTGGCGATGGGTGTCAAGGTGCGCTCAACGATTCTCGAGCCCACGAAGAAGGCTTGTGCGGCGCCTGCTCCGGGTCCGGCTACGACGGCCCCAGCCGCGACGTCGGCTGCCCCCGCTGCGACGTCGGCCACGCCGGCCGCTACGTCGAAGACGCCGGCGGCCACGTCGGCCGCTCCTGCCACTACGTCGGCTACGCCTGCTGCCACGTCCAAGACTCCTGCTTCGACGTCGAAGGCGCCTGAGGCGTCGACGCACGCCCCGGCCAAGAATGGCACGACGTCGGGCAGCCATGCGGGCAGCCACCACAGCGATCATCAGGAACCCGAGGCCGGTGAAGCGTCGCACGGTAGCGCTGGCGAGATTGAGACGCCCAAGGACCAGGAGCCTACGGTGACCGCGCCGGCTCCGGTTGCCAAGCCGAAGCCGACGACGGCGGCGCCCAAGTCGGGTGCGTCCACGATTGCGGTGGCGGCTGGCGCGCTTTTCGCGGCTGTCGCGGCTTCGCTGTTCTAGATTATTTGTTGCTTCATGTAGCTTCCCGTGCGTGAGAATCTGCCGTCGGCTGCAGTTCGCCTAATACTAGATCGTTTTTCTTTCATGCTATTGTGTTGCATGTCAAAGTGAGCTCCTGTCCGTCTTGCAGCAGTGGATGAAGAATTGCATGCTACCCAGCCATCAGTGCCATGGCAGCTCCGCCATTTGACTACGTGACATTGGGCAAACAAACATGCCGTTTGGGCTGGTGAGCACGCCAGCATTGGCCTCAAGATTGTTCTTCACACGTCACAGACCGCGCTTCCTGTTTCACACGTCACAGAGAACACTCGGCATCTTCAATGATGGAGCTCGACGAGAATGAATGACGTCAGCACGTGGGCGGCACAAACGTCGGGATGAGAAGACGGGATATGGTGTTCTATCAGTACCCTAGACCAAATTGCAAAGACTTTTGCCTCAACAAACTTATTTAGACTATTTATTGTGAACCCCTCCTCGGGACTGCCGGTGCATTGTCTGTCGTGCGATCGCGTGGGGCCACGGCCGTGCAATCCAGACACAAGAGACAGGCGTGACCGAGTTCTGCCAAGAACGCCTCTTGAACTGGATCTCTCGATCCAGCTCATCCGGGCAAGTCCAGTGCCCTGTCATCGCGGGCGTATTAATCCCAAGAAGCACGCGCGCCTATCGCTCTAAAGGCCAACGCCATTGCTGGCAAGTCCCGGACATTTTGTCCAGAACCTTTCCCGTTGGCGACAGCCTCCAGGTGAAGTTCACCTGGCTGACCAACGCACGCACGTCAAGGCGCCCACTCAGACGTGAGTCACACATTGGGATGGCCTGGCTTTGGCGGCGTCAAGGCTCAGGAAAGCGAAACGGGGTGAGTAACGCCAGGCGGACGGGCGACCGAACAGCCAATCTCGAGTGAGGAAACACTTGGCTTGTTCGCCTTTCACCCGCGGGTCGTTCTGGTCTTTGGAAGGGCGAAGGGAGAGCATGCGTAAGCGAAATGCGGGAGGGACCAACATTGCGGACGGACCGCGGACCAGGACTTGGACGTCCGGTGATCTGGATCGAGTCCGGTGTTTCCTATCGCTCACTCTTCGATTCTCCTTCCAGTTCGCAAGACCAACACCAAGTCTTTCCTTCGGTACAACATGAAGTTCTTCGCCGTCCTCTTCGCTGCCGCTGTCGCTGCCGTCTCGGCCCAGACCTGCGACCTTGAGAAGCTCCAGCCGCTCATGGCCGACCCGTCGTTCACGGAATGCAAGACTGAGTCTGGTCTCGCGATTCCGCCTACGGCTGTCCCTACCGCGGCTGACATCAAGAAGGCGTGCTCGTCGAAGAGCTGCGCGACCCTCGTCGCCAAGGTGAAGGCCACTGGTGTGACGACGTGCAAGATTGGCACTGTCGACCTCATCACGGACCTCCTTGAGCCCATTGCCAAGGAGTGCAAGTTCGATGGTGCCGCTCCGCCGGCCGCCGGTAACGAGACGGCGCCTGCCAAGCCGGAGAATGCCCCGGCCGGCTCGCACGCCGGTTCGCACGCTGGTGCCCCGAAGGAGACCGTTGAGGTCCCGAAGGACGGCTCGCACGCTGCTGGCTCGCACGCCGGCAAGGATGACGCCAAGCCGTCGAAGAAGGATGTCCCCGCCCCGGCGACCTCCAAGCCGGCCTCGTCGGCGTCGTCGGCCGCCGTCGCCGCTGGTGCCGCTGTCGTCGCTGTTGCCGCTGCCCTCCTGTAAATCACAGATTGCATGTGATCCGATCTCAGCAATAGCGTCTATCTAACGACCAGTATTATAGACGTTGTAAATGTCGTTCCACACCTCTCTGTTTGTTGCTGTGGTGCATCGGTCGGGCAGTCCATCCACTTCCTCTGTATGGTGATCTTGTCTATCTATCAGTGTATCCATATCGAAGGGCGCTCGATCTGAAGGAGTGAGGTTGACAACGGCATCTCCGTTACGTGACTGGAACATTCTCCATCTGACATTGTCCGGAAAGAAAGATGGAAGAAACGTCCGCACTGCTCTCCCGGGCTTTAGCACCATCGCTCATGCTGCCCAGCGGTTGAAGGGGCTGTCAGCTTGCCGCAGCTGCTGGGTCTCCTCTGAAAGTCGAGGACAGGACACGCTCTTGCACGGCATGCTCAAGCACCAGCACGCATGAAGCACCAGCAGCGAACCGAACTGAACACTTGGGGATAGACCACATGGTCGGCTAAAACCCTGGCATCAGCTCGTCAACCCTAGCACCGTCCTCCTGGCCGATATGTTTTCCTCCTGTGTTCTCTCTCTCTCTCTCTCTCTCTCTCTCTCTCTCTCTCTCTCTCTCTCTCTCTCTCTCTTCCGGCTCCTGGACGCGTCCAGCGTCCAGCATCCAGCGTCCAGCGTCCGGACCACGACCACCAGCACAGCTCCGCTACCCTCCAAGTCACTCTTCGATTCGCCTTCGAGCACTCAAGACCCACCACCACCTCCACCAAGTTCTCGGTACCAGCACAATGAAGTTCTTCACGGTTCTCCTCGCCGCCACCGCCGCCACGGCGCTCGCCCAGACGACGACGGCGCCTCCGGCCGCCGCCGGCGCAGCGGAGGCCTGCATTGCGCAGCTCGCGCCGCTGCTTCAGGACCCTGTGCTGAAGGAGTGCACGACCGAGAGCGGTCTCGTGTTCCCGCCGACGGCTGCCCCGACGGAGGATGTGGTGAAGAAGGCGTGCGCGTCCAAGAGCTGCGGTGCGCTCGTCGCCAAGGTCAAGGGCCTCGGTGTCGCCTCGTGCAAGATCACGGGCGGAATCGACATCATTGGTCAGGTGCTTGAGCCGATCGCCAAGGAGTGCAAGTTCGACGGCAAGGCTGCTGGTAACGGCACGGAGCCGGCCAAGCCGGAGGGCTTGCCGGCCGGTTCCAAGGCTGGTTCGGGCCCGGGAGCCAAGGACACGATCGAGGCCCCTGCTGCCGGTTCGAAGGCTAGCGGTGATGCCAAGGTACCGTCGTCGAAGGGCAGCGTGCCGACTCCCTCGCCGACCAAGGCGTCGGGTGCTTCGAGCGTCGCGATGGCCGCTGGTGCGGCTGTCGTCGCCGCTGCTGCCGCTCTCATGTAAGCAGCAGCTGCGATCCTGCCGGATCGCGTGTCTCCGACAAGGAGAGTGCTCAGCATGTAGACGTCACATCCTTTTTTGATCTTCCCATGTAAACAAATACAAAACGCATCGTGTACTTTTCACTCGTTACGGCAGCAGAGGCAGCTTCTCGTCGCCCTCCATGAGTCGATTGTTGGCCGCGTACCACACATAGTGCTGCAGGATGAAAACGATATCGACCACGATGCTCACGAAGCCCAGCGAGAACTTGACCGGGTCGCCAGTGATCGCCGTCCAGTCATGCGTCGCTCCGCTGTCGAGAAGCTGCTGCCCGATCGAGAGCAGACCGCCGATGATGTCGAGCAGCACGTTCCAGATCGTCCAACCGACTGTGGACTTGCGGCGGTAGTTGAGCACGATCTGCGGGATGCACTTGAACAGTGTCGTCATGAGCTTGACGTAGCTGAGGAGGTACAGCAGGTTCAGCGTGTTGAGCAGCGAGCTTTCATCGTTGCCGGTGACCACGATCGCCACAGTGAAGAGAAACGCGAGGATGACCGTGCCGACGGACCAAATAATCGTCGCCTTGCTCACGCGCTGGTCACCGCGCGGGTAGATCGAGCACTGGAACAGCGAGACCGCGACCAGCGCGGCAGCGTGCAACGAGAAGAAGACGTCGTTCGGCTCGACGGCGTTACGGTTGCCACCATGGCGTCGCATGTACTGCTGCTGGACGCTCTCGCTGTAGTAGAACGCACAGTTGAAGATGCTGTAGCACGTGAAGCCGAGCATGTTGAGCACCGTGTAGTCGAGCGAGAGGCCGACGACGCTCTTGCGCGAGTAGTTGAGGAACACCTGCGGGTAGAAGCTGACGCTCCAACAGCAGAAGTAGATCCAGCCGATGATGCTGGAGATGCGGTTCCATGGCTGCGGGATATGCGCGTTCGCGTCGAGCGTGAGGCCGAGCGTGAGCCCGAGCACGAGGATGAACGCCGACACGAGCGACACGCGCGTCGCCAGCGGGAGCTGCATGAACATGGTCGACAAAGGGGGCTGGTGCGACGCGACGGGACGCTTCGCTGCGTGGGAAACACGCGAACTTGTCAAATGCCACGTGGGCAGCAGACGACGGAAGAGCTCCTCTCTCCTCCCCACACCAAAGACCGAAAGATACACGGCGCACGGGCACCAGGAACGTGGCCGTCGGCGTCCCTTCGATCTGTCGCAGACGTTGGGAACACGTCAGTCGCGCGGGGGTTGACGCAACAGCGCTTGAAGTTGGTCTGGAACCGATGAGTGGCGTCAAATTAGCCAATCACACGCGAGCAAACCGCCCCGTCAGCGCCAACACAGCCAATCAACGAGACGACCTTGCAACCGATCGTTCTTGTCAGAGTGATGGTCTTGATCGCCCGACATGGCTACAGATCGGTTCGGCGCAGGCTCAGCACGAGCACGTCGTGCTGCGCAGACCGAAAGACGTCGAGATGCTGACGCAGCAACGTGTCCACGATCTCTCGCCGCGTCATCGCCCGCGAGTCGTCCCCGAGAAGTCGCTGAAGCGTCGCGTGCGACACTCGAAGCTGCGCGCTCTGCGAGCTCACGGGGTGGACGACGCGCACGATGCAGTCGAAGACGTTGGCGGCCACGTCGATCTCATCCAGTCGCACGGTCGCGAGCATGAACGACTGGTGGATTCGACACGCCACGCGAAACCAGGTGCCGGTTCGGTTGCGGCGCTCGACAGCTCGAAGGCGCCGTTGCCGTTCCATCTCCTGGTTTTGACGATACCGCTGCTGGATCAGAGATGCCGCGAGGTTTTGCACGCGACTGACGCGTCGCTGATCCTCTCGCTGCCGCCTCAACCGTCGCTTGGTCATTAAACCTTTCGTGCGCGACTGGATCTTGCGTGCTGCTTGCTCTTGACGCTCCTTTCGCAGCCGCTGCATGCGACTCCAGTACTCATCCATTCGCCGACGAGCGATCGTGGCGACTTGGGAGATACACTGATCCATCACTTCTCGAAGTCGCTGGTATTCGCGCTGCGCGTAGTCAGCGGCATCGCGCTCTATCGATATTTCCATGGGGTGGCGTCGAGCAGCACCTTTAGGATTCACGCCGGGGAATAGCAGCTCGAACCCGCGGGACGTATACTCCACGAACAGCTTCTCGCAAACTCGCTCGTAGACCACCCGACGCGTCATGCTTGAGCCAAGCAAATCGCGGATACCATCGCCGAGACAGCGTACAATCGCTTTCTCTGTCAGCACGAGTGTCATCGTTTGCGATGTTCTTGCATTGAGGTATACGATCTTCATCGAGTAATCATGAAGAATCCGCACACTAAGGAGACCGTAAAGGATGGCATAAGACCGATACGCCAGCATGCGAGCCTCGCGATGCTGGATCGGGAAGGCAAGTTCTATATCACCTGTGCTCTGACGTGGGATGTCAGCAATGAATCCGATCAAGCAACACCAATGGCACGCACCTTCCAAACACAACACTTGAGCACCGAATCAAGGCATCGATTCCAGTGATCCGTGACAACTTGGTGACGCTGAACCTGTCGAAGCATTTTGTGACAGTTTACAAATCTCAGAATGATCATGCGAAATGGGGACTTACTTCAGCTGTCCGATACCAAACGACGGATGGGGGAAGCACCCAAGCAAGCCAGGCAAGAGGAATGACGAGAACCACGGTTTGTGAGACGACGGGCCGGTACAATGAAAGGATAAGCTGGTGGAGCTCGTCGTTTTCCTCCAGTCGAGCAAACACATAGCGCCGTTGTACTCGAGTGGCTCGAAAGAGAAGCGTTTCAGGCCATCGCAGGCGCCGGAAATGAGCCATGGACACTCGGAAAGCTGGCGAGGATGATCTCTCCATGTCAACGTGATCGAGAAGAACGGGAGATGAGAACCTTCGAATGTCAGCTTTAATCGGTGGATATTCGCTCGGGATTGCACTCTCCTCAAAGGTCGAGGATGACGAGGCAAGTGGGGCGCGTGACTTGAAATACATCTTCTTTCCATCGGGACCGCGAATCGTGAGCTCAGCATCAGGTGGTGGCGTGATCTCGGAGCGCACTGGCGAGGTAGGTGGTCGAGGGGGTCGCACTGTATCTCTAGTATCCTTTCCTTGCACGTCGACGAAGAGCACTTGAAGCTGAAACAAGATGCCACGACATTTCGCCTGCAGATTTCGATCGCTACAATGTGATTGAGGCGTCATAAATACCAATCCTCTGAATCATCAACCGCTGTTGACTTCAACCTTACGTTTTGAAAAGCTCATCCATGCTGTGAAGATCTTGCTCAAGGGAGCCGATGACGTACTTGACTGACGACGCTTGGTCAAGTGTGAGGAGCTAAACGCAGGCAAAAACGATCAGTCGTGAAGCACACTTTCATATGCGCTGGCCACGGGGAAAAACGTACAGAAACGTCTGCTTGTTGAACACGCCGCTTCATCTCCTACCAACATCTTTCAGAGACCAACGAACAATTCTATTCGCAAAAGCGACGCGTACCAACAGATTTTCGACAAGCCGTCGGGCTGCCACCATCCAAGTCTTTAGTCGCAGATCATCATTGCGAGTTGTGGTCGTCTGCATAGCTGGTGATGGCTCGACCTTCGTCATAGGGGACAGACATGTCGTCCGAGTTGGCTTCAATGGCCGTTTGATACTCTGTCGGCGTTGACGATCTCCAGCGCTTGTGACTTCTTTGATTCTCTTGGTATTGTTCTTGCTGGCTTTGGAAATGCTCTGTGTCAATTGCACAGGATGTTTGAGGGAGCTGGAGCTTGTCATGCACAAGATCGTGAGTCGCATGAAACCTGCAGAAAACTCTCCCCCGCGCCACGAACAAACAACCTTTGGGTCGGAAGAACGGGAAGGCGCTGTTCAAGCGCTTTGAATGCTGTTTGCGGTATCTATACGTCGCTAGGTTACAGTAAACCAACAACACACTCTCGAAGTCATTCTACGTGTGACAAACAGACAGACCTTGGTGCCGCACTGTGCGCAGAATCGCGCGTTCAGAGCGCACTGCGTCACGCAGCGTTCACAAATGAGCAGCGTCAGTGGTTCTGCTGTTGAAGGAGAGGCACATGCGCTGTCTCTTCGTGGCGTCTTGACTGGCGGCAACCGCTCATGTTCTCTTGGAGGTGTCATGAAGATGAAGATGAAGATGAAGATGAAGATGGAGATGGAGATGAAGACGCCTCGTTGGCGGTTGAAGCAGAGTGAGTGTTGGTCACGTTTCTTCACAATAGTGACAGTTGTGTTACTTCAGAGAGCAATATATTGTGTTTCTGAAATTGCCCGAGAGCAGGACTTTCTTTTTGAGATTATCAAAATGAACCATTTGAGTCTCACCACTGGAATACATTATTGCAGGCTACTATTCCTAACTATTGACATGGACGACGCCACGAGATCTATGCCGGCGAGAGCAGCTTCTCCTCGTGCTTCGCAGGCGTCAGGATCTTCTCGTCGTTCTCGATGACGCGGTTGTTGGCCGCGTACCACACATAGTGCTGCAGCAGGAAGACGATGTTGACCACGATGCTCACGAAGCCCAGCGAGAACTTGACCGGGTTGCCCGACATGGCGCTCCAGTCGTCCGTGGCCCACGCGTCGAGCACCTGCTGCCCGATCGAGAGCCAGCCGCCCGTCGTGTCGAGCAGCACGTTCCAGATCGTCCAACCGACCGTGGACTTGCGGCGGTAGTTGAGGTACATCTGCGGGAGGCACTTGACGAGAGACGTCATGAGCTTGACGTAGCTCAGCATGTAGAGCAGGTTGAGCGTCGTGAGGAACGAGCCCTCGTCGTTGCCGGTCGCAGCAATCACGATGGCGAACACGACTGCCACGAAGAGAGAGCCCACGGACCAGAGGATCGTCGCCTTGTTCACGCGCTGCTCACCGCGCGGGTAGATCGAGCACTGGAACAGCGAGACCGCGACGAGCACTGCGGCGTGCAGCGCAAAGAAGACGTCGTTCGGCTCAACCGAGTTGCGGTTGCCGTCGTGGCGGCGCATGTACTGCTGCTGGACGCTCTCACTGTAGTAGAACGCACAGTTGAAGATGCTGTAGCACGTGAAGCCGAGCATGTTGAGCACCGTGTAGTCGAGCGAGAGGCCGACGACGCTCTTGCGCGAGTAGTTGAGGAACACCTGCGGGTAGAAGCTGACGCTCCAGCAGCAGAAGTAGATCCAGCCGATGATGCTGGAGATGCGGTTCCATGGCTGCGGGATGTGCGCGTTCGCGTCGAGCGTGAGACCGAGCGTGAGCCCGAGCACGAGGATGAACGCCGACACGAGCGACACGCGGACTGCCAACGGAAGATCGAAGAAGAACATGACTGGCCGACGGACTGACTGATGAACGGACGGACGGACGGTGGAACGGAAGACCAAGCGCGTGTGTCAACTGGCAGGCAAGTTGTGGAATGCGAGAGCTGAGAGCTGAGGCCAGAGTGCCTGCCTGCCTGCCTGCCTGCCGCCTCCAGGATCGCCTGCTGGGAGGTCCCCAACGGCGGACGGTCGAAGGCAGGTCACTCGTGTGTGACGTGTGACGGGCTCCAGGTCTGTGACAGGGACGACGCAGACTGACGTGCTCGACCAATCAGCGGCCGCCATTGTCGAACGTCACGAAAGCGCCTCCAACAGCGCCGACTCCATTGGGCTCGTGGCAGCAGGCGACTGGTGACGGAGACGTCATGAGACCCGCAGCTTTCTCCAGTCGCTCGGCGTCAGCGCTTTGCCGGTGTTGGGACGGCAACAAAATGGAGATGGACTCGTCGCGACAGTTGGATCACGCAGGGTACATGAAGCTGAAGGGCGCGAAACGGCACGTCTTGCAGGGTCTATTGACACTGAGCAGTGCATCGTTCTGTACAGTACAAGCACGCGGTATGTGTATGCTTCAACATGCAGGCGTGTCGGTGCACATTGCACAGCAAAGCAAAGCATTCACGTAATCGTGAATATCAAACCACTAAGGCGAAAAGTCGGAATGGTGGTGGGTGGGCGGACTCAGCAGGCGAGACAAGCACGTGATTGGTGTACCAAGTTCGACGAGGGCGTTCCACACAACTGTGATTTGGTCATCACAAAGCGCTCTCGACAGAGAATCCATTGGACACCGCGAACGGTGTCCGCCTTTCGCTGCCTGCACGAGCAGCTCAGATGGCTACATTCGTCTGCACATCCAAACGGCCTTTCGGTCCGGAACTCTGATTGTGACCAATCAGCAAGTCGTATTTCGGGTCGTCACGAGAGGAACAGCCAATCAGTGACGCGTATTCTGGGTCAGTCTGGCCCCGGATTAATGACCGGGGACTGACTGACAGAAGGTCATCCATCCCACTTGGAGTCCAAGCAACTTCGCTTCATGAAGATCAGAGGCATCGGGCGGACACTCACGGCGGATGACGTTGTGAAGAAGCTCGCAGAGATCGCAGGATAGACCATCATTGCTGCAAGCATGTTGACGACCCATGCTGTCGTCAACAACTTGGCCCTTTTCAGGTGCAATGGCCGTCGGGGAAGTGCATGTTTCGGGCAAACGGTCAGCGCGTGCGCGTCTGCCCATCAACACCATCTTAATCAGCTCTTCCAGATGGAGCTCCCTCACCTTCATTCCATGGCTTCGAGTGTCGAGGAGAACGCTTCACAGTCACAACTTGAGTCATTCGAAAATGTGTCCCCGAACTCGAAAATGAGTAGGCAAAAAATGAACAAAACCTCAACTTTCTATATTGTTCAACTGAAATTGCCCAATGTGCAGTACCAATAAGGTTGAAAACGCTATTGGAAATTGCCTGAATACAAATAGTGCAATTTCATTTTCATATTGTTCACTTCACTGCCAATTTCTGAGTCGCACGCTCAGTCTGATTCGACCTCCAGAAGAAATGAAGTCAAGGTGACCGACATGTCGCCACTGACGACCAATGCGCTCCGTTCGCTAACGACTCGTGCTCTATGACAGCGCAATCGCAGGAGCGCTCGCGGCGCTCGCAGGCATGTTCGGCAAGGTACGAACTGCGGTGCCTCGGGTGTTTTTCTTCTCCTTCTTCTTCTCGTCTTTAACGAGTCATGCGAGCGTTCAGCTTGGCGCCGATGGGGAGTCCATGTTGCTGCAGGCTGCAGACGCGCACTGCGCGTCCTTTTTGACGCAGCGAGAGATCGGAGGCATCGATTGCTCGATGGTAATTACTCGTCTTGGTCATCGCTCATGGGATCTGCCTCGCTTGCTATGCTGAGCTGATCGCGTCGTAGCTCCTCGCAGTGCTTCGGGTCGCGAGTCTCGCGCTCATGCTGGCGACAAACGCCGCGATGCTCGGCTTCTTCGTCCAGGGACTGCACGAGACGGACTCACTCACTGCGACTGTCACGAGTGCGGCTGTGAACTTTATGCTATCGGTGAGAGATGGAGGGGGAGAGAGAGAGAGAGAGAGAGAGAGAGAGAGACTCCTTGGTGATTGATTGATTGAGTGTTGTGTGTTCCTCAGGCCGCAGGGGGGCGCGTGCTGTTTGGAGAGCATCTTCCCGCGCAGTGGTTCCTCGGTGCGACGCTCATCCTTGTTGGTATGGGCTGCTTGTTGCATGGAGACGCAGAGGACGACGACACAAAGAAGAAGAAGGAGAAGCAGAGCTAACGCTAACCTCTGGAGACTCGAAAGAGAGAGAGACAGAGCAGAAGAAGAAGAGAAACTTTTACTTACATACACAGTTGTGGGTGTCTTTGTTGGGCGTCAGTGGGAGCGCACGCCATCTTCTACTCATGCGTCGACGCCTCGGATGTCCATCTCCACTGGCCAGTGCTTGAGATCGACCAGCTCCAGCCACGCGAACGTGCGGTACCCAGACTCACTGAACCAGTCGCTGAAGTCCTTCAGCGAGACAGGCTTCGAGCGGTCCAATGCGTCGCTGGACGCAGCGTCGTCACCATCGGCATTGAACGCCTGAAGCACGGCGGTAGTGCCTTGTTGTGCTGAGTGGCGCAGAATATCACCGCTCATCGATGTGCTCATGCCATACAACGTGAGCAAGAAGCACATCAGAGTGAGCTGAAGCTTGTCCATCGTCGTGTCGACGGCATGCTCCGGCAGCGACGGATCGAGCAGCCGAACTCCACATTTGAGTTTGTCGAGCAACGAGCCGCCGCAGACGACGAGCAGGCCACACAGCACGGAGCCGAGGTCCACGATATCGGAGCTCGCGTATTCATCGTCTCCGTCGTCGGCACTCTCGCGTCGGAAAAGGCCGTTCGAGGATCCTGGCTCCTTGGTGAACACGTCGAGAATCGAGTACATCAGATCCACTGCTTCCTCGCCGAGCACGATGGTCGACGCGCCTCCTCGAGTTAAACTGAGTGTCTGAATCGCTTCCGTGACCTGTCGTCGCGACACCTCCATCGTCGTGGTCGACGTGATCGCGAGCGACAGCTTCATCGCGTCAACGAACCCCAGCGACGTCTCTTCGTGCAGCTGCGTCTGATGCAGGAACGTCTTGAGTCGAAGGATGTCTTCCTTGAAGAAGTGCAGCTCAGCAGCGTTTTGTCCGATGGCAAACACCAAGATCGGCGCATCCGAGGTCGTGCTCGCCACCGCCATCGACTCGCGATGAGGAGAGAGCGGCTGCTTCTGCTTCGGGTCGCGAGTCCGAATGCCGTAGGGATACGGCGTCGACACAATGTCACTTTGACGAATCTGCTTCTTCTGCGTCGCGGTTCGTCGCGGACTCGTTCGAATCGGCTCGATGGGTTTCGTCGACACGAGACGCTGCGAGCCAAAACGCGCGCTCTTGAATCGCGCTGTGACGGGGATGGACGCTGGAGTCGTCGAGTCGGCAGGTTGCTGCAGCTCCCACTTGGTTGCGTCCAGCAGCTCAATCCAGCTAACGTGATACAAGCCACTTCGATTGTACCACTCCGCAAACTGCTCAAACGTCACGCGGGCACGAGAGCGAGAGGTGCCGTAGCCAGCATACGCTCCGCCACCATTGTTTCCGTTGGCGGCAGCAATTTCGGCCATCAGATCGCCCATCGCTTCCTCCACAATATCATCGGCTTCGGCGTACATCTTCTCGACACCCATGCGATACGTGCTTTCGCTGAGCGCCATCAGCGCCAGTAAAAACGATCGCAGATAAATGTAGACAACGTTGCGAGGAAGGGCATTCACCTCGTTCTGAAGCATCGAGCGCCGCAGACCAGTCGTCGTCGAGTAAGCTCCTCGGGCACTCACAAAACCAAACACTCCACCGGTAGAGAAGCTGCTATTCCCACTTCCACCACCGCCGCCACCGGCTGCAGCCAAGGCTGCCGCGCCACCACCAAAGCCCATCGACATGTAGTTGTTGAGCGTTCGGCGGCGCTGCTCTCGAAGCTTCGTAATAAACTCGAACGCCATCAGCAGCTTGTGGCTCTTCGTTCCTTTACCGAGGATACTCATGCCGCACACGAGCTCCAACGCGTTGACGCGGCCAGATCGCTTCAAATCGAAGACATTGAAGATGCGCGATAGCAACTTGGAGGACGTCTGCTGGGCTTTTTCCGACATATCGTTCTTGGGGACCAGATTTCGCACACACTCGTAGAAACGAGCGCGAGTGATAACAAGGTACGCGCCTTCGTCTTCCTCTAATCCCGCGTACGTGTATCCCGTTCCTCCCTGGTCGTCACGCATGTCTTCCGCTGATGGTGTCGCATACGCCAGCAATGCGTCGTAGATTTGACTGACGCCGAGTTCGTCAAGTTTCGTCGATCGCAGCATGAAGAGATACGTAGAAATGTCAGCTGGCTCGAACGTGAGGAAGCTCGAATCTTCCGCTGTGTCAAACGCGTAGATCAGCGGCTTCTCTTGCTTACTCGCCTCGAATGCCTCCTTGGCGGGCCACTTCGAGAGATCCAGGAGCTCAATCCATGGGCAATCCATATATCCTCCGTTTGCGTACCACGCAGCAAACTCAGCAAGCGTCAACGCGTCTGGGTGTCTGCACTTGGCTTCACAGAACAGCTTGGAGATGACAGCACCAGCAGTCCGCTCAGCAGCCGAGTTTGTGGTCCACGAGTGCACCGACGGATCATTGGTATGGGCTCGGCTGGCAGTGTAGCTCGAAAATGCAAACAGAACGACCAGGATCGACTTCAGGAGCTCAAAGAGGTGGCGACGAGAGACGTAACCTCCACCATGCGCATCAAACAGCTTGAACAACACGCCGAGCTTAACACTCTTGGAGCCTCCGCAAAAGATACTCATGCCTGCAAGAAGTTGAAGCTTCTCCACCGAGCTTGTCTTCTTTACGCTCGGGTCCTCGTCGGGTGGAGGCATTTCGTCTGGTTCATTTTCGCCGTCTTCCGAGTCATCCAGCACGCTCTCGGCTTCGAACAAGGAGAAAACCCTCAGCAGGTGGAACGACAGGAACTCTTGATCTTCATTCGAGAGCTCTCCACGAGGAACAAGTCCGCGCATTGCCCTCAAGAAGCCCATCTTCGTGAGACAACGGCCAGATCCATGCTGATGGAACAGGTTCAGAAGCTGCTCACACGCCATGTCACCCAGTGTCATGCGCTCAGAGATGGTGTAGACTGTGGCCACATCCTTGAGGCGGATACGGAGCGTCGTGTTGTCGTAGCTTGTCAACCGGAACTGGAGAGCAACCGCATTGAGATCTCGAGCGGTCGACGCGTTGGATGACGGCGAACGAATCAAATTGTCGATGCCAGCGAGTGTTGGTAGTGCGGTCGACGCATTTCCGTCCGCTGTGCGAAGCCGCTCCGTGTTGAGAGCGGTCAAAGCTCCAGTCGGCACATCCGCTTCCATCGAAGACGTTCTCTCGCGCCCCTCACCGCTCGCGTTCGAAGATGTCGTTTCGATGGTCGAACCGGAAGCCGGACCCGAGTCGTCGAACGGTCCCAGCTCCACCGCTCGTTGCTGGCGACTGATGTAACGAAGGATCGCCTCCGCGATCGCTCGGTCGACTTGAGGCCACTTCTTGGCATTGAGCAGCTCTACCCACGCGATGCCCTGTCCGTTTCTTGAGTACCATCGAGCAAACTCGTCAAACGCAACAACTCCACCTCGAAGGAACGCACTTCCCGCGCCTGGGCCACTCACGATCGCTCCTTCTACTCCGACGGTATTGACATTCGGGAGAGACCCCCGATGATAGTAGTGGCCGCGGCGATTGTTACGGGTAGCGACAACGGTGTCCGCTGACTCGGGCGTGTCCAAGCTAAAGCGATGGCTCTGACGCGCATACGCGGGCATTTGACGAACACTGAATGTCTTGTTCATATCGCGGAAGATAGAGTCCGCAATCGCGATCGCTGTGGCATCCGCGACGCTAGCGATCGCTTCTGCCGACAGCTCCGAACCATTGCCGAGTGCGAACAACAGCGTGAGGAATGAGCGGAAATACTTCCACATCTCTCGTCGTGTCAGCGCTCCGTCTCCGTCGACATCGAAGAGCTGGAAGGCGAACGATAGCTTGTCGCTTTTTGAGCCCGCACAGAAGAGAGTAAACGCAGAAACAAACTCCACGAGATCAATTTTGCCAGTGCCGCCTCGATTGAACGCGAAGAATACCCTCGTCAGCGTGTCAGCGACCATTTTGCAGTCCTTTGCGCGACCGATACTGGGAGGAGGGACACGAGTGTTCGAGTTGACACCGAATGCGGACGCCACCCCATGTGCGATATCTGGCGGCAAGAGATCTGTGATGCACATGTCGAACGAACTCTTCTCCATCCACGCAGACGACGGGTTCTCCATGTATGGCTCGAACACGTCCAGCACTCGATGCAGTTCCAATTCATGAAGTCGTGTGATACGCTGGAACTCCTCGTACTGAATGAGGTCGCCGTTGCTTAAACTCAGCTTCTTCAGCGGAATCTCAATCGTCGAGTCATCGCCTTCGTCAAATGTCAGGTCAAACTCCAGAACGACCTCGTTTTTAAGGATTGCAGCGGGCATCGTGCTGTACGCGCCACTTCCTCGGGATGGAACTGTTGTTGCGGACGAGTAGGATGAGCCCATGTGCCGTAGAGCAGGATTCTGCGCCGCCGGATTATCATCGTCATCGCTGTCTTCATCGACTTCTTCGATCGGTTCGACATACGCGATATTTGGCTCTGCTCCCTCGATACCCGAGTTTCCCGAGTCGACGTCGACTCGAATATTCTGTGCTGTGTAGTAGTTTGTGCTTGCGAGCACAGGATCAACAGGCTCCACGTCGAGCTCATCGACAACGAAGTGGGGCGATACGAACGCCCACTTTCGCAAGTCCAGCAGCTCGAGCCAGCTCATTGCGTTGAAGCCTCCGGCGTTATACCACTCACCAAAGTCTTCAAAGCAGAAGACACCTTGCCGAAGCTCCGACTCGGCACGAGATCGGGATCGCACTTTCTTCGGGGTCTCTGCGTCTGCTTCTGCGTCTTCGTCTTCATCATATTCAGAGCCATCATCCATCACGTTTTCCATGATCTCTTGCTCTCCAGACTCGACCAGTTCCACAATCGAACCATAGCGAGCAATCACAGTCTCAGGTGGTGGCGACAGACAGAGCAGTACGATCAAAATGGATCGCAAGAAGCGCCACAGTTGCTGGCGATTCAGAAACTCTTTGCTGTCGGCGTCAAAGTAATGAAACGCAGATCGAAGCTTGTCGCTTTTGGAGCCCCACACAAAGAGACTCATGCCGGCTGCAATCTCGAACGCATCGACCTTGGTGCAGTTCTCGGGCAGAAACGCGCGGAACAGGTTGAGCATGAAGTCCAGAAACTCATCGTCTTGCATGAGTTGGGGCTGCCCAGTCATCGCGACCAGTTCCTCGACCGCCTCCATGAACGTGTCTTCTTCCAGCAGACCGTCGCTCGTGTGCTGGACAAACGTCTCGTACATGGTGTTGGAGTACAGTTTGGTGAGTGCCGACTTCTTGAGCAATTGCAGCAAGTTGATCGCGACGTCGCCATTCACAACGATTGTGCCTCCGTCTACACCCGAGAAACGGAACCGCAGTGCCGAGTCCACCTCGTCCTCCTCGTCATACTCTTCGTCGTCTTCATATTCACCTTCCGCTCCGTTTGTTCCCGGAATGGACTTGCTTCTCGACGATCTCGTAGACGATGTCGGCGACGTTAATCGCTTCAGCGACGGCCATTTGGCACAGTCCATCAACGGAAGCCACGGCAATACATCAGCGACATCGCTGCTCTCGATCCACGTCATAAATTGATCCAACGGAACACTGCGCTCCTCTTCGTCTCCATCGCCTCCCTCTGCTGCTGCGACCTCCAGCAACTCGAGAATGCGGTCAGTCGCCTCGCTCGCTGCGGTGACAGCGATAGTCGACGACAGCTCGCGATCGGCGTCGCTTGTGGCGGGATCTTCGAACAGCGCAGTGATGGCGACGAGGGCGATCTCCAGTGCGCGCTTGACGCTGCTGACTGGGAGCTGCTCGCACGACGGTCCACAGACCAGCTCCAATAGCGCGCGCACCTTTGACGACACGTTGCCTTGCACCAGCACGAGCAGCGCCGCAGCAATCTTCTCCCCATGGACACACAACACTAAGCATCAGCAAACAGGAAAAAACAAAAATACAAAAAAAAGAGATGGCGATACCTGGCTCCAGGAGCTACACGAAGACGCGCGGACGATGCGCGCGAGCGTGTCCTTCACGGGCTCAAACGCCTCTCCATTGCGGACGCCTGGAAGCGCCTGCACGAGCTCGGAGACGGCCTCGAGGTCGATGGCGACGTCGTCCGACTGCTCTCTCGCGGCGGCGACCAGTGCGTCTGTTGGACAGGCGGCGACTGTGGACCACAATGTTCCAACGAAATGATGTGAGTTGGTTGCACCAACATTCATTCCAACAGATCCCCAACGACGTGCTTCCGGCGCCGCCCGACGGACGCCATGGACACCAACTAGAGACGGATGTGGTGGTGTTTCGTACCTCCTGCCGCGACAAGCGCATTGCGCACCAGTAATGCTCGCTTGGCTTGGATCGAGAACGACGCCGCCGGCGTGACAAACGGCAGCGCGATCGTCACGTCGGCATCCGCGCTGCGTGGAGACGACGGCAGCGTGACCGTGTTCTCGTCGCCATCGCCGCTGGGGACATTGCTTTGCAGCGGAATCTCGACAGCGTCGTCGTCCGCCATGCTTGCGTCTGCCTGTCGGTCTGTCTATCGAGCGGGCGGGTCTGTCTATTGATCTATCGAACGAACTGTCGTTGGGAGTTGGAAGGCGGGCTCTGGAAGATGCCGGAATTGTTGGGGGCGTGTCGCCGACCGAGTCCGACAAACACAAATCCGAGAGAACGAAATGCGGATCCTGTTCTCCGCTCTGCCGTGCCCACCCAGACGCCGAGACGATGAGACCCAAGAGCGGAGGAGGAGGAGGAGGAGGAGGAGGAAAGACAGGGGAGGAGCGGAGCGGAGGGGAGCGGAGCGGAGAAGAGCGCAACGAAAGGGGAGCGAGCCTGCTTTTGCCTGCCCCCCAAGTCGAAAACGACACAGACAACGATGGTGTTGAAGAGAAATCTTGCCTCCCAGCTGGTGTGATTGGGGGAAATATACGACCCCCACCCCAAACACATGCTCCATGCACGGCGGCATCCCCCCTCATTCTGCAAGTCGCCTAGTAAAAATGTCCCATATAGTTGCAACATCATGACTCTTGTGGAGCATGAAAAGCCGCACGCGAAAAAATTCGCGTGCCAGTCGGTCGCCGGGTGTGGCTCCATGGAGCGCTCTTGGAAGAGATGCAAATGGATCTCTTCATGCAGTCGCTGCTGTCGTTGTGTGCGCTCGTGCTGCTGTGGGCGACGACGCCATGCGTGGTGGACGCCCAGACCGGCGTCGGGACGGGGAACCTCTGCGCGATGCTCGGCAACTGCAACGGCCACGGGCGCTGCAACACTGCGACCAAGACATGCACGTGCTTTGAAGGGTTCGGTGCCGCCGCAGATGTCGCTTACTACAAGGCGCCCGACTGCTCCCAGCGTACGTTCATGCGTCCGTGTGCATGTGTGGCCAACGGCCGAGGACTGCGGCGCCATGTGCCATGCGATGGATCCATCGCCTGCACCTTCATTCATGACTGAGGATCTGGCAGGCGTCGCATGCAGGTGTGTGTCCGTCGGCGCCGTCGTGGCGCGGCATTCCAACAGACGAGTTCCAGGGACATCCACTGGCCGAGTGCGCGGACGCGGGTGTCTGTGACCGCTCGACGGGGCAGTGCAAGTGCTATAGAGGCTACGAGGGCAGCGCATGCCAGCGCAGTTGAGTCTCCATCGTCTCCATCATCATCATCGTCGTCGTTGGTGTGATACTTGACTGACTGTGGCGTGGCAGCGACGTGTCTGAATGACTGCTCGGGTCATGGCAAGTGCGTCAGCATGCGCGACATGGCCGCCATGACCAACGCGCTCCCGCTGTCGGACGCCACGACCTACGGCGGCCTCGAGGTACTTCATGTGCACCGGACGAACAACTGCATGCGAGCGGTATGAGCTGATGAGTGAATCGACCGACTGCTCAGTCGACCAAGACATGGGATCAGGATCGCATGTTTGGCTGCGTCTGCGACTCGACGTGGGCCGTCGGACTCGGCACAGGACAGCGGCAACTGGCTGAGTGGTTCGGTCCCGACTGCTCTTTGAGTGCGTCTCCATGATTCTCCTGCATTGTGCACAGAGAGAGAGAGAGAGAGAGAGAGAGACCGTGACGACGCTTCTTTTGTTGCCTGCAGTGCGGTGTCCAAGTGGAGACGACCCTCTCACGGCGGTTGACGAGACGGACTGCAGCGGCAAGAAAGCGAGCGGCGGCATCGGCGTCGGACAGACAGGCAACAAGTGCCACGTCGACTGCTCGAACCGCGGCAAGTGCGACTACTCGACCGGCCTGTGCCAGTGCTTTGACGGCTTCTACGGCGCCAACTGCGCCAGTCTGTCGCCGGTGCAGTGAGGAGGCGACACGGGGCATCCACCACAAATACTACAACGTATCGATGCGTCTTGTTCACTTGATTAGGTTGTCGTCGCCATCGTCGTCATCGCCGTCTCTTGCCACGGATGCATCTGACGACGTCTGTCCGACAGAGTCAGCCAGCGAGACGCGCTATGCTCAACGCTGCGCGTACTTAAGATCGATCGTGCGCACGCGCCTTGGCATACTTCTCGAACGCAGTCTCGCTCGTCGACTCGCTCCTGTATCAGCATCCACAGGCACCAAATGAGAACCAATCCTTCGTCTTGTCGCCTAGTTGTGAATAAATGGAAGCACGCACCAGTAGCTCGACGCCGCCATCGCGGCGGCCGCGAGGAAGCTCGAGGCGAACGCCACGCGAGCGTTCTTCGAGAGGATGCCAGGGACAACACCCGCGACGGCGCCGCCAAACGCAGCGTTGAACGGGTCCTCCTTCTGGCGCACCGTCGCCATCACGTGCTCGCCCGTGGCGTAAAAGCCCGCCGCCGCACCGAGGACAAGCGCTCGCGAGCCAATGTGCTTCACCTGCGTCGAGAACTTGGGCAGCTTGGCGCCTGTGTATCGCAAACACATGGTCCGTCGTGAGTGGCGGCTACGATTCCATAGAGAGACGGAGAGAGAGAGAGAGAGCATCGTCGGTCAAATAGTTGAGCGTACCGAGCTTGGGGATCGACCAGACGGATTCCACGGCACCGATGGCCGAGCCCGCGAAGACGCCCGTGGCCTGCAATGGACACACAGCGCATCAGCGATCGTGAGGACGGGATGAGTTGACGGTCGCTGGAGGTGCGTGGCGCATACCGTCGCGTACAGGATCTTCTCCGAGCCCACAGGTCCGTCCATATTGCCTAGTGTCGGGTGGCGCTTTGCTCTCAGCCGCTGATGATGCCTGTGGGAGGGAGACCACCACAATTTGGGTCCAAATGGAAAGATTGGTCTATATGTATTGGTCCAAATCAGGTCTATATTGCCAAATGAGAACATATTGGCGTACGGGATATATTTGAGTCATACAATAGGGAGAAGATATGGTAGATAGACATCTTTGCGCTTGGGGCAATACGATAGCGTGTGAAGCTCTGCTGATGCATCGTGATTGCTAGTTGAAAACTACTCCAATGCCCGTGGGCATGCCACTTGTGGCTCGCTCCAATTTCTGTTGACTCTCCCCTTGGGGAGGACCACCACACCCCACAATTCACGAACTACAATTATAGTGTCAGTGCTGAAAAGACAAATCCCATTGAAAGCAACAATAATGGTACATTGTTGGTACACATGGCTACACGCACACCTTGAGAGCACCATCGTCCGCCCCGACAAGCACGACCTGGCGCAACGGCAAGATGCCGATAGCGTGGCCTGAAAGCTTGGCTTTGTGGAGACGAGGACGCTCTGGGGAGGCGATCGAGGTCGACGGTGCCGAGGAAAACGCTGTCGACGTCGATGAACTTGGCGTGGAGGTGGAAGAGGAGGCGTCCAGAATGCTGGTGGAATCGATGCGGTAGGACAAGACATCGGACGATGTCGCCTGTTTGTCGTTGCGGTCCGCATCGTGCACGAGTCTCGTTGTGAGGACCCGACCGCTGGCAGCGACGTACAGTACTGCAGTGTCCGCATAGCACTGGACATTTAACTGGGAAGCACGTACATTCTCTGGGAGACTCGTTATCACCATGCGCAGCCTTGGCGGAAAGGCGACGATGTCTCGACCAAGTTGCCACACGCGCGCCTCACGATCAGCACCAGCCACGAGCACAAACGACGGAGAGTATTGCTGGATTTTGACGACGCGGCTGTCGAGTGCCTGCCAGTGGCAGAGCCGAAGGCCCGTTCGTTTGTCAAGCAGCACGATCTGCCCGCTGGTTACCGACGCAGCAGCCCTGCTGGTGACCCAGGCTCCACCAAAAGCGCTGTTGTTGTGATCCACGCGTTGCCGTGAGCATCAACCCTCCAGTCAGCAACAACGCCGGGTGATGTTCTTGTGTCAACTGTCCATATCGCGCGGCGTGACGCGACTGCGAAGTCCGCTGAGCCTTGAAGAACAGTCGCACCCAACGAAAGTGACGGTGTCGATGTGGTTGACAGCGACGGAGTCGCGACAGAGAATAGATCGAAATGACGGTAGGGTAGCACCTTCAACAGTGTGCTGGAGTGCAGTGCGTCGGGTGCGGAAAATGGCACTCGGAAGTACGTCTGACTTGTGCGGACGTCCCACACATGGACGCAATTGGCTTCGACTGCAATCGCGCGGTGTCGATCGTTTGCGTACTGCAAGGCAACAAATGCAGAGTCGACAAAGAGAGACGCCTGCATCGAAGAAGGATGCGTTGATAGTCTCCACACTCGACATGACCCATTCTTGCTGGCAGTGAGCACAATTTCTTCATCGAGATCGACATCAACGAAGCGAATCGCGCTCGAATGAGCTCGAATGGAATGACGCATTTCACCAACAAATGCCCAGCTAGACCCAATAGCTTTGGGTGCGGAGAGTCCATCGCCCGAAGCCCCACGACGAACGAAAGAGTTTGTCTCGAGTGGTCTCAACCACGCTGCATCGGCTCCATTCAGACTAGTGTTCCCACTGCCTGAAGGGCCACTGCGGTGAGACCCAACAGCCATAGACTTGCGCTTCTTTCGTTCTTCTTGCAAGACAAACGTTGCTTCATTCAAATCTTGGTCACCTCCGTATTCATCCGAGCGGAGAGGCAGATGCAGAAAACCTGTTGTCTTGATGTTGTTGATTCGAGCTTGATGATAGGCATGTCGTAAGAGGAAGCGAGGGTACGTAGATACATCGTATACCACCAAAGGAGCACGCTCAGTGTTGCTCGCGTCCTTGTCTTTGATCGGCAAATCTATCTCGGCGGGAGGACTTCCCAATGGCGACGCCGATGGAGCTGATGGTAACAGCAGAAGTTGAAGCACGGAGCTGGCTTGGACACTGGGAAATAACTTGCCAAAGGATTCGGATCCAAACATGCTCCTGAGTGGGACGCAAAACTCAGCAATCACCTCCGCCGCAATTCGCCATTGGAAATCGGAAACCTCCAGCTCTGAATAAATGGCTGCGCATCTCACGAGAAACGCATTGATTGCCTGAAGGATGCCGTGTCCTACAGCGGCAGAGACATCAGGTCCAACCTTTTGCAGGATACTTGTCAGTGTGCGAGCGATTCCAACGGCTGAAAAGGCACGCAAGTCAGCTCCATGATTGTTACTCAACGCGAGCAGTCGCTGCACCACTGCTGCCTTGCTTGCGGCCTTGCCTCGCATCGCCGTTCCGCTCGCAATTTCGTCATTTGCACCGCTCAGGATTGCGTCCGCCGTTCGAGGGTGCAAAAAGGGTGGATGAATCTTGTTAAGCACATCAATCCAAAAATTCGCGCGATTTTGAAGCAGCTCCCGTCGAATTGTCGACTCGGACATTGATCGAACCATGTGCCTGAGCACTCGCAAGGTGACGTAAACTTCACGAGCGAGATCATGAGGAACGCCATCCACTTGAGCAGAGCTGATTCCCTCGGCGACATCAACCAGTCGGGGGAGCACTTCAAGCAGGTGTGGGATAACCGCCTGCTCCATGACGCTTTCAGGAAGTTCGCGGCAAACGAGCAGTAACGCGTCGGCTGCGTGATGTGTCTCATATAAGCAGTGCTTTGGAACAAAAGCGACGTGAATTCCATCTCCGAATCTACCGCCGAGTGCCAACCTGGACGAGGTACCACCAAGGCCAGACAAGTCAAGGGTACCTTTCCGAACCACATAGCGACGATCTGTCATCTTGCTCCATTTTTTTCGAGATTTGCCAATATGCCGCAGTAATGCAGGCAGGACGTACTTCACTGCCATTGATGCTCCGAGAAAGTCGCTTGAGGAAACCTCACCCACAGCAATGGCGAGTGCACTGCACGCTTCAAAGCTAAACAGAGGCTCACCAATTCTTGACGCCGGCTTTGTTCGAGAGCCCTCCTCGACTGCTGGTTGGGCGACTAACCAGTCGATAAGGACGGGCAGGAAGCTTCGAATGAACACTGCTGCACCAAACGATTGAGCAACGTGCTTCACTGCATCTGGTGAAGCCAGGGAGAGTTTGACGAGAGGTGGAATGGCTGCGTTCTCGTATACTTGAAGTGTGTCTTGAAGAAACTCCAATCGCATTGACGAAGAGTCGAGGCGAGCGGCGAGGCTCGGAAGCGCAAACACAACCGCAGAGGTGACCCGCTCGGGCACTGCTGCCTCAACATGAGACTCAGACTTGAAAAATCTTTGAATGACAGGGAGGATGACACGAAGAAGGTTATCATGAAGTCGAAGAAGCGGATGCATACTGCTGTGTAAAACTTGAAACTGGAGGGACCATTCTGGACGACGGTGGAAGTCCTCAAGAAAGTGGATGATAGTTCCAAATCCAGCCGGGAAGAGTTCTGTTGCCGACAAGCACATTCTGGGGACTTCGAGACTTTTCGGCGCGCTGTGAAGCACTCCCGTTGATCTGCTCATCTCCATACTGATGCGTCGCAGTGCATAGATTCGGTGGACTGGATCAGGATCAATTAATGACACCACAAGCTCCTATGTACACGGTCAAGATTCATGCCCACATGTAAAAAGTGAATATGTGTCGCCATGCTTACCTTCACACCTTCTGGTATGGCGCCTAATGTGGCCACTACAGTCCTCGATATTGATTGTCCTCGTCGAGGGTTCAATCCGTCGGCATCATGATCTTCCAGGTTCGCGTAAGCTGATCGTATAGAGTGAGAGGTGAACAGTGGCTGTTGATTATAAATCTCTGCTATGAGACACCCAAGTGCAAACGCATCATTTGCAACCAGGAACTCCTGTTGTTCCACATCAGACTAATTGAGGCCCAAAGAACGCGTCAGTTTGAAGTATTCGCTTTCACCATCGCTTCCGAGACTTACAATGCCTTCTGGTGGTAACAGAGCGTACACCGGAATGAAGTCTGAACTGAATTCATCCAGTTCGTCTGCTCGGCAAATCGTTCTTGCATTCTTGTCGATGTTGATCGGGAGGCCAATGTTGAGAAGCTCCAGACTCGTTTCGTCCAACCGATCGAAGTCGCTATCTATCCATTCAGTGATCCCATCCAAAGAGAGATCTGACGTTTCGGCCGAATCAGTGTCATCATCATCTCTGTTGCTCAGTTGCTGCCACAAGTCACGAAACAGATGCCCGGCACTGTTGCTGCTACTCCCTCCTTGGTCACGTGGGCTGATATTTGTTGGTGCTGCTGTCGGTGGTAAGCTGTGACTCTGAAGGAAATTGCTTGTTGTTGATGTAGTTGCCGGTAGACTTGGCACTGTGGATCCGGTAAACGACTGTGACAACGATGTTGATGGCCCGGAAGGCGACGAGTTGCCACCAGCACCGCTGCTGTCGTGACTGAAGAGCTTTGGAATAGCGTGAGCAAACCGCGCAACTGTGGGCGACTTCGCTTCCTTCGCGGATGGAGACATCGGAAAAGCTGCTTCAGT
Organism: Pythium insidiosum; assembly: GCA_022836835.1. NCBI lineage: Eukaryota > Oomycota > Peronosporomycetes > Pythiales > Pythiaceae > Pythium > Pythium insidiosum. Next base: position 103,881 of record JAKVDI010000032.1, on the reverse strand, counting down.
CCCAAGAGAGCGTGGGCGTGCTTTTCCGAGTCGTCGTTTCCCGGATTTTGGTCGATTTGAGTTGGCCGATTCACGCATGATGGCTGGTGGGCTGTTTCCTCCACCAATGCGAGTGCCTGTTGAGATATCACGCGCACCAGAAAGCGGTGGAGATCCTATTTCGCCGGTAGCCACCGCTTGGCTTGGACATGCAGACACAACATGAGGCGTGGGTCGAAGAAAACTTCCTCGATCAATGGCGTCGTTTGCAATCCTCGTTGCTTCACGCAGCATGGAATCGACTTGGGATGAGACGATGAAGGGAGATGGTACACGAGCATCAGTGGGGTGTTCAAGGAATTGACCGTTGAGCGATACCTTGTCGGAAAAATGGGCATCACTGGGGCGGCGTCTTGGATGGGGTCGGCGAAAGACCTGTACAAACCCTGGGCTCTTGCTAAGTCGTGATGATGTTCTTCCGTGTGCATCCATTCGGAGTGGCACATTCTTGTGCTTTATTGCAGCATCGCCGCTGAGGTTGACGCCAAAATTGAGGTCAATCCAGTTGTGAAGCTGGCTTGACACCACGTCATCCTCAAGCATTCTGCGATGCCAGCGCACAAACTCGACCGGATCACCTTGACACCACGGCGGGAGTACGATATCTTCCATATCTGACTTTCCGTGTATCGAAATGAAGGCAGTCGGGTCGGTGAAAAACTCAGGAATGCACTCGTCAGGTGTCCACTCGAAAAATCGCTGCATCGATCCAGGGTACTCTCTTGCCTGAAAACTTGACCTTACAAGCCTCCGAAGAACAGGCATCGGAGTCCGGCGAGCCAAGTAGATGTAATACGTGATCTCCGACAGACTGCGACGAGCGTATCACCCATTAGTCAATCGTACACTTTGTCCGATGGATATTGCATGTACTTCGTACCTCTCTGTGATATGATGTGGCACGAGGCTTCCTCTGTATGTTCGGTCAAGTTGGTCGTCTCCTTTGTTAAGTCGGAACTTGCTCTTGGTCATATCACGCCACCCCCCAGTTTGTGATGTGAAGTCAACGACCCACGGCAACACTGGGTGGAAGACGCCGTCGATCTGAGATGATGACAAACTGATGTCAGTAACAACGACACAATAAGCGAGCGCTCCTCGAGTATTTCCCACCATTCGTCGTCCCGCTGCAGCATTAAGCATCATGAGATACTCGAAATTGGATAACTCTCCATCACACCAGCGTTCTGTTGAAGTCTTTTTCGACAACTCCTCGACTGTGCGTGGGAGCTCGCAGTACATCTGCACAGTGACCTCAGAGCTCTTGCTTGGATGAATAGCTTGTGGAAGTTTACCGAGCCGCAAACCCATTGCATCTGTCAGAAAGACCTCACTGGGGCTGATCCCTCCGAGCGCCAATCCAAGGTCATGGAGCTGGCGAACGAGACGAAGAAGCTGATAAACCAGTAGACGTTTCTTCATATCTGACACTGCAAGATCCGGAACCTAAGGCACCCAATATGATTCGTTAATATCCTGCGCAACAATTTGTCGGTCAGGCGCTGTATGGTTCTCACCTCATCGTCATCCAGCACATGTCGGTTATACTTGAAGACGTCTTGAAGCGTGTGGGGCTCATAGTCAAAGACTGCAAGCGACCTTCCCAGCGCCGGAAGGTCGATTATGCCTCTCAGTGGGCACAGATGCATACTTCCTGCCGTCGCCGTTTTACTGGCCAGAGACTTCACCAGCTCGCACCGTCCCTCTGCATCTACGGGAGCCGTGTAGCGAGGAATATCGTCGTACAATATGTGCAGCACAGATCGTCCCTGTACGCAGATGAGATCCATGAGACGCGGTGAACCACACGGCAGTAGCATTGAAGATGGAGAGAAACAAGATACCGAGTCTGGGTTTCCGTTGGAGTGATGGTCGCTCGGGAGCGCGCGGATGAACCACTCGCAGACCTCTCGCGAGTCGAGCTCCACGAGGCAGCGCACCTCGGTGGCGTCGCTGGACGAGAAGACCGACTGCCAGTCGAGCGTCTCGCGCACGATCGCCGAGAGATCACGCGGCGGTGGCGGCGTCATGCTGTCCCCGTTGACGCTCATGCGGCAATGGCAATGCTGGAAATCCGAGCACCATTTTGACCAATGATAAGAGGTCTTGTTATCAGGGGATAAAACCGTGCGCTAACATCACCAGGTGCCACATTTTATGTGGTCCACGTGTGATTGTTTGTAGGTTCCCTAAACTGGGAAGGCGATTCTCTAGGTTGGTAGAACACTGAAGTATTTCTGGCGGTGGTCCCTGAGGGGAAGTCTATCTGTCAGTCAGCCAGTCACAGGTTACAAACGCCGACTCTGACTGACGGACTGACTGACTGAACGGAACTCGAGGAAGCATGGCGCAGTTTGTCGCGGGCGGACCCTCTTCGTCGGCCTCAGCGGCGCCGCACGCGCGAGCCCCTTCGTCAGCGTCGGCTACGATGGCCCCTCGTGGTGCTGGTGGGCCTCCCCGCAGTGAAGTGCAGCTCTTGTTGGGCCAGTTTGACGCCAAGATCAACGACATGAAGGACTATCCCGCCAAGGACGTCATCAACTCGCTCACGATGCTAGCCGAGCAAGTGCAGTTCGCCCCAGAGATTGTTAGCTTTCTTGAAACGAAGATCCATCGGGTACATCACCTCTCCACCTCCCTTCCTTGGCTCTGTTCTCCGTGACGGCTCCGTGCTGGTGTCGGTGTTGATCGCGAGGGAGCGCGCAGTGCATAGTGCTCTGTACTCTGTGTACACACTCTCCTCTCCGCTCCTCCTCCCCTCCTCTCCCTCCCCTCCACTCCGCTATCCTATCGCCCCACAGCAAAACGCGGATCACAATTTTGTTCTCCGCTTGTGCGCGCAAGGAGGGTGCGAAGTGAGGAGCGCGAGGATCTCTTCGTTTCCGTGAGGAAGGGATGCGAGGCAAGCGAGAAACTCGCGCGCATCTTCATGCTGCCAGCGCGGAGCCTACGGTGTGGCCATCGCCCTCGTTTGCCTCATGCGATATTGACGTCCTGTTGTCGCCACCGACTGGGGTTGTTTTCTCTCTCGCTCTTTGTGTTCTACAGGCACCACCGAACTACAAGCTACCAATCTTCTATCTCACTGACTCAATCCTTAAGAACGTCAAGGGACCCTACATCTCGTTGCTTGGGCGCAACATCGTGCCTCTCTACTGCAACTGCGTCAAACAGGTACGCTACATGAGCCACCAACCTTCAGGAAGACGGCCCCCACTGATGGTCTCACATGTACTTCTCTGTTCAACCCAAGGTCTCTGGTAAAGATCTTCGTCGATTCGTGCATGTGCTGAATACGTGGGATACGACACGACTCTTTCCCGTCGAGGCCCTCGCACAGATGCGCAAGGCTGCCAACCGAGCCCTGGCCGTCGCTGAGCCGTCCACGCTCGCACAACCGGCGAGTTTCTCGCAGGAGCCAGCACCGCCCAGTCGCCGCCCCGTGGCTCCAGCGGCCGCTCCGCAACACGACATGGAGCTTCGCGCGCTCCTGACACAGGTATAGTATTCCTCTGCACTGCAGGCGATGTTTGTTGCTGTTCATGAGGAACTGACTAATCCGGTTGGTGGTTGACGTCCAGATGCAAAATGACATGGGTATCCACCCGACGGAGCACTTGTCACTTGAGCAGGTCCGTGTACAGAATCCAGAATGGTACAATCAACTGGTCGAGTTCCACGCAGCCAGCAATGCGCCGATGCAGAGTCCACCGGTCGCAGCCGGTGCCCACATCCCGCATGAGCTCCCGATCAATTCGCGGAGAGTCAACCCTGCTCCTGGTCGCAATGAACCGATCATTGGTCCTCCTCCTGCTCGTGATCCACGTCGTTCTCGATTTCAGGAGCGAGCGCCAGTGCAACCTGCTCCAATGCCGATGCACCCTCCTGTGCAAACACAGCGGCCAGCGCCAGCTCGTGCACCCGCCGCCCCTCGTGCTCAGGCCCCGCCAGAACCTGTGCGATCAGGGAACGTCGCACACTTGATGGAGCTGATGGCTCGCAAGAAAGCGTCGCCAACACCGACGCCAACACCGACGCCAGCTCATCAGCAAGAGATCACGAATGAGTATCCACCCAGCAACACCCCGAACGCTGCAGCGGTCATGTCGATTCTCCAGAAGCTCAAAGGGATCAGTGGAGGTGGGCAGCCCACGCAGACACCGCCGGCAACACAGCCTCAACCGTCGCAGCCGATGCAATCGACAAACGACAGTGGGGCATCGAAGATGTGGTTCAGCGACAAAATTGTGGCGCACAAGGATCGCGTTGAGTCGAACGTGCAGAAGCTCTACGCTGCACTGCCACTTGTTTGCCGTGAAAGCGGACTTCGATTCAAGGAAAACGCCAAGCTCAACGCGCACCTCGACTTTCTCTTCCAGTACAACCGAGCACAGAAGGAGCGTGGCAAAGGTGGTGTCTCGCGATCATGGTATCCAGATGAAGATCTGTGGGTCAGCGACTTCTCTGGCGATACGGCGCCTCGCGAGACGACGAGCAGCTCGTTTTTCGACCGAAAGGAGGTTGCAGAAGAGCAGGTTGAATCGTACGAAGACTCGCATGTGCCTGTTGACGAGTCCATCACTCGGTGTCGAATCTGCGGGTGAGTTGACGACGTTATGGCTGGATTCTTTTCTCAAACTAAATTGTGTCTGTCGATCGCAGTGAAAACTTCGCGAAAAGCTGGGATGAAGAAGAGGAAGACTGGGTGTACACCAACGCAGTATATGGAGCGATTCATGATCCGCACTCGCAGAAGTCGGAGAAGACCATTTTCCACAAGTTCTGTTACGAGACTGTCATGGCGAACTCGAAGCACGTTACTCCAGAACATCTCATCCCTGTGACGCCCCAGGGCGACAAATCAGCGGCTGGCGTGTTCAAGGATGACGCGACAGACCATAGCGGAATCAAGCGCCGTTTGGACAACGTGAGTTTTTTTATGCCCTGAAGGAAGCATCCTCGATGACTAGTTCTCATCCTCGATGACTGACTGTACTTCCAGGCTGAGTATGATGAAGATGACAGCGACGATGAGGACGACATCAAGCGGATAAAATCGGAGTAATTGGCTCCGCCAAGGTGCCAGCCATGTGGACTGAACGCAATGTAGTATTTAACGTCGAGAGAACGGTTTGGAATCCCCCCACAGTGTTAGTTGTGTCTCAAGTGCCGACGCTGCGTCTGGCAAATAGTCCTCACGTGCTACACTACATTCGATCGTTTCATATCCACAGCCGATGCTTCGTCGGTTGCATAGCGTTCATCTCAATTGTTTACTCGAACGCGTTGTACATAATGAAGCTCCCAATTTCACCATTCATTTCTTGGAAGTGTTTCGCTTGTTATCTCGACTCAATCGTAAAACGTCGGACACAGCGCGTCAGATGCAATCTCGGTCAGCGACTCCATAGAGAAATACGACCGTGGCTGCAGCTCGGACGGTACGTCCTCCGCTGGGTTACCAGACATCAGCGTCTCTGTTTCCGTCGAAGCATTGGATGCCGATGTATACGCCGAGAGTTGGGCGATGGCGTGCGTCAGCCATGACGGCACGCCGTCTTCTCGAGGTGAAGAGGCTGCGTTTCCCTTCTCTTTCGGCACCGACTTTGGTTTGCCATACAGCGAGTGCTTGGCTCGCTCCAACGCCGCCAGACCCATCCGCTTGGTCTCCAGCTTGCATTCCTTTCCGTCACGTCGCCAGTGCTCACGTTCTAGAGGTGTCGGCACGAGTGCGCTCAACGCCATGGCGCTAGCTCGCATGAGAACGCTGCTCGTCGTCGTTTTACACAGTTGACAAATCGGGATGTGGCCATCCAATTCGAACACTTGCTGCCGCGCTTGGTGCGTTCTCGCGACGATGGCGAAACACTCGAGCGCCGACACGAGCACGTCTTCGTCGTGGCTATAGCGCTGGCTCCGACTGATGACGTACACCAGCACTTGGATGCCGTTTTGCGCGAGCAATCGGTTCTTGTTGAGTGGGCTCTGGTGGCACAGGCTGCTTAGCGCGACGGCAGCCGCGTCCAGCAGCAGCGGCTGCGTCGAGTCCACGAGGATCTGCAGCAGGAACGTCATAGCGTCGCCGTAGCCGATCGAAAGCTGGTTCACCGAGGTGAACGCGAGGTTGCCGATGCCGATGGCGCACGCTGTCGCGAGTTCAGGCGAGCGCGACACACACTCGCTAGTCATGCGCTTCGCAAGGAACGCGTCGCCTTCCGCTGTCATGATGGCGCTCTGATTGACGACATGGTTGTATGCCAGGTTCCCGAGAAGCTTGGCAGCCTCTGTCTGGACGCTGACATCGGTGCTGTCTTTCACGTAGCGCACGGCGATCGGAATGAACTGAAAGTTGACGATCTGAGAGCGCAGGATCTCCGAGTCTGCACCAGAACTATTATGTATCAAATGAACTGTGCCAACGTGGACAACCCGAAGACCACGTACTGTGCGCGAGGTTCACAAGCGCGCTGAGCGCGTACCGTTGGAGCTCGCCATGGGAAGGCAGCGGTAACTTCTCGAGTCGAGCCGAGTCGATCGCCTCATTCGCAAGATCGGTGGCCGCCTCGTGCGAGCCACCTGAGAGCGTTGGCAGCAGCAGGCGAATGAGGAAACGCACGACGTGTTTCGCTGCGAGTGCTCGTTTGTTGGGCACGAAGCCGCTCAGCGCCGCGCACAGCCGACACGCTTCGACGAGCACGCGAGGGTTCCGACAGACTTCGAGCACATGCGCCAGAGGTGCAGCGACACCGGCCTTGACGATCTCTTCCTTCACGTTGATACTGCTATCCAACGTTGCCGCTGGACTCTCGGGGTTGTACCGACTGACCCGCCGCGGCTGCTGGTAGATCGCGAGGTGCACGAGCGCGAGCAGCACGGAGCCCGTGACGACGTCACTGTAGTTCTCTCGCAGCAGGTGCACGAGAAACGGAAGCACGCCGGCTTGCGTTGCCTTGGGAGCAGCTCTGGCGGGCAGCAGCGCGACGCTCTGTGCGAAACGAGCGAGCACGTCGTCCACAGGATCGACGCTCGACTCCTCGCTGGGGGTCGAAGACTCGGTCGGCTGCACAAACTTCTGCCGCCACTGCTTCTGCGCGTCCTTGTCGTTGCGCTCGAGGTCGAGCTCGCGCTGCAGCACCGCGAAGCGCTCGCGCCACGTCGCGCGTTCCTGTTCGATCGCAACTTGCTCGCCTTGCACTTGCTCTCGCTTGGCGGCCTGCAGGTTCTGTTGTAGGTCGTGAATGCGGACCTGAAGCCTACGTCATTGTGTGTCGGCGATTGAGACGCTTGTATCGTGCGTGAAAGATGTGACGGCATGACCAAGGAGACTCACTTGTGCACCTGCGACTCGAGGTCTCGGATCTGTGTCATGAGCTTCTGCTCGACCGCATCCTTCTCTTGCTGCAAGTCGAGCACCTGCCGCGAGAGCTCGCGCTCCTTGGGCGTCGGCACCTCGGGATACACCTGACAGTCGCTTCCCGTCAGTCACTCATGTCGCGACGCAATGTGAGAGCTGCTTCAGGGGGTTTTCATCGCACCGCATCGCGCGGCTGCACCATTACAGTCACCGTCGAGCTCTGTGGGAGTGTTTGGGAGACCGTGAGGTATTCGTGGACGCGTGTGTCGCCTCGATTGTTTTTGGCTGAGCGCAAGATAAGGACGTGCGCGACAGACCGGTTTGCTCGTGAGAAGGATCTCCACTGGTCACTTGCGCTGGAGAGAAGTGGCGCTCGACTCGGAAGCTCAACATGCACGCAGTCTTATCACCCGCAAATGGCTTGGACGCGCTGCAGCTCCGTCACCAGCACGGGCGCTGCTGTGGGGCTTCCAGGAGAGAGCAGGCTGGCGTTGGGTCGCATTGAGTCATGCGTTCACGGTGATTCTTCAACGGAGTGTGGGATTTTCTCGCTCACCCGGAAGGCGACGCCCTCTCTCTCTCACTCTCTCACTCTCTCGTTTTCATCATGCGCATCTTCCGTCGAGGTATCACCAATGTGCGACTGCGGAAGCGAGGCGCCAGTCGCAATGGCCCCGTCATGGCGTCCATGTCGTCTTCCTCCACATCGGGCAGCGGCGCGAACCTGGCGCTCAAGAGACCGCCAGCGATGCGGCGCGACGCCGTGACGGCGATCGTGAAGCAGTTCCACGCGCTGTCGCCCCACCAGCGGTATCGTGCGGTGGCGCGCGTCGTACAGCGCAACCGCAACTTCAACGAGGACATCGAGCGCTTCTTCCTCGAGGCCGACAAGGACAAGGACGGACTGCTGAACCGCCACGAGTTCCGCGCGTTCCTGGAGTCGCGCTTCAGCCTGCGCATGCCGCGGCCGCACCCCGAGAACGAGTCGACCGCGCGGCCGTCGAACCACCAGCTCAAGCTCGTGATGCTCGCGTCGGCGATCCCGTTCATCGGCTTTGGCTTCGTGGACAACATCATCATGCTCGCAGCGGGCGACATGATCGAGGACCACTTCCACGAGACGTTCCACATCTCGATGCTGTGCGCGGCGGCGCTCGGGAACACGGTGGCTGACGTCGTCGGGCTCAGTCTCGGCGGCATCATCGAGTCGTTCGTGCGGCGCATCGGCATCCCGGACCCGTGCCTGTCCAAGGCGCAGGCGCGCATGGCCATCACGCACTGGGCCAACTTCCTCGCGTCGGCCGGCGGCATCACGCTCGGGTGCATCCTCGGTATGTTCCCGCTGCTCTTCATGAACCACGCCAAGTACGAGCAGGAGGTCATCCTCGCGGCCAAGGAGATGCTCGACCGCGCGCAGGCTCTGGGGCAATTGGTCGGAACTGACGGCAGCGACGATACAGGCGCACAGCAGCCATCGACACTGGTGGAGCAGCAACAGCAGCAGCAGCAGCGCTCCCACGATGCGTCGGGAGTCGTGACGGCGGCGATGGACGTTGCCGCGCGACCCGCTCTGGCGTAATGTAAAACTCCGTTCAGTACAAATGACTGTTGTCCTCGAGAGACGATGTCGCTCGTGTCTGCGTGTCTGTGTGGACAGTATCATCGCCGTTGTCTTCCTGCAGAACGGAACCCGTGAAGAGTGGTCGCTGGCGCTGTCAAGCCGAGCCGCGTGTCTTTGCTGTGAATCAATAATCATGCGGTCTGCCTCAAAGACATGCAGATGCGAGGTTGCTTGGCATGCGGTCGTCGGTCGGCTGACGAGCGTTTAACGTGGCGACACTTCAACATGAATCGATCGATGTACATCTTCCTCGTTCTGCGTCGTGGTTCTCGTGATCGTCTCCAGAGTGCACCGCTGCGATGGTGTGATGATGGAGCGCATGATGATCCATATCCAATACGTGGCTCCATAACTTGACGCCAACATTCGGACGACCTCACCAATTGAAGCACAATAGCATCTTCATCCACATTGGCACCCCACACTGTTCTCCACATGGCCACTGCTTCAGAGCCACAACCATGGATCGCTCCACCTTGCTGTCTTGCCACGGATGACCTCGTCTTCATAAGGATCTCGGGGCACCGACCGCCATGACACATGGCGCATCGGACCTCTCACCATCTCTCCATCTCCTCAGGCGATCGGCCATAGAGGCAGCCAGCAGACTCCGTCCTCCGTCTCCATCTGCCGTCATCTTCCCACACGCGAGGACCAACCATTCGCAAGAGCGGATTGCCCATGCAGTGCGTGTCATCACCAGTCCCGCGCCACAATCATGGAGCGACAGGGGCACCGTCGACAAGACACATGGAGCCTGTGTGCAGATGACCACCACCCTCCCCCCACTGCCAATCAAAAGTCTGCTGGCCGATCCGTCTATATCGTTTTTCAAAGTGTGGTTCGAGCCAAATGCCATATTTGGTGTATCGATTGCTGCAAAATCATCAACTGTGGGCTTGTCTGACGTCAGCACTTTTTCTTGCTCGTCGTTGTTGTTGTGGTGTGGGTGTGGCCCACCAGATTCGCCTCCGCTGCCCCCCCCTCCCTCCCCTCCTCCGCCTCGCCTCCGCCACCCTCCGCTCTTGCTCCGCTCGACCGCCCTTCTCCCTCTCATTCGGGAATCCGCATCCAAGTCCTCAAGACTCCTTCTCCTCTACTCCTCAAGTCTTCAAGATGGCTGCTCGTGCTGCTCAGAACTCGGTCAAGCGCTGGCTCGGTGATGCCGGCACCTACCCGGTGCTCGTCACGTGCGCTGTCGCCACGGCGCTCTGCACGTTCCAGTGCACGCGCTACCTCGTCGGACACCCGGACGTGAACTGGAACAAGAACAACCGCCAGAACACGCTCCGCTACGACGGTGAGAACGGCGCCAACTGGCAGTCGCACCGCCGCTGGTTCGCCACGCTCCACGAGAACCGTGTGAACCAGTCGAAGGGTCTGTAAGCGACTCGCCAACGACGCAACCTTCACCCCTGTGCCATTAGCTGAAGACGTTCGCCAACACGGATGCAGATTCCTCGAATCGTCCACGCGGGAACGTAGCCGTCGTGCACTGCATGATAGAACTGAATCGCCGTAAATACATTCGAAAACGTTGTGAATAACTCCAGTGTCTTCCGCGTATGATCGTTATCAAGATCCGTGGTCGTCATTAGATGCCACTTGCATTGGGAAGCGGAGTTGACGTGGTCGCCCACGAATGCCACGTCCGTCATGTGACGTCAGTGGTGATGACGAGAGAGTTCTTTTGGGGAGTCCGAATAGACACTCAAACGGGGGAAACAGAATAGTGACAACCGCCACGAAGCGCCGCGGAAAGGAAACCAAGCGCATGGCGCTTCAACCACTGAGGTGGATGACTCGCGTCGTATCGTCGAGGACTGCGCAATGATGAAGCGCTCCAAGCCGTCACCGTATGATGACACAGCGATTGCGGAGCGCAAGGACCCGCACCCAAAGCGAAGAGCTAAGCAGCTTCGTCATGGAACACCAGCCGCGTCGGCGTTGGCGACTCCAGACGCACCCCCGGCCAAAATGAGCATCGAGACGCTCGAGCAGAAGAAGATGCTGCTCCCGTACCTCGATAAGATCGAGTACATCAACGTACAGTTGCAGCAGCGTGGGCTCCTACCTCCGTCATCGGAAGAGCGAGATGCTTCAAACCTCAACGCAGGTGCCCTGAGGTTGGTGGCAGTTGGAGCTGACAAGCCAGCGGTCGCAAACGTTATCTCCAAGGTCAGCCATACTGCAAGTGACGAGGAAAGGAAGAGAACGACCCAAAGAAGCAACCAAGAGATAGCCGCTTCCAGTCCAACAGCCATGCAATCGGCCCCCAAAATCTCAGTCGCCACATTAAGGGCGAGGTATCCTCGCCTGGTTGACACGGTCTCCAAGTCAATGTTAACGCGGGCAACCCTTCGAGTTCGGCCGATCACGTGGCTTCTTCGGTTCATCGAGCAAGTGTACGACGCCATCACGGCAACATTTGTGTTGGGGCAGCAAACAGGCAGTGGCGAGTCGCCGACCAAGGATGAAACAGCGAAAGCGACTGCCACAACTGGTGCGATCGCACCACGTCGTGTCCTGCGAGCCAAGCTTGTGATGCCGTTTCTGGTAAGAAAACATCTCGATCAAACGTTGGGGTTACCGGCCTTGGCAGATCAGGAATGTCTCGATCTTCTGTACAATCTCGAGATCACGGCGGATAGCTTCGCGCAGGTAGAGTGATATTTGGTAACCACTCATGGGACTTGTGACAAATCCACTGTGTCTGTATTCAGGTGCCGTTATTCGCTTCGTTTCTCCGCGAGATCTATGACGAAGACTCGCTGCTCTTCTTTCTCGCAGCTCGACACGTTGTCCAAAGTGAATTGAATATCCACCTACAAGCGAAGGAGAAAACTCTATCCTCGGTGTCATGTCCGGGAAAAAAATATGTTCAAGATGAGATGGTAGATATAGTGGATCATCCTCTCATTCCAGACGGGACGAAGAGAGCGCTTCTCTCACCTTCCGCTTGTGAGCTCATCTTCTCGAGGCTTTTTCTTTACACTGTCGCGCTTCAACCACCGTCTTCGAAAGTTGTTCCAGCTACTACACTGGCACAGTTTATGGTATCTGAGCAAATGAAGGGGCACTTCAATCGTGAAAGACGCGCTATCGCAGTGGAAGACCTGCTGTCGTGGATGGTTGAGACATTCAGGAGTATTACAGAAGATATCATCGCGAAGTTTAAGTTCAACGATGATGGTGGGTGGGCGTCCTTACACGTAGGACTCTTATGTGAATGATTAAATCGCTATCGCCAGCATAGGTGAGTCATTGAATAGCTTGATTCGACTTCGAGATACCATATCAAGCGATGCAAAGATTGCCAAGTGGACGACTCTCTACGGCGATGAAGAAAGAAAGCTTCGAAAAATGAAGATCGAGATGCTGCGTCTCGAGCGATGCAATACAGAAAACCAGCATCGAGTTCAGATCCGACTACTACGGAATCGAATCGATCTACAAGAGCAAGAGCTTGATCACATCCGCTCCAAGATATCGACGACCGAAGCAATCATAAGCGATGTTTGGAAAGATGTCATCAAAACACCGTCTCGACCACACTCTCTTCTCGATGGTGCGATGACACAGTTTTCTGATGTCGTCTTTTCGAAAGGGTCTTCCGAGTTACCATCTGTGCTCGGTAGATTTGAGCATTTTGTTTCGCGATTGCAACGCAAACATGATATTGAAATCCGGGCTGCGACTGCTTTGTCGAAGCCCTGGAAAAAGCAGCTCGAGGACTTAAAGCTTCGCATGGTAATAAAAATTCAGCGCGCATATCGATCAAGACGGAAAGCCGGAGAGCTTAAACAGCAAGCCCGAGCTGAACTCCACGAGCAAATCCGCGAACGCGAGTTACAAAAACAACGGGATCAGCTGGAGCGAAAAAGGCGCGAGGCTATCCAAGAGCGACAAGTCCAACGCCACCAAGAGCGAATGAAGGCAAAGCGAGATGAGGAAGAACGTGCAAGATTGGAGCTCGAAAAGCGTCAGCGCGTGCTTCTTGAAAAACTCCGTGATGAAGAGGTTGCTCAGCGAGAGCGCCAACACGCGATTCGGCGAATATCTTCAAGTTTCAAACAATGGGTTGCTTTCGTTGCAGCAGCGCACAAACGCCGTCAGGCAAATCGATTGTTCATCAAGTTTCAGTTTATTCGATGGCGTCATGGTGTTGCTGAAGCGAAGGCACTGCACAGAGCTGCAATCCAAATCCAGCGAGCATATCGACGCATGCGAGAGCACCAAAGATTACGAAAGATTCTCAACAGGAAAATCAAGCGGTCGAGAATGGCGAAACGCTATCTCCACAAACTACAAATGCGACTTGTCCAGCAAATCTTCAATAAGTGGATGGACTTCGCGTATCACCAAATTCGTTTGAAGGCAAGCCTTCAAGAAGTTATTCTGCGTCGTCTCGATAGCAGATTTCGACAGTGGGTGGTGTTTATCGAGAACTGGAAAGAGCGCAAATTACAGGCCGTGCTTTTCATCCAGCGTGTTTATCGTGGACGACTTGCTCGCCAGGTATTCAAGCTCCAGCGAGACCGATTTCGAGCAGCGACTGTAATTCAGAAGCACTTCCGCGGCAACCGCGCGAGACTAGCTGTCAAGTTGCTGAGAAGGTTGCGAGCGCATCAAAGCATGGGGTGCGAAGCAATTCTTCAAAGAATTCGCCTTCGTGTGTGTGCTCAGTGCATTTTTATCTTGCGGCTGCATGCCACGCGCGAGCTGTTCATTAAGCGAATGGCACTTCGCCGCCAGAGAGATTTGCTACAGCTCGTCTTCGACGGGATTGTCGACTATAAGCACCATCGTCAACACAAGCGGGAAGCACGACGTCAGCTTGAGCATGTTTGCGCTGGGAAGATTCAGCGAAATTATCGACGCTACAAATGTCAGCAACTTTTCCGTGGTTTGCTACGGAATCACCGATCAGCAATACAGATTCAACGTATGTATCGTGGTCACAGAGGACGCCAGTGCGTTCGAAAGATGCGATGGGAGATTGCGGCAGCCGAGAAGCTGCAAACGGCATGGAGAAGACGGCGCGCGATGCGTTTGGCAGAAAAAACTCGCGCGGAGGCAATTCTGTTGAGCGCGTTCAGGGGCGATTTCACGGCTACAAAACGAGCGGTAGAGAGCGGATACTGGTATGTAGCGGATGATATCGGCAACGGGATCCTGCACATGGCGGCTGCAGCTGGCCACAAGAGGATAATCAAGCTCGGACTCCGAAATCATCTTGACATCAACGCAGTGAACAAGCTTCAACAGACCCCACTACATCTTCTTCTCGCGAATCTGCCCCCCTCGGGTTACGAGAATGATGACATTATTCGTGAGCGTGTTGCGCTTATGGGCTACATGATTGATCATGGCGCATGGCACGAAGCCCCAGATGATCACGGACTTACCCCGCTTTTGCTCTGTGCAGCACTTGGACACACCGAAGCGGTCGAGCTTCTTTTGGAACGTGGGGCGAATACTGACGCTCGCTCAGTCAGCGGCCTAAATGCTCTTCAGCTCGCGGTGGAAGGGAATCATCACCAAACACTCCGTGCGCTGTTAGCTTTGAGAGGCTTCGACACCGGTGAAAATGCATCGGATACTCTTCGCCTCCTGCACACATGCGCAGGCAGAGGTATGATAGACTGCTTGCGGGCACTAGTGGAGCATCTTGCCATTTACTCTATTCAAGAAAACCAACTCGACGTTCAAGATGGAGACGGCTACACGCCATTGATATTTGGTGTCAGCAATGGACACGTCGATGTTGTTCGGTGTCTCTTGGAAACCGGAGCGAATCCCAACAAAAGTGATTTCTACGGTCGATCACCGCTGCATTTTGCTGTCAGCTATCGCGAATCAGGCTCAGCACCGATCGTGGGGCTTTTGATGCTATTTGACGCCGACGTGAATGCGACGGACACCGATGGAGATGCGGCGTTGCATTTGTGCTGCGATCGGGACGCCCGGCTCGAGTGCACATCATTAGTGTTGCGTCATGGAGCGACGATATCATCTAACGCCATCGGAAACCATCCCACGCACATCGCGGCTCAGCATGGCGCTGTCGAAACAATCAAGCTGCTGATGGAGTACGGTGCAGATATGAATATCAAGAACTACGAAGGGAAGACGCCGCTCGGAATGGCGCGAATGAATAACCAGCACCACGTTGTGGAGTTCATCTTGCACTACTTTGCTCAAGAGACTGTTGCGAGTGACTCGGACGATGGTGACGCACCCCGAACGAACCCCGAGGACACGTCTCGACCGCCTGAAATGGATGCTGGTGAATGGCAGCGTGCACTCAGCAGAGCATTCAAGCTTGGCACCCTTGCAGAGTGGACTCACTACGTCGACACTGCGACTGAGCTCTCATTTTTCACATGTGTCAGACATGACCAACCGGGAGCCCCGCTTTTCTGCACGTGGGATACTCCCATTGAATTCGACGCTGCGTTGGGTGAGCACTGGGAAGTCATTCGTGGTGGTGGATCCAGCGTCGCATCGCGGACACGTGTTGCTCCACAGAGTGAAAGTTTGGACGAGACCACGACTAGTGATTCTGATCCTGATGCCAATCAAACTGAAGGAGACCAACAGGTATCTCGCGCAGGAAAAGGAGTTCACTACATCTATCACAACAAGGTCACAGGGGAGCTGCGCTCGACTGCGCCACACATCGATCTCTCGCTTTTGCAAGATGTTGTGCAAAACTCCAAAAGGCATAAGATGTTACGACAGAGAATCCGCAAGGTCTCACTGAGCTCAAGTGCGTCAGCGGTGGAATACATGCGGTTCTTCCAAGAGTTTGAGGTTGAAAGTGCACAGACACGTGCAGAAATTCATGCGGCAATCAAAATTCAACGTCACTTCCGGGCTAGGCGCACCAGGCTGTTGGTGAAATCGCTTCTTTTCGAAAACAAGTGTGCACTCCATCTTCAGCGCGCATTTCGAGGGCGAAAGGGTCGTCTGATTGCTGAAAGAAAACGCAAAGAGCATGCATGCGCTACCAAGATTCAGGCGCTATGGAGAGGCCACGCAGCTCGAAAACGTGAGCGTGAGGTCTACGGGAAAGAACGTCAATTAAACCTCAAGCGTCGTCACTCTGCCTATGTGATTCAACGAGCTATCCGTATGTACTGTGCACGAAAGCTGCTCTACCGTGAGCGAGTTGTTCAACGCCTCGGGCCTCGAGGGTACTTCGCATGGGAGCAAGCACGACGACGCGCTGTGATACGGAAGACATTCAAGGTGTGGGACGAAATGGAACTACCCTCAGAGTTCCCGAGGGTCTACTTCTATTGCCATCACGTGACACATGTTTGCTCATGGGACAAACCGAAAGAGTGGCGAGCGTTTGACAAGGCACAAGATGTGGAACGCCGTCAGCTCATGCGATGGGGCTATACGCTCGCTACACGGGATGCAGCGACGCATCTTCAACGTCTGTGGAGAGCAAGACAAGCCCGGATCTCGTTCCGACTTATCATGAAGTCAGTGCAGCTCATGAAGGCATCAGAGCACGAGTACTTGCAAGATCCGACGAACCTTGTCAAAATGGGCAACTACGTGTTGTTCCTCCATGCGATCTTGCACGACTACGAGCGTGCTCGGCCGCTGTACGGTCGATTGATGCGAACGATGGCTCAGCGAGGCCCAGACGTTCCGTTCATCCTCTTTTCGTATGGCATCTTCTTGTACGTGACACAAGACGACGATGTTGGGTTGGTGGAGGAAATGATGTATCGAGGGAAGCTGAGAGATCGCCAACTGATCAAGTACAAAATGGCGTTCCTTGGGTTCTTTCGGCAATCGATGATACAGAACCCTCGAGATGCGGAAAGCAACTTGAACTATGCTGCCTGTCTCCAATGGCTCTTCGATCAGTACGAAGAAAGCACGAAGTACTACCTTCGCGCAATCGCTGCCAATCCTCATCGACGCGGCATCATGGACTTGTTTCAGGACATGTTGGATAGGAAGAGAGCGATTGACAAGGCGAAGAACCCAGCTCGATTCAAGAAACCACCAGGAGCCAAACGAACTCGCGAGGAAGATGATGAACTGCGAGTACAGTATGACGCCTACGAGCAGTTTCGGCGGTGGCAGGTCACCCAAGCGGAGGAAGACGATCGCCAGCGGCGACTAGCGTACGAGGCAGAGAGGAATGCTCGTGCTCGCTTGGAGGCTGCAAAGAGAATCCAAGCCAGGTATCGTCGACGCAGAGCCATGCGTGCAGTCAATAGAGTAAAGCTTGATCGTCAGATAGCACAGTCGATTGCTGAATTGGCGCATCAAAAGGCAATCCATGAGCGAGTGACAAGAGCTTTCGAGGATGTATCGGCAGAGATAAAGCCGACCAAGACGAAAGGCTTATGGAAAGCCTCGGGGGGCAAGTCGTCAGCTGAATCCAAGAACAAGGTAATCAGCGTGCCGATGTCACTCGCACAGTCTGTGTTCCAGAAGCTCAACCTGAGTGTGTCCCCCGACGACTTCAACGAAGCCGTCAACGCGTTCGTGCAGCAACTTGCGAGCGCGAAGAACATTAATGTCATGGACGTGACGACATTCATACAGACGCATCCAGTGTTGGGTGGGAAGATCAGCACGGGGAAGACGACGTGAGAGGAAGCGAATTCATATTTAACGTGTGTGTAATCTACCAGGGATGCGGAGAAATTGAAGATTTATAATGCTACACCATGACACCAGAAGAGATATAGGAATGGAGCGACCCCGAGACTGAAGAGATAGCACAACAGACGCGAGCGCACATCGGACAAGCTCATAGAGATCCCCCAGCAACCCATTGCGACCGACACGCATCTTCGCACGAGAAGCGCTTTCCCGGCTCTGGGTGCAGCAGCGAGGCCATCAAGTACACTGCTTGAGGCGTCAGCTTGGCGGGGAACAGCCACGACGGGAACGCAACCACGCGACTGCCACGGCGACCGCTCGGCGGCATTCCGAATGGCGAGCTGCCTGAGCTGCTCACTGGGGTCTTGTCGGCGCTGACAGCAACCGTCGGTTTGACTGCCAGGGTCTGCTGCATCATCACACAGCCGACAGAGCCCGAGTTGGGGTGCACCTGCGCGAACCTGGACGAGTGCGAGTCGAGATCCTCCGATGTCGCCGTCGCGGACTGCGCGGGAGGCGTTGCTATCCGCA
This sequence comes from Pythium insidiosum, assembly GCA_022836835.1. Taxonomy (NCBI): domain Eukaryota; phylum Oomycota; class Peronosporomycetes; order Pythiales; family Pythiaceae; genus Pythium; species Pythium insidiosum. The sequence goes on along the minus strand of JAKVDI010000032.1, from coordinate 85,696 downwards.
GCGCGGGGGTGTGCTGGTAAAGGGTCGCGTCGTACGTGAGCTTCCCAGTCTGTGGGTCGCTCGGCAGCGAGCGGATCCACTCGCAGAACTTGAGGTAGCGCGGGCACGTCTGCAGGTCCTTGCCAAACGGGAGACTGCCCGCGAGAAGGCTGTAGAGGATGACTCCAATGGACCACATGTCGGCTTTTCGGCCGTCGTACCCGTACCGCGAGTTTTGCAGAATCTCGGGCGCCACGTAGTGCGGCGACCCAACGACCGAGTTGAGTCGTCGGAAGCGCGTGACGGGCATCACAATCTGCGCATCGTCGTCGTCGTCGAGCTCGGGCTGTCCACTGCGGAAGCTGTCGTTCGAGGACTCGTCCGAGAGAGCGGCCGCGCCGCCGCTGCTGACCGCCGCGATGAAGTGGGCAGACAGCCCGAAGTCCGCGATCTTGAGCACGTCCGAGTCACTGAGCAGCAGGTTTTCAGGCTTGAGGTCGCGGTGAACAATGCCAAGGGAATGGCAGAAGAGCACGCCCGACAGCAGCTGCGAGAAGTAGTTCCGCGCCAGCGATTCGTCGACGCCCGTCTCGCCGCGAATGCGGTCAAAGAGCTCTCCGCCGGCCGCGAGCTCGAGCACGAGGAAGATGGTGCTCTTGGAGGGCTGCACGTACTCGAGCACGTCGTACAGCTTGAGCACATTGGGATGTCCACCGCCGATCGCGTGCCCCGAAATGGAGTTGCCCGTGAGCTTGTGCATGTGCGCGATCTCGCGGTAGATCGTGCGTCGGCTCTGCAGAAACGCCTTGTACTTGGCTGGGAACGGCGGGATCTTGTACACGACGTCGCCGACTTTGACCTCGTCGTCTCGCCGCACTAGGCCGTGGCGGCCCTGCATCATCATGGTCATCATCATGTCTTCGTCCTCGTCGTCGTAGCTGTTGGCGCTCGCCATGTCGCTGTTGGTCGCGCTCGCGGGGCTGCCGGCCGTGCAGCCACCGAGCGCTCCGTTGCCGGAGAGCTTCATTTCTTCGCGATTGCAGATCGCGCGGTGCAGCGGCATCGGCATCGGCATCGCCAGCGGTGGCGACGGCGGCAGCACGACGTCCTCCTGTCCGTCGTCTTCGTCGGCGTCGAGCGACCACAGCGCGACGCACATGTCGAGCGTGAGCTCTCGCAGCGCGCTGAGCGGCACGGCGCCGTCCATCGCGATCGCGGCGGCGTGTGGGTGGTGGTGCCGCGCGTCCAGGTAGCACGCCACGAGCTCTCGCTTCATCGGGAGCTTGACCCAGAAGACGTGGTCGCGCGACAGACTCTCGCTGCCGACCGCGAACGGCAGTCCGCGCTTGATGAGCTCGCCGCGCCGCAGCGCACTGGGCGAGCAGAGCTTGTAGCCGATCGGGTTGAGCGTCTTGATGGCCACGTGGCGCTGCTGCTGGCGGTCAAACGCCTCGTAGACGACGCCGGCGATGCCGCCGCCGAGGTAGTTGCCCATCGAGTAGCGCACCTCGGTCTTGGGCTCCGCGGCCGCGGCGGCCATCGATGGCCCGACGGCGTACGGCGCTGCGCCGACGTGGATGCGCTGGCCGTCGTAGGCTGCGACCATGACGGGGCGCACGTTCGCCTCGCTGAGCGGCATGTACTTGTACTTGCTGGTCGCCATCATCGCCATCCACGCACCGCAGTACTCGTACTCGTTGGAAGTGTGTTGGACGGATAGCGTGGGAGTGTTGGATCGGGGTGCTCCGGATCACGTCCAGAGATGTCGAGCCGCCAGTGATCGCACGTCCAGAACTCTGGAAAAAACGCAGAATGACGGTCTGTCTATCCGAGCGAGCGGTCTATCTGGTGCGCGGTCGATGGATCGTCGTCACGAAGAAGAGATGAGAAGAGCACGCGGTTCACTTTCTCACGCTCTCGTGTCGCACGCCGGCGTCAATGGAATCGGACGGTGGCGTAATACTGTGGTGGGTTTGTTGTCGGTCGTGATGAGAGAGCGCAAGCGCGACTGCGGCGGGCGGAGGTCGTGTTGCTCGCGTTCTCTCACTCTCTTTCTCCTTGTCGCGTTGGTGCCGTCTGGTTGCTGTTTCTCACCTCGCCTCGCCTCGCTTTGGTTCGGTTCGGTTTGGTTTGGTTTGGTTTGGTTTGCTGTGCCTTGGTTTGGTTTGCGCTGGTGCTGTTTTTCCTTTTTTTTCCGACAACGTTTTTCGCGTCCGGAAGCAGTTTTTTACCGTCCGGCTTCCGTTTTTTTCGTTTTCTTTTCCAAGACAGCGACCACAGACAAGCCAGCTGCAGACGCCAGCGAGGTGCGGAGTGACGCAGCAAGGATGATGATGAGGGCACGGAGGATCGGGCCAGGTGGGTCGTCCTGGACGCGTCCGTCCCCAGCGGCCGGCGGTCTGACAGGTAAATAGCTTTGATCAGTGCATTTATGCCGTTCATTGCCTCACAGGATCGTCTAATCGTAAAAATGAAATGATATAACGTCCAAACGTCCAGGGTCGGCTGGTTTGAAGTTGTGGCCGAGACCCAACGAATGACCCGGGTCAGATCTGAATTTCTGCGGTGTGGTCCAGAGACACGACGACAAGCGTGACACCAGCCTCTGGATCCGAGTCCACTGTTGGACGGAACCGACGGAACCTTCTTGCAAGCCAGCACAACTGACACTGGTTCCGGTTAAGTTAACGCTAACTTCACCGTTGAGTTCAACTTGCTTCGCAGAAACCGTTGGATAGATCGCACAAGTTCCATGGCGAAGACATCAATCAGATCCTGTTTTTCACGAGAACACAGCAGTCACGTCTTCTGGGACGAATTCTAGTCGCGGGAGCCGGCAGCCGCAGAAGCGAAACTGTGCACTGCAGATTCTATTCCGGATAGAGCACTTTCCACCGCGGAACGCTGTGTCCGGAACTGGATTCCAGAGCGGTGCCCATGACATAGGATGCACATGAGGAGAGTCGGCGTGAAGACGATCAGCTTCCTTGATGGCATGTGAGGTACGCGATGATCGCAGCAACATGGGATTGCTTTGCATGATTCGGAGCAGCGGAATCGAGGCGATTTTTGCAGTTGGTCATGACACTCACGCAAACGCACAACCACCAGTGACCGCACCATCGCGCTCCCTCGTCTGGTTTCCCAGTCAGCATCTCGTGTGATGGAGATTTGAACATGGATCCGTCAGGATCCATGGCGCAGAGTGTTGCTCCAATCAACTGTGAGAGCAAGTCAGCAAGATAACAAGGCGGACAAGCAACTTCTCGTGGCTGCCATCGTGGTTCCATTTCTCACATGCTGTGACAACTCTGTCGACGATATCGCTAATGGAGAGGAGTGAGCATTCCACGAAGAAGAGGCGATCGATCGGAGCTGGTGCTCCTCGACATGAATGATGACAAGTCGTTGTAGAGGCATGATCGAGCGGTTGATGTGAAATAATGAGTCGACGTGCGTGTTGAGGCAAGAGATGTCGACTGACGTCAAACAAAACCTGCCCTCATCGACGCTGCGTTGCCGTACGTCGCACGAAACAGTCTGTTACCAGCGTTGATGCGCTCCCGTCGCAAACGACTCCACTCATTCGAACACTTTGACGACCCTTGCACGCAGACGTATGCTCACAAAAGCCTCGTGAAGCAACGATATATGCTTTCCTTACAATGGCTCCCACATTCTCATCGCTGACGCTGTCTGTTGTAGGCGGCGTGCATTGCCACCAACACGAATGTACCCATCTGGGGCAACCGTGATCAGTCTGTGATCTCCTGAACAGCAGTGTGATATAAGGTCGATCACACTTGCAGGAATGTGGGCGTAATTGCCGCTTCAGGTCACTTGACTACTGTATAGTGTCAAAGAAACGTGCAGGATTCCTTGCAACTGTGATAGCCCCCCGATCATACCCATTCTCGAACTGCTGATTGGCGAAAATGACTCACTGCAAAAAGCGGGTACAGACGCGGTGTAGCGGACGCAATGCTGATGGTGCTGCGGAGATCGCGAAGTCGTTCAAATCGAAGCGCGCGAACGCAAGCACCAAGCGCCATACTCGTCTAGACGAGGTGGTTGGAATCAAGAGCGAGAAGAAGGCACTCCCTTCATTGATTGCATCAGCCATTGCAAATGCGCTGCGACAGATTTTGCCATCAATGGCGCTCTCTTTGTCACACTCCGAGACATCGACACACGCATGCTCGCCCTACATCATGGGCCTCTCTCAACTCAACTGGCATCGACACGGATCGACTTGGCCTCAAGTGATGTACTGCCCGTCGTTGCTCCACTATGCTCAAACCCTCGCTCGTCCGCGGCACGACCGTTGGAATGCTCGGCGCGAGATTGGCCATGCAGCCCGCCGCCGTGCTCGCCGCCACGGACCTCATGACGATGACCACGTGGCCCGATGGCAACAACTGCGTCGACCACGCGTTTGACCGAGCATTTCTCTACGTCCCCCCGTGCCACGGCACCGGCAACCAGCAGTCGGAGTTCTCGAGCGACGGGCTCATCCACCCGGCCGCAAACAACTGCATCGAGTACTTTGACGACAAGGACGAGGTCGCCGTCGTGCCGTACGACGCCAGCTGCCGCCAGCGCTGGTTCATCGGCCCGGGACTTCTGCGCCCGATGGCCTTCGACGGCTCCATGCGCACGGACATGTACACCACAGCCGTGGACGTTAACCCGTCCGAGCGCCGTGCCATCAAGCTCGCGCGCTGTGACGGCAGCTTGTTCCAGCAGTTCTCGACGCCGTCCATGCCGCACGGCGACGTCGACCGGCTGTGGCCGTCGGGCAGCATGGAGGCCGAAACAACGGCATTAGATCGTACCGTCGTATCTCCAAGCAGCATGATATCTAATCAAAACAGTCGATTCGTCATCATCGTGCAAAGGCAGTCTAGCCAGGAGGCGATTGCCTCACGGCAGTTCAACGTTGATGCTCGTCGAATCCATGAGCACTCGATCGAGCGATCCGACAAAGTGTTCGCCTCATGCTACGCTGTTCTCTTGCAAAGACTGTACCCGAGTGCGGCGCCACACCGCCCGAAGGTGATCATGTTCGGAACGCTCTTCAACAGCATTTTTGCTTTTCAGAAGCTGGGCCACTGAGTCGTCACACGTTAAGCATATATTTAGCCAATCAAACTGCGTCCAGTCTTTGTGATCAGTGGTCTATCACATTTGCAGTCATTATATCCATTTGTCTTGCGACACCTCAGCCTAAACACAAGACTAAGCTAAAATACCAGTGGATTAGCCTGTTCGATTGGTCAAAGTGGCGTCCACTTTCTCTTCTCTCTCTACAAGAACAGCAGCATGAATGTCATCACTCCAACGGCGGAGCCACATGAGCCGAATGGAGCTGTCGGTGTCACCACTACCGCTGTGCCACGCGCGGCTGCAATCGAGGCGACGTCAAGCGCCCCTGCTCTTGACAGCGCTGTGAAGCAGACCAGCGGCTCGCGGCCGCGCCGTACGACGCTTTCGCTGCATGAGAAGAGCATCACAAAAGCGTTCTGCGAGGAGCGCATCGCCGATTGCAAGGCACGTAACGAGACCGCGCCGTCGCAGGAGACGCTGCGCCTCGAGATCCAGGCCAAGTTTGGATGGGAGGTCGGTCGCTCGACGCTGTCCAAGATCATGAGCCTCGAGTGGCAGCAGCTCGACGTCACAGCGCATCCGAATCCGAACATGAAGCGCAAGCGTCGCCCGTTGTTTCCTGCGTTCGAGGAGGATCTCGTCAAGAGCGTGCGTGCGCATATCGCTCGACAGGACGCAGTGCTGGCCGCCGCGTCTGTCGAGGTCTCGGCGCTGCAGGCGGAGACCGATGCTGTCACAGCCGCTACCACTGCCGCCGATACCGGAGCCCCGACAGACAACGCGGTGCTGGACGACGTCATCGCTCGCGAGGCGCATCTACTGACCGAAGCCGTGATTCTCGAAGAAGCGCAGCGCCTCAAGCGGCAGCACGGCATCAAGGACGAGGAGCTCGTGCTCTCTGTGGGATGGCTCGACCGCTTCAAGCAGCGCAACGGGATTCGACTACGGAAAGCATCGCCCGTCGCTCGCCAACATGCCGACTCGAGCAGCAGCGGCTCGATGACAGCCCACAATGCAAGCTCCGGCTCGAGTGCCAATCCACCAAAGCGTCGACGTCCCCGCGCAAGTGACGCAGGCAATCGCAGCACGCTCCTTTGGGGTCCATGGCCAGCCACGCCAGGCGAGGCGTCGCCGCGTTTCGCCAGCAGTCTCTCGTTCGAGTGCACGCTCTCTCGGCCGTCGACGCTCTGCGCGTCCTCGATGGATGCTGGTCCTCGGCCATGGCCGGCTCGCGTGGCGATGCTCCGTGCCAAGCTTCCTGACGCCGTGCAGTCACTGTGTTGCCCCGTGTGCCCTCCGACGCCTCCAGTTGGGATCGACGGACTGCGCGTCGTGCTGATCGGCCTCAACTGCGTGCGGGACGCGTTCATCGCGGCCGCTCTCGTGGGGGATCACGGCTCGGTCGCGTGCTTTGAGGCCAACGAGGCGTGCGTCTCGACGGCGATGGCATGCGTCGCGACCGAGTTCACGACCAAGACACTCGGCTACAGTGCCTGCAACCTGCAGGTCGCAGCACTGGCGACGCTGCCCACTGCGATCAAAGCGATCAAACCTGCCGACCTCGTGCTCATCAACTGCGCGTTCCAAGCGACGACGACCAAGACGCCGCTGCTGCGCGCCGCGTTCAGTCTATTGAAGGAAGGCGGCGAGTGCCGCACGTCGTACGGCGCGACCTCGAGGCGATACCTCTTCCGTAGCAGTGAGCACGACGCACCGGCGCCTGGTGCGGTCATGTACGACCAAGACTTTCGACGCATGTGCCAGCACGTCGGCTTTCTCGACCCACGGCACATGCGAGGCGAGCGCCGCGTGTTGCTGTATCCACGCCACGTCCATCAGACCCCACAGCAACCACAAGAACCCGACGGCGACGGCAGCAACGCCAATGCAGCGGTGGCAGCCGCCAAGATGATCGACGTGGCGGTGCGGACGTGTCGGCTCTTCAAGATCCAGTCGCTCGAGGATCGCGCCGAAAACTATGGCGAACATGCGCTGTACCTCGGCGGCCTGGGCGATGACGACGGTGCGAATGATGACGTCACGTCGCACAGTGATGACGGCAGCCAGAGCGACGCGTATGCGCTGGACGCGTCCATGCGCTTCCACGCGAACGTTCGAAAGCCCGTGGACGGCAACACAGCGCAGATGCTGCGCCGGAGCTGGCTTCATCGCTTCTTCTTCGTCGATGGCGACCGCATGACGCACTTGGGACCGTTTCGGACGTCAGCGGAGGATCTTTGATGTGGCCCACACGTAGAACCCATAGTTTGTTTTTTTAGCGAATCACAGTCGTCCATCCTCTGAGCCACTCGTTCTTGTGGATCCTTTCAGAATCAAGAGAGACACAGCGCGCGTGATGGCAGCAGCTCACTCTTGGATTTCAGGTTTTGTCGCGTCAACGTGAGCTGCTGTGTGCTACGTCGGATGACAGAGGAGATGCTGCTGCGCCGTGGTGGTGGTGTAGTCTCTCTCTCTCTCTTTGTCTTTGTGGTGTGTGGCCGTCCAATGACTGCAATTCACTCAGTGTGTATGATCGGCCAATGCCTTCTCCATTCATCGCTCGCTGCGTCTGCTTCTCCGTGTGCAGCGAGTGAGGGGAGGGATGTGCCAAAAGCAAGCACGGGTTTCGAGGGATCTCTTGGGATGTCACCTGAACAAGGGGTTTTCACGATTCTCTCCATACCAAAACAACAACAACGAACCAAAGCGACCTCATTACATGTTCATAGCAATGCACTTGTTGATACGTAGACGGATGCGCGTCGGCAGAATTGGCAATTGCCGCACGGTGCATCAGAATTGCTGTGGGTTTTATTGGCTGCGATGACAAAGAGCGCGCGCGGGGCGCCCGCTTCCAGCACTTTCCTGCGAGCGCTTTCATGTCTCGAGGATGAGCAAACGCGGGGCTGTTCGCACGCGGCTTTCGCCATCACCAACGACACTCGACGCTGTCGTGGGAACGAACAAACAAACAAACAAACAAATCGAACGCGGAAGTTTCCTCGCAGGCAGCGACACGTGACGGTGTAACGAATTGGTAGATTCCACGCATCCCTTGCTCACACCATGGTGAAGGGGCACGCGTCGAATCTCCAAATCCCTCCTGCGGCGTGAAATGCGCGAGTGCTCGTCATGTCCTCAGCAGCTGGCGCGGGAACATGTGCACGATCTCACGTCGTGAAGCTGGTGGAATGTGCTCGGCGCCTGCATCAAGACGAGAAAACCAACCTCGTTCTCCCATGGCGGCGCCATGCCATGTGGCTGACGGCTGCTGACGTCGACACCCACAAACCCAAAATTTCACAAAACTCCACAACCCTTCATACAGGATATCCGACCAAAAGACGCAGCGGGACAAGAACTCATGCATATCGATTCTGACAAGTTGTGGGGGGGACAACTCTTTCGTGGTAGAAACGAGCCACCGTGTGACTCTTGTCATCAACGTCGTCGCGCTCGATGTGCCGGGGTATGCGTTTGCACAGGTCGCACACCAAGAAACGACTGGCTTCAAGCCGTCAAAGCGTGCGACAAGCCGGACTGCCCGGCCGGCCGCCGGACGGGGAAGAGGTGTGACAGTTGAACCCGCACCAATGGAATCCTGAGCAACTCGGCTCTGTGGCCGACTGGCAGACGGACTCCCGACTCGGTTTGCCGCATCCAGTTCGCCTGAGTCAGGGACCCGTCAGGCCCTGACGGGTCCCTCGGGCACAGCGGTCAGCCGGTCACTCGACCCGCTCCCTGCCTCGCCCACACTCATCTCCAGTCTCGCAGTCAGTCCGTCAGTCAGCCCGCGCCGTGCCGTTCGTCCATCTCTTCGAGCACCCAGCGATCTTCGGTCAGCGAGCGAGGTGACCCAACGACCCCGGACGCGAACTCAGTTTCCCATTTCCGGCTGGCCTGACATCAATCCCTCGCCTTCCTTCCGGAGTCGCATCAGCTGGCGATCGACCGCGTCCACATCCACCTCGACGACCTCCATTGTGGCCCGATCGACTTGCGAAATTCGTTGAAGCCACAAGCGTGGATCCGCCCACGTCCGCAGCGCGCCCCACCCACCCACAACGTCAAGCGGACACCCGCACTCACACACACTGGACCCATCGATCTATCCACACAGTGGCCGCCGCCCCGCATCCCCAGTTTCTAATCGACCCCGACACCGGCAAGCAGTTCTTCCTCGCGCCAACATGTCCAGCCTCAGCCCAACGAACGTCGACTGCGTCGAGTCGCCGTGGACGCGCGATGGCACGTACATCATTGAGTGCACGCGCCGCGCGCATGCGTGCTGTCGCTCCTGCAACGTGACCATCGAGGTCGACCGCCTGCGCGTTGGCGTCGTGTTCCAGCACAAGAACGGCTACGTCTGTATCAACTGGCACCACCTCGAATGCTACCCGCATGCCCGCACGATCCCGCTTTGCAACCTCGAGGGTTACACCGAGCTCTCGCCAAGTGCGCAGCAGCTTGTGGTGCAGTGCCTGCAGCCCGTGGACTTGGCTCCGGTCGATGCCATGCCTGCTGTGCATCTCGTGGCGCCCGCGAGCACGTGCTCCGCATGAAGAAGACGAACACGCCGACGCATCGAGCGCACGCCGCCCAATCTGTACATATACAAGTACGATATTTATGCCTCATCTCCAGAGGCGCACTTCTCGATTAAGGGAATTCCGAAATTCATCCGAAAGAACGAACATTCATTTTCCGTTGTTCCGTTACACATCGCGTCGACTGTTGACCAGGCAGCACGTTGGAACTGGAACGTGGGAACTGGGAGAGTCGTCAGTCACTATTGAAAGGGACATCTCCTCGGGAAGAGTGACATCAGAGTGATGGCCGGTTACCATGTCACAGTTCCAAGGGAAACACGTGCATGTGTGGGTCACTCCTCTGAGACGAACATCGAGGCTCATTATCGAAGCCGCCAGACTGGGCGGTGCACCCGAGGTACGTGAGAATATGGCGGTGCTACGGCCGCGCTTCGACCGCGCTGATCGCGCGTATGCATAGCCGACTGACCGCTTTGCCTCGTCCCGCTGGTGCAGTCTCGCGTCGCTCAGTCGTTGCTTCGAAATCACCTCCCGAATCTCGCTCTCTCTATCTCTCTCTCTCTCTCTCTCTCCCTCCCTCTCTCTCTCTCTGTGTCAGTCACACGATGGATGTTGAAATGGAGAGCAACGCCTTTCGAGGCAGCCTCACAGGTAGCGCACCGCCCAGCAGTGATGCGTCGCGCGAGCAAAAGTTCTACGAGTACAACGAGGCGCTGCTGCACGCCGCAAGCTGTCCAGACAAAGACTGCACGGCACTGAAGCTACGGTGCCAAAAGATCAAGGCAAGCATCGACCATTTCGTGCGGTGTTATGGGCCACGACGCAAGGTCTCTCCTATCGAAAGGTGCGTACCATTCTGCTGAGCGGCTGCTGTCTCCCCTCGTTGTGTGAGCACCATCGTGACGCTGTGATGATGGAAAACGATCCAACGTAGCTGTCCGAGTTGTTCACGTATCTGGGGGTTGCTGTGCTTCCACGCGAAGACGTGCCCGACGCCGCTGGGGCAGCGCTGCGTCGTTGCGCAGTGCGACTACCTCCGAGACAAGATCGCTCGCAAGGCGCAAGCGGATCAGGCGGAGCTCAAGCGCGCACAAAGCATGCTTCGCACACGAGAAGACTGGACCGTCGAGCGTCGAATGCAGCAGTTGGAGGCAGACCGACAGCAAGTACTGCAGATGATCGCAGCCATTCGTGAGGAGAAGGAGCGGCAGCGTGCGGCGATGTCACTATGACGCACGAGGCGATTTGTTGGACACGACGAAGGAATGTTAGCGACCGACACGCCGACTGACTGACTGACGGACGCACGGGGGACACAGAATGTAGCGATAGTTGTATTTTTCATAACGCTCGCGCTCTCGCATGCAGGCGGCAGCAGCACCACCCCTGGCGTGGCGGGAAGGCGTAGACTCCGTCCATCGTGGAGTCACGTTCCCGGCGCCTATTATATAATCTACCGCCGTCTGCAACCGATGTTGTTTTTGTTTAGCTGCTCCTCGGTGCGACTGCTATGTACGACCGTCGTCGTAACGGAAAGCCGTGGCCAACTCAAAACTCAACGCAGCGCCTGTTCATCCACACTCTGGAGACGCCCGACGCCGACGACAAGCGGGCGCCGAGCTCTCTCTGTTTCTCTCCACGTGCTGACTTGACTTGGCGTGGTGGATGTCGCGACGCGCCTTCCAAGTCGGCGACCGAGTCGATGGGCTCTACGACGGCAACAGCGATGACGTCTGGTATCCTGGCGTGATCGAGGCCGCGCATGGCGATGCCACGACGTCCACGATGACCTTCGACGTACTCTACGACGATGGCGAGCGCGAGTACGGCGTCATTGAAGAGTACTTGCGGACGCATCAGCAAGGAACAATCTGCGTCGGCACGCGCGTGTTTGGGCGATACGCTGGCGGTGACGAGTGGTACCCAGGCAAAATCCTCGAGGTACTGGACGACGGCACGTTCACGATCGAGTACGACGACGGCGAGATCGAAGCAGGCGTGGTGCTCGACTTTATCCGCGAGTCTCTCGAGATCGACGCAGAGCCATCACAGGTCGAAGCAGAGCCGTCGGAGCCACTGGAGATCGTAGCGGTTCCTGTGCAGACAGTCGAGCCAGAGGCAGCGCCTTCCCACGCGATTGAACGCGTTGCGAATGGCGAGACAGAGCCATCACTGGAGCGACGACGGACGCCATCGCCAGCACCAGATCAAGAGGCAACCGCAGTACCATCGATCCCGCCAGAGACCGCGATCCACAGGCACGCGGATGAGGACGACCAGCATCATTCTGTCCACAACGTGGACGACGGCTGTGCGGACGGCACAGCAGCGGACATCAAAAACCACCACGACATCCGCGCGGACAGGGACGCGTACGCGGACGTGGACACCGACGCGGACGCCGCTGACCACAGCATCCACCACAGCGTCCACGACCACAACGAGCCAGTCGTCCAGCCACATCCACAGCTGCCGTCCACATCCGCATCCGCATCCGCATCCACGTCCACACCCGCACCCAATCGGTCCGCACCGATGCCCGCGGCGGCCGCCATTGACGAATACGCGAGCGTGTTGGACGCCGTCGAGCAGCTCACGACCGGCGACCTCAGCGACCCGTTGGCGACCAAGAGCGTGCTGTCGACGCTCGTGAAGCAGCTGCGCGCGAGTCCGCAGGCGACCGCAGAGCTGCTGCACGCGCGCGACGGCGAGCGGCTGCTGGTCGCGGTGCTGCAGACGCACCACGCGCACGCCGTGCTGCAGTGCTACGGCTTCGTGCTGCTGCGACGGCTCTGCTTTCTCTGCGGCAAGAGCGCGCACCTGCTGCTGCGGCTCGGCGTGCTCGACGCCGTGCTGCGCGCGATGCAGCGCTTCGCGGACGACGCGATCCTGCAGGCGGCGGCGTGCGGTGCGCTCGCGGTCTTCACGCGGCTGCCGACGGGGCTCACGGCGCTGCTCGAGCGCCGCGTCGCGCACCTCGTGCTCGCGACGCTGCTGCTGCACAAGGCGTACAGCGTGCACACCCGGCAGGTGCACTACTACGCGAGCGAGGTGCTGCTCGAGCTGTGCGAGCTCGGCGACCGCACGACGCTGGACGCGCTGTGTGGCGACCACCTCACGACCGCGCCGGCCGCGCTGCGCAGCGACGGCTCGCCGATCGCGCTGCTGCTGGGACTGCTGCGGCAGGCGCTGTCCTTTGAGGACAAGAAGGCGAGCTGCGCGGTCGCGACGCTGCTGCTGTGCCTTGCGGCGTGCCACACGAACGCCGCGCTGCTGCTCGTCACGCTCAACGGGCTGCCCGAGCTCTCGACCGTCATGGCGGCGTACGCGACCGAGCCAGGCGTGCAGAAGTACGCGGTCGCAGCGTCGCACGAGATCGCGCGCTGTGCAGCGTCGATGCCCGAGCTGTCGCCGTCTCGGCGTGTGCAAGCCTCCGCCCACGAGCTGCTGCTGTCCTCTCTTCCGTCGACTACCACGGGAGGCGCACCAAGTCCGAAGGCATCCAACAAGGCAGCGAGAGCGTCCAGCCAGCCAGCGTCCAGGAAGGCGGGCAAGAAGAAACCCAAGAAGACGACGACGTTCGTGATGACGACCGCGAACGGCAGCGTGACCGTGAGCGAGCTCAACGGCTTCGCGACACCCGCCGGCGCCGCGCAGCGACTGGACGCCGTCGTGGCGCAGCAGCGTCGAGATCCGCTGTCGTTCTCGAGGTACGCGTCGCCGCAGGGCAAAGCGCCGCCACATTTGCCGTCCAAGCTCGGGATCGCGCCGTCGCCGACGTCGTATCACTATGCAGCGGCACCGACACCACCGCCGCCCCACGCTTTTGCCAGCGAGATGATGAGGGCGCAGGACACGGACAAGCGGCAGCAGTTCGTTCGGGACGAGCGGCAGCAGTTGCTCTTTGACACGTACGGCGTCGACGCGCAACAGGCAACGAGTGCACACAGTCACGGCCAAAGTGGCATCAAGCGACGGCAGCTCAAGACGCACGTGGTGAGCGCTGGCAGCAGCGTCAAGCGCTCGGCTGGAGGTCTCTCGAGCCGAGTCGAGACCGAGACGCCCGGGATGGCAGCGCCCAGACGGCAGCAAGATGACGGCGAAGGCAGCAGTGAAGAGCTCTCGCCGTCGACGCTGCGTCGCCGTGATCAACAGCAGCAGCAGAGACCGAAGGCGCCACGAGCGACGTACCAGCTCGATCTCACACGGAGCCAGATCTCAGTGCCGCCGCAGTCACCTGTCGTGCTCTCTCCGACGACATCGACCGCTCGCTCGGCGCCCAAGAAGCCGAAGAAAAAGGCGACGACATCAATGACAACCGCTCAGACGGCGCGCAAGTCTGCTCCGCACGGCGTGAACAGACCGAGACCCACGGGGCGTCGACCGCCAGCGACGCAAGAGCAAAGCCACGAGTCGCTCAGTGCGTTCGCAACGCAGCTCTTCCGGGACGACGGCGATGGTGACATCTCTGCGACCGCGACTGGCGCCAAGCCAGAGAGCTCGATGGAGCCGCGAAAGCCCGCGACCAGTCAGCACGAGCGCGAACGCCTGAGCTTTGCGGAGAAGTTGCACAAGATGATCGACCGCGCTAAGTCCACGCTGGCGCACTCCTCAACGACGGACCTCGAAGCGGCGTCGAGTCCCAAGAAGCCGGCGCCTGCGCCTGTCGCCGGCTCGGTGGCAGCAAAGCCCAAGACCGTGACAGCAGCGTCCTCCGTCACAGCACGTCCGTCGGCGCCGGTCGTCGCGAAAAGCTCAGCGGTTGTGCGCCCCGCAGCACCTGTCGTGGCGCCCAAGAAGCCAACGACGACGACGCCTCGAGTGACCGCGCGTTCGTCGACACCCAAGGGCTCAACGCCAGCACCAGCGCCAGCGTCAGCGCCCAGGACGACGCCCGCGTCTTCGTCGACAATCAGCGCCAAGCCCAAGACGCCGTCGACGTCTCTGCGAAGCAGTGGCTCCACATCGTCGACGGTCCAGTCGCCTCGAGTCAGCAAATCGCAAGCCAGTGCAGCAGTGACTGCTGCTACTGGTGCAGCGGCGACAGTGATAGCGACAGCGACAGCAGCGCCAACGCCAACACCAACACCAGCTCATGAGACGACAGAGACTCCGCCGACTGCAGGAGTCGCTGTGACGGCAGACGCCGTCGACGTTCCTGCGCTACAAGTCGCATCCAATCTCGACAACGAAGCCAACGCGCTCACGTCGAGCGATACAGCGCCAGCGCCTGTGGAGGCTGAGCCTGAGATATCACCAGCTACGATCGATTGTCCACCACCTCCATCGGTTGAGCAGTTGAAGCACCCCAGCGAAGAGACGACGGAAATGGAACCAACCGCAGCTCCGTCAGAGGCAGCAGTGGACGTTGTTTCGACCGAAGAACCGCAAGAGAAGTCGGAGGAGGCTCCTGCTGCTGACGGAGAGACGACGGACGAAGCCGTCGAGAGCACGGCGTTGATGGCGACTGCTGCTGCCGCTGCAGCTGCTGTCGTGGTGGCGAAGACTGCGGCAGACGATCTGTATGCGGACGAGTTTGACGACGATCTGGACACCGACACAGCGGATTTGCTCGAGCCAACGACCGCAGAAAACGCCACGAACGATGGCGTATCGTTCGAGGCGCTGATGCATCTCACAGCGCAGGTAACGGGCGCTGGCGGAGACTTGGACGCTCCGGCGTTCACTGTCGCGAGACCCGATGAGCAAGAAGCGGAAGCGGTTGAGACGCAGCCTTTGGATGACGCCGAGAGCCAAGAGCCGACAGAGCCAGAGACGAATGAGCCTGAAGGAGAGCGAGTTTCTACGCCAATTGAGACGAGCGACGCTGACGCGGAGACAGAGGCAGCACCATTCGCTGACACCAGCGAAATGGCAGTCGACAATGCAGAGCCTGCTATCGATGCGGTGGAGCCGACGGAGGAGAAGATTGTTGCCGTCGAGGCATCGGAGGATGGCTCAGCCGCTGCGGTAGAACCAACAGACACAGAGGTAGACGTGGAAGCGGATGAGGAGAAGGCTGCAGAGACCGAACCGATGGAGACGGAGAGTACAATTCAGGAGCCTAGCGCTGCTGCTGCTGCTGCAGAGGAAGACTCCGCAGCCAAGGCTGAGCCAGTGGAGACAGAGGTAGAGCCAGTGGTCGCTACGGAGACTGCCACCGACGCAGCGGTGGAGCCCGAATCGACCATGGAGGCTGCTGCATCCGATCGACCAGACAGTCGGCAGTCGGAGGTTTCGTACGGAGACTACGACGACTTTGAGGCGGCAGCAGACGAACAACCAGAGACGACAGTCGACGCAGCTGAAGACGAACCTGCCGTGGACACTGAAACCGACGCGAGTAATGCTGTGATTGAGGCTAGTGTCGAGCCATCTCAAGAAGAGAACGAAGTGGCACAACAGCATCAAGCGGCTCCTGCACAGTCTGTAGAGGCAGACGCAACGCCAGTGAATGAAGAGCCATCAGCAGTGACGGAGGACACCCAGAAGTACGAGGCAACAGAGCAAAAGACCGAGACCGAGACGGAGGTTGTGGATGTCGACGCTTCTGCGCGACCTGAGAGCCGCATGACGGAGGCCTCGTACGGCGACGAAGACTTTGACGACGCGCCAGAGGACGCTGATGAAGCCACTCCACCGCCAGAGGAGTCGGCAGACAGCAAGCCAGGCGCGGAGGACGCCGACGTTGCTGAAGAGCCATCAAGTAAACTAGAGGGGGAGAAGGAAATTGCTGCTGAGGTGGAGCCAGAGGATCGAGAGAACGAGGCGGACACATCCGTAGGTCCTGCGGCTGAGACTGAGGCGGAAGCAGTATTCGAGCCATCGGAGACTACGCCGACGGTAGATGACGGTTCTTTGGCGGAAGAACTCCAGCAGCAGCAGCAGCCTGAGCGCACAACAGTTGACGAGGAGTCTGTATTCGATCTCGAGAAAGCCTCTGGCGACGAAGGGAGTGCGCCCGAGTCTCTTGCAGACGAGCAAGTCGGCGCTCCTGAGGAGACCACAAGCGCATCGACAGTCGAGTCACCACCGTCAGAAGCGGTGGATTCCTCTCCATCTTTGGCGCCATCACCAGAGCCCGAGTCACTTGCAGACGAGCAAGTCGGCGCTCCTGAGGAGACCACAAGCGCAGCGACAATCGAGTCACCACCGTCAGAAGCGGTGGATTCCTCTCCGTCGATGGCGCCACCACCACAGCCCGAGTCCTGCTCGCACGAGTTGTCGGACGAGGCGAAGAGTTCCGAAACCCACATGACAGCAGAGGAACTCAACTCTGGTGCTGAGAGCACCGTGGCAGACACTGAAACTCAAGCGCTGTCGGCTGCAGCAGATCCTGCAGTGATAGTCAGTGAGAGTGCACGCAGCGAGGAGCCTTCGTACAGTGATGACGACATGGACGATGCACCTGCAGTCGATGAAGAGAAGATGAGTGCCTCGATTCCTGATGAGAACACCAGTGACGTGCCGTCGCCAATCGAAGAAAACGGCGACGCTCCAGTGGCAGCGGGCAAGGAAGCGATGGAGGAGGTACCGAGAGAGAGTGAGTCTGAAGCAAAGGCAGCGACAGAGACAGAAACTGAAAGCGTTTCTTCTCCTGGAGACACCGTAGCGACAGCAGCAATTGAACCGGAACCGCCAATTTCAGATGAACCCGTGACGGAGCAAAGCGAGCGAGCTACGGTCGCAGCAGAAACATCAATAGAACAGGAAGTGCCGACTGCAGATGAAGCCTCAATGGACCAGAACGAAGGCACTGCGGTGGCTGCGGAAACCGAGCAACAATTGGAAGACCAGGTTCCAGCGCCGATAGTGAGTGAGACCGAGGAGCAAGAGGAGGCGAGAGCTTCTGCACCAGATGAAGTAAAGGCCGAAGATCCCGCATCAGCGGAAACACAGGAGGAGACTGTGCAACAAAACGAGGAAGAAGAAATCTCTGCGTCTGACGAATCGCCGAGCGTCGTCGAGATGGACAATGTCGCACAGCCTGCCGGGTCTGAGCCACAAGACCAGGCGGTTGATGCAGCGGACGATGAAGCGACACTTCAAGCAGTGACGACTGCTACTGAAGACACCAGTGTCGATGTCTCTGCGGCGGATTCTGCTGAGCATCAAGATGAGGTGCCAAACGAGGAGAAGGAAGAGACTGACGTACCGTCGGAGTCTATCGCAGTAACAGCAGCGAGTAAAACTGAAGGCAACGAAGAGAAGGAGACTGGCGACGCTGCTGCTGGCAATGCTGCTGATGCTGGCGAAGCATCCGTCGCTTTATCAAATGCCGAAGAAATCGCGGCAGAGGCGTCGACGGACTATGCCAACGATGACGAGTTCGAGACACCGGAAGTTGAACACGGCGACGCTACTGATCCTATTGCCAGTGATCTACTCGAGCCCACCGATTCAGGTGCTGATGACCTGCCAGTTGGTGCGGACTCGACTGACGCTGATCAACTTGAGACCGGTGACGAAGTTCAGCTGAATCACGATGAAAGCGAGAGTGAGCGACAGCCAGAGAGCGATCCGCTTGCTGCCGTTTCTATGGAAGCTGCCACGACAGGCGACACAATGGAGGTCAATGCGTCTGTCAATAATGAGAGCGAGTCTCCAGCGCTTCCAGTAGCAGCCATTAGTGATGACACAGCAGCGACGGAGGCTGAGACCGCTGCAGCCGAAGCTCCGAGTGAGCACGAGCCAAACGAGAGTTCCGACGCGGAGGTCGCAACCGCAGAGCAGGAGCCAGTATCAAGTGATGACAACGCTGATGAGAAGCTTCATACAGACGACGCACCAGAGCAAGAGGCGTCTACAATTCCATCAGCCATTCCGGATCCCCATGAAGAGCAGCGAAGAGTTGACTCTGATGCAGCGAGTGTTGGTGGGGAAGTGCCGCAGCTGAATGAGACCGAGGAGACAATCGCTTCCGAGTCGTACCTTGAGCCAGAGGCTTCAGCCATGACAGAGGAGCCAACAGTTGAGGAGATCCACGACACTCCTGCTACTTCTTTGTCCGATGTTGTGGAAAGAAAAACGGATGAGCCGTTAGAAGAAGATGCGATCCACGCAACAAGCCCGCAGCAGCTTCCTGACGAAGAGACGGAGGTGGAGCAAGCTGACGTAGCTGTGGACGCTGACGCTGCTGTGCAGCAAAGTAATGAGGAGCTGCCAGTTGAGACGACCCCCGAGAAGGTCGAGACAGCAGCAGTTGAAGATAACGAGCCACCGTTGGCTGCAGCTGAAGTCGAGATCGCCAGCGAGGAAGAAAACTACGCGGACGAGGTGGAGACGGAGTTTGCGCCAGCAGTGACGGCAGACGAATCGCTTCCTCCAAACGAAGACGTAGTCGTGCCATCGTCAGCTGACGAGAGTATCGCACCGCCAAACGAACTCGAACCCAGTGATCGCCCTGTCGAAAACAAGGAGGACGTCCATCAAACGGAGGACTCCCAACAACCAGAGACGGAGACGGAGACAGCAGCGGAGGAAAAGATGGAGACGCCAAGCAACGTCGAAGCGGAGGCGCCGGCGGACAACAGTTTGTGTGAGGCGGAACCCGTCGCAGAGTCGCTGCCATCCACAGCGTCTGAGCCCTTTGTCTCGACCGAGGAGCATCCAGTGGCTGCCGACAATGAGTCGCAAGAGCACGCAGAGCAGGCGCCACCGGAGGCTGAAACAGAGGAAGAAACGACGCCTTCAGTGCTGGAAGACGCTGCTCCAACGCCTGAAGAGACTGCCGTTGCACCATCAGCCCTAGCTGAGTCGCCAGAGCCAGTTTCTGCGGCAGTGGAGGCACCAGAGATTGACGCGTATGACGACGACGAGGACTTCTCGGTGGCAGCCCCAGCGTCAGAGCCGACATCGATTGCTACTCCAGCAGAGCCATCGCCACAAGATGAGTACGAGGACTTTGAGGAGACAGAAGCAGCCATCGTGGCCCCGACTGCAGCTGCTGTCGAGGACAAGGAAGAGGAGAAGGAGGAGGACCCCAAGGCGGCTGAGGCTGACGAGGAGGACGCCTACAACGACTTTGAGACAGACGATGACGCCACGAAGGACACACCGCCTGAGATACCAAAGGCCGACGACGAGTACGCGACCGATTACGATGTCGAGAATGACTTTGAGGATTCTCCCAGTGAGGCGCCTGCTGCGTCTGTAGCTCCTCCTGCTGCGATCGCTCCTCCCGCTGTGGCTCCTGTTGCTGTCGCTCCATCGGCGCCGGAAGACGACGAGTACGAGAACGAGTACGACGACTTTGACGAGTGAAGCTTTGGATTGGGATGTATCATCTTCTTCATGCGGGGCCGACGTCGCGCTTGCCGCCGCGCTTGCTCACGAGCCGCGTCTCCTCGATCACGAGCTCGTGCGACAGCGCCTTGCACATGTCATAGACGCAGAGCGCAGCGACGCTCGCGCCCGTGAGTGCCTCCATCTCGACGCCCGTCTTGTGCGTCACGCGCACCTCGCACTCGATCACGATCTTGTCGTCCGACGGCGTCGTGATGCGCAGCTGCACGTCCTCCAGCGGCAGCGGGTGGCAGAACGGTAGCAGCGAGCTCGTCTGCTTGGCGCCGAGCACACCGGCGATGATCGCGGTCGCGCCGATCGGTCCCTTGGGCCCCGCGAGCTCGCGCCCGTCGCCGCCTCCCTGGCGCTGCAGCTCTTGCAGCACAGCGGGCGGCAGGCGGATCGTCGTCCGTGCGACCGCCGAGCGCCGCGTCACCGCCTTGGCGCCGACGTCCACCATCTTGGGCTGGCGGCCGTCGGCATCGAGATGCGTGAACGCGTTGCTGGAGAAACAGCGATACGTCGTGCGTCCATGCACGTGCACGCGGAGAGAACGAAGCCAACCTGTCATGAGCATCGTGCGATGGTGATGGTGGTGGAAGCTGGAGAGCTAAAGTGTAGCTCACCAGGCTGCAGAGCTGATGTAAATTACAAATATAGTCTAATCGCACCCACGTTTGGTTATGATAGGTGGTCATCCTATATAACAAATATTTTGTGTTAGTACTGGATCCAGTTAGAGCTAAGCCAATATGGTGTTGGCTTAGTTTCCTCTCCAATTGACCCTCTCCTTCCAGCTCGATTGGCTCATGCCCAGCAAGCGTTCATGGCGAATGGCGACGACGCGGGTGTCGCTCCTTTCTGCGTGATCTGCCGCCGCTCGAGCGACGTGAAATGGAGGAAACACATCTTCACGAACGCGCATCAACGCGCAGCGACGGCGTTTCTCCTCGCGCGCATTCGGCGCTTGGACGCCAAATGGCAACACATCCGCGACAGCAGCCATGACGACCTGCGAGAGCATTGCGCGTTTTGCGAGCAAGACATGTGCGTCCTGGCAATGATCGGTATCGAGACGCTGTGTGTTGACGCCTGTGGAGTGTCGTTTAGCACTGGAGCCGAGTCGCTGGTGCAGCACGTCGCCAGCGCGGCGCACAAATCCAAGGTGCATGCGTTCTGCAAGCACCATCGCTGCGACGCCAAGCAGGAGCTGCGTGTCCGTCTCTGGCTTCGCGCCAACGAGTACCACGAGGTGATGACTACGCATGGATCTCTCTCTCTCTCTCTATGGAGGCTAATTGCCATGGGGAGCAGCTCCTGCAGCGATTGCGAGAGACCCAGACGAACGCTCTTCTGCCACCAGCGTCCGACACACCGTCTGTGGCCTCTACGCCTCGCACGAGACCGATGGAAGAGGCGTTCCTGACGTCCGCGGTCTCTCAACTGGAGGTGCGTCGCGCGTTGCTCCATCGAGCTCTTCGTGATGGCGCTAACGATGTGCTCGTCACAGCGTGTGCGATCCTCTCACCACGTCCCAATCGCAGAACGAGCCACACAGCAGTCCACAGCGTCAAGCGATAGCGCTGCGTCCTCCTTGCTTGGGCCTCGTGTCGACCACCGCATCAAGACCCGCACCGTACGTCAGCGATATCGATCTCTCCATGTCGCTGTGTACCGTCGAGTCTCAAATCTCATCGGATCCTCATGCAACGAACTATCAATCAGCTCACGTCTCCCGACGGCATTCTGCAAAACGCGCTTGGCGTTCACGACGGCGTGCGCGTCTGGGGCGGAGGCATCGTTAAGATCCGCAAGTCCGAGTGGCTCCCGTGGGGCATCGATCTACTCGTGACCGCAGAGCTCGAACGACAGCTCGACGCTGGCGCTGGCGCTGGCGCTGGCAGCGCGACGGCGACAATGCACCGCGTGACCGAGCGAGCGCAAGCGCACGGACTCGCAACGGTGCCGCGCGTCGCGTGGGGAGACGCCGTCGCGAACGTCCACTCGGTGGCTGCGGTGCCGCCGTGGATGGTCGACACCGAGGACGAGTACCGGTCCCGCAACCAGCGCGTCGCGAGCGCGTCGACGGCTCCGCCAACGGACGACGTCTTTGCGCGACTGGCGACGGCCGCGTACGACGAGAAGACGTGGCTGCCCAACTTTGGCAGCGTGTGGCAGGACGGACCGCGCGCCAAGACGCGCGCAGCGTTTCAACAGCTCTCGAAGCGACCGCGCAGCAAGAAGAACGACGTCCCGCTGTGCGAGCGAGCGCCACTCGCGTCAGTCAGCAGCAGCAGCAGCAGCGTTCGAAGCGAGAGCAGCACGAGCGAAGCCATCACAGCGCCGCCGAGATCAGAGCCATCTCCTCCTCCTCCTCCTCCTCCTCCTCCTTCTCCTCCTCTTCCTCCAGCAGCTATCTCCACGCCGCTGTCGGAGCCGACGACGCCTTCCTCAGAGCTGGTACGCGTTCGTTCTCCTTTCTCTTGTCGTCGTCATCTTTCGCCTCACAACAGCACTCACAACTCGATTCCACCCGCAGGACGCAAAGAAGCAAGCGTTGCTCGCACAAAAGGAGCGACTGCGAGCCAAACTCGCCGCCAAGCGCAAGAAGCCATGAGCTGCAGTCGACGGATACAAACAAACAAACAATGAGAGAGAGGTCTCTGTCGGTCGGTCGCATTGGGCGACACGCACTCTACGTTTCTAGTTAGTTGGCGGCCGCCGCGGCGGCGTCCTTCTCGTCGAGAATCTTCTTGAACTTGCTCACCTGCGACGCGAACGCCTGGTTGCACTTGTCCGTGAATGGCTTGCGCATGTCGTACGCGTCTTCGCCATCCGCGTAGTATCCCTTCTCAATGTCATACACTCTGTCGCACACGGGAGCAAAGATTGAGTCCATAGGCAGAGAGAGAGAGAGAAACCCACGGCACTACGCACTGGTACTCGAGCGTCTTGCGATAGAGATGGATCGCCGCTGCGTTGCCTTCGCGCACGTGCAGCGACACGTACTCGGCGTTAAAGTTCTCGACCATGGCGCGCTCTGCCACGATGATCATCAATCGTCAGTCTCGAGACCAAATGACAGAGACAGAGAGACAGAGAGACGTACGCGCAGCCTTCATGAGCTTGGTGGCGATGCCGCACTTGCGGTGCGTTCGCAGCACCGCGAGCGACGTGATGTGTCCATGCGGCACCGACGCCTCTTCCTCCCTGGCGCGTCGCGAGTTGGGGAAACACAGCAGCATGAGCCCAGTCCACGTTCCATCGCTATCGCCCCTAGTGACGTACATCTTGGCGAGCACGTAGCCGACGATCTTGCCGTTGTGGTCCTCCGCCACGTACAGCAGCTGCGGCCACGTCATGATGTGGTAGTAGTAGTACTTGAGCTGGTAGTTCTCGGGGAGACACCAGAGGTTGGCGTTCTGCATCTGCAGCAGGTCTTGCACCTACACCACGCGGATGAGACCACCACCACCATCACCACCACCGCCACCATCGCGATCACTGTCGCTGTAACCACTGGCGATGGAGCGTACCGTCGCGTTGCGGATCGACACCATGGTGCGTTGTGTACAGGAAGGGGGCGGGGCGGGGCGCTGGCGCTGTTGTTTGCTGGCAATGAACGCGTCAATGCGATCGCTTTCGACTCGAGTCGATTCGATCGCCTCAAGCCACACGATCGTACCTCTTCGATGGGGTACAGTAACCTGGTCGACTGCGATTGGTTGAAATAGGATACATCTCCCTATCGGATTGGTCGACACGCTTTCTCAAATTTCAGGAAAGAGTGTACCCCCGCCGTCGTAACCCCTCGCGCTGGGCGGCGCTCTCCTGCCTCCCTTCAAACCTTTCTTCTTCCTTCTCGGTGGCCGGTCGCAAGTGACGAGGAGACTGCATCGCTCTCTCTCTCTCTCTCTCTCTCTCTCTCTCTCTCTCTCTCTCTCTTCCTCGATCTCTCTGTGGCGGTGGCGGTGGCCGTCCTCAGCGGCGCCTCCTTTCTCTTCCTCTCTCTCTCCTTTTTTACGTCTCTATAGCTCGATAGCTCTTCACACACGACACGATGGCGGACGACGACGCAGCCGCCTCGTCGGCCACGGCGGCGCCGCACACATTCAAGCTCAAGCTCAAGCTCACGGCGCCGCTGGTGCAGCAGCCAGCGCGCGAGCAGGACGGCGGCGACAGCGCTGCCGCGGGAGATGCGGGCGTCAAGCTCGCGCCGGTGGACGACCGTCCGCTCGCGATCGGCGCGCGAGGCGGCGCGGCCTTGAAAGAGCTGCTCAGCACGGCGCCGAACCCCGAGGAGGCGATCCGCAGCTTCCAAGCGAGCCACGGGTTACGCACGATCGCGACAGTGCCGAGCGCCAAGAAGAAGAAGAGCAAGCGCGTCGGCAACGCGTCGTTTGGCGCCGCCGAGCAGCTCCTGGACCTGCTGCACGTGAGCCGCTCGCGCGTGTACCAGTCGCTGCTCGACAAGATGCTGCAGGAGCTATTGCTGCGCATCGAGGAGCTCCCGCAGGACGAGCTCTCGCGCATGCTCGAGGCGACGTTCCCGTACATTGAGTTCCGCGAGCTG
Source organism: Pythium insidiosum (assembly GCA_022836835.1). Taxonomy (NCBI): domain Eukaryota; phylum Oomycota; class Peronosporomycetes; order Pythiales; family Pythiaceae; genus Pythium; species Pythium insidiosum. Next base: position 61,204 of record JAKVDI010000032.1, on the reverse strand, counting down.
CGGCGCATCCCGATCGCGATTCTCGCGCGCCAAGACGAGACGCCTGAGGGATATCTGCGCGAGCTCACGGAGAACCGACGCATCCTGCAGGAACTGCCGGTGCACGTGCGGCGCAAGATCATGCACGTCGACAAGCAGGAGCTCCAGATCTTTGTCGAGCAGTGCACGCAGGCGTACATTGAAGAGAACCTCGAGTGGTACCTCAAGCACCCCGGACAGCGCGTGGTCTCTGCCGCGTCGTCCTCGGTGCTGCCATCGTCGTCATCCTCGTCAACGGCTGCGTCATCGTCGTCGTCGTCGTCGTCGACCATGAATCCCAGCGCGAGCGGCGCTGCGTCGCGCAGTGTCCCGAGCGGAGACCTCTGGAACGTCAGCAGTCACATGCCGTCGCCGTCTGCGGCGCGGGCCTCGCAGAACCCGTGGCACGTCGTCCCCGAGGAGCGACGACGGCACAGCGCCGCGCTCGCCGCGCTGGTCGAGATGATTGGCGACTCGGAGTCGCTGTACCTGTCGACGCTCGAGATCCTCAAGGACTACGTCGTGACCGCCAGCATCCCGGGAAGTCCCATGACGGCGCATGCAAAGGACTACGTCGATCTAGTGCCGTTTCTCGGCGCCTTGCGCTGCGATCTCGCGAACCTGCAGCGCGACAAGACGACGTCGCTGCTGCGAACGGACCCGTTGCACAAGTTTATCTGGTTTCTCGATCGCGCGGTGAAGAACCACAACACGATGGACGTGACGCAGCTGCATGAGCTGCTCACGGTGATCAAGCGGCTGCGCGTCGCGGACCTGCCGCCGACCAAGAAGTTCAAGAAGTCCCGATCGAGCAGCTCCGCGAGTGGCGGCGGCAGCGGTGCCACGGCCGAGATGCAGGACGAAGAAGAGCATTTCGAGATGGTGCTCGGCCCGCCGCCCGTGGATCAGCTGCTTGCTGTGCTTGACAAGATCGCGAAGGCCGACAACCGCATGATCTTTGCAGAGCCCGTGCCCGACGACGTCCCCGGGTACCGCGACGTCGTGAAGGAGCCGATGGATCTCTCGACGATGCGCAAGAAAGCGCGGCGCGGCAAGTACAAGACGCTTGAGATGGTCGTCGACGACTTCAAGCTGATGATCCAGAACTGCCTCGCGTTCAACGCGGACACGACCATCTTTTACAAGGAAGGCAAGCGCGTCGGCAAGCGCGGCGAAGAGATTCTGCAGCGCCACGCGACGGCGCTGCGGGGCGAACCGCAGCGCATCCGCGCCAAGAAGCGCAAGAAGAGCGGCACGACCGAGGCCGCCGCGATGCTCGCGAGCTCGGGCGTCGTGACGATCAAGGCGTACGGCGACGTGGACCAGACGGGCATGGTGCTCGAGGGCATGTGCGACGACGCACTCGCGGACGTGGCGCTGATCCTGAGCGACCCGCACGTCAAGCAGATGCTCTGCGAGTCGCTGCTCAAGACGCTGCTCGCGTGCTGGCAGCGGCGCGAGCTCCCGACCGACAACCTCGTGTGCCGTGGACTCGTGCAGCTGCTGCAGATTGGCAACCCCGCGAGCGTGCGGCGCATGCTGCGCAAGAAGGACTTTGTGCTGCGCGCGCCGCAGGTCGGGACGATGCGCGTCGTGCTGCCGCTCGTGCTGCGCGCGATGACGACGTATCGCGTCGCGTGTCCCGCGAGTCTCGTGGCGACCGCCGCATGGGGCAGCGGCGATACGAAGCTGCGCAGCGACCTGCTGGACGCCACGCTGTGGGACCACTTGCTGCGCGCGAGCTCGGCGATCCGCTCGCTCGCCAAGGTGCTCGTGCTGCAGTCGTTCAAGGAGAGTCACGCCAGCGCCATCGATCTCGGTGCGCAGCTGCTGCGCCACGTCGTCGCCGTGGAAGACGACGTGCTGTTCCGCGACCGCGTGTTCCTGCACGCGGTCGTCGAGATCCTGTTGCTGCATGTCAAGACGCTGGCGCATGACAGCGGCGCCTCGGCGGTCGACGCACTGGGAAAGTCGAGTCTGTGGTGCTGCATCGTCGATGAGTTTCTCGTCGCTGTGCTGGAGGCTCGCACACGCGCCGCCCATGACGCCAGCGGCTCGATCGTTCAGCTGGAAGACGGAGACGATGCGGTCGCAGCGGACGCCGAGCAGGAGAACAATGGCAGTGCTGCTGCGAAGTCAGCGACGCTGGTCATTCGATCGTTCCCTGTGCCGGTGCTGCACGAGAAGACAGCGATGGTGCTGGCGTCGACGGTGCAACTGCTGACGAAAAGCAGCAGCGCACCGTCGTTTGGCGCTGCGTATCTCCGCAAGACGCTCGGTCTCACGCGACGCCTCTGTGGGACACTGGCGGAGTTTGAGACGCTGTGGCAGAGCGCCGTGTTTCAGACGTGTCGGACCGCGTACGAGGTCGTGTTGAGCGTCTGTCCAGGCGTTCGTGCCGAGATTTTCTCTGTTGAAGGCGTGAAAGCTGCTGCAACAACCACGACAACAACCACAACAACAACAGCAACCGGTACCACTGCCGAAGCGAGTCAGGAGGAAGCGATGGACACAAGGGAGACCAAGAGCCAAGCCAACGACGTCCATACAGCGAGTACAACGCTGCAGGAAGACCGCGAGGCTGGAGAAGTGGACGAAAGCGAGTAATTTAGCGAGGACGCAACTGTGTGCGTACGTAGTAGATTTGATGTGCGAAATGGGGCATAGAGACACGAGATTGGTGGCAGGAGCTGCTCAATCTCGATCCATGATTGGTTGAATATCTGTCAAATCAATCACGGATTGGACGATATCGTGTCATCCCAATGAAATGGACGGATGGGTGTTGGATGATCAATTTCAGGTCATTGAACGCCCGAGACCGAAGACATGACGACCCGCTCGACGGACACGCTGCGCCTGCAGTTTGGCACGGCGTCCACCGCCATCGGGACGCAGTGGAGCGCCATTGAGAGCGCCAATGGAGGAAACGTACGTGGCGCTCGCTCGCTTGCTCTGTGTGTGTGTGTAATCGAAGAACGCGGTGGGAAGAGCTCACGCCCACTGTATGCAGCCGTCGTTGATCGGTCGTGGAGGACGACCGCGCGTGCTGGCGTTTGAAGCCAAAGGTGCGGCGCTACGTGTTCGACACGCTCTCGTTCTATGTCGTAATTGATGGTCGTGTGGACCAAAAGGTCGCATCAAGCGAGTCGTCTCGACGACGGCGGCGGTGCACAGAGCACGAGATCCCAGTCAACACGTCTCCCACGACAACGAGAACACTGCGTCATGGTATGTCGCGTTCACTCCCCACCCACGCACACATCGTATCCAACCACCATTCACATGTACAGGGACGGACGCGTGCAAGTGTTTGATCAATCGTCGGAGCCAAGCACGGAGCCCGAGAACAACAACGCGTTGTGGAACTGGTCGCGCTTTTCAGAGCGCAACCTCGTGGAGATCGACGAGTTTCGACCGCACATGGCGCTGCACAACGTCTACGAGGGCCGCAGTGGTCGCGATGGCAGCCTGTCCGCTGTGACGCAGGACGCGGTCGAAGATCGGCTCCGTGGCGTGCTCGAGGAGTGCGACAACCTGCGCCTCGTGGAGGCGCTCGTGGACTTGGACTCGGCGTGGGCGGGGCTCGCGGACGACGTGCTCACGTACCTGAACGAGGAGTGCGCCAGCGCGGTCGTCGCGACGTTTGCGAACGACTGGCGGTACCCGTTGCGCGAGCAACTGGACGAGAACCTCTTTCTTGCGGATCCCTCTGGTCGGGATCGCACCAAGATCGAGGCGCGGCGGCGACTGAATCTCGCGACAGCGGTCACATCGCTGGTCGAGCACTCGAGTGTGTTGGTGCCGCTCGCGATGGCTGCAGACACGCGACAGTATGACGGCGTCTTCGGGCGTTCGCGCGACGTGAGCTCGAGCTCGGAGCTCGTCGCGACTGCGTCGGTCGTCGCGACCGCGCTCGAGATCGCCATGTCGACGTATCATCGACGTGACGCACCGCTCGACTCGCTGGTCGAAGGCGTGCTGCCCAGAACGAAGCTGTTTGCGCTGACAGCGGAGGCGCCGCTGTCGATCAGTCCTCTCGCGCTGACGGCGGCGTCTGGATCCGGGTCGTCGATGGAGCTGCTCCAGTGGCAGCGCCGCCACTCGCTGTTGCCACACACTCGGACGTCGCCTGCTGCTGCTGCTTCCAATAGCAGCAGCAGCAGCGGCGGCGCGCGGCTTCGTCATCTGTACCTTCGTGGCGCCTTCGAGCGGTGGACGATGCTGGAGCATGCGCTCGAGCGCATCGAGGACGAGCAGCTCGTTGTGCAGTGGAACCCGCAGCCGCTGCGACCGACCGCGTCGGCGCCCGCGGTGGACGCGGCCGCGGAGCTCGCACAGTCGCCATGCGTCGGTGCGTACCTCAGCCGACTCGCCAGCGACGTCGCCCGCTGCGACAGACGCGTGATGTTCCAGTACGTCGACGCAGGCATGAACGTCGACGCGATCACGGAGATGCATGCGGAGCTTCACGACCTGCGCGACGCATATTGCTGCAGCTCTCCATCTGAGTCTGAGTCTGAGTAGACGTCCACCCTGATACAGGAATGCCTAAATTTACTACGATAGACATACTGTCTCATTGAATTCCGTTGCAGTAGACTTGGTTGTGCCTAACGATGACCAAGCTGACGACTCGGTTGTGTTGTCACGTGCGTCGTCACGACTTGACACAGCGCAGTGGCCCGTCCCTCACGGTTGTGTTGTCCCCAGTCGCTGTCACCATTCCTTCTGGCAGCGAGACGACGCCAGAGCCAACACACCAAACGATGCACGAGCCGTACAACATTCGAAGAGCTCATTTCGCGCCCTACAGTAGTGTAGAGCGAGCCGACACAAAGTGGTCCACAGCCGCCGACGAACGCGATCGTCGGCGGGGGAGGGGCTGTGCCTCCGGGTGAGACGACGAGCGGTTCAGTAAATCACGGAAATAGACGCGATGTTCTGTCTCTTTGTGTGTCACGCCGCAGAGCTGTGGCGCTGCTGCTGCTACCATTACGCGTTGCTTTCCAAGCCGCTTGGATCCAATACAAACGTAGTGACCGCGCGAGGGACGTGCAGTGTGTACGCTGTACACCGTTGAGACGGATGCAACACGATGAGGCTCGTCGCGGAGAGTCGCGCGAGACACAGTCTCGGCCGCGGCCCGGGCGCCGTCCGCGCACAGCAGCGGTCCCTCCGACTGTCGGTCGGCAGCGACCACACGAGGACCCGGATGACGGGTCCGACGTCGAAGCCAAGTCCGACGTGGCAGCTGGGCTTCAACTAAACAGGGCGTCATCCAGTACCCTCACCACTACCAGCACCACGGCCTTGCTTCGGCGTCGGACACCCAAGCCGAACCGACAGCGATGCCGAGAGTTTCGCGAGCGTCGCAAGCAGTACGTCACGGAGCTCGAGCAAGAGGTTGCCGCGCTGCGGCAGCAGGTGTCGGAGCTCGTCACGAGGAGGAATCAGACCGTCGCTCGACTGTTGACCCGACGCCACCACGCGACGGGCTCGCTCGCGCGCTTGGTGCGTGAGTATTTTGAGCTGTTTCAGTATGGCGTCGCCGTCGATCGGCAGCTTGGCAGTGCCGACGAGAGCCGCGCGGTGAGTTCATATCGTCGAACGCTAGCGGAGCAGCAGTACGAGTTTCTGCAGAAAGTTGTCGACCCAGAGACGGTCTACGGTGACCACAAGGGGCCGGAGGGCTCGCTTGTCCAGTGGAGCTACTACACGGCTGCGTACGCCTCCTTTGTCGGGGAGGTTCAGCACATTGAGGTCTCTGGCTCTGACGACGATCCGCTGCTTGTGTGCTCCACAGTGTACACTGTCGTGCTTCAGCGTGCAACGTTCAAGTACCTCTTTCCGCACGCCATTCACAACGAGCCATTAGTGCAACGCTTCATTGGTCTCAAGGTGCCTTGCCCCGTTGTCGCGAAATTCCAATTCACGCCCGACGGAAAGATCGCGTCGGAGCAGGGGGACATCGAGATCGCTGAGGCGTTTCTCAAGGCGGGATGCTCGGCACGCGATATCGCTGAACTCTTGAGTGGCTTCGTGGTGTCCGACACGGGCGCGATCCCTGATCGACTGCAAACGGAAGACCACACGTTTGCTCAAGATTTTGGAATCGATGTCCGAAAGGCAGACGAAGGAGAGGACGACGAGAAACACCAGATCACGTACCTGCTGGACCACGAGGAAGACGAAGACGTCGAGCGACAAGCTGGCGTATATGAACGCAACCCGAGTGTTGCGAGCCTCAATCCGGACGAAGAGGAGGAAGACGAGGAGGGACAGTATTTTGAAGTATGAAGTTGAGGTATGAATCAAGTTGACCCAAGTGGTATGTAGTGAAATTGATGCTACAGTACGTAAAGAATTGGATTCGAATCATGGCTGTGGAGTTCTGTCCGACTGACTGTACGCAGCAATCCCAGCGGCATTCCGACCCGATGGGATCCGACCCGACTTGTGCGTGTAGGTCGAATCACGGGCGTCTGTGCAAATCGTCGTTGCCCGGATCATGTCACACCGGACAGCTCCATACAGTCTCGTGTGACGAAACAAACATGGTGTGTGTTGCACCCTCAGCGCACACAGCAATGCGCTGGTGCTCTCGTGTCACAGTCACAGTCCGTCTCCTGTTTTTCCGTCGCATTGAAGTTGCTTTGCGCTGGCAGGGGTGGCGTTGCGTCTCAGAATCAGAGTATTCGAGTAAATTCGAATTAGTGTACACACAGAAATGAAAACTCACAAGTGACCTTCCGCCGGCGATCTTTGCTGACAGCAAAAAAACCCGACTGACCCGACAGGAATGAAGCCGAAGCCACCAGTGGCTCCATCGCTCGCATCCTACCACCGAAGTGAGCCACTGCGCAACCCACAAACGCCGATAGACGCGAGCGCCTCGCAAGACGTCGTGCGCCGCCCCAAGACCAGCAGCGAGAGAGGACGAGCGTTCCGCGAGCGGCGACGACGCCATGAGCAAGAGCTCCACGAACGTGTCGGGCGGCTACGCCGAGAGATCGAGTTGCTGCAGTGTCGAAAGGACTTCCAAGTGCACCGCCAACTCCAGCAGCGCTGTGGACCCGACGGCTCGATCGCGAAGCTGACGGCCGAATACTTTGCGTTGTTCCAGCATGGATACAACGGAGGTTTGGTCGGTACGACACCAAGCGTCGCGTCCAGCGGACTATCATCTACTGAGTTGACGGAGCAGATCCGAGCCCAGCGACAAGCTGGCTTCCTCCTGAGTATCATGGCTGCTGACGCCATCACCGGTGATCTCATCGGACCGGAGGCGTCACTCCGTCAATGGCACGCGTTCTCCACGGCGTTCGCGCGGTACCGCCTCGATGTGGAGCAGATAACCAGCTGTGGCGACAGGTGGCACGTGGCTGTTCATGTGAAGAGCGTACTTCGAGTGCGCATTTCCCACAAGACGCTGCGCTTGTTGTTCCCAGGCGCAGAACGCCAGGACGCGCTTGTGCGTCGCTTCGTCGGCGCCGACGTCGTGATTCCAGTCGCGACGAACCTCCTCTTCGACCGCAGTGGCCTGATCACGTCAGAGCTCGTCAACCTCGGCATCCTCGAAGGTCTCGTACAAAGCGAGTTCTCCGTGCGCGAGATCAGCGAACTCATGCAGTACTCGGTCATCACGCCGAGCTCTACAGTGCACGAGGAGCGCTATAGCGCCAACGACAGAGGCAGAGACAGAGACAGCGCCACCGTCGCTTGACCGGGATTCGCGCAATAGACTTGGGTGTTCCGTACAACTCAACGACTACCCATTTTACAGTTATTACATTTTTGACCCCTTCTGTCATCTCAGTTTCCTATGTGGTGTTCCAGTCCAGGCTGTCGTCCTCATTCGGAATGACCTTTCGTCCGGACCCCTCGTCGCCACCACGCGATAGCGGTAATGCGCCCCGCTTCAGGCCGATCCTGCCACGCATAGATGCCTCCACGTACCCGGATGCCGCCACCATCGCGCGTCTCGTGTCGCCATTCCCGTCCAGTCCGCTGGTCCCGCGACGGCATCGAACGACCAGCAGTGAACGCGGCAAAGCGTTTCGGATGCGCCAGCGACTGCGGATGGCACAATTGCTCTTGCACGTGGATGCGCTTCGGCACGAAGTCGGTGTTCTCGAGGCTCGACGGTCGCTGCGACAGCAGCAACTTCTGCGGCGGCGACACACCGGCGAGGGCTCGCTCGCTGGCATCGCCAACGATTACTACGTGCTCTTCCAGCGAGGCTTCTGTACGTGTCTTGTGCACGGCGCTGGTCGCGGCATGTGCAACGCACATAGCGCATGCGTCTCCAATGCGCAACGACAGCGACAGTTTATATCGACCATCATGATGGACGACGTCGTCACGGGCGATCTCGTGGGCCGCGACGCTGCGCTGTTTCAGTGGCAGGTCATCTCCAGTGCCTTTGACGGCTTCCAGCTTCGCGTCGACCGCGTGAGCGTCTGTGGGTCAGAGGACGCGCCTCTAGTGCAGCTGCACGCCACGCTTCGCGTTCGTGTCTCCCGTCGAACGTTACTTCTGCTGTTCCCCGGTGCCGAAAGGAACCCGCGACTGGTCGAGCGCTTCGTCAACTTCGAGGGATCCTTCGCGATGGTCACTTCGCTCCGGTTTGACGCCAACAGTCGGATCAGCTTCGAGCACGTCAACATCAGCATCGTGCAAGGCTTTCAGTCAGCAGGATTCTCGCTCCCAGACATCGTGGAGCTCATGCAGCACTGCGTCCTCACGCCAACGGCAACCGTCCATCGTGATCGAGTCCCCCAAGTGCTGCTCGAGGATTGATTGATGCGAACAGCAACGAAACCCAGATCTGATAACCCCATAACCTCAAATTTACAATCCTAAATGTTTGGAAATGATCTATCAGTTCTTAACACCTTTGGACGAGAGTACTCTGTCGGACACAACAATGCTCTGGGTGGGGCGCTGCCACCATGACGCAACGTGGCTTTCGCCGAGGGAGAGTCGGACGAAGGACGGAGGAACATTCGCGGCGCCGCTCTGTGCATCGTCCGCAGCAGTCGAACTAGAGTCTGGACGTTCACCATGCGCTCGCTGGGTCTCGCTGCGCTCGTTAGCGCCGCTGTCGCGGCCGTGGCGACGCTGCCAACGGCGGTGGCGGGCTTCTCGCTGCCGGGCGTGCAGATGACGACCTACAAGAAAGGCGAAAAGATCCCGTTGTTTGTCAACAGTCTCACGTCCTCCGACACGCTGCTGCCGATCGACTACTACAAGCTTGGGTTCTGCCAGGTAGACGCCATCCATTCTTGTTGCCCCAGATGCTGTTGTGTAGCTCACGGTCGTCGTGCTTGTTGTTGTCGTTGTTGTTTTTGGTGGTCGTAGCCCCCAAAGATTGAGTACAAGTCGGAAAACTTGGGTGAATACCTGACTGCGAACCGCATTCAAAACTCTCCGTACGAGGTACAGCAAACGCAGTCGTGATGTATCGTAAATGTATGCAAGCTGATGACGTTTCTGCAGTTGAAATTCCTGGAAAATCAAGTGTGCAAAGTCTTGTGTGAGCGCACGTACCAAGAGGAGGAGGTCAAGAGCCTCGAATCCAAGATCAAGGACTCGTACCGCGTGAATTGGATTCTCGACAACCTGCCGGTGACGTCGGAGTCGGTGGAGGGTTCGCTCATGGTCGGCTTCCCACTGGGCAGCTTCAACCCGGAAGTCGAGGTCGTCCCGCAGCTCCACAACCACGTCAAGCTCGTGATCGGCTACAACAACGAGGTCGGAACTGAGTCGCGCGACGAGGGTCACATTGTGGACTTTGTCGTCGTGCCGTACAGCTTTGAGTACTCGAGCAAGGGCTACCTCAAGGACGAGAACCGCATGGAGTCTTGTGAGCACTCGCCTGAACTTCGCCACCCGATGTACCTCAGCCGCAAGAACGGTGAGGTGCACGTCTTTTGGACCTACAGCGTCGAGTGGCGCGAGGATAACTCCAAGGAGTGGCGCACACGCTGGGACATCTACTTTGAGGCGGGCTCTGGCAGCGACGAGGTCCACTGGTTCTCGATCATCAACGCGCTCCTGATCGTTCTCTTCCTGAGTGGAATGGTCGGCATGATCCTGATGCGCAGCCTGCACCGTGACATCAGCCGATACAACCGCGTGCCGACCGAGGAGGAGCGCGCCGAGGAGCGTGAGGAGTCGGGATGGAAGCTCGTGCACGCGGACGTCTTCCGTCCGCCGTCCAAGAACCCGATGCTGTTCTGTGTCATGGTGGGCACGGGCAACCAGCTTCTTGGTATGGCGCTGACGACGCTGTTCTTCGCGGCGGTCGGCGTGCTGCGTCCGTCCAACCGCGGCAAGCTCGTGATCGCTCTGCTGGTGTGCTTCGTGCTCCTTGGCATCCTCGCTGGCTACACGTCTGCGCAGACTTACAAGATGTTCAAGGGCAAGCGCTGGCAGCTGTGCACGATTTTGACCGCGACGCTCTTCCCAGGCATGCTCTTCGCGCTGTTCTTCTTCCTCAACCTGTTCGTCTGGGGTGCAGGCTCAGACGCCGCAGTGCCGTTCGGCTCGATCCTGCTTGTCTTCTTCTTGTGGACAGGCATCTCAGTGCCGCTCGTGTTTGTCGGCGCGTTCTTTGGCTACCGGTGCGTCTGATCTGTGGTTCATTCTCGTGTATCCACTGCTATTGTGCTGACTGCGATCTCTACCTCTCAGAAAACCCCCGATCACGTTCCCGGTCGCGACGAGCAACATCCCTCGCCCAATCCCACCGCAGCCGTGGTACATGACCAACATGACTGCTGCCGCCGTCGGTGGTGTGCTCCCGTTCGGTGCGATCTTTGTGGAGCTGTTCTTCGTGCTCTCATCGCTATGGACGGACAAGTATTACTACGTCTTTGGCTTCCTGCTGCTGTCGTTTGTCATTTTGATCTACACGTGCGCCGAGATCACGATCGTGCTGACGTACTTCCAGCTTTGCGCTGAAGACTACAACTGGTACGTGTTCTATGGAGGAACCCGGCAGAATCAATGTCTGACTGACGCGGGCTGGTTATTGTTGCAGGTGGTGGCGCTCGTTCATCGTCTCTGGCGCGTGCGGGTTCTACGTGTTCCTCTACTCGGCGTACTACTACTGGACGCGCCTCGACGTCACCAACTTCATCGGTGCGATGCTGTACTTCGGGTACATGGCGGTCATCTCGGGCGCGCTCGCGCTGCTCACGGGCGCCATCGGCGTTGCTGCCTCGCTCTGGTTCACGCGCAAGATCTACTCGTCCATCAAGGTCGATTAAGCGGGGCGTCGTGTGACTTCCCACGACGTAGCGGACGAAAGAAACACACAGAGGAAGAGAGAGAGAGAGAGAGAGAGAGAGAGAGAGAGAACGAATACTGAAGAGCTTAGCTTTAACATGTTGCAGCGCTTCTCGTCTTGTTGGAGTTGACAAAAAGATCGTGTCTCCCGGGTCAAAATCTGTTTTCACGCCTCCAGATGGCACCCGCTCGACTCGCCATCTGCGTTGAAGTGGACCGAGGTTTTTACCCTTCCCATGAACCCCTCTATTTTGTGGACACATGCGGTATCGCTTCACATACAAGTAATTGATACGATAGCGTCAACGTATTGTTAAAGCCAGGTGATCATGTCCGTTGAAGCGGGCGCCACGAGGTTTTTCCGGACGGGTTTTTTTGTCCTTGCTGCGCCAACAACAGCAGCTCACGTTGTGGCTTTGCAGGAACTCGTCGTCTGTTGGTGTTGGCGCTGTGCCGCAAACGAGCCTGTGCAGAGTGTTGTGCGTGTGTGGCGTTGCAACTTGCGAGGTACCGTGCGTGAGGTGAGGTGCTTGCTCCCAGTCCGGTCCGGACGACCAACAAGACACACACACTCACACTCACACTCAGAGAGAGAGAGAGAGAGAGAGAGAGCCAACGCTCACTTCTCTTCACAGATCAATCGCCTCCCGCTCGAGAGAGAGAGAGAGAGAGCGAGAGTGAGTGAGTGAGCGAGAGCTAGAGACCTCGTGGACGAACGAACGGAGGAGGAGGAGCGTTGAAGCGCGTTATATTTGCTCGCCAGCGCTTCGTCTCTTTGCGCCTCTCGGTCGTGTCGTCTCGTGAGTCGCGGGGTGAGCGTGGGACGACATAGTCGGGCGGGTGCGCGCGTGGCGTTGTGGCGTCCAAGAGAGCCCAGGTCGCTCCTGACGGACGGCAGCGACAGACAGACAAGCTTTCGGAGCGTCGTGGACGGCTGGCATCGATCGGTCAATCGCGCGTTCCCTTTCCGTGCCCCCCCTTCCTCCCTCCCCTCGGACACCACCTGCAGGTGCTGCAGCTAGTTGGCGGTGCCAACGTTGGAATTGCGATCTTCCAACAAAACCAACAACCCCAACGCTACACACACGCATTTGTTGGAATCCAAGCACACAACGATGCGGCGGAACGGCGGTGGCAACACGCGCAAGGAGCGCTTGATGCGCGCCAAGATGAAGAAGAAGATGCAAGAAGAAGAGAACGACCCCAACTCGGCGGCGTCCACTACGTTTGAGGACATTCTGCAGATGTCGGACCTCTCCGAGCAATCGCTGCTCGAGAATCTGCGGCGGCGGTACGACAAGGACCTCATCTACACGTACGTTGGCCCGATTCTCATCGCGATCAACCCGTACAAGGACCTCGGCAACGCGTATAGCGAGGCCACAATGACGGAGTACTACAGCAAGTCACTCGGCATGCTCCCGCCACACGTGTTCGCGCTGACGGACCACGCGTATACACAATTGATTCAGGGCGGTGCGCTGGATCCCGCGAATCAGAGTATCATTATCAGCGGCGAAAGTGGTGCCGGAAAGACCGAGACCACCAAGATCATCATGCAGTACCTTGCGCGTGCGACGAGCTATCGAGGACACCAGCAGCAGCAGAATGGCGGTCAGAGCCCGATTTCGCGTGCACTCGGCAAACTGGAAGAGCGTGTACTAGAGACAAACCCGCTTCTCGAGTCGTTTGGTAACGCAAAGACCCTGCGCAATGACAACTCGAGTCGCTTCGGCAAGTTCATCGAGATTCAGTTTGATCATCATGGCAAGATTGTTGGTGCTGAAATCATGAACTTCCTTTTGGAGAAGACGCGTATTGTGTCGCAAAGCATCGGCGAGCGAAACTACCACATCTTCTACCAACTGTTGTCCGGTGCTGACGAGAAACTGCGTGAGAAGCTGCAGCTTAAGACACCCCAGGATTATGAATACCTGCGGAAGTCGCAATGCTTCAAGCTGCCGTCTGCAGATGATGGTGAGGAGTTCGCCGTGACGAAGCAGTGTATGACGACGATCGGCATTAATGAGGAACGTCAGGAACGCGTCTTCCACTTGCTCGCGGTAGTTCTCCATCTTGGTAATCTCGAGTTTGCGATGGAGAACGACACGTGTGTCGCGCATGGAGAGGATTCAGTGAAAGCGTTGACGCTAATCGCCGAATTGCTCCGTGTCAGTGTGGATGCGCTGCGCAACGCACTTCTCACTCGTCAACTCTATGTTGGAGGAAAGGTCATCGTGCAACAGCAGAACGTTGATCAAGTGCGGGACAAGCGTGACGCCCTTGCGAAGGCGATTTACTCCTCGCTTTTCTTGTGGCTTGTGACGGAGCTGAACCGCACCATATCGCGACCTCAGGATAGATGGGGATTCATCGGCGTCTTGGATATCTACGGGTTTGAGAAGTTTGAGTGGAACACTTTCGAGCAGCTATGCATCAACTACGCCAACGAGAAGCTTCAGCGCCACTTCAATCAGCACATGCTAGAGGTGGAACAAGACGAGTACACAAAGGAAGGGATCGATTGGAAGCACATCGACTTCCAGGACAACCAGCCTTGTTTAGATCTGATTGAAGGCAAACCGATGGGTAAACCAGGAATCTTCATCGCACTTGATGACGTGTGGCGTTTGAAGGGCGAAGAAGCAAACAGGAAATTCGTTGCGATTCTTCACGCGTCGTTTGGTCGTGATCCGAGCGCTGGTGCAAACACAATGAAGACGCAGCATGATTCATACGTACATCCCAAAATGGACGCTAACCTTCGATTCGGAATTAAACATTATGCCGGCGAAGTCGTGTACGACGCAAGTGGATTCAACGATAAGAACAACGAAACGCTGAATGACGATATGAAGGAACTCATTCGGCAATCGGCGAGTGACTGGGTTCGTGAGATCTTCGACTTAAACGTGCAGTCGATGGAAGCCATCCCTGGCAACACAAAACGACCCGTTGACCCTATGGCTCTTTCAAGACGCCCATCCGACAAGGGCATGGCAAGTCAGGCAAACAAAATCCCAAGTCCTGGTCCTGGTGGAGCTGCAAACAAGACCCGCAACTTGCGTGAAGTCTCTGTGGGAGCGCAGTTTCGCTTCCAGCTGCAAGAGCTGATCAACAAAATCTCACTCGCGAACCCGCGCTACGTTCGTTGTATCAAGCCAAACGAATTTAAGCGTGCCGGGGAATTGAATGACCAAGACTGTGCCCGTCAGCTCAAGTACTCGGGTATGATGGAAGCAATTCAGATTCGTCAACGAGGATTTGCTTTACGTGAAGATCATGATGTGTTCTTCTACGATTATCAAGTGCTGGCTCCGGACGCTGAAAACGTCAACGAACTTGTCGAACACATCTCAACAATGCTTGGTTCGGGTAAGGACCAATGGCAAGTCGGCAAGTCCAAGGTATTCCTGAAGCGTACTGTAGCGCTGAAGTTGCGCCAGCTCCAGAGCTTGAGATGCAAGGCTGCTGCACGCATCTTGCAGAAATGGTGTAGAAACCTGAAGGCAAAAGCTGCAGCGATTCGTATTCAGACGAAGTTCCGTCAGATTGTGGCGAAGAAAAAGCTTCATCGTTTGCGACAAGCTGCGTATAAAGTGCGAGCATACTTGCTCATGCGCATCTCAGTTGTTCGCTACCAGAAGCTCATTGAGGAGTATCGATTCCAGTCGGAGCGAGCAGTCATTATTCAGAAGATGGCACGCGGCTACCTCGTTCGCAAGAAGAACTTGCTCAGCCCATTCGCCAACATGGGTCCAAAGGAACTTGATGAACGAATCGCGGAAATGGAAAAGGCTATCGGAGAAGCGGCAAAAAACAAGCAATTTGAGCTTTGCGCCAGTCTTCAACGTGATCTGGAGCAAGTCGTGGAGGCCCGAAAGAAAGTTCGAACTGCGAAGGAGCTTGATATTGCGATCAAGAAGGTCATGAGTGACATGGATGAGGCCGTTAGAAAGAAGGAGTTTGGACGTTGCGCTGAGCTACAGAAGGAACTGGAGGAGTTGCAAGAGCAGCGTAAGCATGTGCCGGAGGACCTCAACGAGCTTGAACCTGCCGAACTAGATGAGCGTATTCATCGAATTGAGGCCTCGATCGCTCAGGCAATGCAAGCCCGCGATTTCGCGAAGTGTGGTGAGCTGCAGGTTGATCTCGACAAGCTTGTTGCCATTCGCAAGAAGAAGCAGACTCCAGAAGAAATGGATATCGAAATCGCGAAGCTTAACCATGAGCTTTCTCAGTTGATGCAGAAGAAGCAATTCGACAAATGTGCGGCGCTTCAAGCTGAAATCGACGAACTGAAAAAGCGAAGGGAAAAGTTCGGTCCAGCTCCCGCACCCGCACCGCCTGCTCCGACGAAGCAATCAGTGAATGGACACGGAACGACCTTCCATTCGAACGCTGCCATCCCCGCTGCCCCGATTTCTGCTCCAGCTGCGCTCCATGGTGTTGCCCCGCCTCGTAAGTCGCCCCCAAAGGCGGTTGCAGCTGCACCTGTCGCAACCACTATTGCGACTCCTGTCCCAATGCAGCCGAAAGCCTCAGTCACTCCACCGAAGCGTGTGTCCGCTCCAGTTCAAGCCGCCACTCCGGTCATTCAGGCAATGCAGATGCCGCAACAGCCAGCCCCTACCGTTGTCGCCGCTCCAACTGCATCTATCGCAACATCTCGACCAGTGGCGAAGCCCGCGGTTGCTCAGCCAATCGCAACCCCGGTCGCCCCCGCAATTAGTGCAGTTAAAGCGGCCTCAATCGCCGCATCTGAAGGTGGACGACCTCGTTCAGGATCGAGCAGTTCTGCGGTATCCACACATTCATTTGCGAAGTCAACTGTATCGATGACATCAACGATGAGTCGAGCGAAAAAGAAGGATGTGAACGATCCTTCAAGAACGGTCGAGCGTCTCCGACCAGCGAAGCCGCTGATTGTGTCAGAAAGCATGAGTGTGTTCGAAGCCGCAAAGCTGATGAAGTCAAATCGTGCCGCTGCGGTCATCATTGTGGATACTTCGGGATCCCTGAGCGGCATTTTCACTGATACAGACACTGCACGTCGGGTTGTTTCAAAGGGGTTGGATGCAACTACGACACCGATTGGCTCTGTTATGACTCCCCAGCCGAAGTGCGTTGCATCTGATGACAGCGCGACGTATGCTTTGGATATGATGTTGTCTGGCCGCTTCCGCCACCTTCCGGTGGTTAGTGCTGACTCTGGCGAAGTCAGTGGTGTCCTCAACGTAGCGAAGTGTCTTCATGACGCTATTCGACGCATCGAAACGTCGTCGTCTGCTCTGAAAGAAGAGCTGGGTAACTCATCTGCGGCGTCAATGCTACGTGGCATGCTGGAGAAGATGCTTTCGCCCTCGCTTCAAGACGTGTTGGCAACAGAAACGGCCGCTCCTCTTGTGCATGAACATGATTCCATCCTGGAAGTGTCGAAGCTGATGGCGGATGCAAAGAAGCCTGCATTGGTCATCTCGCACGATGCTCAGCCTCAGTTAATTGGTATCTTCACACCGAAGGATCTTCTTCATCGCGTAATTGCTGCGAATCTTGACGTTTCGAAGACGACTGTCGGTGATGTTATGACAAGTGACCCAGAGGCAACAACTCCCGACACAACCGTGTTGGATGCATTCCACATCATGCATGATGGCAGATTCTTGAACTTGCCAGTTGTGTCCGATACGACGGGTGAAATTCTCGGGATTGCTGATGTGCTGTCGCTCGCGGTAGCTTCATTCGGGCAGGGCGAAGAACGCGACATGGGCAAGTTCTGGAACGCGACATTTGATCTCAACCATGATCATCCAGATGATGCATCTACGGTGTCTGGACGTTCAGGCGGTAGTCGAATGCGCCAGCGGAAGGACCAGCGAGACAAAGATGTTCACGTTCGCCCAGTTTCAAGTCTTCGTCCAAGCGCTGCGGTGATCGTCAATGAAACGGACACTGTCCTTGATGCCGCGGTGACCATGAACCAGAAACGTTGTGATGCGCTTCTTGTTGTTGATGAGTCTGGTGCACTTGCCGGAATCCTAACTGACACAGACATTTGTCGGCGTGTGCTCGCGGTTGATTTGGAGCCTGCGGACACCACGATTAGCACCGTTATGACGAAGAACATCAAGTTTGTTGCTCCCGAGGATAGTGCCATTGATGCACTGATTATGATGCAAGATGGACATTTCCGTCACCTTCCCGTGGTTGGACGTGACGGCAGCATTGCTGGTGTGCTGAACATTGGCCGGTGCATTTATGACGTTTCTCGACGTCTCGAATACGCCATGCAGTCCACTGAACAAATCAAGCAGACGATCGAGAAGAGTGGTGCATCGTCAACTTTGCACCAATTGCTCGGACCCATGCTTGAGAAGATTGGCGCGCCGACACTCGGCTCCATTCTCGACAACGAGAAACAAAACAATTCAGCCCCTGCACCACGCGTTCGGATTGGAACCAGCGTCAAGGATGCTGCCAAGCAGATGGCATCTTCGAGAAAGGCAGCGTTGATTGTGGATGGTTCTGATCATCTCTGTGGTATCTTCTCGCCGAACGAGCTGGTCATGAAGGTTATCGCAAGATCGCTTGACCCAAACACGACCAGGGTTGAAGACGTGATGCAAAACGATCCAGAAATTGGCACAACGACTACGTCGGTGCTTGAAGGGCTTCACATCATGCATGACTCGCAGTGCTTGAATGTCCCCGTTGTTGTTGATGGAACAGCGGACGATGTTGCGGGTCTAGTTGACGTTCTCGCTCTGAGCTACGGTACAATGGAGGCAATTTACGGCGAGGATCGAGAAAAGATGGAAGAATTCTGGAATGCTACTCTTCAACTAGACCAACCAACGACGATGCCGGCTGCGACCTCGAATCGTCAGCGAGTTACGCTCTCAGCGAAGCGTGCAGCCGCCACCCCACAAGCTCCTGAACCAAACCGAACTGTTGCTCAACTGCGACCTTCTCGCGCCCTGACAGTCGTTGAGTCATCAACAGTGAATGAGCTTTCTCGTATGATGGGTCGCAGTCATACAGACTGCGCGCTTGTCGTCACGGCTGATGGACTCTTGGCAGGTATCATCACTGATACTGATTTGACGAGACGGGTCGTGTCGACGAACAAATCTCTCGATACCACATTGGTTGGCGACGTGATGACGAGAAATCCTACTTTCGTTTCGACTGAAGATGCTGCTATCGACGCTCTTTGCCGAATGTTGGAGGGCAAGTTCCGCCACCTCCCAGTTGTTGACGGCTCTGGGTCTGTCGTTGGTATTTTGAACATTGGGAAGTGTTTGTATGATGCCATTCGGAAAATGGAGAAAGCTGAGCAATCGAACGCTGCCTTGCGCCAGACTTTGGAGAAGGAGATGAAAGGTCGACCTGGTGCTGGTCGGAACAACACGTCTGCTCTGTCAGCTCTTCTCGGACCGATGATGGAGAAGATTTTCTCTCCTGATGTGAAGAGTGTCATCGACTCAGAGGGTGTTGAGCCTCCCCGTGTTCAGCCGTACACGTCCGTTTTCGAGGTGTCGAAGCTAATGGCAGCGACGAAGAAGGCCGCTCTTGTTGTCAGCAATCGGGGACAGTTCTTTGGTCTTTTCACTCCGAAGGATATGCTCGAGCGCGTTCTAGCGAGAGGGCTTCCTGTTCACACAACGCCCGTTTGTGAAGTGATGTCAGAAGACGCTGTGACTATCTATGGCTCGACGTCCGTGATTGACGCGATGCACTCCATGCACGACCACAAGACCCTTTATTTGGGTGTGCTGCAGTCCGAATCCAACCGCCAGGCACTTGGTTTGGTTGATGTACTCTCATTGAGCTATGGATCGTTTGCGAAGGGTAGCCCCAGCGACTGGAAGGCTTTTTGGAATGCTTCATTCGATGCTGCGAATCAGTTTGACGACGATGACGACTCCTCGAGTGTGCACAGTTTCAAGAGCAGTTTGTCGTTGGCCCAGCGGAGTGTACATGACATGCCGCGGAAAATGATCACCGCCTCGGGTGACTCGCGTCCTGTTTCCAAGCTTCGCCCTTCGAAGACTGTGACGATCCAGGAGCATGCCACAGTCGCTGAAGCAGCTCGAGAGATGGGTTTATCGCACACTGATGCTGCCCTTGTCATTTCCCATGATGGTGTTCTTCGTGGTATTTTGACTGATACGGATGTCACCAGAAGGGTGGTCGCCTTGGGCAACGATCCAAACATCATCAACGTGTGTGATGCGATGACACCGAATCCCAAGTTTGTTGATGAACGTGACAGTGCGATGGATGCGATGTTTATGATGTTGGAGGGCCGCTTCCGTCATCTGCCTGTCGTGGATTCACAAGGTATGGTTGCTGGGATGCTGAGAATCCAGAAATGCTTGTACGATGCAATCACTCGTCTCGAGAAGGCACAACAAGCCAGCAGTGGAGCACTGCGCGAGAAGTTGGAAAAACAACTTATGGCAACCGGTCTCGGCGCTGGTCTTGCTGGAAACGACAACGCTCTTCAGCAACTACTCGGTCCGATGGTTGAGAAGCTCCTTTCCCCGACCTTGGAAGTTGTTTTGAAGGACGACCAGATGCCGCCACTTGTTCGCCCGACGGAACCGATTGTCGAAGTTGCTCGTCAGATGGCCGCCTCCCGCAAGGCTGCCCTGATTGTCGAGGACACGACAGGTGGAAACTACAACCGATTGGGAGCTGCGTCGACGGCCGCCGGGAAGAAACTCATCGGTGTGTTTACGCCAAAGGACCTGTTGCTGCGTGTCGTCGGTGCCGGACTTGATCCGCAAGTCACTCCAGTGAGTCAGGTCATGACTCCGAATCCGGAAGCTGTTTCTCCAAAGACGTCTCTTGTTGATGCACTTCACGTGATGGATGAGCACAAGTTCTTGCATCTTCCAGTCGTTGAAGAGGGCACAGGAACAATCGTCGGTATGGTTGATGTTCTTTCATTGTGCTACGGAACTTTCGCAAAGGGCGCAGAGCATGGCGCAAGTGGAGCCGGTGGTGACTCGTCCGATTGGCGCTCTTTCTGGGACATGTCTTTGGCGCTGACCAGAGATGACGACGATCGCAGCGAGACAGGAAGTGCTCGCAGCGCAAGCATTGCGGGTTCGAAGGTGTCCCGCCGCCAACGCAGCTTGAAGAGCGGTGGCCGGGGACGAAGTAACACGACCTCATCAGTCAAAGAGGCAGCTGAGAGCGCCCTTCGACCAGTTGCAAAGCTTCGTCCTCGCCCTGTCACTCGAATCAACGAGTACATTACTGTTGCGGAAGCCGCCCGTCGAATGCGTCAAGCCCGTGTTGAAGCTGTGGTGATTACAACAGACGAGGGCGAGCTTCGCGGCATCCTCACTGACACTGATATCACGCGTCGCGTGCTCGCTCGAGATATTGATCCTGAGACCTGTTCGGTTTCGTCAGTGATGACAAGTAACCCGAGTTGTGTCCGCATGGATGACCCCGCGCTTGAAGCCATCACCAAAATGCTTGAAGGCAAGTTCAAGCACCTCCCTGTCGTGGGCTCTGATGGCGTGGTTCAGGGAATGTTGGACATATCCAAGTGTTTATACGATGCAATCAGCTGCATGGAGAAGGTTCAGCAGTCGACTGAAGCAGCAGCCAGCGAGTTTTCTCGCGATCTGGGAACCGGTTCGTCACTGCAACGCCTTCTGGGCCCAATGATGGAGAAGATGGTCCGACCGACTGTTGCGATCGCGTTGGAGGGTGAGCCCAAGCCCCCTGTCGTCCAGCTTGCGACGACTGTGACCGCTGCGGCGAAGATGATGGCGTCGACAAAGAAGGCTGCGGTTGTCTCGGATGGTCATGGTATTGTTGGCATTCTCACTCCCAAGGATATGCTTCGAAAGCTTGTTGCGAAGGGCCTGGATGCCAGCACTACGGCGGTTGAGGACATCATGACGAATGATCCTGAGTCGCTGACACCAAGTGCGCGTATTCTTGACGGACTCCGTTTGATGCACGACTCGGGTCAGCTCTTCATGCCGGTGCTGTCAGAGACGGGCGATGTCTGTGGCATGGCTGATGTCCTTTGCCTCAGCTATGGCCAGTTCTCTAACTCTTCGACTGGTACGGGAGGCGGTGACTGGCGTCAGTTTTGGCAAACAGCGCTCAATCTGCAGGACGAAGCAGGGACGTTGTATGATGCTGATGAAGTGGCCTCTGTGGGAACGATCGAAGAGTTTGAGCGAAGCGAATTCCGCTCGAGTCTGGCGGTCCCACTTAACCGCGACACGATCGGAATGGCCCAGCGCCTCTCGGCAGCGAACGCATATGCTGAGCTGGGTGAAAGTGCGTCAGTGATCAGCGCAGCTCCAACGACGACAACCAGCATTATGATGCAGAACGCTGGCGAGGATGCTTTCGTATTCAAGGTTAGCGACAAGGCGCACGGGCACTACCACCGCATCATGTGCCGCTACGATTCGATTGCTGTCTTGCTTGAGCAAGTTCGCTCGAAAGTGAACGCCGGACCCGATGACGAGATTCGACTGAAGTACGAAGATGATGACGGCGACCTCGCTGTTCTCACAACTGATGAGAGCTTGATGGAAGCGGTGAACATGGCCAAGCGGGCCGGCTGGAAGAAGATCATGTTGCTCGTTGACGTGATTAGACAAGGAGAGGAGGCACCGAAGAAGCCTTCTCCGAAGGGTCAGGGACAGAAGCCTCGTCGAAAGCTCACAAAGGTCGAGGAGGACGACGAATCGGAAGACGAGGAGCCTCGTTCGATGCAGCGTCGACCAAGCCGAAAGAAGTCTGGAGCCCGTGCGAGAACGGACTCCGGCAGCCGTGCCGGTTTGCTTGTGGCAGGCAGTGCTATGCTGGTTGGCTTAGGCGCTGCAGCCATGATGTTCCTGAAGAAGAAAAACTAGAGACAATGAATGGACCCCTGTGTGGAGACGGCGACCTGAAGCACCACGCTGTGCATGCACCAGGGTCGTCGAGTAAATGCACTAGATGAATAAATGAACATGCGTTTTTTTGGACACGAACACATCGACTACATTCATCCTTTCAGGACTAGACCACATCTCCAATGGCGGCGTCCGTCTTGCTGACGGTCGACGCCGAGGTCGCTGTCGAGCCATCGGAGGCGTAGGCATCGTCATCCTCGACCGAGTCTTTCGATGGACTCATGTCGAGACACTTGTTGATCTCGCTCGCTCGAGGCACGGACGTCTTCTCGAACGCGCCTGGTTTGTCCGGAGAGAGAGTCGACGCGAGCACGCAGTCGGCGCGCACGTCCTTCTTGAGGAAGCTGTCCTGCACCCAGAACTGCAGCGCGTTCATCAGGCACGGACAAAGGATCATGACGATGGCGAGCTCGACATTCGGGTACGGCTGCAATGGAGCGAACAGCCACATCGCGAGATCACCTAGCGGCTTCTCGAGCGCGACGATCACCAGTGCGATCACGAGCTTGGTCAAAAAGATGATGAAGATCCACGACACAAGTTGCTTGAGCCAGATCCTGCACAGAAGACGGTCAGAGCAATCGTTCGAGAGATTCATCAAGAGCAGGAAGGCAATTCGTACGAGACTTGAATCGGATCACCGTAGTCGCCGGGTGTCGTGAGCGACGTGAACTGGAAGCGCACCGCCAGCGACGACACCATCTCCAAAAACATCCAGTTGAAGAGCACACCGACGGTCGTATCCATCGTAAAGTTCACAAAGTAAAACGCGCACTGGTCGACGCCCGTCGTCCCGGAGCCATGGCCGTGCTCGTACTGGTACAACATAATCGCGATCAACAGGTTCGCGACGTGCGCGAAGCCAGCGCCGATCATCTGCTTGGAGGCATCAAACGCCCAGATCTACCGTGACACACGCATCGTCAACAACACTTCATCAAGCGCCAAGGGAAACGACACTGGTACGACGACAACGCACCGTCACGGGGCGACGCGGCACCTCGTGGTAGCGCTTCACGACGAGCACTGAGAGCGCGATGATGCCCAGCAACACCTGCAGGAACGTCGCGAAGCCGCCACTGAGCAGCTTACACTCCTCCAGCGCCAGGTCCTCGTTGCCGTTCCACACGTTCATCGCGCCACTCGATCTTTCGCTGCTGGTCGCTTGAGTTATTCGAGCGTCGATCGATGATCGATGATGCCTGTTTGACTTGATGCGAAGAGCCAGCACAGTCCCATCTGGAGCCCTCGGATTGGTTGATTCTACGGAGCATTTGAGCCAATTGATTCGCTTCATTCTATCGTCATTGCACAATGTACTCCTCTAAGATACGCAATGGCATGGATGTGGGCGCTTTGGAGGCGCATGATGTCGAGGTGGACGCTGGCGATGAAGACAATGCGTTGCCTTGCGTGGTCATGAGCGTCGTCGGTGGTGTAGTGCCTTGTGAGGATGATGATATCGATGGCCTCCTGTGCCTCGCATGAGACTGTCTCGTGTCTGCGTCGTCAGCGGCCGAGTGCTGATTGAGGTGCAAGACATCGAAATACGACTGAAGCACTTCGAATGTTGGGCTGATCGACGCCCCGATAAACGGTGAACCGTCGGGAGTCGTTGATCTGCGATCATTGGGGCCGCATTCTCGTTCCGTCGAGGAAGATGGGATCGTAGATGCTCCTGGAATGGCGAGTGGTTGACTAGATCGAACAGTGGTGACGCTGAGCAAGACACCACCTTCTTCTTCGTCTTCTTCGTGCACGCAGAGCCCCCGTGTCGCATCATTGAAGACTTGCCCTTCAAGAGCCATCCGCAAACGGCGACTCTCGTTGCGAAGCATCTCTAGCTCGGAGTGTAGCTCAGAGTTGGCCTCTATTTGTGTCTTCAGCTTTTGATGCGCAGTTGTGAGCTGGTCTTGGAGTTCGCGCTGAGTGACTTGCAGCTCTTTCGCCCAAGCGTCCTACATACCATACAGACGACAGTGTGAGCCTCATACCTTTCACGACGCAACAGTGTTGCGTGAAGATAGTATGAACCTGTAATACCCGGGAGTCATTCGATTCGAGCGATCGCAGATAAAATGCACTCCAAATTGCGAGCGAGCTGGTGTGCCACTTGAACTGAAGAACGGTAGGCGATCGCTCTGAGCTTCCCGCCTCACCCAGCGGTACCACGTAGAAAGGATTCGCGTATTCGCTCGCTTGGTCCTCTTCCTTAAGCAGCGTCCATATGCTGACACAGCGTGTAGTAGTCTTGGAGCCCTTCATGGATTCAACACAATCACTGGGGGTCAGTTGACGAAACAGAAAATCATCGTGGTAACTCACCATACGAGCCTCTTCGTTGTCATGCAGGAATGTTCCACTGCGCTTCGAGTACGTGTCATCCAGAATGGCGATCAGATACCGCTCATTGAACTCGAAGGAACAGGGGAATTGGCGCATGAGTTGCCAGACAGCATCGACGAACTGCATGAAAACAGGAGACGTGCTGTCTTCTTCCCAGTAATTCGATCGCTCACTTGTGTGACCAGACCGTGCCCTGAACTGATGTCCAAACGCACACCATTCTTGCTCGATGAGCACCTGAAACCCAGTTGTTGTTCGGTAAAAAGGGTCGAGACACAGTTTAGTCAGAGCAACAATTTGAGCAGTTCGATCCCATCCGTCCGAGCAATGGATGACCAGACTTGTTGCTTCCTCGGCCACTTTGGTCACACATGTTGAGCACGCCACCAGAATCGATCGAACGTGCTCAAGCCATCTTGTGCTTTCGAGACTCGATAGCCAGTTGGCACGTTCAGAGCCCCGCGTCTCGTACTTGATCAAATCGAACAGCTTCCGTATTGAGTCTCGCATAGAATGAATATTCTCAATGCCCATGAAGAGAATCCCAGCATCTTTGTAGTAATCAAGGCTGCGAGGATGGAATACCGTCAGCATGCATCCAGAATAGCGTAACAATCTCTACTCACACTTCAAAGCCGCCACCAAGCGCGACATTGCCGTAAGCACTCGTCTAACCAGATCGCAATCAGGATTAGGACTATTTCCGAGAGCTAGATCCGCGACGACTTGTCGTACCTGACTCCGGCAGTCGACGAAAAGCAGCGGTCCGTTGGTCTCGCGGCGAATCGCCGTCATATATGCTTCGTCAGCTGCACAACGTTTCCGCCTCAACCCGACGAGTGGCTGTGAGCATCGTACTATGAGTGCATCATTGCGATGACGATATGTCACGGCAGGGACACGGCCACGAGCACGGAAGTGACTAATCTTTCGTAACTCTCCATCTGAGACCGCGGCGGGAACAACAAATGTTGTAGGATACGTCGGACACATCTTGAAGTTGCTGTTGACGGTTGTGACACGAAAGCCCGAGATCTGATGCGACAAGGGCTGAACAGTCTTGAAGTTGAGCCGCGCAAACTCTGCGTGGGCATCGTAGACGCCCCAGCCAGCAGTGTCGGGGAGCTTGGACATATCGGCGCAGGCATACGCAAACTGCGGTTGATTCGCTGCGAGCGCTTTGCTGATTCGCACGTAGAACTCTCTACACAAGCGATTCATCATAAACACACATGGCCTCTACTGGAGGATGCAGGTGCTGTGCGTACCCTGATGTGACTTCGCATGGGAAATTGAACCGCACAATCTCGAGGTTCTTGCACGAGATCTCGAGCTGGCTCATTGCCACACCATTCTTGGTAGTCACTCGACTCTCATAGAGCTCGGCCACGTTGTTGAGCACGACTTCAATGACCTCCTGTACCGCGTTTCGGTCGTCCTTCGTTTGACTGTTGCCGTGGCCGTGGAACGACAAGAAGAGCAATCGATAGTTGGTCAGGAACAACGTTCCGGATCCATTGGATGGTGCGGCTGGAGGCTCTGGTCGCACACGAGCGACACCAGCGAGACCCATCGTCGATCGATCGCACAATGCGTGCGCCTTAAAGAGCACCGACTCACCGACAACCAGCGTGGACGCCGGCGTCGCCATCACGAGATACATGCTGTCCGAGACATATGACGTCTGCCCCCACACACAAATCACACGATCAAGATCACAACCAAAGACCACAACGCCTTGCTTTCAACTGCACGCACTGCATGATCAAGTTCCTGGCGCTCGACCGACGTCCACGAGTCTTCTTCTACGAGCCGCTTCTTCAGCGAGCTGCTCTTGCGACGCAGCAATCCGGCGACACCGCCATTGTTGTTGTTATTATTGTGGATGCTGTTGGTGTTGTTGACGCCATGAATGGCGCCGCCTCCTGCGTCGGCGTCGACGTCCGCGGCGTCCATTCGTCCGTCCGTCCGTCCGTTCGTTGCTTCGCGTGGGATCCGCAGCGCTCTCGTCACAGACAGAGAGAGACACACACAGAGAGAGATAACGAGCGAGCGAGCGAGAGAGAGAGAGAGAGAGAGCGTGGGCGGCGTCGGTGGTTGCGCTTCGCCTCCTGTTTTTCTCTCGACTGTCGGTCGTTTCCTCTGTCGCTTCGATCGGAGTGTGGTTGGTGTTCTTTTTCTCGGGGTGTTCTTATCGTATCCAGCTACATCTGTAATTATGGCATTCCATGCGTCTATTTTCTGCCAACAGGAAACAAACAGCATGTTGAAGTGCGTTGTCAGTCGTTCATGTGGGTGTTGGGAATGACAGGAGCCGTGGTAATGGGCTCTTTACTCTCTTCCTCTCTGTGTATCGCTCTCTTCCTCTCTCTCTGTTGGTGGCCTCTCTACAGCTCGTCGCCCTCCCAAAAGTCCTTGTCCATGACGTACTCGCCTGCGATGGCACAGCCGAGCGAGACCGTCGAACCGGCCTCAAGGTAGCGGACGCCGTCGGGGGAGATGCCGCTGATGAGCACATCGCCGACTTTCGTCGCGCGCTTGACGGTCTTGAGCGAGCACGTGCAGCCATCGAGGTCCGACTCGTGCGTCGTCTCCACGGTGTCGTCCATCACTTCGTCGTTGAACAGCGCGATCTGCACGCGAACTTGACCGACGATCGTGTCTTCGGCCTCGATCGGCAGCATCTTGTCTTCAAACTGGCGACCGATGAGAAGCTCCAGCTTGAAGCAGACTTCTCCGATCATCTCACTACACGAATTCAGAAACGAATGTGAGTGTCATGAGCAATCATCCCCGTCGCGCACGCTCGCTCGCTCGTACTCTTTCAGGTGGTTATCATTCATGACGCGAATGATGACAAAGTCGTGCTCAATGCAGCGCACTCCGACAGTCATCGCCTCCATCCACCGCGGGTTCTTGCCTGACCAGTTACGCCAACATACGAATTGAGTGACGACGCCTACTAACTGTGAAGTGACTCGATGCCGCAGAGACAAACCTCCATTGTCGTGCGTCTTTGTCTTGTACACCATGTCTGAGGACGACGGATTTCGGTTCTTGCTGACGAAGACCTGGCAATACGGATCTTGCGTCCCAAACGACTGAATGTCGCGCAGCTTTTCGCCTGAGATGAGACCCAGGAAGAGCTTGGATTTGCCAGGGATGAAATGCTGCGGGTACTCGCCAAGCTCCACGCGGGGCTGAGTCGTCGGGTTTTCTAGACGCATCAGCATGCGACAGATCAGCATCAACTACAGGGAAAGCCTTCGTTGACGTGGCGTACTCACCGTGTGCGAGCGCGAGGTAAATGAGTACTCTTACGAACCCCTTTGGGGTCAACGCAAACTCCTTTTCGATCGATCGACCACGAGACAAGTCGCGCAATGCGACTGCGGTCTCTCCAATCATGTTGCTATACGAACAAGGGCATTGCGATGAGCCATCGACACATCCGTTCCCACGACAGTGACTCAAGCAGGAGGTGGGTGCCTACCTTCCAACCCAGTTCTCGTTGAGAACCTTGATCTTGAGCACATCGGCAGCCACATCCGGAATGATGACCGTTCCCTTCTCATTCCATACGGGTTCTGTGCCGCCGTTGTCGTGCGTCGACGTCTTGAACGCTGGCTCGGCGGACTCTTTGCCGCCCGTGACGAGGTGGATCGAGCAGTACGGGTCCTGCACGCCAATCTTCTGCGTCACCTTGAGGTCTCGCGCGCCCAGCACCGTGATATAGAGCACCGAGTCGTTGCGTAGCAGCCCCGTGTTCCCGATGAGCGAGCTGCGCATCGCAGCCGCCGAGGAAGACGACGACGCCCATGAGAGACTCCCGTGTGACGCCATTTTCGAAGCCAGTTAGTTATGAGACGGACTGACTGCAGACGGAAGAGAGAGACAAGCGACTGTGCCCTGATTTGCCCCCAATGAGAATGACGTTCTCACGTACTGTAGCTTAGCATATGGATATATAGTGAAAAGTCCGTGTTTGGCGTGTGTCATACAGTCGAGGTGTCACAATAGTCAACCATCATGCTCAGAAACCGTATCCATTCCAAGAACGTATTCAAATGAAGCAAGCCAATACAAACATCACACCAGTCTGCCTCGCACGGCACCAAGCTCTGCCTACTCGCTGTTGGAGAGCCCCGTAGACGCGGAGTGGCGACCCGTGGCTCTGGTCGTGCCGACGCAGTGGAACGCAGGGCTCTCGGTGGCCTCCAGCGCTTGCTCAGTCTCCTTGTCTGCCTGGCGACGGCGCGAGACGAAGAACGCATGGACATCGACGCAGACGCTGAGCAGCACAGGCAACAGCACGAGGCCGTTGAGGATGCCACTGATTACGATGGCCATGTACATGCGGAAGTAGTACTTGCGGAAGATGCGCGAGTCGGCGAGCGTCAGCATGCTCAGCCCAACAATCTTGGTGATCGTGATGCCGAACAGCACGGACGCGAGCACCTTGCGCAGCGCCTCCTTGGCGCGCTGGTCGCCCGTGCCGCTGGCCTTGGCAAACATGCGCACAAAGTGGCCGCAGAACTCGACCGACACGCCCGCAGCGATGATCAGGTTCACCATCGAGAGCCCGTTGAGCATGATGTCGTTCGGCTTCATGAGGCCCATCACGTGGATCACGACCTTGGCACACGTCAACGCGATGACCAGTGGGTACAAGACGCTGCCAAAGTAGATCGCGTGGATCACGAAGATCGCAGCAAGCGCGAGGCCCACAAGCGTGTACGTGTCGTTCACGACCGTCAGGTACTGGTCGAAGAAGACATACGTCAGCGAGTACGTCCACACGTCGATGCCGCTCTTCTCGCTGATCCACTCGGCGGCACGCCGCGCCTGCGCGTAGGCATCGATAAAGTCTTGCTGCTTCGGATTCGCCGTCGAGACGACCATGTACGAAAACGCCGAGACCTGGCTACCGTAGCCCGTGCTGTTGAGCTTGACCTGAGGGCTGTTGGCGTTGAGAATCGGGATCGGCTTCTCGTCGACGCTGAACTGGCCTCGGTAGATGGAGCCGCCGCCAAACGAGCAGACCGCGCCCGCGCTCGCCGTCGAGAACATGCTGAAGAGCGACATGAACGTCTCGTTCGGCAGCGGCGGCACGACCGACTGGCTCGCGAGACACGTCGGATTCGAGTTGCGCCACGTCGTGTACGACTGGTTCTGCGCGTTGATCGGAATGTACGCACCGCTCGCGCGCTCGACGCGGCAGCAGTCGTTGTTCGGGTTCACGAAGCCCCAGAGATCGTCGAGCCATGAGTACGTCACGCCCTTGGAGAAGTGCGTCACGGGGCTGTCGAGGTCGTTCGCGAGTGCGTCGACGATCTTGGGGATCGAAAACTCGTCACAAAACTCCTTGGACTTGCACAGCTTGGCTTGCACCGCCTTGTCGTTGAGATCGAACACGTCTGGGTTGCGGCCATAGCCGCCTTCCACGACAAAGTAGATCGGCGGTCCCGTCGCGAGGTACTCGTCGATCTTGTTGAAGTAGTCGATGAGGTACGAGCCAGACGGCATGGCTTCGGCCTGTTGCAGTCCGTGGTCGATGTCCTCAATCGCGACGATCGACAGAATCGTCCAAGCCGAGAAACCCAAGAGCACGACGAACTTGACGAACTTGTGTGCGAGTAAGTTGGTGTAAAAATCGAGGCACACGTTCAAACAGTTCGAGGCGCCGTCCGCATGCATCGCAGCAGCAGCGGCATTCCCACGACTCGCGGGATCCTCAGGCGTCTTGGGCTCGACACTCGGCGGCACCAACGAGTCAGCAGACAGCGGACGCTCGGGCGAGTCGCAGTAGTCCTCGGTCGCGGGGCGCGCACAGCAGAGCAGATCGTATTTGCCAACAAGCTCGCGCCGTTTGTCGAGTGTGATGATCACGAGCAAGATCGTCATCTGCAGCAGCCAGTTCACCACGACCGCGACGGCCGAAAACGCTGCGAACCACAGCACCGCTGGCATCGGCGAGATACAACCAAACGCGAACGCGACGCTCTCGGCGAATGACGCCATGAAGATGCTCGGGCCGATATAGCCGACGGCTTCTGACACGACGACCGCTGTCGTGAGCTCGGCCGCCTTGGCGCCACCTACGACGCCCTCGAAGAGAGCGGGTTGCTCCTCGCGGAGCCGCGTTTCGGTGCGCGCGACGGCGTGCACCAGCAGAAAGATGTTGTCGACACCGATCGCGAGTGTCAGGAACGGCACGACCTCCATGATCACGAGCTGCAGCTTGGCGCCCGCCCACATGAAGATGCCGATTGTCGAGGCAACCGCCACCATGATGGTGACGATGCCAAGGAAGCCGACGGTGACCTTGGAAGTACGGAAAAACGACTTGGAAAACGTCCAGCGGTTCGTGCCGAGCGACACGTAGATGATCATCAGTGTGTAGCTCATGGCAATGGGGAGGACGTCACCCTTGGACGACCGATCGATCTCGTCCTGGACAGAGGTCTCGCTCGAGAAGTAGAGATTAAAAAGTTCGTTCGTCGCAGCTTCCTCCTTGAGCTTCTCGATGAACTCCCGCTCCCAGTTCGCCGCGGGCTCGTTCTTCTCGAGCTCGTAGTAGTTGTACACCAGCGCTGTCGACACAATTGCCTTGGACTGCAGGAAAAGCTTCGTATCGAGCTCGGCTCCCTTGGGAAAACCACCGAGAATCGTGTTGTACAGATTCATCGGCGCTCCGAACGCGGCCAAGCAAGGACAGTCCGCCATTGCAGGTGGCACGGTGTCGCCTGGCTTGAGTTGCGCTCGAAGCTCCGTGCACGTCTGGATGTCGGTGACCTCAGGCGAATAGAGACACGCCTCGAAGTGCTTCATCGCCAAGCCGTACTTGTCGTAGAAATCGAAGTGATCGAGCCGATTCTGGAAGTACTGCGTGATCGAGTTCACCGTGCACGCTGTGCCAGTCGCTCTCCAACAGATATCTTCCAGTGTCACGCGCTCGGGAAACGCGGCATCCGCAGGGCCAAACGTCGCAGCAGTCACGCGCTCCTGAATCACGATGGCCTCGCGAAGGTACTCGCGGCGCCCGATCGTGCCCTTGTCCTTGGGAACCATCAGCACTTGCTCCGTGCGATAGAACGGCATGAAAAGCTCCGCGTAGCGTTCGCGCTCTCGGAACGCCCGACTTGTGTCGACCACCCAGAGTTTGACAGGGTCTGTCTCCACCTCCACTTGCGAGAGACCCGCGACACAGACGCAGACAACAGCGAGCGTGCAGCCAAGAATGACGTACGGTCGACGTCCGCTTGCGAGGAAAAACGCCCAGCGCTTGAGAATTTGTGTGATGAGATCATCGACGAAGCTCAGTCGTCGCTCAGGAAGAAAGTGACCGACCGCAGGCGATGCCTCGGACGTCACCGTCGCCGTCGCCGCGCGACGCCCAAACCGCACGGAAAACACGAATCCACCGAGCAAACCGACAAAGAGAAGCGCGCCAATGACGCCAAGCAGGATATTGAGCGTCTTGAAGTCTGTGGGGACGAGATTCGACGCCATAAACTTCATGAACGGCTGCCACTTGGGGTTGATTTCGCCGACTTGACGTGCACCGTCACCTGCGCGCCCTTTGTTGGCGCCGTAGCAGTCCTGCGAGTACGTGCGCTTGTCGTTCAGACTGACCTTGCAGACGGAGCCACAGACACCGACGCAGCTCTTGAGTTTTGCGTCTGACGGCTGGAAACAGTCGGTCGCATTCGAGCCACACGCGCAGAACTTTGTTTTCTGCTCCGCGTCCGAGTACTCGTCCATGGTCTTGACGTTGATCTTGAGCGGAGACCCGATCGTGTTGAACTTGTACTCGCCCATGAAACGCAGCAGCCCGTAGCCGTCCGTGCAGTTGCGCGCGGGGCTGCAGATGAAGCCAAACATACGATCGCCAAAGCAAAAGTCGTAGATGTCTCGGATCCAGTCCTTGCTCACGAAGTACGTGAGCTCCTCGATCGCCGGGAACACGGCGTTCGGGTGATCGTCGTCGCCTTTCATCACGCGGACCTGGTTGACCTCGAGGAACTTGCTGTTGCTGGAGTCGCACGCCAGTTGACACCACACGTCTCTCAGGTTCGCCGTGCACGACGAGCAAGACCCCGTCAGCATGCGCACTTGCGTCTGCAGCGACTCGTACTGGTTTTCTGTGCAGCAAAGGTAATCTTGACCCTGTGCGACGCTGCGGTTGTACAGCAGCGGACAGTCCAACTTGAACTGTTCGCGGTTCGCGCTTGACCACTCGGAGTAGCGGTTGCGAAAGCCCTTGGCGTAGGCCTCTTCGACCTGGATCGGGAGGTATCGGTTCGGCAGCGCCGCGTTCGGGTCCGTGGCGCCCTCGACATACGCGGTATCCAACGCGACGCAGCGTCCAGGTCCTCGTTTGTACTCACCCAGCGCAGCGACGGTCGTCGGGTTCGGAACGCACTCCTTCTTCTTAGAGTACGAACACATTGTCAGGTTTTGTCGGATGATGGCAAGCGCGGTCTCGTTGTCTGCCAGTGTGAACGGGATACCCGATCCTGTTGACGCTCCAGCGGATGACGAGGATGAAGAAGACGATGCCGCATGAACGCCCGCTACGCTGACAGCAGACGTGAATGCCCACAGTGACGCGACGATATGTCGACTGCCGAGGCGCACAGCAGCCGTGCGTCGTACGGAGGAAGCACTCGTCGTGCTGACACCCTGCTTGTCACTCCAGCAAGGGCGCCAGCCCATGTACTCGATGGCGACGGCGCCAAGGAAACACAGTGCGGTCAGCGCGGAGACCGCGCTGAGCCAGTTCACGAAGACGATTGTGAGCTCCGCGAATAGCTCCTCGAGCCACCTGCGGATCGTTGGGCTCGCGATGGCGCAGCACACCGAGACGAACGCCCACATGTCGTCTCGCTGCCGCGTACTCTCGTTACTTGTTAGCTTGTTGATCTCCTGGCCCCAGAGACAATCCGAAAGTGCTATTGTCTACCCCCTGTGCACCAGCGCGAAGCGGGCCGCGGCCCAGTCTTCCGCATCTGCGGAAGCATTTGATGCGAGTGCGTGACCGAAGAAGCGTCATCGAAGAACGGCGGATCGCAGCGCAACCACCGAATGCAGCGCCACAGTGGCAGCGCGTGCACGGGAAACTTCGACATTTCTTTGTCATCAGAGGTGGAAGCGCTTGAGATGCGCTACACCGAGAGCGGCGGCTCAGTCGTTGAAGACCTCTTGCCCAGTCTGGCGCCTCTTGCTCGTCTTCTGACCGGCGACCGCATGACGCAACGGTCGATGACACCACCGATGCACACATGTCGCAGCCACCAGCAGCAGCAATGAGTCATTCGTCTTGCCAATGACTCAGTAGAGTTTGCGTATCAGAGCTAGAAGGGGTCTGTCTAGGGAGCGCCCAAGTTGGGAGCGCCCGAACAAAGACAGGCTCTCTGGCGTCTTTTTCCCTTGATTTTCAGACCTTAGTGTCTATAAGCAGCCAAAAAAAGACAACAAGAAAATCCGTTTTCGTTTGTCTTTTAATGTTGCGTTAAAGACCCTTCACGTCTGAACCTCATTCAAAACGGACGCGTCCGAAAACTAATGTTTCAGACTATGGTAAGGAAAACACAATGAGGTCTTTCATGCGATGTCTTTTTCGCTCCTGAAAAAGACCAGTCGTTTTCCGAAAACAAAGAGACAGAACCGCCACGAGTGGTCGTCGTCGATTTCACTTTTTAAAAGGACCGATCCGAATCAAGACAACAAAAGACAGATCCAGGGACCATCGTGATGTCTTTTCTCATCCCTCCACCGCTGGAGAGCGTGTTGAAGTCCGAGCACGAGGCTGAGGCTCTCGTCCACGCATGGGCACTCGACAGCAGAGTAAATGTATCCAGGGAAAAGGTTCGACGCAATGAGAATGGTGATGTTATCGAGCGACTATTTGCCTGTGACCGCGCTGGACGACCAAAGAACACGAGAGCGCTGAAAGCTGGAGACCGGAAGCGGCTATCAGGGTCGAAGCGGATGGGGTGTCCGATGCGTATCAAGATCCGTGCGCTCGATTTCAACAACCCAGAGGGCTATTGGAAGATTCTACACACCCGCGATGGCAGTACGATTCACGACCATCCACCTTCATCCGACGTTCGAGTCCACGCTGCTCACCGCCAGCGATTTTTGAAGGCTCATTCTCCGTTGCCACTTTCCACGTTAAGCACGCTAGGAGCCGCGGGCGTATCCGCATCAGTCGTGCACGCAACCAATCTCCATGCGGATCCCAGTTTCCTACTTATTCCGAAAGACATCACCAACGTCTCTTACGCGGAACGAAGAACTGCGCTAAGCTGCCGAACCCCGATGGAAGCACTGTTCGAAGAATTGGATAAAAATGGCTTCGTATACTTCTACGAAGCAACGCACGAAAAGGAGCTGAAGTACCTTATGTGGACTCGGAGAGAGGTGTTGAAGTTTTTCAAGCGGTACTGTGACGTTGTTGTTATGGATTGTACATACAAGACGAACAAGTACAATTTGCCTTTGCTAAATATGGTGGTAGTGACTGGCCTGAACTCGGTGCTGCCGGTCGCACAAGTTTGGCTAGCCGGTGAGACGGAAGACGACTACGTGTGGGCACTTAAGAGATTTCGTGAACTTATCGAAGGAAACGATATCCGGTCTCCATCCACTTTCGTTACGGACCGAGACCAAGCTTTTCTCAATGCAATTAGCCGGGTGTTTCCTGAAGTTCCGTCTCTGATTTGTCATTGGCATTTTCGCAAAAACGTGCTGGCAAAGGCAAGATTGGTTCTTGGACAGATCGAAGTGTCTGACCCAGCCCCAGGCGAGGACAAATTCGAAAACTCGGTGGACACCGATCGCTTTATGTATGTATTCGAGGCTGCAATTCATGCTCAGACGGTGTTCGAGTTCGAATCGGCATGTACGTCGCTTCAAGCGGAGAGTTTGCCACTAGCACGATATCTTGAACGAAATTGGTGGCCGTACAAGGAAAAACTAGTCAGCTGTTGGACAGACCGATACCGACATTACGGTCATCTCGATACATCAGTTGTTGAAGGAACCCACGCGAGAATGAAATCCTGGCTTCGAACATCGCGGGGGGACTTATTGGCCGTGTTCAAAAAGCTTCTGCCGTGGTGGATTTCTTCGACTAGCTCAACAGCCTTCAGGCTGGCAAAGGACTGTACGGTTACTCCTCACAAGCTGCAGAAGAGTAGATACGCACGTGTGGCGCGTGTCGTGTCCACTTGGGCCCTCTTGGAGACTGACGCACTATGGGAATGTGCACGGGCAGCTCTTGCGTCAGGGAATACAAGTCCCTGCACCGGAAGATTCAGGCGTGTACATGGTCGTCCATGCGTGCATGAGCTGATGAGAATCCAGCAGCAGGTCAGCCAAGTATTGAACCCTACACAATTCGACAAACACTGGTGGGTTAGATCCGAGGCTGAAGTCATCGCATGCTCTGTTGTAGTAGAGCCGAGAGTCCGCTCTTCTGGTAGAAAGAAGTCTCGCACATCTCACACGACCCGACGAGAATTATGTTGGCACGAGTTGGTAGACAAGAACAAAGAGTAAGAACTCTGTATAGGTGTGCCTGAGATTTTTCTGACTTCACTTGTTACTGATGTCATTTTCCATCGGTTAAAAGCCCACTGTCTTTTTCTTGCGCGTAAACGACTGCTGTCTTTTTTCGACTGTTAAAAGACTAGTGTCTTTTTCCGACGGTTAAAAGACTGGTGTCTTTTTCGCGAGATTTAAAGATTACTGTCTTTTTCCTGCGGTTAAAAGACGGATGTCTTTTTCCTGAGGTTAACCGACGGATGTCTTTTTCCCGATGTTTAAAGACTGATGTCTTATTATTGCAAGAAAGAGACGTATGTCTTTTTATTTACGTAGAAAGACCTCTCTTCTTGGTAGCCTACTACTCTCCAGCGTTTCCGGTCATCTCGGAGATCTTGATCTTCTTGCTGACACGAGCACCGTGAGAGCGGTTGAGATGTCGCTGAAGTGCCGACTTTCGCTTCGCCATCCGTCTGTCGTCTGACGTGTCCGAACTCGTCTCCCTGAAACGATACGAACAGTTGTGCATCTGGCACTTGCCTTCCTTTGCCGCATCTGCGAATGTCGGAAAATGATCACCGAGTATAGGAACGAAATACGTGTCTTGGTCTCCGTCGTCCTCGTCGTCGTCTCGCTTCAGGTATGCATGGACGCGGACATTCTTCCTGTCATACGAAGCCCCTGCATAGATCATGTCGCCCCGGAAAAGCAACATGTCCCCGCCCTCGAGAGTGATGGTGTCCTCGTCTTCCTCGTCACACAACAGTCGATTCCAGCCATAGATATGGATCCTCGTGTCGGATTCCAGAGCCAACAAGAGCCCAGCAGGCATGAGCGTGTAATCAGCAACCGGATTGTCCATTTGCGCTCGAAAGTCAACATGAGGCGCCTGACGCTGTCCGTTGGGAAGAGACTTCATCAGGTGCCACCTAGTGGCCGAGTGGTTGGGGTAGATCCAGCGCCATTTGACGCCGAGTGCTTCGTTCATTTCGTCCACTCGCTCGTCAGTTAGAGGTCGCTGGAGCCTGTCTTTGTTCGGGCGCTCCCAACTTGGGCGCTCCCTAGCCAAACCCGTGTGGGACACCCTATGCGCTTCGATCCAGCGACCCGCTTGCGTTCTCCCTCTGTGAGACCACGAGTGTTCTTCGGCCTTCCGGCTCGATCACAAGCAAAGAAGCGCTCCACAACTGATCCTTCCTCATTTCGTCGAGCTTTTTCTCGAGATACGTTGAGTCCTGCAGATAGTGCCCACGCATGTACTGCCGCTTCAGCGACAGCCTCGCAGGGGAATGTGTCTTCAGGAGGTGGAGCAATTGGGTACATCTTGCATCGACGCCGAGAGGGCAAGTCGCTTTTTCTGCCAAATGCGACACTGATCCCTGAATCGTATCGTGAGTCTTTTTTCTTTTTGATAGCGACGCTGCCGACCAGTCACGCCTTCGTCTCGAATCACAATCTTTCAGACGTAGGTAAGGTTTTTTTTGGGTCAATTCCTGACCGGGTCAAGGGTCAGAAATCTGACCCGGTCAGGAATTTTACCGTTGAGGGTCAGAAAAGCGTAGGAGATGGTCAGATAAATCAAAAATATTATACTGAAAATTACCGATCGATCTTCGGTCAGTGCATGAGGCTGGTCAGACATGCTCGCGCCTTTTCGTGCATCCCGTCATTTCCAATCATGACGATCACGTGCGACGACTGCCAGGCGACTTTTCGAAGCAAGCGCACACTTGCCCATCACCGACGATCAAAAGTTCAGTGCCGACGGAACATTGAGATCCTGTCGGAGGGTCGCGAGCGGCGTGTGGCCCGTCTACGTCGTGAGCGAAACCACAGACATCGCAACCGTCATCTCAGATCTGATGCGATCGAAGAGTCACCTGGTGTCGACATCGACGAGTGGCCGCACAGCCCTACCCCTCCACCCATCTCAAACATTGCTCAGCCGCCGCAAGCCGACCCTACCCCTGATATCAGCATTCAGGACGAGACCGACGATGCTGACGACGTCATCCTGGTGGAAGATCCGCGACCCAACTGCCCCATCTGCATGAACATTATTCGAGACCAGAGGTCCGACTATTCGGTATCTCAGTGCGGCCACAGTTTCCACCAATCATGTGTGATTGACTGGCTGGTGAACCACAGACCCAGCGATGACGTGGGTCAGACAAGATGCCCAGTCTGCAGACGCACCATGTTTACGATGGTCATCCGCTGTGTGGTGTGCAACACGCCAGTTGATGACGCCCCGACCCACGGGCTCAGTTGCGATCATTTGTACCACACAGAGTGTTTCAACACCTTTGTGAACGACCTTTTAAACCGCGGACGACCTATCCGGTGCATTAGATGTGAGAGTAGACTATTTTAAAACAATATATTCTTTTTGCTTCCCCCAGTATCTTTCCTGCATGGGAACCCCGCCATGCTTTCCCCGCGCAACTTTCACCGCCACTTGAGCGCGAGCGCCGCGCCAGTTACTGACACACAGCATCACTTTCGAAGTTGCTACAGCTATCGAGAGTTTCAAGTTCGTCAGCCCAGCCGACCGCCAGCCCCTGCCAACCTCAGTCACCATGCCTCGCGAGCGTCAACGCCAGTACCAGACGACGATTACGTACGAAGGCTACGCGTACACCAGGTCGTACAACGGTCGCCGTCGCGATACGTATCGATGCAGCGTGTATCGTAGTCGGCCGTGTCGTGCCCGGCTGTCGGTGTTGAAGGACGGCAATCGCTTTCGCGCCGGAACAATCACGTTGATTGACCGGCACACGTGCGACACCAGTTCCCGGCTCACCCCGCGAACCGCCGACGCCAGATCACGTGCCTCGTCGCAGTCAACGCTGTCACCGCCACTCCAGCTGTCGCAGCCGCCGTTTGGCTTTTCGGATGGCGAGCACGATATATCGGACGTCGAGCCCGATGTCTCGTTCGATTACGACCCCGACGATGGGCTCACGCGTATCTCCAACCAAGGGAGCGTCTCAAGCGACTTGGCCGACATGAACGACGACGACGGATTCAGTGACGACGACACGGATGAATTGTCTCGCCGTGTTCGCGCTCTCATGAGTCAACCGGACACGGTGAGCCATCCTGTTGTGTCGAGTCAGCCAGCTATCGAAGCCTGTCTCAATGGAGGATCGCGTGTTTACGGTGACGAATTCGAACAAGAATTCGTTGAAGTTATTGATGCCCAGCCCCTGATGGAGAAGGAGACGGATCGACTGGCGATTCTGTTCCCAGACAAGACCGCAAGTGAGATCTGGGATCTCATTCACGAAGAGTTCTACGCCCACCACACGAACGAGATTCGACGTGGCCTGACGAAGGAACAAGTAATCAAGCGTGTGTATCGTGCTCGTAACGTACACTACGGTGGTGAAGATCCCATCAGCCGGCTGGAGCGGGCTCCTCTCGCGTTCGTCAGAGGATCGCAGCAGCCGTTTCTCCAGTTTAACCACGCGTTCTACGAGCGTGACCAGCTTCATCGTGTCATCGGATGGGCGCATCCAGCGCTGCTCAGGCTTCTCAACTACAAGCACACAGCTCTGTTCGTGGATGGAACGTTCAAGTCGGTACCCAAGGCGTTCTATCAGTGCCTCGTCTTTATGGTGTACGACCAAGCGTCCGACTTGTACGTTCCGGTGTTTCACGTCCTGGTGACTGGAAAGTCGGAAACGGTGTATCAGCGAGCGCTGACGTGTGTCAAGGCTGCGACGGGGGGCAAGATGGATCCGGCGAGTGTGACGTGCGACTTCGAGCTGGCGCTGCACAACGCTGTGAAGAGTCACTTTGTTGACGCTTCCCTTGTTGGGTGCTTCTTCCACTGGAAGCAAGCCATCCGCCGCTGGTTGCTGAAGATGAAGATGCCTGAGGATGAAGTTGAAGTGGCTCTGAGTCCCGGCTTTGTGGATCGGCTAACAATGACTCCTCACCATCTGATCGAGACCAAGGCAATCCCATGGATCAAGCAGCGCCTCGCTTCCAGCTGTCGTCGTAAGAAGATCCACTACTCTGAAGCCATCTGGGAGAAGTTCTGGTCATATTTTCGAGCGACCTGGATCGTCCGTTTCCCCCCGTCCAGCTGGAACTACACAAAGATTGACGGTGCGATTGTCAACCGTACAAACAATCCCCTGGAGCGTTACAACAGGACGTTGAACAGTCTCTTTGTTGGGGCGCATCCTAACCTCGCCACGTTCGTCACCAAGATCGAAGAAGAGGCGCGCAAGATTCACCGCAACATCCTCGATATTCAAGCAGGCAGAGCCTCAGCCCCGTCGCACGCCGCGCCTTACATCCCAGCTCCGTTCACCTTCGTCTAAACGGTCGAGACAGCTCAAACACCGGCACAGGTCGCGTCTCACCCGACTGTCACGCTCAAGACAGGTAACAGGATGCGTCTCATTTTCACAAGTCACAGATTGTAGCCATGACATAGGATACGTCTCAAGTTACGTTTGGTTACTTTCGGTTGACATAGGTTACGTCTCATCGTCAGTACTCCTGTGACTGTACTATGTTAGTGTTATCTACCTGGGTTATCTTCGGGATCAGATTCTGACCAGGTCAGGGTGCTGACCGCTGACCTGGTCAGGAATTGACCCGAAAAGGATTCTTCGCAGACGTATAGTTTTCGTCCTTAGCGTCTGTTTTTTTCGACAAGAGACGATTGCGTCTTTTTTCTTCATTTTAAGACACAGCAAAAACGGTTTTCACCTGGGCGTCTCGTTTTAGTGAAAAAAAAGACGTTGATGATGTAATCTCTGTTTGGACGCTCCCGAGGGAAAAACTAGGGAGCGTCCAAAACGGGAGCGTCCAAACAGAGATTACATCATCAACGTTTTGGACGCTCCCAAGTTTTTCCCTCGGGAGCGTCCCCGGCTCACCCCGCGAACCGCCGACGCCAGATCACGTGCCTCGTCGCAGTCAACGCTGTCACCGCCACTCCAGCTGTCGCAGCCGCCGTTTGGCTTTTCGGATGGCGAGCACGATATGTCGGACGTCGAGCCCGATGTCTCGTTCGATTACGACGCCGACGATGGGCTCACGCGTATCGCCAACCAAGGGAGCGTCTCAAGCGACTTGGCCGACATGGACGACGAAGACGGATTCAGTGACGACGACACTGATGAATTGTCTCGCCGAGTTCGCGCTCTCATGAGTCAACCGGACACGGTGAGCCATCCTGTTGTGTCGAGTCAGCCAGCTATCGAAGCCTGTCTCAATGGAGGATCGCGTGTTTACGGTGACGACTTCGAACAAGAATTCGTTGAAGTTATTGATGCCCAGCCCCTGATGGAGAAGGAGACGGATCGACTGGCGATTCTGTTCCCAGACAAGACCGCAAGTGAGATCTGGGATCTCATTCACGAAGAGTTCTACGCCCACCACACGAACGAGATTCGACGTGGCCTGACGAAGGAACAAGTAATCAAGCGTGTGTATCGTGCTCGTAACGTACACTACGGTGGTGAAGATCCCATCAGCCGGCTGGAGCGGGCTCCTCTCGCGTTCGTCAGAGGATCGCAGCAGCCGTTTCTCCAGTTTAACCACGCGTTCTACGAGCGTGACCAGCTTCATCGTGTCATCGGATGGGCGCATCCAGCGCTGCTCAGGCTTCTCAACTACAAGCACACAGCTCTGTTCGTGGATGGAACGTTCAAGTCGGTACCCAAGGCGTTCTATCAGTGCCTCGTCTTTATGGTGTACGACCAAGCGTCCGACTTGTACGTTCCGGTGTTTCACGTCCTGGTGACTGGAAAGTCGGAAACGGTGTATCAGCGAGCGCTGACGTGTGTCAAGGCTGCGACGGGGGGCAAGATGGATCCGGCGAGTGTGACGTGCGACTTCGAGCTGGCGCTGCACAACGCTGTGAAGAGTCACTTTGTTGACGCTTCCCTTGTTGGGTGCTTCTTCCACTGGAAGCAAGCCATCCGCCGCTGGTTGCTGAAGATGAAGATGCCTGAGGATGAAGTTGAAGTGGCTCTGAGTCCCGGCTTTGTGGATCGGCTAACAATGACTCCTCACCATCTGATCGAGACCAAGGCAATCCCATGGATCAAGCAGCGCCTCGCTTCCAGCTGTCGTCGTAAGAAGATCCACTACTCTGAAGCCATCTGGGAGAAGTTCTGGTCATATTTTCGAGCGACCTGGATCGTCCGTTTCCCCCCGTCCAGCTGGAACTACACAAAGATTGACGGTGCGATTGTCAACCGTACAAACAATCCCCTGGAGCGTTACAACAGGACGTTGAACAGTCTCTTTGTTGGGGCGCATCCTAACCTCGCCACGTTCGTCACCAAGATCGAAGAAGAGGCGCGCAAGATTCACCGCAACATCCTCGATATTCAAGCAGGCAGAGCCTCAGCCCCGTCGCACGCCGCGCCTTACATCCCAGCTCCGTTCACCTTCGTCTAAACGGTCGAGACAGCTCAAACACCGGCACAGGTCGCGTCTCACCCGACTGTCACGCTCAAGACAGGTAACAGGATGCGTCTCATTTTCACAAGTCACAGATTGTAGCCATGACATAGGATACGTCTCAAGTTACGTTTGGTTACTTTCGGTTGACATAGGTTACGTCTCATCGTCAGTACTCCTGTGACTGTACTATGTTAGTGTTATCTACCTGGGTTATCTTCGGGATCAGATTCTGACCAGGTCAGGGTGCTGACCGCTGACCTGGTCAGGAATTGACCCGAAAAGGATTCTTCGCAGACGTATAGTTTTCGTCCTTAGCGTCTGTTTTTTTCGACAAGAGACGATTGCGTCTTTTTTCTTCATTTTAAGACACAGCAAAAACGGTTTTCACCTGGGCGTCTCGTTTTAGTGAAAAAAAAGACGTTGATGATGTAATCTCTGTTTGGACGCTCCCGAGGGAAAAACTAGGGAGCGTCCAAAACGGGAGCGTCCAAACAGAGATTACATCATCAACGTTTTGGACGCTCCCTAGTTTTTCCCTCGGGAGCGTCCAAACAGAGATTACATCATCAACGTCTTTTTTTTCACTAAAACGAGACGCCCAGGTGAAAACCGTTTTTGCTGTGTCTTAAAATGAAGAAAAAAGACGCAATCGTCTCTTGTCGAAAAAAACAGACGCTAAGGACGAAAACTATACGTCTGAAAGATTGTGATTCGAGACGAAGGCGTGACTGGTCGGCAGCGTCGCTATCAAAAAGAAAAAAGACTCACGATACGATTCAGGGATCAGTGTCGCATTTGGCAGAAAAAGCGACTTGCCCTCTCGGCGTCGATGCAAGATGTACCCAATTGCTCCACCTCCTGAAGACACATTCCCCTGCGAGGCTGTCGCTGAAGCGGCAGTACATGCGTGGGCACTATCTGCAGGACTCAACGTATCTCGAGAAAAAGCTCGACGAAATGAGGAAGGATCAGTTGTGGAGCGCTTCTTTGCTTGTGATCGAGCCGGAGGGCCGAAGAACACTCGTGGTCTCACAGAGGGAGAACGCAAGCGGGTCGCTGGATCGAAGCGCATAGGGTGTCCCATGCGTATTAAAATCAAGGCAACAAATCCGCGTGAGAGAACGGGAAGCTGGACGATATGCTACACACGCGACGGAAGTACTGTGCACAATCATCCCAGATCTACTGATGTTCGAGTCCACGTTGGCCATCGTAAGCGGGCTCTCGACGAACAGCTACATGTAACTACGAGCGTTATCGCGTCTCAAGCCAGTGCCGGCGTGCCTCCAACAGTTTTCCATGCAACTATGTTACAATCGAATCCAGATTTCCTTATTACCCCAAAGGATATCGCGAACTCAAGGTATGCAAGTCGATGCCG
This sequence comes from Pythium insidiosum, assembly GCA_022836835.1. Classification (NCBI taxonomy): domain Eukaryota; phylum Oomycota; class Peronosporomycetes; order Pythiales; family Pythiaceae; genus Pythium; species Pythium insidiosum. The sequence goes on along the minus strand of JAKVDI010000032.1, from coordinate 17,236 downwards.
TGCTTTGTCATCTCAAACTCCAATCGAGGCTTTGTTCATGGCACTTGACAATGATGGCTTCGTACATGCGCATCAAACATCCGAAGATAGTCGTTTAATCAGTCTAATGTGGGCGCATCCAGACACACACAAGTACTTCAAGCGGTTCAATCAAGTCATTGTGATGGACTGTACGTACAAGACCAACAAGTACAACCTCCCACTTCTGAATGTTGTCGTCGTGACCGGCATGAACACGGTGTTGCCAGTTGCTCAAGTATGGTTGTCGGGAGAATCTGAACAGGATTTTGTTTGGGCGCTGCGAAGTCTTCAAACTCTCCTCACCCAGCAGGGTATCGATCCGCCAAACGTCTTCATCACTGACCGAGATCTCGCTCTGTTAAACGCTCTCTCCATGGTATTTCCTCACACACCTACGATATTGTGTCACTGGCACGTTCGGCGAAACGTTCTCGCCAAAACTAGAAGTGTTCTTGGCCAAATTCCAGTTCTAAATCCAGCCCCGGGATGTGATCGCTTCGAGAACTCAATCGAGAGCGAACGATTTATGAAAATGTTTGACGCGGCAGTGCACGCAGAAACGGTCGTCGAGTTCAACGAGATTCGTCAAAAGCTTCGCGATCTTGACATCAGTCTGGCTGAGTACCTTGACAGACATTGGTGGCCATACAAAGAGAAGTTGGTCTCGTGTTGGATAAATAGTCATCGTCACTTCGGACATCAAGACACTTCGGTTGTTGAGGGAACGCATGCAAGGATGAAGAATTGGATTCGATCCTCAAGGGGAGACTTATTTACTGATTACACGAAGCTCAAACCATGGTGGCTGTCTGCTGCGAGTTCCATTTCGCTGAGAGTCTCAAAGGACCTCACTGTCACGCCTCACTCGCTTCATGGACAACAATACGCGAAGACAGTCAGAATCATAAGTAGCTGGGCTCTACTGCGAACGAACGAGCTATGGAAGCAAGCACGAGAGCTGGTTCTGAGTGGCACTTCATGGTCGTGTTCCGGTGTATATCGCAGAGTTCATGGTCGTCCATGTGTGCATGAACTCGCACGGATGATCGAGTTGGGCGACAGGTGGCTCGAACCAAGGCACTTTGATCGGCATTGGTGGCTGCGCAGCAATGCGGAAGTTGTTGCAATGTCAACCTTTAGGGTTCTAGAGCCTATGACCAGACGCTCAAGAGTACCATCTCGAATGACAACTCGTGAACTGAAAGAGAGACCACATAACAGGGGCCACGGACGCTTCTCGACGCGAAGAGAGCTCACATGGGAAGACACGATATTACAGGGACAATAACTTCAATGACACAGTGTCTTTTTATTTTGATATTCAGACCTGGAGTCTTATTACAATGCTTTTCGGACTCCGAGTCTGAGTCTTTTATCTAAGCTTTTCAGACACTAAGTCTTTTATCTAAGCTTTTCAGACTCTGAGTCTTTTATCTAAGCTTTTCAGACTCTGAGTCTTTTTATTCTGCTTTTCAGACTCTGAGTCTTTTTATTACGATTTTCAGACACTGTGTCTTTTTATTACGATTTTCAGACACTGTGTCTTTTTATTACGATTTTCAGACAATGCATTGGCCTGGGTAACTACGCGCGGCTGTCTTCCGACTCGCTGGTGCTCTACTTCACTTTCTTGTTCACCCGTGCACCATGATGGCGGTTCATATGACGCTGGAGTGCTGCCTTTCTCTTCAAAAGCTTCCTCTCGGTGGATGAGGTGTCGTTGGGGTCGGTTCGAATCTTGTAGTCGCAGTGGTGCATTTGGCACGAACCACAAGCAGCCGCATCTTCGAATGATGGTAGATGGTCTACGAGAATTGGCAAGCAGTACGTATCACGTGCAAGATCCTCACCGGAGTCCTGAGAATGGAGATATGCGTGGATGCGGACGTTTTGAACGTCAAACGCTGCAACGGCGTGTATCATATCACCACGAATCATAAGCATGTCGCCCGAGTTTAGGATGATGACTTCCTCGTCGTCTTCATCACAGACCAACCGATTCCAGCCATACAGATGAAGTCGCGTGTCTGGTTGTAAAGCGATCAAGATGCTCGCGGGAACACACTTGTAGTCGAGCGCTGGCATCGATCTGTCGGACCGGAAGTCTACGTGAGCTGCCTGGCGCTGCCCGCCTGGCAACGACTGTAGAAGATGCCACGAACGAGCCTTGTGGGATTGATAAATCCATCGCCACTTTGGCGACAGTTCTTCGATGAGCCTCTCCACGAACTCGTCATCCAAATGCAGCTGTAGGCGATGGTCGACGTACTCGATCTCTTCGTCGTCCTTGATGCGGAGAAACACCCTCTCCCAGCCGTCACTGGAAGAGACCAATTCACGCAAAGACGTCGCGACGCCTGGCCCAAGACAACCTTGGAGCACGACGTATCCCTTCTTCAATGCCCGCTCCAGCATCTCCACCACTCCTTCTCTTGTGTCGTTTTCCCCCCTCAAACAGACGCCGTATTTTTCCCTTTGTGTCGTTTTTTGAGCAAAAACGGACCTCACTGACCTAAATCGTTTTCTTGAAAGTGGCTCTTCGCACACTGAGCCCTGGTCTCCAAAGCGTCTTTTAGCCACGAGAAAAAGACGTTGCTCGACCCTTTTCTGTTTGGACGCTCCCGTTTTGGACGCTCCCTAGTTTTTCCCAGCTAGAAGTGTATACTGTACTATGCTTTGGCAATGATACTATCTCAATTTTACGAATTGGAGGTTGCAGTTTGGATAATATTCAATATATTATGTTGTAGGACTCGTCGAGTTGCGTGTCGTGATGGTCGCCGAGTTCGCAATCGAAAGACGGGCTCCCATACGAAGATTGTTTTTGCCCGCTGGCCAAAACACGTAAACGCCAAACTACATACACTAACTCGTGTTTAAAGAATGTATGTTATGATCAGTCAGTACTCTGACTTACCTCCGCGGCGCTCGATCACCGCCTGGCAGCGGCGAGGCGTGGACTCAATGAACTGGTATCCCCCGGGATGGCCTGTCAGGCACACAGTGGTTGTGTCCACATTTTTTAACTGTGCGTGCGGACCAAGGCCCAGTTGGTAGGACTGGGTGTTTTGTGACCGCCTGACGAAAGCATGATCCAACCTCCACCCCTGAGGGACAAAAGGACGCTAGTCTCAAAGCCTGTTTCTGTAAGGTGATCAAAAGGTGCCAACCATGACAACAAACGGACTGTGTTAGAAGGTGTTTCAGAAGACATGGTTGGGTCAGGTTGTTTCAGAGTTTTAAAGCGGGACAACTGTCCAGCGTCTTTCTCCTCCTTTCCCCCTATGTCTTCCTATTCTTCTTCCTGCTCCACCTTCATCTTGTTCGGCACCTTTCGCGCTTGGGAGCTTCAGGTGGTCAGCTCTTTGACCCTTTCGTTGCCGAATCGCGTATAATGACCACTTCGTCGTCATTTTACGCTTCACTGTCGAATTATAAGCGCATAAAAAGTACGCACAATGACCACTTTTCGCACATTCTAGACCAAAAGAAATGCACCACATGGTGAAAGATTTCAGTTTCTCGAGCGAAGATTGAAAACTACGTCGTATACTACGGAAAACGTGGAAAACTACGTGCCATCGAGGTAAGGCAGCCTAGGATGACGTTGCATAAGGGTGACCAACTGGCTCCTTGAGATTTGAATCGTGGAGTTACTTGCAGATTTATGTACATCGCACAAGTAAAAACGAGGCGCATCCGCAGCTGCCTGAGCACACTGACTCCAAATATCCATCACGATCGTGCAACACCAATGCTTCAACAAGAGGATGTTCGCACCTGATTGCATGGTCATGACGCTGGAGCTGTAACGAGAACGCAATCAATAGAAACAACTATGTATTGACGCTTAAAGTTGAACGACGTATGAGTCACTGGCGTCAGATGCCTGCGCAATCGACTCGTGTCCCGCAGTGTATCCGCCGTTCAAGTCAGACGAGAAAATGCTGGATGCCAACTCCCGGGGACTAAAGATGTCATGTAGACTTACCGATTCTTGACCGAAGCTGTTGTCATGCGAGACGCTCTTGAGCTGGATAAAGCTCTGTGCAAACGCAGATGTTGTGCTGATGGCAGTAGAGAGTCTTCATGGTCCACGGTCGTCCTTCAAACATGCACACCTTGCATCCACGTTTGCCGCGCGCCAGTTGGAAACTTGGCCTTGGCCAACGTGAAGTTGCACGGCGCGACGTATGGCGACACCACCTTGGGTGAGCTGGTAGTCGACTGTGAAGAGGAGCGGCTAATGTCATCGGCGAAGAGCAAATCATCATGTTTGGCTGTCTCTCCTTCCACTTCCCGGAGATAAGTTCAGATGCGAGATCGATCATGAACTGCCGATGCTGGTTGGTAGACTCTTGTCGGACTCGTCCACCATGCACTTCGTGACATAGGCGTTCACACGCGCGATGTCGATAAAAGCGAGCGCAAGCTTCTTGTGTCACTTTTGCATGGAGTGTCCGTCTGCCAAAGAGTACTTCGCTCGGAGCTGATCTAGACGATCGACTCCTTGCATGTGCTTGTTGTACTCGGCGACACACATCGGGGCTGGGTAGCTGACGTGGTTTTTACCGATAAGCCGAGTCACTTCACCCATTCCTGATGAGTCTGGATTCGACAAGATGTTGACGACTGAGCCATCCATCCACGACGCCGCAACCATCTATCCCGACTTGCTCACACCTTGAAGCGATGAGCCATGTGGCTGGTTTGACTTCTTCGCAAACATATGTGCCTTGGGAAACAGAGCGGAGTTCTCGCGGATGGTGCCTCGACCGTACATCCCGACATCACGAAGACTAAGCAGCAAAGTCTCAGATGTGTGAAAATTATCCGTGTTTACCACCCGCTTGGTCTTATGGAGGGGCTGAGTACCTTCGAGAACGGTCTGACGAATGTTCGACGAAAACTCGAATGGCAGCGGCTAGACGAGAACAGTTCGCGGGATTTGCTGATGGACCGCTCGACAATGATCTCGAGGATATGGACTCGCCTTCACCCATCCTCGACGCGTACATCGAGCGAAGAGGCCCTGAGAGCGTCCACAGGGCGACGGGGTTTACTCTCAACGAGTTCGACATCCTGTGGAGTGACGTGAGGCCATTTGTTCTCCGGAATTGGAATAATGGTGCTGGGCGACGATGTGAAGTCACAGATCGTGACTTATTCTTCATGGCGTTGACAACGATCAAGCAAGGGGGCGAGTGGGAGTTTCTTGGCGCCATGTTCGGACAGAAGGGTACTACTTTTACCAATCGTGTCTACGAATTTCTCACGATGTTGGAGCCTCATCTCGTTCAGAGATACATCGTTGCTGTGGGCAACAGGTGGTCGATGTTGGCGCTCTCAACAAGTGGCAACCAGTTCGAGCATTTTCCAGAAGCTCTCTACGCTGTCGATGTTACATTTCAGCAGACGGACAAGCCGGCAGGAGGACGGAAGGCTCAAAAGCCATACTATAGTGTGAAACATAGCCTCCATGGACTCAAGGCTGAAGTATCTGTACTACCGAACGGGCTTGCGTTCGGTGTGTCAAGGGCCTACCCCGGCGGCACGTCTGACAAGACAATCTTCGATGAGAACATCCAGTTTCACACCTCCGAGATGCAAAAGCAAGTTGATGAGCGCAATATGCGCGATCATGGGCAGCGGGCCGAGGACTTTCCGAATCAGTGGGCTGTCCTTGCGGACAAAGGGTATCAAGGTTTCCAACATACTGTTCGCGGCATCAGCCCTTTCAAGAGGACAGCCAACAGCCATCTTTCAATGGATGAGATGCAGTTCAACGCAGAGGTTTCAAGTGACCGAGTTATTGTTGAAAACTTCTTCGGCAGGCTGAAGATGCTTTGTGGTGCAATTGGTTCGAAGTGGAGGTGGGACAAAGATCGGTACGATACATTCCTACGCTGCTCTATTGCGCTAACCAATGTGCACATTCGCTTCAATCCACTCCGCGCCGAGGACGTCAACGACTATCGTCACTACGTTCGGCGCCTTGAGATGATTGCAGCTACAAAGAAGCGATATGTCGCCGAAAAAGCAGCCGAGTACAAAAAGAATCGGAAGAGAAAGCTGAGGAACGAGTATGGTCTTGGAGGTGATGACCTCTCAGACTACGACTCGGACTCTCAGCGTCCCAGCCTGATGGATTAGCGAACTAGTGTCTAACTCGCCAATTTGCTCACTCTTCTGAAGATTCACTGTGTGCTGCAAAGTTGAGGTTGCTTTCAGTTTATCAGTATTCGTCCTGCTGTGCATGCCTGTAGTTCGACCAGATCGCATGAGCATTCAAAGGGTGTTGCTATTCCAGTATGTCATTAACTCTCTATGATTATACTAAACCATTAGCTGAATTGGAGGAGGCTCGCAGAAGTGATGCATCGGCTTTGCACATCAAATGCACGATCTTCTGACACCATCGGGACCCTCGCCACAGGTTGAGAAGACTTGGATCTTGTCTGGCGTGAACGTCTCACCCTCATTCTGGATGCGCCCGCTCTCCAACTCGTGATGATACACCTTCACCGTGGCCCCCGGCAGGTTCCCCTCGGGCTCCCACGTCTAATCGTCGAACAAGCGACGAGATACTCTGTGACCGTGACACCCTTCTTGGAGGTTGTACGTGTTATGAAGTGGTCGGCGAAGTCGCAAGTACGCGGATAGGCGTGGCTTGCAGGTTGCGCACCGGTGAAGGGATAGCACCGGTGACCACCAGATATACACGCGAGCTCGGACCGGTGCTCGGGTTCAGCTTTGTGAGGGGACCGGTGACTCGAGCTCAGTAATCTCACGTTGTGTACCCTTTGTAGCGGCTCGTTTGAATCCGGATTGTTGAGGAAATGCACTTGCCAATGGACAAAATACCCCACTCAGCCGGTCCACCGAAGGATACTACGAGAGCAACGAGTCCACACGAAGGAACTATTCGTTCGTTTATCACTACAATACAGTCAAGGACGGAGCACTTGCTCGATCCGCTAGACATGGGCTTATACCTCTTCTCAATTTGCAGAATATGGAATGCGGACCGGTCCACCCGCAATGGGGGTCGGTACTCGCAAATAGGGCGTGACGAGTCGAGGTGCCTGGAGCTAGCCAGGGTCTCAGCAATCACAGTGAGGAGGGTTGGCCCCCTTCTTCACACTCGCACGACCGATGAACACCAGATACGACACTCGTCGGGCTGGTACACGCAACTCGGAGCCGATGCACACACACGAGATATACACTGCTACAGACTGTGTCTGTACTGTACCTGGCTGGTCCACTGCGGTGCGAGCCAGTCGCTGGTGTCGATGAGGCTGGGCACTTCGGATGTACGAGGCAAAAACGGAAGTCCTGTTGATGGAGAAACATGCGTCCGCGGTCCCTCCTTAAATCACATACGCATCTTCAGCAGCTTCTCTACCTCATACTCATCGGTGGCCTCTGGCTCACAAGGAGGGGCCTCGGCGACTGGAGACAACAGCGCTGCTGCCGATAGGGGCTTATCGACAGGAGGTACTAGATGATCGTCGGGTTGATCGTCGACTTCGATCTCGTCTGGGATAGACGCTTCAAGCTCAGTCTGGATACGCTCGCGCTCCAACTCGTCAAGATACGCCTTCACCGACGACTCTGGCAGAGTCTCCTTGGGCTCCCACGTCTGGTCGTCGAACAAGCGACGAGATACTGTGTGACCGTGACACCCTTCTTGGAGGTCGTACGCATCTTCAGCAGCTTCTCCACCTCATACTCGTCGGGGACTTCAATTTCGGGGGGGGGGGGGTGACGCGGGCGGGGGCGTTTCGGCTTCTTCCACGAGTGTCTTGTTGATCGCTAACTGACGTTGTCACGAGCGTTGCTCTCAAAAACTCAGCAACGAGATCTGGTGGCAGATTCCGCTCAGGTTCCCAAATTCGGTCGTCGTGCCCCTCCCACGAGACGAGAAACAGGCGAGTGTCACGACCATCAATCGAGACAATCTTCGTATCAAAAAATCTGCGACAACATATTCGCGAGTGCGAGACTTCTTCTTCAATGGTGGACGAGACAGTGGCGGGATCGTGGGAACTTGGTATCGACCTGTTTGGGAACGAGTCCGAGCGAAACTCGACCTCGTTACCATGCCGAAAAAGACGAAATGGTCGGTAGATGGCAGCGTCGAAGGGCGCCCTTGAATTGGTTGGTCATCCAGAATCGGCCAAAAAATGTCACCCAGAAAATGTCATCCAGAATTGGGAGAGTTCGGCTTGGACAGAAAAAACAAAAAGAGCAAAAGCAAACCATGGATGCCATTAACACTGCCTCGATTGGGTTGTCTGAAAAGATGTAGTTCGAGCGAGCGCACTAAAATGCGATTCCTGCGACGCACGGCACCTTATTGTCGGAACAACATCATCATCCCAATGAGCAGCAGGAGACAATATCGCGAAGCGCATGTTTCACATTCGGCGCCCTTGACGTCGCATCACCAGAGCCATTGATCATCACCATTGTGCCTCACGCCCTTGCGTCAGACACTTGCTTCGCCATCGTGATTCACAGCGCCACAACCATCGGGGCTGCCCTTGCCATCAAATCGGCGTTGGCGTCGTCGTCTTGCGTTGCTATCGCCGCGAACCTCATCCTCATCGCAGAAGCCATCGTCACATCGGGGTTGGGATCGTCAATGCATTGCCGATCTAGCCGCAGACGTTATGCTGTCGCTGTCACGTGCCACATCACCGTCACCAGGCCGTTGCCATGGCTAGAGCGATAACTCGTGAAGTCGCCGTATATCGATGTCATCACCAACGCCATATGCCATTGACGTCATTGAGGCACTTGCGTGCTGTGCCTGACGAGCGACGTGTGACACCGCCGACAGCTTCTTCAAGAACAATCACCATCATCAACGGCGGCTCCCACAAGGCGGGCTGCTGGAAAGCGGCCACGACCTACGCCACCAGCATCGGTCATTTCGCCACAGCCGTTAACGACGAACGCCACCGGGCATAGGTCACCTGCTGGAAACGAACCCAGCGCGACAAGCAATCAGTCGAGCACAAGTCAATCAAGCGGTTGGAGCCCACCAGCTCGCAAGTGGCTCGAGCAGCGAGAGATGCCCGTTGGCAATCATCTCGTGCAGAGAATCGACGATGTCCGAACATCCAATGGTGTTCGCGAATACCTCGTCGTCTGGGCGCACCCGAAACCGGGCGAAGCTAAGAAAGAGTGGGTCAGACCAGGGCTACAAAAAAATAATACAATACAACATATTACGGTATTTTTCATACGGCAGTATATATTACGGCGTTTCTTTCTATCCGTAAAATTCATTAGTTTCCCCGTAATTATTCTATTGCTCTCGTCCAACCACTCTGAGGGACTCTGGTCCAACCAAACCAATGGAGGCGCAATGTGCTTTGCGAGCGTCGCTTGTCTGGAAGACAGACAACACTTCCTGACTAGCCACGACACAACCCAACATGAGTGTTCGCCAATTGTGCCGATTCTTTTTCACTGAGACGGACACGTCAACTTTCAAGTGTAATGTTTGCGGTTTGTTCCGTAAGCAGGCCCCAAAGACAGGCTACTCTAATCTACTCAGCCACCTCGCCAGCATCTTGAGTCTATCCTTGGAATTTATGACAAGTCCCTCGATTCTGTGACATTCCTAATTGGTGACAATTGTTCTACCAACCAAGCAGTCGCGACGAAGATTGGTATTCCGCTGGTCGGCTGCGCCAGCCACAGGTTTAACCTGGCAGTTAACAAGTTCTTATCAGAATCAGGAGACCTGATCGCCCAGGTGCAAGCTCTCATGAATTCGCTACGCCTTCCGAACAATGCGGCTGAGCTGGCTCGCCACACGTCTCTTCGCACCGTTCGTTGTAATGCAACCCGCTGGTCTTCGGTGTTCGACATGCTCGATCGCTACATCGAAATCCGAAAAGCCGTGGGAAATGTTGCAGCAGTCGAAGATCTGATTCCTAGGGGGTCGACACATCGTCGCATTGCTGCCCTGCATGAGAAACTTCATGGTTTGAACAGCGTCTGCCAGAAGCTACAGTACGATGGACGAACAATCGCCGAAGTTCGGGTTCTTTTCGACGCCTGCATCGAGATGTACCCAGTGACGAGTGAGCATCTCGCTGCAGGCGCCAGAATCGTCCATTCGCCGGTTTTCGAAGCCGCGATCGTCAAGGTCTCAGCGGATGTGCCCCTGTCGGCACTTGAGATGAAGGCACTGTCACGTTTTGTCGCCCCATCTGTGGTTGATGGGCTTGATGCAAGTGACGACGAGTGCGACTTCGCGACACGCATCCTTCGCCGTGCGAAGAGGCCGCGCCGCTCAGAGCGCACCCCCGTGTCGTACGAACCTCTTCTCACAGCGATTCCACCGACAAGCAATCGCTGTGAGAGGTTGTTCTCGGAGTGCAAGTTTGTAATTGCACCCCATCGATCATCTCTCTATCCGGCCAATTTCGAAATGCTTATGTTTCTTAAAGCGAATCGGGACATGTGGTCAGCTGCAACATTGGTGGGAATGGAATCGGTGTAGTTGAAGCACTATTGTCACTAGTGATTATTTCGCTCCGATGTATTTCAGTATTGATTACGGCTCATAACGCTCCGTCCATAGTTACTCCATTGTATTCTGGCAGCCCTGGGTCAGACATCTGAACGATCTCACCCAGTTCGAGCACGATCTCGCTGTCATTGCTGCTTGGAAGATGGCGGGAGCAAAATTCAACACACTAAAGGATTTTCTCAGCTCAAGCCAAGGCAAACAGCACAATCCACCTTAGGCGCACGGCGCTGGCGATAGTTGGATGGGTTGTGGCTACGATGCCATCGGTGTTGCCCTCGAGGTGCTTGGTCTTCCGAACGCAGCCAACAAAGTGATGGTTCAAGAGTTATGCAAGCCAAGAGGCGCAAGTTTTATACGTCAGTCATCGTGCGTGACATGGGCAGCTCTACACCAGTTCATATAGTCTATTGGGCCGATCGACATGAGCGTCATCGAGCAGAATATGTTCAAAGGAAAGGTTGTCGACGCGCTTGCCATGTTGTGTTTGGGTGATGGCATCGATCATTTTGGTGCGTGGTCGGTCCAGGCCGTCGGACACGGTTATGTTGTCGAAGTGTCCGGAAATGGTCAAGGCGTGTTCATCCGCGGACGCGATCATATTGAAGACATGAAATGGTTGGCTACGTGGCTGAAGTCGCTTACATTTGTTCGACTTGTTGTTCCGAAAACAAGCTGAATGTTATGTGGTAAGATTTTGATTTTGATCTTTTGTTATGATTTAGTCGTTGCTCCTATAGTACCACGTTGGGCCTCATGTAAATGAATACATCCACACCTCACACCTGCGTCTTTGTATGTCACTCCCACTTCGACCGTTTTCGCAAGTGTCCAAAGTTGGCAGAATGCCTTGCTACAACGAGAGCTGTGGCGGGCACAGAATTGTTGCGACAAAGCAACAACACGGAGTTTTGGAAGCCAACAGAGATCCTCGAGCGCAAGGTTTTTCAATGCTGTGAAAAGCGTCTTGTGAGAGAAGACATGTGTGACTGAAGCAAGTTTAGGGAGGTTGCTGATGTCGGTTTGCGAGATGTCAGCAGCAACAACTTTCACTCGTCTCAACCTCGGTTGGTTTGCGTTATGAGTGCGAGAATTTGCTCCAGAAGTGATGTCAATTCCGGACGCATTTCTACGGCGACACACTGTCGAGATCGACTCTGCAACGCCAGCTGGATAACAATGTTGCTGACACCTGCACCAATGTCGGCGAAGACGTCATCATCGCGGACGTCGTCAACTGTTTTGGAACTTTCGAGAAGCACTAACTCCCTGTTGACTAGTTCGTCAACATTCAGGTCGCCACGACCCGAAGGTTGACAAACGTGTGAACATGTCACCTCCCCCAGGACGTCACTAGCAATTCTGATTGACATATCTTCAGAAAATGGCGTTGAAGTGTCGATCTGATCCAAGCACGAATTAAACTTTTCGAGTAAGGACGGTCGCTCTCTTCGCTTCATCCGCTTGGGCTTCCTGACGTCGTCTTCGTTTACTAACTGAATATCCGCAGGCGCAGGGGATAACATCAAGTTCGCTCTTGGGTCTTGATTCGCTTGGCTCAAGCATGTCGCCATTCCTTGAGACAGCTCAAGTTCATTTGTTTTCTGGCTTGGATGTTTGCGTTACTTGTGTTTTATCAACGAATTCTGAGACCTCAATGGTGGATGATCGCACAACTCACATACAGCTTGAACTTCATTACGATCTCTTCTATTCTTTTGCTTCGCTTCACACTCGGTCCGGTTTGGGTTCCACTTGCAGAAGACTAAGTGATCAAGTACGTTCTTCCATTTAGAGCCTCGATAGAAGTATTCACGAGCGACTCAGCAAAATCGCTCTGATAGATGCGAATGTCACCACTAGTAGTCACATCATTGTATGGACAGGGAAACCAAGCTTCGACAAAGATTGATATGTCTCGGGGAGAAGCAGTTTAATTGATAACAAAATGCATGCAGAGAGCAGTTGGGCGTTGCACCGTATACAATGTTTGTGGCTGGATGCGAATATATCTTCCTTGCTTCATCACGTGATTCTCCATCTTCGCTGTCGGCTTTGCACAGCTGGACGTTGAGGCCCCTCCGTCACCATCAATGCAAACCATAAAGACGATGGCCATATCGGCTTCGCGCAGTAACACTCGTTCTGAAGATATGATATGTAAAGCATCAACACTCCAGTTTGATGTTCTCGGCAATACGTCTTCCAGGGTAGCAAAATGTCTGCTTGCATGTTCAACGGAAGTTAGAACATCACTCGATAACTGAACTTGCGCATGGACATCCGCTGTGATGCGACGGAACACTTCCGTGACGAGAGGAATCATCGTTGGTTCATCTTCACTTCGAATACTGTCTGACAAAATGATCGTCAACTCGCTTTGCTATCGCGATCATTCACAAGGTCAACAACCACCTATCAAGAAGTGGTACCAATAAATTCGGGGCACTGTTTGTGCACTTCCGGAGAAACTCCCATCTCAAAAATTATTGCTACACCATTTTATCCAATCACATCACTTTTAGGAATCGCCGTAAATGACCACAATTTGGTCATTATAGAAGCTTCCGAAACATATCTGTCCTGAAAAAGCAGAAGAGGCAATCGGAAATGGGCCTAAAATGACCACTTTATCGTCATTTTTGCCTGTAACCCCTTCGTTGCCGAGAGGTAGTGTAATGACCACTTTATCGTCATTTTACGCTTATGTATCGCTTATGCGCAACATGGAGCCTTTTGGTTGCGAGACTGGGCATTTTGTCTACCGAAAATGAATACAAACCTCTATAATATCTCCGAAAAATCTGCCCCCCCCAAAAGCAGAAAGGACGATCGGAAAACAGCCTTAAATGACCACTTTATCGCCATTTTAGCCCTTCACAATGGAAATTGCTGAACAGTAGAATCAAGCCAAAACAGTGGTAACGGAAGGGTTAACTATAGAAATGGATCCATACAAAAATCAAATCAAAACAGTGGCAACGAAAGGGTTAACCTCGTTTAACAGCTTGTCGAGTGTGATCGGCGACAAGATGATGATCGGCCAGATCAGCCAGACGGGTCGTATCGTCGCACGATACCGCGTACTTGCGGCTTTGATCCCTTCAACATCTTCTAATTCGCGCCTTTGGTGAGGTCGACGTAGCAGCTTGTCCACTGATTCTAAGCCTGAATAGAGCTCAGATAGATCCGCCTTTTTGCTGGACATGAATTTGATGCACTATCAAGGTTCGATCAACAGCGGAGCACCCAAAAACCAGGACCAAGATATGGCAAGCAATGCGTTATCAAGATGTGATTCTCCTTGTTTGCTGGTAGGGACAGGTCAAAAATGGCACTAAACAACACACGCTAGTTAAGCAGATGGTACCAGACAACGCGATACTTGACCAACCCAGGCTTATTGTGGCGATCAGAGTAGTCGTCGATACGACGTACCAGCTAAGAAATGAACGTAGCGCCATTGACAATGGACTTCTCACACACGCCGCAGGAAAGCACCTTCCATTCGGGCTTTGACAGTTTTGTAGCCGAGAGAGACAGCGACGGAGATCCTTTGTCCATGCTTTTCCTGGACAACGATGTATTTTAACGAAGTGATTCTTACACCCTCCGTAACTGAGAGACGTCTTGCAGTTGGGGAAGGCGCAGATCACACCAACATCCCTCTTGGACGGCGTGAAGTATACGCGCCTCTTCTTCTCACTCATTTCTTCAGCTGACACCAAAACCAAGAATTCGCAGTGCGCTGCGTTGCGTTGCATGATGTTCGTGTACAGTGCTGTAGTGCAGGAGAAAAGATCAGTGCTAACCCAAATGTGGGAGAAAAGATACGACCCCATTGGGCAGCACTGTCTTTAGGAGCAGAACGAAAGGCACGTTCCCTCTGCAACCAACCATTCGTTGGTAGTGGCTTTTTTCTTAGCCACTCGTCTCTGCCACTGCAACCAGCGACACAAGGGCCTTCCAGTCGCACCACTGCCGCAGTGCCTCGGTCACAACTCAACCACCACAAACGAATCCGCCGATCAGCGAAAACCATGCTGCTTTCCCCAAGGACCGGTTCTTGCCTTGTCAGCTCTACTCTTACGTCTAAGGCTCCATCACGGCGACGACCACCTCGACCAGCACGACCGCTGACGCTCCGCTGCTGGCGCTCCGTGACGCTCTCGCTCCGCCGTCATCGCTGGGACTGTGTACCTGCAGATAGCATGTGCTGGCAACATGCCCGTGACATAATCCGGTGTGTGACAGTGTGATATGTCAACTGCAGTCATGACATCGATGTGGCCAGTCCATCGAGATCTGACGTCACAACACTGCCAGCACGCACACTGCTTTGAAACACAATGTATTAAACAAAAACGAATGTTTCCTACATGCTACGACATCTTCTTGTCGCTCTTGCCGCCCTCGACTGCTGAACGTATTGACGGACGTCCCTGGCATCGAGCAGCCGAGCGCCGACCCACTAGTCTTCCCATTCCGTCAGCCCTTGAAGCAAGCCATTCTGGTAGCTCCAACGTACGACAGAACGATACGCGTACACACGGTCTTCATTCGCTTCGGCGTCGTCTGAATCAAGAGCTAGCACCTCATAGTCAGCTAGCACCTCACAGTCAGCACGAGCTACGAACATACATAAATATACGCGCATGACTCACCAGCACCCGATCGATGATCTCGATTGTCGGCTGCTCCACGTTGACTTCATCCGCATTACTGCTGCCAAGAGTCGTTCATGTTGCACCTTCACGAGTGCCGATGATAGCCAGGAGAGTCGTAGCGTCGAGATCAGATCCAGCCTTGCGGAAGAGCTCTTAAAGCGCATTGGCAACACGCGAGCCCGGAATCGATTGCCGCTTCAGCGCATCACGAATCATCATTTTGGTCTTGTGGCTGCTCTTCACACATGGAAATTCCGCAGCAACGATCGCGAGTAATGCACAGAATTTGCAACGTGACAACATCATGGTCAGACTGAGGTCAATTTGCAAACACTGCAGTAGTGACTGGCCCAAGCATGGGCCAGCGTGGGCATGAAGATACCTCGTGAGCTCTACGTCCTTGATAAAACGACCCAGATGATTGGGTGTTTTCCTTGCTAGGCGACCGAGGATGAAAAAGCATGTTCATCCATTTGGACCAAAACACTCGCGGGAAGACCCATGACCTAATTATGCCATAATGAACTGGATGTCCAAGGCTCGTGATGCCAACGATGGCCGTCCAACTAAAAACGAACCGTGCGTAGAGTCTTGGGCAGTGCCTTGCGTAGCGCCTTGGGTAACCTTGGCCATTTTGTCTGCTTTTGCGACTCTGTCCCTTCGTCTGTCGCGCTTCTGGTTGATGGCGCTTTCTTGTGATACGGTTCTTGCGAAACTCAACGTTCCAAGCTGTATGCGCCTGGAGATCGACTGTGTCGAGCTAGAACGACGTGATCGCACGTCAGAAGCTTAATAAATATAAATATATATGGCGAAATACTTACATCGACAAGACCAACGGTCACAATCCACCAGCCACCTCAGGCATGCCGCGCGTGTGGGCACGTCGAGGAGACCATTTGACGGCGCAGTCGTAGATCTCCAATTCATGGATATCAAATTCATTGTCGGCGATGGTGGCAGATACAAGAACGCTCTCCGTCCCATCGTCTCCACTCAATCCAGCATTAAACACTTCTTATTTCTTACCGCAAATCCACCTGGGATGTGATATACTAGCCAGTGGGCGAAGTCACCGCACCACCATTGATACTCAGAATAATCAGCGAAACCCCAAAGGTGGTGGAGCTTGCGCCATCGCTGGAGGACTTCTTGCTGGGGTTCGAATAACTCTTGGGGGCTCTCGCTGAAGTGCCTATTCATGATCGACGCCATTATTAGCTTCTTGCCTTTGCTTGGAAGGTGCATAATGTGCTTCTTCAAGATGTAAACCACGTGGAAAACAAAACATCAACGACATTCCTATTGCAAAATCAGGCACCTCCTCCAACACAGCAAACTGCGCCGCTTCAGCGTCGCCCATAATGTAGTCGACGTTAAGCGGCCGATCACAAACATCGAGTACAATACTTGGAAGCCTCGAAAGACTTACTCGCGGAGGCAGGATGCGAAGGTCACCACGCCCTGAATCTCCCTTTCCAATGGGCCAACAGCACCCAATCAACCCAGAGTGAACGTGGATACCGTTGGGATTCGCTCACTCCAACCCACCGATGTATACACTACACTATACATACACACGTGATCCTCCGTTCTCTGCTACACGATACAACTTTGTCAAGCTTACACCATCACGTGTCGTGTGTGCGCGGCGAGCCAAGTCCAGAACGTGAGGTGTACACTGTCCAGAAGGTTACATTCGCCAGACCGGAAAAAGAGAAAACAAATAAAGATCGAGTCCGTCGAATACAGTACACTGTGCAATCACAATCATCGTCGCGAGGAGTTCGTGATGCCATCGACACAACTACGGATACGGTGCTGTGCATGCATGTGCCGCTATCGACAGACACGAACAAGTTTTGGGTTTGCTGCCTTCCCCCTACGTCGAGGGTGTGTACAACCAATCAGTCAGTCAAGACAAGACAAGCACAGGATAGGACGGGTGACGACAAGACAAGACTAGACAAGACGCCTACAGGGATGGCTCGCGCAT